>CAJQUN010000054.1:1200000-2400000 GCA_907163345.1 Haberlea rhodopensis | reverse complement strand
TTATGAAACAACAATTTACTATGAAGGTCAGAAGTACTAAAAATCATTGAATGATTGTTTCACAACTAAGGTGCTTTTCAAACGAATCCCGACTATTTAAAGTAGATGTGATGTAAGAATAATTCCAAGATGGATCAATAGTTGGATAAGTATTTGTACAAATGAGGCTATCAACGAAAGAAATTTGAAGGTACAATGAATAGATTGAATAATTCTTCTAATGAAATAGTATGGTCTTATATAGGTTTGCCAGATGAAATATGAGTTCAAGAGGATAGCATTAGCAAATTTGAAGGAAGACAAATGGTTTCATTGATCGAAATGAATTTTATCGAATTTCAAAATATAGGAAATAGATTTCTAATACCCTAAAAGTTCGAGGATTTCATTGATCGAAATGAATTTATCGAATTTCAAAATGTAGGAAATAGATTTCTAATACCCTAAAAGTTCGAGGGACTAATCTATTATATCTTATTTCAACCAAATGATTATAACAACTTGAACCCAAAGTATCATAACTTATACTCAAATCATGAGATGTATATTATGTCTCCCAAAATTATAACATGACTTTACTTAAGTTGTCGACTATTCGAGTTAGCCCGAGATTTCACTTGAAATGAAGTTTCTTGGAATTGGATGAAAAATTTCAAAACAATCTCCATGATGAATCTAATAAAATATGAACTCGAATTTATTGAGTGGTTTGGGAACTAAAATTCTCGAAGTTAGCCCAAGAATAAAAATTCAAGGAATGAGTGGATTGAGTTCATACTAACTTACAAAGAGGGATATAACTTTTGAAAATAATAGTAGCAAGGGTTTAAAGTTGTTGCGTAGGAGCATAACCGAGGAATAACACAATTCGAGACACGCTCGGAGGGTAAATTAAAATTTATTAATTAAACTGAGAGGTTCACGACGAAATCCTAAACAAAGAAAATCATTACTAGAATACCAAAGAAATATTCCTTATTGTTCTTATCACATCGCATACTACAAAGTCTAGTCTATTGATACTCCGTCTCTTAATTCCTCTTCAACGTTTTCCACTACTATAGGATTTTTCTCGAGATCTTCTTCTTCCATCGGCAAATTGATCACAGACTGCTTGTAGGCGACTTCATGTGCTAATTCATTCTTCTTTATTAATGGCAAAGGTCTGGACATTAGGTTTGTTCTCCCTTAGCTTGTCTGAAGGGGCGCTGTGGTCCATTCTAGTCTTCCTTTTTTATCTGCTTCCGTACAATCCGCGATTTGGTGCCCAATCTCCCCACATCGTAAGCAAGCTCCGCTCACTTTACGACATTTACGAGTATGTACTGGTTTACAGATGAGGCACCTCTGGGAATTCCTAATAGTCAGATTAGACGTGGATCCCTTATGATGATTAATGGACTGATTTGGCCTTTGATTTTCTGACCACTGTCGGTGGGCATGATAGGGGAAGGTCGCTTACGCTTGAACTCCTCTTCACCTTGCAGGTTGTCGTTGATGTCCTCTTGATTGTTGAGGGCGAACAACGTTCCTATGCTTGTTTCTGTCAGGTGCTTGTTTGTAGTCCCAAGGGCATCAATTTGGCCCTCAGATTTTCCAACTGTTGTTCCAAAGCTTGATTCCTTGCAACTTCAGCTCTATGAAGTGTGTCAAGCCTCATTATCTCCTCTAAGAGCTCCTCATTTGTGCGGCCATAGTATTAGGGGGACTGGTGGACATCCTGGTGCAAATGATCCAATATCTTGAGAAGCTCGGTCTTGTCTTGTCTTTCACTAGACAATGACTCCTTGATCTCTTCCATTTCGCGATCCAAATTTTGGATTCTATCGGACGCTGCGCGGGTCGTCATTACCTAATCCAAGAGAGGAGCGGTTAAGCCGACATATTCTTCTTCTTTTTTTTTTACAATTTGCTAAATATAGATGATAGAGGATGTAGAGCAACAAATGCAAAGAATTTTATTTTATTTTATCTTATTGGGAATTAAGGTTCTTTGGGAACGATTTCGGCTTCAGAATTTGATCACTCGAGGTTTGTAATTTTGAAATTGTTAAAGGGCTTTTGATAAACATGTTATGAGGGTTCGTAACCCAGATTTAATTTGAATTTGGTGTTCCGAGTTGTGTGAAATCGATGCCCAAAATCTTCGCAGATTAGGGTTCTAGGGGCGAGAATCTTGATCCGAAATTGAGTATCTTTCCTTGTTTGTGATTTCGATTGGATAGAAGGATTTGTTCGACATGATATAAGGATCATAAACCCAGAATTAATTTGAAATTGGTGTTCGGATTGAGGAGATATCGAATTTGGAAACTTTCGAAAATTAGGGTTCTTGGGACGTAAATCGAGGTCCTCAATTGACGCCTTTGCTTCGTTTGAGAGTCGTTAAAAATAGGGCTTTTATTACTGGCATGATTTCGAGCAAGATCCCGAAATTAATTGGATTTTGGTGTTCGAATTGTCTATCAAATCGAATGCTGAAATTTCTCAAAAATTAGGGTTCTTGAGCGTGATTTTAGGCTCAAAATCGGAGGCCTTCCCTTGTTTTTTATATATACGTCATGTGGAACATTTACCCGGGACTAATTCAAATTCTATGTTCGGGTTGAAGGAAAAACGAATTTGGGATGTTTCAAAATTTTAGGGTTCTTGGGGCTAAGTTTTCGGTCCTAAATTGACGCCTTTCCTTCGTTTCTAAGTTGGAAAATGCACATGGCTTTTATTACCCATGTCATGATGGTGAATTAACCAAATTTAATTCGAAATATATGTTCGGATTGTAGGAGAAGTTGCTGTTCGAAAATTATGTCGCTGTTAGGGTTTAGGGTGCGATTTTAGGCTCCAAATTCGATGCCTTCCTTCTTTTGTAATTACAATTTGTTAGAGGGCTTTGGATCGAAGTGTTTCAAGGAGTAAAAACCCAAATTTAATTTCGGAATAGTGTTCGGAAATGGGAGGAATCGATGGCTAAACTTTAGGGTAAAATTAGGGTTCTTGGACATGAAATGCGATTTGTAATTGACCATCGTACGATGATTGAAATATTAAATTGAAAGAGGGCTTCTGGTCGTATTTGTATCTTAGATACCATAACATTTCAGTTTTGTGGATCGGCGGTCGACTATTGCGGGATCGGTAAAGGGGTGTTCGTTTTTTCGATCGAGAAATCGATCGGCCAATCGAGGTCCAAATGGTCTGAAAGTTGGGAAGTGTGGTCGTTGAGAGGTGTCGATCTTGGTGGTGGGTCGGCCGTCGCTTTTCCGGCAGTAGCTATGTGGCGGCGGTGGAGGCACCCTAGATCTAAGGTTTTCAATTTTGATTTTATATTTTCGATTTTTTTTAAAAAAAAAAAAAAATTCAGTTTGAAATTTTTGATTCCCAACTTAATTTTGATTCAAACAGTTGGTCTATTAGATCCAGGATTTATAATCCGGTTGATTTATCAACCAGAAATCTTTTCCCATCGGGGTCATGGAACCTGGCTCTGATACCACTAAAACGTCACGCCCCGAGACTGGAGCGCGTGACATCGGCATTGATTCCAAACATTAATTCAAAATCAACAAGCCTCGTGTAGATCTATGATAAAAACCAGTCTATTTATTCCATATAGAATAATAATCGTCTTTACAATGATATTACAAAATACAATTATCTCGGATTAAATCAAATATGCTGAAGCGTAAAAAAACTAATAAATTCTTGAAGGTTCTTCGTGGATCATCATCTCCAAAATTGTTCTTGTAATTCTTCATCGATCTCTTCTTCTCGTCTTTGTCTGGGAGGGGAGGTAAGGGGTGAGTATTTGGGAAAATACTCAGCAAGTAGGAGCCGATTGAACATAGTAAAAATACATATATTTTCATAGCATAAATCATTTTAAACATTTCTTTATCAAATCCATAGATCTTGGCATATAAACACATTAACACATATCTCCACATATTCACATATCGACTTATTGGATTCAAAAGGTGGCTCCCGTGGTATACCACTTTGCTCTTAAAGATCAAGAGGTGACTCCCATGCATGTGGCACGCCCACATCATGTAGCACTTTGCCCCGTCGAATCAAGTGGTGTCTCATACGCACGTAGCACTTTGCTCCGCAAGGTCCTTCGTTAATGATCATGTCACATACTTGTTTGATTTAAAAACATACTTTTCATAGGGTTGTTCAATCGAGATTTAAAGCATACATATAGTTTGAAAACGAAATGGAATTGTAGCAAAAACCCACTTACCGTATTGAATAACCGAAGCGAGATCCGAGTTGAGAAAATGGTGTGAAACTCCTCCTCTCTTCCTTGAAGCTTTCGAAAATGAGTGTGTGTGTGTGAGGTTTTCGAAAATGATGAGTGGTGGAAAAATCTTCCTTTGGTATGATTTATAATGAATTGAAGTGGTGGATGGTTAATTTAGGCTAGTGAAAGAATTATGGGTTTAAATCCCATGACACTTGTTTTTCAATCCCCCAACTCAAGTCTCTCATTTTGGATGATAATAATTGGTAATTAAAAGTTAATAATGTTAATTGGGTAATAAGTTTAGGTGATAAAGTGAGGCATAATTTGGGGTTTTTACATATTATATATATTGAGTCTAGATTTTTAATTAATAGCTCTTGGTTTTACCCATTCTAAAAAAGGGACCCTTTGGAACCCCTCAAGATTTATATATAAAGAGTCTCATGCACTCCTCATTAACCTCACACCAAAACCAACTCTTATATCAACAATAAACAAAGCACCACACACAAGATTTTCATTGTATCTCAATGGAGAGTTTACGCAAGATGGCAGCTGAGAAACCGGTCGTGATCTTCAGCAAGAGCTCTTGTTGCATCAGTCACACGATCTGGACACTCTTTCGTGATTTTGGAGTCAACCCTATGGTTCACGAGCTCGATGAGATCCCAACGGGTCCAGAAATCGAGCAAGCACTGTCGAAGCTCGGTTGCAACCCCACGGTGCCTGCGGTGTTCATTGGTGGTGAACTTGTAGGAGGAGTAAATGAGGTCATGAGTCTTCACCTTAAGAGATCCCTAAAGGAAATGCTCAAAAAGGCTGGTGCTTTGTGGGTCTAACTCGCAACCTTATCCTATACGATAGAGATAAATTATCACGATGTAATACCAAGTTAGAAATGGTTAGATTAGTTATGAGGGAGAGAGGTTGAGCAGATTTTATATGTATGTTTGCTCCAATTTTCCTAACAACACTAACTAAATAGTGTGTGTAATATATGCATGGTATCTCATGTATTCTTAACTTACAATAAAAATTTAGTTTTGAACAAAATAGATGTCTCTTTATATGATTCTTTCACGTACGATGTATTACATGTTTAGGCACATTACTGATCATGAAATCGATCTATCATCGAACACGAGATTATTAAATTTGGGTGAACTCATAAGTTTTGATGGAGGATAATTTATCAAGTTGCGAATGTGAAATTTATTTATTTTTATAAGAGATTATATATAAAATGAAAATGTTATGGAGAACTATGCTAGTGGCTATATGTAGTATAGTCCCATTAGCGAGCTGATGGCTAATGGTCTATAGAGTGGATATGGGGTGATTCTGCATTTTCTGTAGGAGGCAATTACCCCTTCAACATAAATTCTAAATTCGCCCTGGGCAAATTTAGAAATTCCATTTCCGTTCAAGAGATGACCTTCTCGTGATTCTAATTTTTAATTTAATTATTTAAAATAATAATTATGTCTTCCTATTGTTTTAATTATTATTATTTTGTACATTTGTTTTACATTTAAAAGGGTGTAAAATTAATATAGATAAAATGTTGTGAAATGTTTGACAAGAGTAAATTATTATATATTGTCAACTCAAAAAGTGACAGATACGGAAGAAGACCCCTTTGTTGAAAACGTGCTAACCAGAAGTTTAAGTCGGTATGCCACACGAAAAGATATTTAGCCACATCTTATCTATTGTACTAAGTGCATCATCATTTGTACACTTCATCTACAAGAGAATCTGCCCTCTTCAAGGGCCTATATAACCCACCACATACAATAAAGTTTTATTCAACCACATCCATTTGATAGTTCGATCACTTTGATATGATCAAGAGATGTGAAATTTTTACTAGATTAAAGACTTGCAGCATATGAGCTTTGGGCCTAGCCCGTTTTGCAAAAGGTCACCCCCTTTGGGGAAGACTCGTGTTCGAGTCACGCGATGTACAGAGATACCTCCCTCTATCCAAAAATAATAATATTTGCAGTATATAGTTCATGGATTAACCTTAGACTACCAGCTTAGGTGCCTTATAGGGTATGAAAAAATAAAATGTCAGATTCAAAATAAATAAATAAACTACTTAAATGAATAATACTTCAAAAATCAAGATTTCATGCAAAGCCATGTATTGTGATAATGTATATAAACAAAAAAGAAAAGGAAAGGAAAAGAAGCACTCACTCAATTCATATTCCACAACATAACTGAGACAAACAGGCAGCATTAATTGCCTTGTAATTCTTTGTTCTATCATTGTTTCCACAACAAAACCCCGGGCAAAAAGAGGGGGTAACAAGAACGCCTTTCATGTTCATACCCTTGTCAGTTCTTTCAATAAGGGAATGAAATAAAGGGGTTCGGGGCCAATGCAGTTAAATCTGGGTGGAGAATGGTGAGCATAAATAGACACAACAAGATTCAAAATTTGAGCAGCGACGCAGATACCTGAACGGGAAGTTGCGGGGCTCTTGTTATTCAAAAGACTGGTGAAAAGGCTAAGGTTTTGCAAGATCCCTCGAGGGGATGTATAGATTTATTAGAAATGGTGATGGTGGCCATGTGCTTATAGTGTGGACACGTATGATGCATCTTACGGAAGATATGTGCAAGAAACCTATGTTTGCTTTGAAAGTGTAGTGATATATAACGTGATGAGCCGATAATTATCTTCAGCTCGATGTGCTAACCTTGCTTCCCTGACTTGTGCTACTGCCACCCGGAACACTAGATTCGGGAGGGGTCACTCTTAGAGATTATTGAACCGATTGAAGAACTTGAACTGTTTGTCATAGACAATTGTGATGGGAACGTGTCTTTGTTTGAACCAGAAAGAATTTTGGGCCTTATGTCTGGCGATGAGGATGATGAGGATGACGGAGCCAAAGTTCCGTTTGTACATACCACAGGATAAGGAGCAACAGGCATATCTGTAAGAGATGAAGTCGTTGGACTGTAACTCAAAATTCTCATTGGGTGGTCGAATTTGCACGAAGGCCCAAACTTGCATACTCCATTTTTTGTGTAATGAGAGCAGATTGATGCACCCTGAATTGAAAGTGTGAGATTATAAGATAGGTTGGCTCGACGACATGGAAGACCTTTTGAATAATGGACCACAAAAAGGTATAAAAGCTGTTAAAGAGTCTGTACACGATGATAAGAGCTTGAGTGAACGTAATGAGGAACTATTAAAAATAGAGTTAAATTCTTACTGGGCGTAAAGGCAGACCCATCAGACTAAGCACAAAATCTGTTTTTGGTGCACTCCGTTCTGTTGGGTGGTGATACTTACATGTAGGTCCAAATTTACAATCCCCTGTCCCTAAATAGTAACGACATTCTGGTTGGCCAGGTCTTTCTGGAAATGCATGTTCCTCTAGGCTGCTACTCGAGAACCCAGCAGCAGACATTACGGAAAGATATGGTCCTGTGAATGCAGCTGAAGGAGATAACTGTGCTATCCCATAAACTGGGCCTGCACGGCCTGTGGGTAGAGTACTTGGCGAGGCCACAGGACTGACTGACACCTATACCATGTATTTGTACAAGTTAACGTAAAATAGAACCATGAAAAACTTCAGATTGAACAAAAAACTTCAGCTACACCTACCGGATAGGGGGTCCAACCAGGAAAAGGAACAACTCCTGGGGGCAACAGTAAGGGGCCATAATTCCCATGAACATAAGAACCCGAAAGCATGGTTGGCCTGGGAACTGGCCAGTTGCTGGATATGACCCTATATTGCTGAGAAGATTGGACAGGAGACTGCACAGTTGGATAAACAGCAGGAGCGGGTATGGATGCTGGGGCAACCAAAGCCCCAGGGTCAGGGGCTTGAGGTGACACATTTATCCCATATGGCTGGGGATGATGAAATTTACAAGTGACACCATACTTGCACTGTCCTGTTTTATCATAATATGAGCATTCTATTTCGCCCTGCAACAAGTACAACATGAGAATACCGATTGTTTGAGAATGTTACGAAAAATGAAACCATAAAAAACGAGGTGAAAATATGAACAAGATCAAAATTTCAAATTGGCAAACCAGTCTCAAGGGATATCCGTAAATATTCAGAGTCAATGGGGCTGGAGATTCAACTCCATGCTTTGGATGGTCATACTTGCAGGAGGCACCAAATTTACACATCCCAGTCCGCATGTAATACTACAAAATTGGAGCAAATAGTATAGTAGGTATCATTTCATAAACAAAATTGTTGTTTATATAAAAGGGAAGATTGGTGCTCACAGAAAGGAAAGCGGATTATTTAATGAAAAGGATTAAATAGTGGGATAATAAAATTATACAAAAGCAAAAAACAGTTACTTGATGATTTCATAGCATGTTGTGATGAAGTAAATATTGTACATAATGTTCAGAGGATGTGACCTAATAACTATAAAGGCCACTTCAGATGGTATTGGCAATCATGAAATTTACATTCAACAAGAATAGTATGATCTTATTAAAATGTTGAGAAGAAATTAGCTCTTTCTCTTAGTTGTTTATAAAATCAATGTCATAAGCAACACTTTAAAAACAATTGGACAAAACACCGGGTGACACCTTTTTCTGCAGAAATTATTTAGAAAAACATAGTCAATCTGAAAGATATAAAGCTAGGATGGTGAATGATGAATCGGCTTCGAAACATTTACTGTTTTAGCTTATTCAAAATAGTAAGGACTAAACCTTGGAGAATTATAATCATGATGACCTCTTTACTGTAGTAGAAGTCATTCAATGTTCCAATTTGAACTGGCTAGGATATTAATACTTATATATTCCACATACAATTGAAAAAACAAAGAAAAAGATGAATCAATGGTCAAAAATAAAAATTTGGTGGTTTAGAAAAGGAAAAGATGAAAGTCAATAACAGAATCTCCCACGGTATGTCATAGATTCTGACATTTAACACATCAATCATGTGTATGTTTTAGATTCTGACATTTAACACAGCAATAAAATCTTCATACACAGGAGTACAAAATTTACAAAATTAAAATTGAAAAAAATCAGAAAACAACGTAAATCAGCTTATTAACTTTGAACATAATCCGAGTGAAGCAAAGGGACGAATAGAAACAGCAAGCAGACGACGCGCCGTCACTCAATAAGGAAAAGCTCAGTCACCCAGACGGCAATTGACAAATTACTTAAGGATCATGTCTAACAAATGCAACTTGTGCCAACATAAAGTATTTGAGCACGAATCTAACTGCAGAATCCTTCACAAATGAGTAGCAGGACAAATTTGGTTATAACGAACTTGCCAAAATGAAAACACCTTACAGTCACCAATTTTTAATGCAAGGAAAAGGACGAATGCATAACAAACAAACAGACTCACCCTTCTACAATAAACAAGAAGACGAATTAATCATTAAGAAGCACCATCGAAGAAGTGGATGTTTATACAGCATAAAGCAACCAATGAAAAACTTAAGTTCAAAGGTAATATGGAGCACTTAGAATAATGTGCTGCATAGTATATACCACTTAACAATCTACAAACTGTACCAAATTATTTTTAAAAGAATTTCGCGTGTCAAGTTTATACTGAAGAAGGATTAAACATTGTGTTCATATGAATGTTCACAAAGATTCTAAAGTCAAATAAAAACGTAAGTAATTGTATACCTGACAGACAGGTTGCGCAACACGTTGTGGGTATTCGCTTCCACCAGCACTCAAAGATCCAACAGCCTATGGTTAGTAAAACAGTGACATTTTATCAATTCATGCAATCATCTAAAATTAAATGTGATCGCAATCTTCTCTTAGCATACATCAGATCATCATAAACGATAATCCTCATTATAACAAAAAAGACTCCACTTTTGTCCAAATTCAAATCAAATTTAAATCCCACTAAACTTTCACAGTACATGTAGATATACGTAATGTTTCTTTTCTAATTTATTCCACTTCTATCAAATCGATGGAGTATAGACCCCAATAAACTAGACAAATTCCCGCCTTTTCACCGACGATCACAACAATCGTGCATTGACAAACCAGAATAAATCCCTAAACCAAACAAAAAAACCAGATGACTTTACCACGCTACGATCACGGGGATGATTAAACCTGCACCGATTGCCGTATCCACAGAACCCAGTCCTCAAGAAAAAGATACAATCGAGCTCATCGGGCCTCTCAGGATATGAATCGGGCTCATCACCAAAACCTAATCGCCACATAGGCTCTGCATTCAAAAAACCCACCTCAACACAACTAACATTAAAAACTATCATGCGGAATTCACGGACTCAAATTCAAGCGAAATTTAGATGAAATTCAAATGCAACACGCCTTCAAGCCCGGTTTCGCCGTCTGGTCCCACCCATTCCTCCACGGGTTCCCCATCCAATGCTTGGATCCCACTGTACCTCGCCATATATGTTCACACAAAGACACTCCTCTCTGTGATATATATATATATATACATATATACACACACTGTAGTATTAAAACATAAATATATTACACAGATTCTGGTAAAAAAAAGATATTTGCAGAGAAAACGTATGAGTGTATTGGTACAAAACACACAGTTTTGTGTGTTTGCGAGAATGAGAGATGGAGAAACAGTTTGAGTGACAGAGGTTTATTTAATTGCTTTTATGATACTTGTTTGCGTGAAATAGATGTATACCGTATACGTCTTGTTTAAAACCTATTTATAAATAAATTTAATTTTAAAATATAATATATTAAGGAAAAACTCAAAGAAAATACCTACAATCAAACATTTTTATGAAACCAGTACCTATGCGAGAAACATTATTCAAACTTTCTACTGTTACTCATTTTTTGTTCTAACTCGTTATCTTAATAAAATGACTATGATATTCCTCTATTAAAATTTGAAATTTTTAATTTTGAGAAATCAATACTAAACAATTTTGGTATGTGAAATTGGTATGAAATTTATACAATTTTTTACAAGTTACACATGAAATTGGTATGAAACCTATAGTATTTTCGATACTTATTACATGTTGGTATGAAACATATATAATTTTGGTACTAGTTACGCATAAAGTTTAATACAAATTTCAAGTGTAACTATTACCAAACTTATATATGTTTATTACCAATTTAATGTGTAATTAGCACAAATATGTATGCTTTTTATACTTTTAATGTTAATCTCAAATGTAACTAGTACCAAAATTGTATACATTTAACATCAAGTTCATATATAATTAGTACCAAAATCTTATATTTTTCATATCAATTTCACCGCTACATTTCTTCTCGGCCATCAATGTTTCCATCATTTACAGGCATGTTAAGCAAGTAATTACAAACCAGCACATCAGACACCATATTATAAGTTTTCAATACAAAGGTTGCAATTCGAGTTCTTTTGAAACTAACCCAGAATTAACGATGGAACAGATTATAAAGTCTAATGCTTCACGAGTAGGCAATTTTCCTTTATAGTTCATTCCCATAACACATTTTTTTATCTCAAGAAACGTTTTTGATCGGGCCAAAAGCTTCAAAGCGAAAAATAAGCAAACCCGTTAAGAGAAAATTTGTCGAGCGAAACAAACCAATGAATTTCAGAGCCAATTCATAATTATGAATTTTGTCAAACAGTATGTGGGCAACTTCAGAGGGAGCAGTCTCCTCTTCAAAGAATTAATTTTGTAGAATTTCTTCCCACTATTTCTATTAGTTTGAGTATCTCACATATTTAATTTGCAAATTTTTTGATGTGGTGTAACCATAATTCTCGTGGGTTGTTTAGATTTCTGTTAAGAATGGTGTAAATAGAAAATAGAATATGTGTATAAGGGTATTTTAGTACTTTGGCCTCCGGGAGCTAAAACAAAGAAATAATTTGAAAAGGGATTGTCCACATAAATGATCTTACATAGGGACTGAAGTTTAACTCAATTTTGTGTATGAGAATTTTATGCTAGTTTGTCATATATTAAATAAAATATATATAAACTAATATATTAATAATTTTAGATTAATAATTATGTATAAACGACGTATACTTAGTTATTTGATTTTAAAACTTTGCTAAATTAGAATATTTAATAAAAACATTTTATATTTGCTTTAACAATAATTATAATTATAAAAAGTAAGAGGACTTTAGATGTAATTATATTGATTTTAGTTAGGAAATTAAAAATAATCAAATATTTGAGTTTTTAGTTTTATAGTCTAACTTATATTAGAGATTCTACAACAAATATTAGTTGAATATATATACAGTAATACCTCGATAATTTAATACTCAATTAATTAACAATATTATTTAAATAATATTTTTAGTCGGTCCTGATTTGGTACAACATATTAAATTAATAATTGCTAAATTTATAAGATAATAAAAATTTAAGAAATCATACAGAGCTCATGCAATATATAAATTAGTAAATCATTAATATCTAGTATTTTTATGATTAATCTATGAAGATTTCATAAAAATGACTCAATTATCATTTGTTTTTTTGTTTTAATTGATATTATATTGAATCTCGAGAATCTCTGACTTTTCTTAAAAAAAAATTGTGTGCTTTTCTTATAGCTCGACAAAAATTATGATAGAGTAACGCCGCTTTGTGCTTTTTTTCGAAAAAAAGTTCAATAGGATTTTGTCTATCCCAAATATATCATTAATATATAGATGTTTAATGGTATATAATCAAAAAGATTATTTTTTATATTTAATTTAAAACATATTAGAAATAAAAGACATATATTGAGTTTAGTTAGTTTAAAAAATTGGAATAGCAAATAATATTTAAAAATTCAATGATTTCTCTAGAGTCTCTGGTTAACCTTGGAAAATGGGAAATCGAGAAAATAATTTGTTGTCCACTGGAAGGGTTTATGGCATTGAAAATTGATTGGTTTAAATTATTCTTGTCAGGGTATGAGAAAACAAGACATGGCTTGTAGCCTATACGATAGGGTTGTTTAACGGGTTAATCCGATTCGATTCGGTTTGGAATCGACCAGTTCCAGATTTGCTAATTCCGGAACCAGTTCGATTCGGTAAGGAATCGGATCGGATCCGATTACGGGGCTACCGGTTCGGGTTGAACCGGTTCCAACCCGAAACAGTTATTTAAAATTATTTTTTTCTCCAAAAAATCAAGGAAAATTGTTGCTTTGGGGATTTAAACACACGACCATTGTTTTAAGGATTGACCCTATACATTAAACAGCCCTATTATACATCATTTGCAATAACAATCCCAAAAATATCTTATTCGGGGGTCTTTGTCCACACCCAATAGTTATGATAGGTGCTCAATAAAAAAACAAAACAAACAAAGTGATGTTAAAAGCTGATGCGGGGTATTAAAGTCCCGTCACAATCAAATAATAAAGAGCCACGTTCCCACCAGTTTGACCATACCTACTCTCTCTTTTATTTCAACGCGTGCAACGGTAATTACCATATATTAATTATCCGGAATAGATTTGTAAATAGAAGCGTACTTTAATCTATATTAGATATTATGATTATAGATTTGAGTCGTTGGTTTTCCAGATTAACACGATTAGCCTTGAGAGTCCTTTAGTTTCTCTTATTCGCTCTTTAACTGTCGATGGGAGCAGTATAGAATGACTGAAACATCGTGTGACATGGGGACCATGATCCTTTATATAGATATTGGGTTTCTATTTAAGCCCATCATATAAATAGAAAGCACAATTGTCTCTACACATAAAGGTCCACACCCTTATCAGATACATTAAAGCTCAAATAACCTGAAACATTATTAGATCACTTTTATTGGCTAAACCTTACAGACTGTAAGACCCTCACTGCCTTAAACCATTTCTGTGATAATGTAAAACCATTATCATGATAATATAAACATTTTACATTATGTACTATAGAGTTGAGTCGATTCACGTTACAACCAGTTGTATTCATTCATTACATGTCATATCTAAAATACAACGCAAAATAGACATGTCTTCTCTGTTTCTCTAATCGACTACTTTATCATCATCAGGGCATCAAAATGGACCCACAATCCTAGCTTGCCTCGCCCATTAAGAAAATCCCTACAGAAACAACCCACAAAACCATAAACACAACCGAGATATATAGCATATATCAACAAACATACGAAACAAGTATTTATAAACACAGTAGTTATAAATACTTCCTGTCTTTCAGTCATATCACGTATTCTTTGGGACGTTCCTGTACAATACTCAAATCATTATATAATTTCTTCAATTATATTAAATGCACATTTCATGACATGTAATTATCTCATCTCAATCTCACACTCATAACAATCTCATGCGAGTGAATACCATTTTCTCATCACATTCCATTGGTTGCGTATAATATTATTACTCTGTATATGAGTAGCACATATAACATTGCTATTACGCTACATATGATCCCATCATATGAGTATCCAATGTATATTGCATTTCGACTCCATATACTAGTCTCCGATATTATATTACTGCACGCCTCTCATCAATACACAATCACGCCTCAATGCATTGGTATTCACCAAATCCACTTCATACATAAACACACATATGTATGAATGCAAAATAACAGTGTGTGCACGTCCCACGTACCTGATAATATCCAAAAGAGGTAGAGCGACCACCAGTATTAAACCTTCACCCTGTTCGATGTCCAGTTGTATGTGACGGCTCTACACAGATATAAGATACTAGAATCATGTTATATTTTCCTTATCATCAACATTCGTTATCAAATTTATAAGGAACATATACCATATCCTATATGTAACCATACAATAAATCAAAAATAACAAGAAATGGGAAAACCCCATTTTTTACACCCACGATCGATCGGTACTAATCACCGATCGATCGCTAAGCATTCGTCGATCGATCGCCCAACATGCTCGATCGATCGCATCGATCGCCCAACATGCTCGATCGATCGACTGATGCAAAATTTTGTTTCCTCTCGACCGATCGATCGGTGCGTGCTGTAACTCGAAATTCTCCATTTTATACCATCCTTCCACCTTCAACCACAAAACCATCACCTCATCAAACATCACAATTTCACTATGTATTTCATATATCACAAGTTATTCAACATAATTCTTCATAATTCAAACTCATCAACACCAACAACTATCCCACACAATTGGTTTCCATTAAGTCTTTGATATTCAACAAGAAACAAGCATAAAAAGAGCAAATTCACTTACCAAAGATGATCTGAAACTTTCCAATCACAATTTGAATATGAAATTTCCAGGTGAAGAAGTCAAGAATTGAATAGAAGGAGATTTCTGATTTTAATCGTTATCCCCAATTCCCAATCTGATATAGGGATTATATGATTTCTTTGCACTTAAGTCCCTCATGTTTCTTCCTTCCTTCAATCACCTCCACTTCATTGCAAATTACTCCTTTCACTTTTCTCATTTGTAAATGAGTCCTTAAGTCTAATCTATTGTTTCATTCATTTGTTATTCTTATCATGTCATACATAAATAAAACATCTTTCATATGTTAATTAAGCATGATGTCATATGGAATATCACACAGACAGTCTACAATGCATAATTATTTATATATATAAGCCCAACGTTGGATTAATGATCCAACAATCTCCCACTTAGGCTATATTTGAGACCATATAATTATGAATTGTAAAAATTAACCGAATGAGCTCAACTTTACTGTCAGTACCGAAATGTATATATAACCAATCCGGTCAATCAATCATATCAACATAGGATCAAAGCGGCCTTTGTTACAGCTATCGTAACACGACCCATCAATGGTCACAAATGACAATATAATTGAATGACATGGAGATGTGTAGCATGAAAATTTCATATAATGTGATCTTAACATACCTATTTTAAACTGGCCATCCCTTAAACCATAGTGAGATCAAACCATAACAGAGTCAGAGTGTAAATGAACCAAAAAACTTTATTTCTACAGAAATAACCTTAAATATACATAAACCAAATAAACCGTAAAAGTCTATAAAAGCATTTAAAATTACAAACTCCCACAAAAACCAAATATCCTTGACTGACACAATACCCATACAAGCAATATGCTTATTAAACATTTTGGGTGGTGCTACCTTAGTAAGTGGATCCACAATAACAGAGTTTGTACTGATGTGCTTTATAAACAATTGTCCACTCTGAACTTTTTCTTTAACAACAAGAAACTTGATTTATAGATGTCTTAACTATATCAAGTTCTTGTTGCTAATGGAATATAACTATTGACTTATTGTCACAAAATAATTTAAGTGATATTTCAATATTGTCCACTATATGCAGTCCTATGACAAAATTTCAGTCATATTCCATAATGGGATGCCTTATAAAATGATATAAAATCTTTTGTCATGGTAAAAGAGGCTACATTTTTTGACTGTTTAGCACTCTTTAATAAGATGACACTTTTTAATCAATGGATATATAGCACAACACATTTTTCACACTATCTTGGCATCCTGCAAAATCAGAGTCAGGATACACAATGATCTCTAACTGATCTGACCTCTGATTCGTGAGCATGTAATCTTTTGTTCTCTATAAGTTCCATAAGACCATATTGACTGCTTTATAATGGTCTATACTCCTGAATTACGTATCTGCCCAACATTCCAATCACATACATAATATATGGACGTGTACAAACCTGAGCATACATAGAGTTCCTATTGTTGACGCATAAGGAATCTTCTGTTTTCCCTTTATGTAATTAACACACACATCCATGTGTGTGAAATCTAGAAGATCGTGAATTTCATTTGACACAAGTCTCTATATTCTCCGTATGAAGATATGTCTAAATCTCTTGTGTCATAACGCAACCGAATTCTCACCCATTTATTTCTCTTGATACCTTTTGAACTTGATTCCATGGATTCGTTAGATGAAGCAGTTGTATCAATTGAGTAAAGATTATTTTAATCTAATAAAGAGCCAGACCTGACCAATTTTGAATCATGAAACAAACTAATTCTACATTTTCAAATTTAAAAACAAATACCATCTAAAAGACGTATAATAAATGTTTCATCTAGATCCAAATAAATCTAGTCCTTAACAATAATCTAAACTTTCAATTGCCTCAACTTCAACTGTCTTGCCATAGCGCACATTGATGAGTTTATCATCATCATTTGGCTTTCGGCAATCCATACAATCCTGCATAGACACACAGATGTGAGTTGTTGTACCAGAATTTATCCACTATGTGTGTCTAGGCACCGAAGGTAAATAGCCTCATAACAAACCAAATTAAGAAGCATGCATTTCTTAGCACGCCATGCATGATGGTCAATGCAATGCTTCCTTTTATGCCCTTCCAGTTCACATAAGAAACAACTATCATATTCTGATTCATTCGGTTTCTTTTGTTGTTTCATTGGAGGTATTGTATTTGCAGTTTCTTTATCTTTATTTATTTTATTTCCTTTATCTTTATGCCTTATTGAAATTGAACTTGTCAAGAACATACCAATTCACCCTTTTCATTCTTGAAAAATCTCATTTCAATATCTTTAAGGAAATCTTTAGCGGTAAATATGTTTTGAGATAGTGCCCTGAATGTTTCCGAATGACTTTCTTCATGATCATCGTATACATGCAATTTGATTTCTCCCACCTTTCCATATCCCTCTTTTCAATAGAGGTACTCTTATCTGTCATAGCTGTAGGAGAATCAATCCTTAATGCAAGGTCGAGATCCATTGATTCGAGAACTATAAAGATATTTTCTCTCTAGGACTTGATGTTAAAGTCATTTAGCATAATGGACTTGAGCTGGCAGTTATATTATCAGGAATATTCATAATTGAACAAAAACTTAAACAAAATAAACATGCTCACTTAAATATCCAAATAATAATATTAAACTCAAATAAAGGTAAATATCATCTCAAGATACCGATCACTCAATTAATATTTTATCTTTGGACAAAAATGTTAACTTGTAAGTGATATCTTGGTGCGGTAATCAAATACTGATAATAAGAACATGTCAAATAATAAACTTCCTTTGGACCGATTTATTATTGACTTGTTAAAACCGGATAATCATCACATATTTATTACCACAGGAGCACATGCAATTCTGTTGAATATTAATCTTCCTTTGGGACGATTAAAATTCGCATAAGCTACACGCACACAATTTTTTATATTTGAAATTAAACTACTTTACACAAGAGATGTCACTTTGGTGACATGTTGCTTCAATTAATTCATTTCAAAATATATACATTAACCTTTCCTTTATTTAAATTTAATATTATACCAAAATATCAATAATTAGGGCATTGGGTTAGGAATTTTCCCGGAAAATCTGAAATGTTTGTTTTTTTTCAATTTTATGCAAGAAATAAAATATAAATACCTTATAATTATTTATCACCAAATATTTTATCGAAATCAACATAAATGATAAAATAATGAATAATTTCAAATTAATTTTATGTTATGCAAATAAATTTTTAATAGTAAACCCGAGGATGTCAAAATTGGATTAAAAGTGGAATTTCTTAAATCAAAATCAAATAACCAAACAGTGCCTTAAATTAACAATTCCCCCGTTGAAACCCTAATTTCAGAATCCTAAAAATTCAAAATTTCTGTTTGACCAGGTCAACTGGGTCGGGTCAACCTTTTGTGTGGGTGCCCATATTCCCACCATTTTATTATTATTAAACTGAAACTTAAAATAACAATAGTAATAATAAAAAAAAAAAAAAGTTCACCAATTCTTAAACAGTAAACAAATGAGAATAGAGATAAATTATTGTATACTTTATTCACGAATTTCTTTCTCAATTATTTCAAGAATCGAATCAACATAAACCAACATGAATCATTAATGACTAATTCATATTGTGAACGTGAATATCAAAAACTTTTACCAAAATTCATGAAAATTTATTAACAAAAATAAATTCTCGATGATTAAACATGAGCGACTCTGATACCACTTGTTAGAAAATTAACCTTATGATGATGGATCATTTAAAACCCAGTAACTCATATTAAATAATTAAGAATCAATATATCTGTAAGCAGAAACGTACATTTATCTATAGTAGATGATATACCTATAGATCTGAGTCGTTGGTCTTCCAGATCAACACGATTAGCTTTGAGAGTTCTTTAGTTTCTCTTATTCGCTCTCTAACTGTTGATGAGAGCAGTGTAGAATGACTTAATCATCGTGTGACTTAGGGACCATGACCCTTTATATAGATATTGGGTTTATATTTAAGCTCATCATATAAATAGAAAGCTCACTTGTCTCTACACATCAAAGGTCAACACCCTTATCAGATATATTAAAGCCCAAATAACATAAAATATTATTAGATCACTTTTATTGGCTAAACATTGCATGCAGTCTACAATGCACTAAACAACCAGTTTTTCAACATCGTACACACGCACGCACGCACCCATATATATGTTAAATAATTAATGTGAAATTAAGAATTTTGCTAAAACTATTTAATTGTATTGAAGTTTTGATTTGAAACGGATAAATGTGTAAAACAACATTGAAGAGGTAAATAAATATTTCTGTTGAAATCATGGTTTCCACTTCGATTCATGCATAATCTCAATTTGATTTTGATTTGATTTAATTGAAAAAAATATTCAACTTTATATTAGGGTTGATGGAGGAAGTATTTAAAATTATACGAAGCTGATCAGATATTAAATAAGACTAAAAAGATAACACGATTTTGAGATTTTGGTTAAAAGACAAAATTTTTGAAAATCCAAATTTTTTTAAGAAAAAGTTATATAGAGCTGAAGACAAGTTAAAATATAGATTATGTCTTAATGATAATATCAATATTTAATTGATTTTATAACAATATATTAAATGATTTTATGACAAATATCTTATTTAAAAAATAAATAAATCTTGTTACATGCCAATAAGAATATATATTAAAAATATTCATAGCATCTGTGTACCTGACAAAAGTATAATTTATTGCACGTGTACTTTATTAATCAATAATCAGTAATAAGCAAACAACAATACAATTATTAAGTAATGAAATGGGTAATCCATTTAAAATATCCCTACACTTTGCATCAATTCCTGATTCAATCTCCAACGATTTCAGTAACCCGATTTAATCTCTAAAGAAGTTTCCCAGTTCAATCGCATGTTATGTTGGTCGTGAGAAACAAAATGAGATGGAATGATTCAAAATATTTTTAAAAATTTTAGGGACTAAAATTCTTAATTCAATCTCTAAAGTTTTAAAAATATTCTTGACTCACACTCTCTCTATTTGCTTCTTACGGCCGACTTTACTTTGTGACTGAATTGAGAATTTTTTTAAAACTTTAGAGACTAAACCGGATCATTAAATATTTTAGGATTTGAACCAAGAATGTACCCAGACTACATAGATGTTTTAATGTATTTCCCTAATTAAAAATATCCAATAATATAATCAAACCCAGCCTTTTTTTTTATTTATATCACAATAATTGATAATTGACTTTTAGTTGCCTAATCTAGCATAGAGGAAGCGTGGCGTCCACAAGATTTTAGCACTTTTAAATGGCAAAACATAGCTTTGAGTGGTGCACAATCATCCCTAATTGTCGGAAAAGTGACACTGGAGTGGGGTGATCAGGTGATGGCCTCACTCTAGGATCAACGACCTGAATTTTTTATTTTTTTTTGGATCATAGGGATCAATAACTTAAAATATAGATCTAACGACCTCAAAATTATTGGGATCGTTGTATTTGTCATTAATAATGTCCTAAAGTAATGTTCGAATTTTCCCTAATTACCTATGCATGATGCATTCTTACCTCTTCCTCTTTACTTTATGCAGCATTCTATACTAGAGTGCGTCGTTGACTAATACAAACCATTAAGTGGCTATCAATATCATAACATTCGAGTCATAAACAATAAAAATTTGGTATCGATCTTGTAAGGAATCCAACATGCAAATACGCAGCGAAATAAAATAATTTTGGATTCCCAACCAGCGACCTATACGGAGTTAATCATATCGGGGTGAAAAGAATCATACCCTTGTAGCGTGTTTGAGCCGAATCCCACGAAGCAGCACGTCCAAAGCGTCCTCGAGTCAGTAGCAAAACTTTTCAAGTTATGCCTCTACGGTATCCACACGATTATGTCGATGAAGGGATATTGAAGAACAAGTTGATAGATTTGATCTTCAACCAGAAGAGATGCGCTACCCAGACAAGATGGCGGCCGCTGTTCTCTTATATTAGGTTTAGGATTTTAAGTTAATCTATATTAACCTAAAAGCTTACCTTAATAATTAGTATACTGATATATATATATATATATATATATATATATATATATAACAGAACAAAAATGAGGCGGCCAATACTTAATCAGATTAAGGCTTTTTTTCATAAAACCCTTGGCCCAATCTTTTATCTGTATATACATATATATCATATTTAAATATATCTCTATATATCTAAATATGGCCCTTTTAAAGTATATGATTAAGACTCTTCTTAATCAACTTAATTCATCCAATGAATTTTAACGTCCCTTTATCGATTTAATCTTTTGTGTGACTCGTTAGGATCTTGCAACGTTGGCAGTGACATAAAATCTAATTTTATGTTACAAGCAATGAGCGGTATCTAGCAACACATCAAGGCTACCCAAGTTACAAGAATGTCATTGACTCGACATAACCTATGGCCTGTGATAATATTAACCATGTAACTTAATCCCTTTGTCGCGTGTGTTTAGAATAAACACAAGTCATGGAATAGTCATACTCGTATAGTTCAATCTTTTATTTCTTGATCCCCAAGTTGACTAGAATAAACGAATAAGCTCGATATCACATATCGACTCATTCGAGCATGGCCATGCATTTTAGTCTTACTTGATCAAGGGCCCAAACACTTCTCCTGTTATATAGGAGGGACAAATCCTATCTTGATCACTCAACATCCCTCTACATAATTCGTGGTGTATCCAATGATTGTCTTTATAGATTACCCTGTTATAGGTAACGTTTGACAATATCAAGATACACGATCCTTATGTTGGGATCTCTGGTGATCTCAAGTCGTAAGGATTACATACATTATTATCACTATGAGAATTGCTTATGACGTTCATATAACTATCCATGTAGCATTCTCATGGTGAGTCTGTCCAGTACACCTTTCTCTAACATGCACCCATGTATTGATTTGATATCTCATATCCATGAATAATTCATCAGTCAATACATAATAGCCTCAATGCATTATCATTATCCTTATTCATGATAATACTTGACTATGGACAATCTGTAAGAATAATACAATATTATTCTAAGAACATTAATATATATATATATATCTATCTATATATATATTCATATTAAACAGATATTGGAATAATATATAATAATGAATTGTCTTTATTAAAATCATATTACATTGTATGCCAAAATCAATCATCTAATGAGTTATATTATGGCATATCCCAACAGATCCGAGTCTTATAATTGAAAAGATAGATATGGAGATAGTTTCTCCATAGCAAATTCAAAAATTCCTAATTCTAATGTGGTTTTGAAAATCGTGATATCGAGGCAAAACAATGTTTAGTTGATTTTTCAAAGATATCGACACCCTTACCAAAATTAACCAAATTAAACCAAAACAAATGCATTTATATTGATATTAGGTTGATCATTTCAAACTTATAAAGTGTCTAAGAAAGTCGAACAAAAGTGCCAGAAAGCTTTAATTTTGGGTGAATTACATATAGATCGCATCTAGTTCGATCAACATCTATCCTAAACAATAGCATCTATTTCTCTTGCTATGTATTTTTATGTCAAATCATAAGGGAGACAGCTGTAATATTTCATCCATCCGTTACAAACTAGAGGGTGAATTCGTAATATAAATATTCTACACGGGGATCAATTTATTATTATTCAAACTCTATATAAAAAGTTATAAGTGAGACAACTGTAATTTTTCTTTTTTAAAAGAAGTCTTAAACACTTTACAAGTTTGAAATGATCAACCTAATATCAATACATTACATGCTTTTGTTTGTTTTTGAAGATGTAAAAATTTTTTTTTGGAGCATAGTAATACATTTTTGAAGGAATAAAATTATGTCTCCAAATGTGCTGTAGGTTAATGATGTTAATATCATCTCTTTGTCCTTATTTTGGTTAAATGAAATAGAAAAAGGAGCATCCGACCTTAGTCGAATGATAAATGTTCATGTCTCATTTTCTATCATCGTCTTGTCTTCGGTGTCCCAGCTTCACATTTTCATAAAACATAATTTCTATAATAATACTATATTACATATTCTATATTTATTTAAATTTGGACAGTATTATTATATAAAAACATATATTATGGGGCTCAATATTCATTTGTAGTGCATTGCATTTCCCCTTAGCATATGCATATTTGTATGATTCTTAAATTAGTAAGAACTTGTATAACCATACTTATGTGTCTATACGATTGACTTTTGTAAATTAAGTCATTATTGGATGGTTAAACATGATATAACTAGATTACATGCTCAATATAGTTATTGCCCAAGTTAATGCTTAAATGTTTATTACGTGTTGACTTCACATGATGATGCTCTCTTGCTTACATATTAAATTCATATGATTATGTGATTACGTGTTATATATGTGAGTTGATATCCAATTGTTCAAATAGTTGTGGTTATAGGAGTTGGTTTAGAACTTTGCCTATCATTATTTTCTTATAACTTAAATTATCTTGATCTCATCATATGTGCTTTAATTTAGTTGATATCTCTATACACTGATGAGTTGAGAACTTCTTATTGAACATGCTAATTTGTAGGCTTAGTCGTGTGATACCATGTTATAAATTGTTTGAGATTTTGCCATGAGCATTACAAAGTCTCTTCATGATGCTATAATTGTTTTATGCTTAAATACATGAAGGTATTTGATCAAAGCATGTTTAATGTGTTTAAATTTTCATCTTGCCATAAACATGTTTTGATTGTTTCAACATGGGCTCTAATTTGTTATACTTGATCATGAGCATGTTGAGTTTGGTGTCAAAGCTATGAGTTGACAAATTTTGATGTTTAGAAAGCTTTGACTTATGTAAGACAATTTAATTATATGATCTTTTTACATTTATCATGTTTCAATTCGTTAAGATCATTAATTGTATAAAGCATGTTCTATGTGATTTAATTGCTTAGAAGAACTTTTTTTAGCTCATTCACTTTCAATTAAATTGATTACATGCCATTATGCTTAAGTGTAACTTGTAATCGATTGAGCATGAGATTATTTGCATAAGTTATATGCTTAAATTTTGATTACTTTATGTTATTATGCATTAACCAACTTAAAATTCTTAACATGATGCTAAATCTATTATGTGCCTTGACTTCACTTGAATATGCAATGTGCAATTTAATTCAATGTAATTAAGCATGTTTCAATTGTTTAGATGTTCAATCTTGGATCATAGGATTATGGCTTAAGAATTTTATATATCTTTGTTGTATCTATGACCTAAATGATTTTGCTCTCCACATGTGTCTTATTAACTTATCAATTGTTTATGATGATACATTGAGCAATTTAATGTTTATTGAGTATGAATGCATGAATTTTTGTGGAACATATGCACGCCTTGCACAATTAGAATTCATTCATGTTGTTTCATTGCCTTAAACACATTTTGTCTTCCTCTCAATGATTTAATCTTATGCTTATTTTCTTGATTTGTTTATTTGAATATTGTGCTTTTTTTATTATCACAAAAAGGGGGAGAATTTTATGGTAAACATGAAGCTTAATATATGCATGTTTTGAGGGGGAGAGTTCTTGAATATGCTTTGCTTGGTTAAATTTGTATGTGCTATGCATTTGTTAAAGGGGAGCCTTATTTATTCTTATTGCATGCATATTTCATTTACAAGTTTACCAAGTTTTGTGATCATCAAAAAGGGGGAGATTGTTGAGCCTTAAACACATTGTTGAGTTTAATGCTTAATTAAACTCCAAATTATTTATCGGTTTTTGATGATCAACAAAACTTGCATTTGTTGTACTAATGTGTCTACTTAGTGTACATGGTTAGATGGAAAATTTGATTAGGAAGACCAATGGACAAGGACCTAAGTTATACAATGACATTTACGAGTTCCTAGGACAAGCGGTGAATTTTATGAAGGAAGATATTGAGCTTGGACGAGAAGGAATGACATCTATGAACAAACAAAATAAGTGTTCTACATGTGTGGAATGATGTTGGAACAATATTTTATGATGGGATGAAGACCCACAAACCAATGGCCCGTTGGTGGGCAAATTTGTATACAAGCCAATTGGAGCGCAGTGCAGTATTTTGATTATATCTCTTGGCTCGATGATCCGAATGGTGTGAATCCAAAGAAGTTGGAAAGCCAACTCAAAATGATAGATTTCATATTCAAACATCTCAGTCCAATTTGGATTGCATCATGGAGCAAAATGGCATGGAAGTCATAGCAAGTGCAGATTGTAGCAAGGTTGTAGCTGCTGTAGCATTTTGGACATAACTTCTTCATACCTTAATGCAATTTGATGATTTTGGTGTCCACGCATAGCTAAGAGAATATGATACAACTTTGATGTTCACCACTTTTCCCAGAAACGAGCTTAAAATGGTCGAAAAGTACAAAGTTTGAGAGTGTTGAAATCTGGCAGATAGTTTCAGGCAATCCGGGCCACCACCTCAGGTGATCCGAGCCACGCATGCCAACGCCGTGCACCATCAACTGAAGCGATGGCGCGCGTGCGCACGCCTGGCGACCTGGATCGCCCCAGGCAATGCATGGAACGCATGAGGCGATCCAGAATTGTTCATACGGCAAATTTTTTTAAGTAGATCGCCCCAGGTGAAGGGGTGATCTCCCGAGGCGATCCGAAATGTTTCCTACGACATTTTATTATAGGGATATTGCCCTAGGCAATGGGTAGAACGCCTAAGGCGATCTGGGCCACATTTGACCGTTATGGCTTGGCGATGGAGATCGCCCGAGGCGATGGACGAGGCGATGGAGCGCATTTTTGGTCCTAAATTGTTGCTAACGGCTATAAACGGACAGTATGACATTTGGGAGCCTCGTACACTATAAATATGGATAATTTGGCTCAAGTTGAAGACAGAAACAAGAGGACACAATACAAGAAAGCTTTGTTCAATTAAAATTCAATCTAGCATTGCAAACTTCATACATTTGTGTTGTATTGAGAGTTTGTAATTCATTTATTGTGTGAGAGCTTTTGTTCTTCATTTGGTTACACCGTGAATGTGTTATTTGAATCGTTGTAAGTTCCTCCAACACCGACACAAGTTGAAAATTGTATAAGTCATCAACAAGTGAAGTTGGTGCATGTTTGTGGCTATCCTCGGAGCCCTTAAGGCCAAGAAGACTCGTGAAGAGTGTGACTCGTGAATAGTTTGTTTGTGGCTATCCTTGGAGCCCTTAAGGCCAAGAAGACTCGTGAAGAGTGTGTGACTCGGGAAGAGTTTGTTTGTGGCTAACTTGGAGCCCTCAAGGCCAGATCAAAGTGTTCTAGTGGAAGCTCGGTTGGACGTTTTCTAACCGGGAAGAGGAGAGGTGGACGATTCATCGTCGAACCTCTATAACAAATACTTGTGTTCTTTATTGCTTTATTTACATTACCCATTTATTTTATTATATCTTATTGTTCATTGATCGATTGACTTGAAATCTTTCGCCGAGCAAACTCGACTTTTGCAAAATCACTTTAAATCACTAAAGTAGCCAATGAACCTCATTCACCCCCCTCTTCGGTTCCAACAGAGCGCATGGCTTATAAAATGGCTGCTGGTTTAGAACCGTTAACCAGATTACCTGCTTTCACCTAGTGGTACATGTAATTACATGCACCGATAAGTCTATCGGTGCATGTAAATTACATGCACCATAGACTCATGTACTATCTTTTAATCAAAAAAACATAGACACATGCACCAATGGTTTCAAGATCATTACATTCTCAACATTTTTATTCAAATAATTGATCGACCATCTCAAATATATTGTAGTTTTGAGTTTCACATTAAAAATCTACAAATGTAGTCAGTACAATAAAATTGAAATTAATAAGAAATATAAAACAAAATCAACACCATACATTCTTTAATCTTCAAAACAATCATACACCCCATTTACATTCTTCAATATTCACAATAGAGGCTTTCTGGCCGGAGTTATCTGCGCATAGGGATGACGTTAAAGAGGAAGGAACATCAGTCGTCGCCATCTTTCCAGTGTTTGAAGCGTTCTTTCAAAAGCATGAAGAAGAAATTGATGGATAATTTTGTAATTTTGACCTAACATGGACCTACTTGAAAGCAAAATATTTTGGTGGATTGGGTCTAAAAAACTTTTACCATATGATATCAGCCCGAAATTTTTCCTTAAATCTTTACAGGCTTATGGCCCAAATATTTACTACCCAGTTTTTATTATTCATTTAATCAAAGAAATTGTAATCTAAACCTATTTTTATCATAATAAATAGTTAAATGAATATATGTGTGCAATAAGATATAAATTTCAACATAAATATATATTAAGTTTTGCCTCCATATTTAAAAAAACCTACGTTTTGTCCTCCTAATAAAACTATTATAATTTTGCTTGCTCCCTTAAATGTCAAGATTAGATTTGCTCTGCTTCTAAATGACTAGATTGAAAATCATATGCAAGTTTACTTATTGTTATCGTATGCAAGTTTACTTATCAATAACAATAAAGCTATTCTTGATCCACTATATAATTTTACACGTAATATTGAATATCTACGTAATTTACAACAATAAAAACAAATCAATGTTAATAGTTGTGAAACTCTGACATTTATTACACAAATTTTGTGACTGAAATATATTTCATATTTTAAATTTTTTTATTAGTGGAATATTAACAAAATTTTATTATATATACTTATATATAATGTGACAGCCCACGAGACTGACAGTTTGTCTCCTGTTATGGGACAAAGTTTACGATAATGCCCATAACAATTTCCATATATTATATTGGTATGACTATATTACGATAATACCTAACATTAATAATTACAAACTCTGATGTTATGATCTAAGTCACATTATGCGGGTGAGCGGACGGATGCAAATGCTCGGGTGCGTCAATTTTTCAAAATAATTGAGTGCGTATACACCTTAATGCGTATATATATATATATATATATATATATATATATATATAAACTTCATCATTTTATATTATTTATAGTGAGATTTAAATCTTTTATTCGATTTCTCCAAAAAATATATTTTAAAGAATGAAAAATGAAAATGAATTATCATACCTATGTATTTCAGAGGACACAGTGGGGCGAAAACGATTATGTTATCTGACATTCCTCTGGAGCATGAAGACAGACAACGCACTCAAGCTTGGATGATGAATGCGAGAAATCAAACTGCTTCAGGAAGAAATCGAAGAATTTCTTGGGAATCCTACAAGATTCGTTCGTTCTTTAGGAAGAAGCCCCCTCAAATAGAGAATCTTTCTTTCAACCATATTTCGATTGTTAATACGATATATAAGGACCGCTACTACAGGCCGAGCAACTAGCTGCTGCAGGATTGGATGTCTATCTATCTCACCGCGCTCCCCTACTCCCAACAAGGCCGGCGGAAGGAATGCTCTGCTCATCTTTCTTACGGCTCATTACCGCAGCGCTCGAAAACCCCTTCGGCTTCTTCCATTCAAAAAGGTGGTTTTTCCTATTAGGTAAATAACGTCTTGAAGTGAAGTGAAGAGAATCATATGCTCTACTGAAATAGATTTCGCGAAAAACCAACTATATCCAATCTTGGTTGGCCTTATGTTTTGTAATAGTATGAATTTATTAAAAAAGAATTACTTTTTACGGAGAATTAAGAATATTTAACATTTAAGTTCACGACTTAGTACAATTTAATATATGATTTAATAAAACTTAGTCGTAAAGAGTTGTATGTGCACTCAATGCGCCAGATCATGTCCGGAGCGTCAGTGATCGATTTAGTAAAACTTAATGCGCGTTTTAGTAAAACTTAGTGCATCTTAAAACGTCGCATAATCACTCATTGCGTCAGTAGAACAGAGTGCCGGTGCACGAAGGGGTATGATGGTTATGTGACTTAGGTTATGACATTAAAGTTAATGTAATGGCCCTATTAACATTAATAATTTCAATATTACCCTACATCAAAATGTAAATCAAACAAATTGGAAAAACATTAAACTAAATTTTTTTGAAAATTTCTTTACTATACACAAAAATTATTTCACAACTAAAAACTAAACATTTTTTTTATTTAAACAACATATTAATTGTACATGAAACCAACAATGTACATGCACGCAGCACGTGCACTGGGACGCTAGTTAGGTATAAAGAAAGAGCCATTTAGTTGTTTTATATGCATGGGCAAAATACCACTTTAGTTTTTAATAAAAAAACTATAAAGAATAAAACTAGAAACTTTATTCGCTTCTCTAACAAAATTTCGCACAATATATTATTATTAAATTAGTTTAAGATGAGTGATACTTAAATTAACTTTGTGCCTACATACTTCACGTCGAAGTATTGTGTATCAAACCGAAGGACTGAACATACAAATAAATGTATTCAGACAAACAGAAACCACATGCATTATCCTCTGCCATACTTTCGCCTGGATTCCTCCATCTGGCCCATTGTGCCTTCAATCTTGCTACGGTCTTCTCTAGTTTCCTTCGAGTTAGAAGCTTGATCATCGCTTCTCCCCAGAGTACACAATTGCCGCAAGCAAACATACTAATGACGAGGCAAACGTTTTTGTTATGCTACTAATACTTGTGCTTGCTCGCCTATTCTCTGCTTGTCATCCTACTTACTGTACCACAGGAAATATTCCATCAAATTCTACTAAATAACAGTCTATCCAAACATCTATCATGGCTAGAAAAGGCCATCCTGTTAACCACCAGAGGAAAGAAAATTATGTGATTCTGGGAAGGAGCACATATTTCTAAATAGTAAATTTCGAATTCAAGTATTAGACACAATAAATAATCAGTGGAAATAATTTTACATGATACGAAAATGCAGAAAGTAGTAGTTCTGAGAGATATCGCCATGATGTATATTCCAATGCTCACATTGATTAATAAATTCGGCACTGCACTAGGCGAAGCATTTGAAGTATTTCCATTTTCCAAAAAACGAATAAAATTTAGGTGATTTTACAAGCTCAACCTTAAAGATTACATGTCATAATGATGAAACAAAAAAAGAGGAGACAATAACAGTAAAACAAAGATTATCCAAACACATCCTAGGAAATCATCTACCCCAGTTATTACAGATGATCGCGTGACAAGGTAATTCACGATGCTGAATAAACAGATAGAACTAAAACTATATGTGAGATTCCTCTAATGGTTGTTCCTTATCAACTCGGAACCCAAAGGAAACCGTTGAGTGAACTCTCTCTTCTTTATGTTAGTTGACCTAAGTCGCACCCTGACAAGGGGGGAAGTTTAGGAGAGATAGGGAGAGTTAGCAGCCCCGTCGGGGAGGAGATAGCTTGCTTCTTCACAAGCTTATCCCCCACGCAGCGCTATCGTTTCACATTCTTTCTATTACATCCCATTCCGGATAGGTTATTGACCAAACTAATTGCAAAACAATGTGCACACCCACAACTTTATTGTAGCTCCCAGTGATTTCTCAGACGAAGATTCCTTTCTCTGTTGACCAATACAAGGTTCAAGATCAATCTCTAAAGTAGCACTAGAGGGATTCAATAACAACGCCAATATGGAAATAACCTGGTGGTAAGCTACAAATTATCTGAAACACAGTAGGCAAGTTAAGAATCAATCATAATATCAATTCATCCAGGTCATGCATACGTCCAAACTCCAGTAGCCACTCATCAATCTGTTATTAGGAATATTTGTTTTGTTATTCTGTTGCAACAAATTTCATTACACTTGTCATTAATTTATTGGTTATCTTAGTTTATAAATAGTATGGTAAACTCTCTGTAATGGGTTGAGGAATTGTTATCAAGATAATGGAATTCATTCCAAACTCCCAGAATCGTAATTCTTTATTTCTCTAACTTGGTATCAGAGCCACAATGGCGGAAGCCGTGTCTCACACCGATTCTGTTCCTTCTGTCCCTCCCGCCGGCAGTTCTAACTTTCTGATTGTAAATCCGGCAAATCAAATTACTCAAGTTAAATTAACTGATGACAATTTTCTACTTTGGAATCTACAGATCCTTGCAGGACTTAGAGGTCTTGGACTTGATATTCTCATTCTTCAAGATCCTCCTGTTCCTCCCAAAAGTGCACTTGATGAAAAAGGCACTGAGATCGTCAATCCTAATTTTATTTCCTGGTGCAGGCAGGATCAATTGCTTTTTTCTTTTCTCCTCTCTTCAATGACTGAAGGTGGCCAAGGGCAAATGGTAGGATGCATCACGTCTACCCAACTCTGGTCCAGGGTATCACGCTTGTTTGCTAACAGATCCAAAGCTAGAGTCATGCAATTTAAACTTCAATTGCAGACTCAGAAGAAAGGCAATCTCACAATGCGTGATTATTTAAGCAAAATGAAGACCTATGTGGATACTTTAGCTGCATGTGGACATCCTCTTTCTGAGGATGATCAAATTCTTCATGTGCTTGGCGGTATTGGACAAGAGTATGATGCTGTAGTCGTTCATGTTACTTCCAGGGTGGATGATCTTACACTTTCTGAGGTCGGTGCTTACTTGTTAGCACATGGAGGACGTATTGAGTCATACACAAGCAACATTGACATCTCTCCACACGCTGTCAACACTATCACACTCTCACCATCAAAGAAATCAGAAGCTCCTTCTCCAAACCAAGGTTTTTCTTTCAGAGGCAGAGGACGAGGAAGGAGTAATCGTGGTGGACGCCGTAATTGGTATACTACCTCCAGTCGTCCAGTTTGTCAGATCTGTGGCTATACTGGTCATGTTGCTGAACGGTGTTACTATAGATTTGACAAGGACTTTGTTCCAAATCAACGGAGGTCCAAAAATCAGCATCCAAACATACCGATGCACAACCAAACACCACCTCAATTTCCCACTGCTGCTCTTGCTACATCCAATGCACCTCCCCCATCAGATGATTGGTGGTATCCTGATTCTGGAGCGTCACATCATGTGACTAACGAACTTGGAAATCTTTCACTTGGATCAGAATACACTGGAAGTGGTAAGATTCACATGGGAAATGGTGCAGGTTTGTCTACTTCACATATAGGTCACTCTAACTTCTATCCTTCATCCCGTTCTTTTGTTTTAAAACATCTTCTCCGAGTTCCTCAAATTTCCAAGAATCTCCTTAGTGTTAGTAAATTTGCAAAAGATAATCATGTTTTCTTTGAATTTCATCCGTGTTTTTGTCTTGTGAAGGATCTAGCAACCAAGGTTGTCCTACTCTGTGGGACTTTGCATAATGGATTGTATAAGTTTAGCCTTGGCAAGCCTACACCAGTCCCATTCAACTCTGCTTGTCTCCACACAACCTCTCCTTCAACACAACCTTCCAGTTCTTCACCAGAACTGAGGCAACCTCATAATCTCGTTTTGAACAAGTGGCATCTTAGATTAGGCCACCCTAGCCTTTTAATTTTGAAACAAGTTTTGTCTGGATGTAATATCTTAATTCCAAGAAATGAACATTTGAATTTTTGTTCTGCCTGTGAACTAGGCAAAAATCACCGTCTTCCTTTTTCATCATCACAAACTAAATTTACTGCTCCATTCGAACTTGTCTTGTCTGATGTATGGGGACCAGCACATACTCTATCTCGAGAGGGATATCACTACTATGTTAGCTTTCTCGATGCCTATAGTAGATTTACTTGGGTTTATTTCCTTAAGCTTAAATCTGAAGTAAATCATGTTTTTACATTATTTCACAAAATGGTTCAAACACAATTTAACACCACAATTAAGACACTTCAGACGGACTGGGGTGGGGAATTTCGAGCCTTAACACCATTCATTCAATCCTACGGCATAATTCATAGATTTTCATGCCCACATACTTCTCAGCAGAATGGCATTGTCGAAAGGAAGCATCGCCATATTGTAGACACTTGCTTAACTCTTTTGGCTCATGCTTCCATGCCCTTTCATTTCTGGGTAGATGCCTTCTCTTCGGCTGTTTTTCTCATAAATAGACTACCTACTTCGAGTCTTTCAGGTGATGTTCCTCTCACCAAATTATATAACAAAGTTCCTGACTACTCCTTACTCAAAGTGTTTGGGTGTTTAAATTTCCCGTGTCTTCGCTCGTATAATCACCACAAACTTGCATATCGATCCACTCCATGCACCTTCATTGGTTATAGCACCACACACAAAGGCTATAAATGTATGAGTCATGATGGCCGTATATATATTTCCAGACATGTTATAGCAATCTGTTGTATCTCGATCAAGTACAGAAGCTGAATATCGAAGTCTTGCCAATGCAACATCAGAATTACTATGGATTCAATCGTTGCTTAAAGAACTTCATATCTGCTCTACCACCAGTCCTGTACTATGGTGTGATAATCTCAGTACGATAGCTTTGAGTGCTAATCCAGTATTCCATTCTCGCACCAAACATCTTGAGCTGGACCTTCACTTTGTTCGGGAAAAGGTTCTTTCCAAAACATTACATGTACAACATGTTCCTTCCTATGATCAAGTTGCAGATGTTCTTACCAAACCATTATCAGTTACTGCCTTTACAAGATTACGGTCCAAGCTTAGCATGATTTCTAATCCTTGCTAAGCTTGAGGGGACAAGTTACGAATCAATCATAATATCAATTCATCCAGGCCATGCATACGTCCAAACTCCAGTAGCCACTCATCAATCTGTTATTAGGAATATTTGTTTTGTTATTCTGTTGCAACAACTTTCATTACACTTGTCATTAATTTATTGGTTATCTTAGTTTATAAATAGTATGGTAAACTCTCTGTAATGGGTTGAGGAATTGTTATCAAGATAATGGAATTCATTCCAAACTCCCAGAATCGTAATTCTTTATTTCTCTAACTAGGCAAACCTTCAAATGAGTCGATGGCTATTGTCTCCTCCTTTTGCAAAAATTATCATCAATTACAAAAAAAACTTAGCATAGAGCAACAATAAGCTTAACAAAAAAAGCAGGATAAATGCTAATCACTCTCACCCAATTATATGAATGATTTGCCGCAAAATCCCAATGCCCCTCATTAACTACACACCTCAACTTTTAGTAAGAATTAAGATAATACTCTGAAAACTACAAAAGTTATAAAGGCGACGTTTTCTGACTTTACATAGACTTGATTGCACGGATGGACCATGGTGCTAAAATTAAAACCAAGAACAGCGTAATTCAAAACCTGGAGGGGGAAACAGCTACCGAAAGCAGAGCAGAGAGCATCAAAATGCAAACTTGGGTAATAAATCGAGAAGAATTTATGATAATTGATTATCAAAGACGGAAAACCAACAGGGAATTTTGTACCGAGACAAGATTTTAGCCCTAGCCCTGAAATTGGGGGAACTTTTTTACCACGTGGCTTTCTCTTATTGATAAACAACCATAAATAAATTTTTGATAAAATAATAATCTCATTTATATAATAATTTTTTTAGACTAAAGTAATAATCTAGCTAATACATTAAGTAATAAAAATATTTAAATTTTTAAGGACCCAATAAAAATATAAATTATTAATTATTAAATTATATATATACATATATATATATATATATATATATATAAACCTTTCATTCAATCAACAATACTCATATAAAAAGTTATTTCTTCTGAAAAAATGCATCTATAGTTGATTATTTTTCTTTCCCACCTGAACCAAAATGAACAGTATTCTTAACTTTTTGTTGTGCAGTCACAACTTCTGTTATATTTTGCTCACGTTGTAGTAAGTAGTCGTTTAAGGTGACTATTGCTTGAAAGACCTCTTTTGATGATACATTTGCGACTATGCGACTCTCAACTGGCTCTATATCATTGTCATCAGCATTGTTCATTACTGACTGGATAATTTCTTCATCTGTAGACGATGTCATAACTGCATCATTCTCGCTAGGATAGTTCAAAGGAAATGACACCACTTAATTCTTGGATGTCTTCAGCTAATTGACCAACTTCTGGTTCATGAACATTATCTTCTTCTGACCTAATCTTGCAATGCCGAAAACAATTTGTAATTGTTGTTGCCTTCACATCAAATTTCCAAGCCATGCTAGCACAATCAATAGTAGTCAAAATATTAATTTTTTCAGGATTTGGTGCTTCAATCTCAAGGCCATGCAAGATGCTAGAATAAAAACGACAACGATAATGAGCTTTCAATGCTCGAATAATCCCAGCATCACATGGTTGAATCTTAGACCTGTGTTAGGAGGCAAGAAAAATAACTCTACATTTCTTAAGCCTTCCACTATCTTTGGATGGTGAGCAATTGTCTACTATCAAAAGAACCTTTCTGCTATTCATTCTTTTATCAAGTCAACCAAAATATTCTTGAAAAAGTAAGCAAGTCATCCAAGCTTTTCTTGTTGTATCGATATTCACAACTAATATTATTCATGTTCACATTTTTAAAGCATTTAGGATTTGCATACTTACCAATAACCCAAAAAGAAGTACTTTGTCAGATTCATCAACATTGCAACAAACAACAACAATAATTTTCTCTTTGTCCTTTTTGCGTCCTTCTAGCTGCTTGGTAGCAAATGAACTGTCAGTGTCCTTCAACAGAAATTGGTCTAGTTTTGACTGTATTTCAGGTAAAACATTTTCAATGTTATCTATGATAGCTGAACCACTTTCACCGAATCATCGGTAAGACTTGATTCCATTTCTTGCCTTGAAACGTTCTAACCATCCACTAGAAAAACTGAATTGTGGATTAGTTTTACTTTTACCATACATTTTTTGCAAAACTCTTTTGCTTTTTCCTGGATATTTTCTCCGGACATATTCACTTTCGCTTGCCTTTGAAGAAATCACTCATACAAAGTTTTCTCTAACTCGGGGTTCTTTGCCGATTTGTGCCTTTTAACATAACTATTTCTCATCTCATTGGACAAATATTCAGATGAACTTTTGAGAGTGTTTGATATTGTCGAGTGAGTGAGAGACAAATCAAACTTTTGTTGTACCCATGCTTGCATATCTTTTTGGCTAATAGTTGGATGCTCCTTCTTATGCTCACAAATTGCACTCCTCATTTTGCGATTGAAGTTGATTTCTTTACTTCTTTCAAATGATGAGAAGCCATTGGAGGAATGCGTACTGTATTTGGAATATATATTTTACCTTTTATAGCTAAAGGCTAAACCTTTTCACATTCTACACTTAAGTTAAAAGAATGTATGTGCATGAACTTAGTTTTCAGTGCATTAAATTTCACCAAAAAAATTGAACTTTTATAGATTCAAGTAATACTTTAATTGATATCTTTTAATTTTTCTTACCATATAATATATGCATTTTACAATGAAAAATTATCTATAAAATAATAAATATTCATTTATCGATAAATAAATAATTTATTCATTTCGATAAATAATCTCGTTAAATGAATATTCTTTTTCGATTCCAAAATATGCATTTATCGAGGTTTTACTGTACTTTCAAGAAAAAAATACATTTTATTATTTGTCAGCATAATGAATATATATTATATATTTTCTTGTGTGATGTAGAGACTAAACTATTTTTTGCACTAAATGAGACTCGAATTAGAGTTTGCGCAAAACTCTTACTCTTATCCATCGGGGAGCTTAATATAATTTTAACATATAATAATAACAACATAATATAATATAATAAGAAAGCTAAAAATATTCCTTCTCTAACAACCAAACTTATTTTTTATTTACTATTTTACGCAAATAATTTGAGTGTAGAAAATCATGACTCGCCAGCTCGAAGTTACGAACTTACGCTGACTAAAATATTATTTAAATATTTTTTTTAAAAAAAATCTTATTTAAATATTGAAGTCAAATATTTTGAAATATATTTAAGCAACGACAAAATTAATAATTTATTATGTTCCATATTTACGTATAGTAAACAAATTTTATAAATTTGTTAAGATATCTTTAAGCTTAATCGAACTCACAAGCTCGAATTATAATTTAATCCTTTATTTCTTTATTTAATAATTATTTTAATTAATTTGAATTACACAATCAAATTTGAATACTCAAACTTATAAACTTCTCAGTTTTCCTACATTCCTTTTTGAATATCTATTTTTAAATTTTTTGAGATTAAGTAAATGAGAATGTTTAAAATGAAAGTATTGCGTTCTTAACAACTTACAATTAAAATTAGGGTAAAATATATATACATCCATCTAGTTTAAATAAATATGAATTCCCCTCTAGTTTAAAAATAATGTCAACCTCATCTGATGTATATTTTTGTCAAATCATAAGAGATACGAGTGTAAATTTCACATAACTGTTACAAACTAGACAATATGAATTCATAACAGTTATTCTACATAGAGTCCATTCATTATTGTTCAAATTAGAGATTCAAAAAAGTAATAAAATTATTATAAAGAGAAGACATTTGGTAATTTTCTCTTAAAATTATCACAATGCTATATAAATCACAAAGAAATTACTTGTAATAAAGTGATTATTAAGCTTCTGGGCCTAGCTCAGCTGCGTTCACATTCTTTTTTAGAGATACTCGAGTTCGAGTCTCGCAGTATGCGGAAAAATATTTAGCCCCTACCCTCTCTAAAAGAAATCATATCATCATAATTTAACACATAGTTTTTTAACATTTGTAAATGTTTAATACTAAAAGAGTAATAAAAAGAAGCTAATAGAGTGAAATAAATAAGGAAATAATTAGAATCTTTCATCCCAGGCAATTAATTATTAAAAAAAAAAAGGAAACCTCTTCTCCCTCAAACTATAATGCTGTATTTTTTTGAACCCTAATACTGTATTTATGTATCAGATATACATGCACATATACATACACCTCAACAAAAAAAAAAAAAAATCAGCATTATATTCAGATTCCATATGATCGTCACTGCTCGACAGAAAGAAAAAACTAATTCTTTGTTATTGCATTTGCTCGTTATAGAATTGAGAGTTTTTTTATTCGTACAAAATTCAGAATCACACGTTTATTTTATATATTTGTATGATCGAGTAGGGTTTGTATTGGGTTTCTGAGTTTTGGGAATTGGGGGGGGGGGGGATCAAGTGTGTGCCCATTGGTGGGCCTTTGGAGTATTTTATTTAGCCGAAGTTTGATTTTTGAATTGAAGAGTGATTTTCGGAATTGGGGAAGAATTAGGGTTTTAAGTTCTTGGTTTAGGAATTGGGATTAGGTTTTCTGATATGGGGAGTTGGGAAAATGGGCCTGGGATGATCCAGGCGCCAGAGCTTGAAGAGGGAGAGGCTTGCTATTACAAGGACGATAGAAGCATGAACCCTGACATTGCTCTTTCTTACATTGTAAGAGTTCATTTTCTGGCGTTGATAATTAGTTGTATTATTACAAATATAAATGAAGTTCTCTTTGAGTGAATTGGGAATTTGGGATGCTTATGGTTGACTGATTCTGGAGTGCCTGATATGATTTTATAATTAAATGGGCTGAGGGTTGTTTCTGAAATGCTTAATTGAATTATAGCTGGTGCTACAGAATAGTTGATTCACTTAAACTATTAGGCTAAAAATGACTTTTTTTTTTTTAATTTTCCGAGTGGATTGAATGTGTTTCTGTTCGTATGAAGTGAGAAGTTCTGACTACAGATTATCAATGATAATTTGAAAAATAAAAACCTGACAACCGACCAAAATCGCAGTTAAATGAACTATCGTTTTGTTTTTCATTTCAATGTAAACTCATTTTTCATTCAAAGTCTGCTACAATGAGTTGATAGTGATCATGAGCTTTTTTTGAATTATTGTAGTACTTTTGTATTCCTGCCATTTTTAACACTTGGATTGATGCATTCCCTTGTAATCTTGATATCTTGCTCTTTTAATCGTACCTACTGAGACAAAACTGACTGACTGAAAAATATTGTTTAAAAGGGAGACAGGGTTCAAAGTTTACTAGGCCATTTTCAGAAAGATTTTGAGGGAGGGGTTTCTGCAGAAAAATTGGGTAAGTGTTTTTCAAAATGTGACGATAGTTTTGTTTATTTCCTATTGGAAAATTCTGACCTCACGTATGAACTTTTGGTGCATCTGCAGGGGCAAAATTTGGTGGATATGGTTCCTTTTTACCCATGCATCAACGTTCTCCTTTACTACTGTCACAGCCAAAATCCCCCCACAGGGTTCAAAATTCCAGCGTGCCTAGACTTCCTAATAATTGCCTGCAAGAGGTATTGCAAGTGTTTTTTGTTCTTCTGGTTGGTAAAAGACCTATTTGACTGAATGTTTACTTGAAAAGTTTTCATTTAGTCAGCTTTCTGGTTGTATAACCTCTCAGGGTCCTGCCCCTAACTCTACCCAGTTAGGTGATGCTCCTTCCACTCTGAGGAATGGCTTTTCTTCTGCTTCTCCAAGTATTTATCCTTCCAAATACATTAAAGCTTCTTCTAAGGATTCGTCAACCAGAGAAAACACATTTGTTTCTTCTTATAAAGTTGCTGAGGCTTTTTCTGGAAAAGCTGAACTTCCTCCAAATAAGTCAGAGAAACCAACTGAGCAGAGAACACTGAAGGTTCGTCTTAAGTTGGGTTCTGAGATGGTGGCACAATATAATTCTGAAATACACAGTCTTGGGCTTACATCCCCGTCTTCGCCAATGGAAAACTATCCTGAGGAGAGTCCCAGATTTGAATATGGTGAGACTGCTTATGAATCTCCTGCAAAGATTCTTCAGGTACTATTCCTTCCCCCCCACCACAGTTATTAATGCAACAACTTTCTCAATTATGTCCCTTCTTGTTTTTTTGATTTGGCTATTTTATTTGACCAGTCATCATGTTGTACCTAAGTGTCCATTGATTGTTATCAAATAATTTTCAATAATTTGGTACTAAGTTGATATGTTGTCTCACCTCGCATTATTTTTTTAATCCTTTCAAACAGATTATGACTTCGTTCCTAGTTTCTGGTGGTTCTCTTCTTTCACCTCTCGGTGAAGATTTCCTGAGCTTAGGCAGAGATACAGAATCTTCTGCAAGAATTGAGTATAAAACTAACCCAAAGATTTCCGCCAGCTTGTTTGGGTTTGAGAACAAAGATATTCTGAAGGGGAAAAAAGCAAAATCTGCTGATAAAAGTGAAAATTTTGAGAAGTCTGAAACTGAGTGCATACCAGACCTTAATGATTCGAAGAAGAAACCCTCGGGAAGTGAGACCCTGGAATGCAGACTTCAGCCTCTCAATGGCTTGAACTCGAACTCTAGAACTTTATCTGATGCAGTCTGCAGCACTAGTGCGCCTCTGAAAGAAGCTGTTAGGCAACCTGATGTTGTTCAGGGCTCTGAGAAGGATGTCCCACTGAAGAAGAGGAAAGGAAGTAAAGATAGGTTGACTGGAAGATCAGTGTCAAGTAATTTGGTCGAGAAGGCTTCCTTAGGCTGTACACCAACCCAAAGTTATGGTAAGTATGATCAGAAAGAATCAAGATGTAGCGATGGAGACAAGTTTGGCGAAGATCTAAAAAGAGTTTCTCAGAATGATGTTTCAGTTAATTATGATGGGCATGATAGCAGAAGCAGAGTTAAATCTTACTCTGACATTTCTGATGGTGAAAGTGTTAAAGTAGCCATAAATAAGTTCAGTTTGAAAGTTGGTAAATCTGGTGAACAGGATAATTTAGGGTTACCTCTTGATGTAAGTAACTTATCTCTCGATAAAAAGCCAAAAGTCTCTCAAAATCATGCGAAGCTAGCATCAAAATCAGCTGATATTTTGAGGGATGGTGGTTGTGCAGCACCGAAAGACAAGGACAGTGGAAAGAAAGAGAATGTGCACCATCTCAACCAGAAAGATGTTCTAAATACGAGTATTGAACATATGGGTAACCCTAAAGGTTTGATGGGGAGGCCTTCTGGTGACAGGTCAAAGAACTCTAATCTTGATACTGCGAAGGAAGAGACTGGTTATACTCATAAATTTAAGGGGAGATCAAGTAATAAAAAATACACAGACAGGATAACTTCTGAAACTCGTGAGATTGAGCCTCCTGCTGAAGCCATACCTTTTAATCAAGGAATCATCACTGGGACAGAAGGGACAATGGTGGATCCTGTATTAATACAAGAAGATTGGGTTGGCTGTGACCGTTGTGAGAAGTGGCGTCTTCTACCATACGGTACAAAGTCTAACCAACTGCCAGATAAGTGGGTCTGCAGCATGCTTGACTGGCTGTAAGCTTCTTTCTTAATTTGATAGCTCTTGTTTGGAAGTTAAGTTAGTGTGTTTGCATTTATTGTCATTTGTGTAGTTAGATTCTTTTGCTTCAGAAGGAAAGCTTAAATGACTATTGACTGGACTCTGGTGCAGTACCTCATATCATGTATAATTAAATGTGTGCAATAGTGCATCATGTGGAAAAATTAGACCTGAAATACTGTCATAGTGAAAAATTTAAGTAGACCAATATAATTTTAGACAACTGTCCACTTCATTAAATTGTCAAACAAGGGATGTCCGTTTATGGGAGGAGGCATAATGTTTCTATTGCTACTTGTGTCCAGTGCTGTAGTTGCCTTGCATGACACTCTCTCCATTAAAATGTTCATCACATGTTACCTCAAAAAAAAAAAAAATTTGTTCATCACATGCATATGACCAAAGTGTTTTTCTTATCGTGTATCTGTTCCAACACACATTCTGATCTAAAATCGAAGGTAATGAAGCCTGACCTTGGGCCAATATATATTGATTTTCAGCCCCGGAATGAACAGTTGTGAAGTTAGTGAAGACGAGACTACCGATGCTGTCCGTGCTTCATTATCAGGTCCTATCCCTGAAAATCACTATAATGCTCAAGCTCATGCTGATAGATCTGTTTTCGGAGTGACTTCAGCTGGGGGCCATCATTATACTGCCAACCACCAGAACTGTACTGATAAACTGGCTTATCAAGCTAAGAGGCAAAAATTGAAAGAAAGTTCAAACACCGTTAGCACGAGTGATCTGGTCCCTTCTAACAATGTTCAAAAGAACTTCCAACGCCATTCCATGAATAGAACTAATTTAAAGGAGGTGAACCAACCTCTTGCAGAAGCAGAGGCAATGAAAGAATGCGAACGGCGACATCCAAAAAAGTCAGCAATTAGTATAGGCAAATTGAATAAAAGAAAAGATCAGAATATGATTGGAGGTATGCCATTTGTTTGAGGTGCCATATTTTTTTTCTTTTCTGTCTTGATTATGAATTTTTCTTTGATTTTCGAATATTAACTCATGCAGATTTTTCGAATTCGACGAAAAAAATCAAGAAAGAATTTTTTCAAGACGTACAAGGGACGGTGAAAAATATTAAATCTAAGGGGGCTCTTAGTGTGGACAAATTCCAGGTTTCTGGTGGGAACCTAGATTGGCCCGACCACAATTTAAATTCTGGTTTGCCTGGTAAGGAATCTATGAAAGAGGAGAAGAAATTAAGTTCACGAAAGGATTCAAGCTTTAGGGAAAGGGGCAGTCTCCAAATTCATGTGAAGAAACAGAAAGACCAGATGCAGGATTTACCAAATGGTGGGCTCTTTAAAATAAATGCAAGTAATAGAAATGAAGTATCTGCAAAGAAAAGAAAGTTCAAGGATTGTGACAACAGAGAGCATCTAGCAGAGGCACAGCAATCGATAAAAGAGGAGGACGAAGATATTGGTTTTCGGAGAGAGCAAAAATCTAGAGTGCCCCAGATTGGTGATGAGTTCAAAAGAAGCGAGGGTGGTGACTTATCAAAAAGAAATGCTGCAAAAGCTAGAGTTATTTTGTCAAGAAGTAATGAAAAATCAACTAACGGTGGTGTTAAGGAAAAACTACAGTCAAAGAATCTTAAGGTGAAGCTACCACTGACCAAGGAGGATATAGATGAGCTGAGAAAGGATTTGGGGTGTGCAGAGATTTCAATGGCTGCCAATTCAAGCTCCTCTAAGATTTCTGACTCCCGTAAAAATAGAGTTGGTTTCACGGAGGTCAAAGGCTCACCCGAGGAGTCTGTTTCCTCATCCCCTATGAGGATTCCCTATCTGAATAAGGTCTTATCAGTTACATTGGAGAGTGCAGGTAAGGTTGGTTCTAGAGTAAATTCTCCAATAGGCAGTGGGAAGAAATCTTTGGACGTGAATAGAAATTCTGAGTTGGGGATAACGAGGAAGGGGAAAGCCGCTGGTGTCTGCCATCCTGAGTCTTTTAAACACACTTCTGGTTTTCAAGAAAGTATTGCCTCAGAAATACCTTGTGGTGAGCATGTATCAAGTGGCAACCTTCCATCACATGGCGAGAGGTTAGCAGAGAAGATTTCCGATCCATCTACTGGCTCAGAAATTTTGGATTTAAAGGAAAAACTGAAAGAAGAGACTGATGTGGACGACAACTATCGTGCTCTGCAGTCTGAAGTGTTGACTAACGTGAAATATTCTTTGTCAGACGAGTCTAGCATAAAATCTGTTCATCATGGCAAATCTGTTGCACTAGAAACAAGCTTTGCGAATGAGAATGTCTCCAATCTTCCTCTATCTACTGCCTTAAAAGAAGCTCAAGATGCTTTGAAAAAAGCTGAAGAACTTAAATCTCATGCCAATCTGATCAAGGTCTTTTTTGGATAGTTTCTTTAGTCTGTGGTTATTGGTTTAAGGTCTTCCTAGATTGCTTGTTAGTCTGTTTGCATCTCTTCTTTTTTTATCTTTGAAGTGTCAATTATTTCTTTCATATGAGATACAAATCCAATATCCTCATGCTTTGCCATGCCTGTTTGAGTTGTAAGTTATGGCTGTTTCATGGTCCACCTCGTGCATGTTCTTACTTTCTCTCATAATCTTTTGCAGACCTCTGGTTTTGTCTCCGAAAGTAACTACGAATACTTGAAAGCTGCCCTTAAGTTTCTTCATGGTGCTTCACTTCTAGAGGCCTGCAATGGTGAAAGTATAAAAAATTTGGAGACAAATCTGATGCAAATCTATGGTACTGCTGCCAAACTTTGCGAGTAAGTAAAATGTTAATACTTTGTTACTTCTGACACTGAATATTATTTGAAGAATTATTATTTTTGAATTCTTTATATATATATATATATATATATAATTAATTACTTGGAATACTCTCCAAACTTTGCCAAAATAAGCAATGAACATTTAGTAAAATCTAGTTGTGTCTATGGACTGGTTTGCATGTCTTGGTGGAGTGAAGGTTTGATTTGATTTTTCGAACTGCGGTATTGAGGTGTCAAATGTAAGGGGACTGTTCTTTAAGTTTGGTGCTGAGATGGAGATTGAGTCTAAGAGAGTTAATCATCTACTTTCTGATTTTCCTTTGAAATTGAAGTGCGTTACTATTTTTATAGATTATTTTTACGAATATAACAAACTTGCTGTGGAAGAAGATCAGCATTGCATGTTTTAAGCATTGAGTGTAGATCACTCTCAAGATCTTTCATAGTCTTGATGCTTCTTTCTTAAGGGCTATTTTCTAGCTTTACGATAAATTTCATATAATTTTCAGATCCTGCGCCTATGAGTATGAAAAAAGCTGTGAACTGACTGTTGCTGCTTTGGCCTATAAATGTATGGAAGTGGCTTACCTGAAGATAGTATACTGCAAAAGCAGTAGTACACACAGAATCTGGCGCGATTTGCAAGCAAGTCTGCAGACGCTTCCAAAAGGTACCATATTTCCAATTTTAAATGTGGAATTATCATTAAATTGGCACCAAGGGTGTGTGCCAAATGCATATAAGTTTCATTCATCACTGTGTAAGTATGATAAGTACCTCCACAATTGTCTTCTACTTTTTCACGTGTGTATGCTGAATTCTTTGGTGGTTCATGGCTCTGAATTCATGTACTATCCACCTGGAACAATTCTCTCCAAGAGTCGTCATAGAGATTCCTTTTCACTATATTTCACTTATATTCACATTCAGGAAACAACTGTTATGTAATAAAGCAACACTCGTACTCATTTTTTGAACTTCGGACCGATAAAATAGTATTACTTAACTATTTTTCCCTCTATGTTCTGATTGATTTTTTTTTTCGTGTTTTAATTGATTCCATGCGACACTTGAGGACATTAATCTTGGCCTTATCATTAGGTGACTCCCCATCATCTTCGGCATCTGATGTTGATAACTTAAACAATATAGTGGTGCCTGATCGTGCCCCTTCGTCTAAGGGCAATGATTCTTATGCTTTGAATCATATGGTTCCTCGCAACCGTGCTAGCCTTGCACGGCTGCTTGACTATGTAAGTTGATTGGTACTGGTTATTCTATTTGCCTCTTTTTTTGTAGCACTTGTTTTGATTTGAATGTAGTGATGTTGTAGAACCATATTAGGGTACTCAGCTGAACTTTTCCATTACTATAGATGAGGCTTCCTAAAATCAATTAAATAGTTCACTCTGCAGCAATATTATCGTCAGAGTATGAACGTTGTGATGTTAAACTATCAAATATGAAGGTAGAATATATATCTTGATTTTACTGAACCTTCAAACCACAACTGATATGGTTTTACATTAGTCTGCCATTTACATGGTTTTGCTATTATGTTTTTCATATCTTAAATATAAAATAAATGCTGTTAATTTTGGTGTGGTGACGGCAGGAGCTACTCACATTTCATTCGACTCTATATTGTACTTGCGCATCTAGAAGTCAGCAAACGTAGTTTACCATTTTTAGTGGTGTATTGTAGATTTTTCGGGTCATTGATTGGCGATAGGGTCGATACTGATAGTACCTATCATTCTCAACCATCTTCCATTCAGTACACCTGGGCTGTAAAATTTAAACCATGGCTCTTTTGCAGACTAAAGATGTAAATTTTGCTATGGAAGCTGCCAAAAAATCGTTGGATACATTTAAAGCAGCTCATGTAAAATTTGAGTTACAGAATAACGAGGCCATTGCTTCTGTCAAGAGGGTTATTGACTTCAGTTTCCATGATGTTGAGGAGCTTATAAATTCTGTATGGCTTGCATTTGATGCCATCAACCGCCAGGCTCCCAGTGGCGCTAGAAAATAATCAACTGTACAGACACACTGTAGACCAGTGTATATCCCAAGTGAGTCGGGCCCTGATTTGAAGGCACGCACCTGTGAGCTTAATTAAGACTTCAGTTTTGATTGATATTTGAGGTCAACATAATATATTGTAGCTAGAGAAGAGATTATCATAGAGAAGCTGGGCACGTAGCTGATCCGTTCTAACGAAGGCTTATCTTTTTGTTTATGCATACTTTCATCATTTTCTTCTGTATACTAGGAATCACCGTTTTACAGGATTCGTCCAGTGTAATTGTAAATCCTATTTTCATGTGCGGTCCTGCCTTTTTTCCATGTATAGAAATAAAGAACTGTTTATCAAAAGCTAACTGCAAATTACAATGTTGGACTGTGAATGCTATTTTATGTCTGCTGATACGCTCATATTGTTGCAGTGGCAATATAGTCTGCAATCTGCAAAAAATTTCTCAAGTTCCAACAATATATGTATACTATTAGTCAAGAAAGACATACACAGAGTGACTGCTTTTGGTCTTTTAACTGTGACTTATTCTGTTTCCAAAATACTTTTTATATTATGTTATATATTATATTGTACGTTGATTTTTGATTTTTTTCTTCTTATTTATCGTTTTGAGCTTTTGATTGATAAATCACCATCTCTAATAATGACATGAAAAATCAAATTTGATCATAATAAATAGTGTTTATTTTTGATGTATTCTTTGTTTTTAAAAAATAATCTATTTTCATGAAATGCAATACATTGCAATCTTTTATCTTGGAGTTGGGCTTGACCTCACCCTATATAGGCTTAGAGCTATCAAGACGAGACGCCGACTTGACCTCATCCTATATAGGCTTAGAGCTATCAAGATGAGACCCTTCTCTAGGTGGATTGTAAAACCCCAACTTCCCGGAAAAAAATAAAAAAAATAATTTTAGTAGATTTAATGAATTTAAATTATTAAATATATTATTAATAAATCATATTTTAATTAATTAATCCAAATTTTGTTGTAAACTAATTAATTGATTGACCTCGGGCCAACCTGCTCCAGCCCATCAACGCAGACAGGTGGTCGTTTCGGCCCGCGTCTAGACAGGCTGAAAAGCATGGCTCAACCCACCTATTTATTTCTTTAGCCCATTTTGCCGACACTATATATGGTGTAGTATAAAGTAGGCTCTTCGTAAAATATTTACACAACACATGATCCAATGGTTTTAAGACAATGGGTGGAACTTCTTCCTTTAGAGCAAAAAAAAAATCCTTTTACACATTGGCACTATAAATGGTTAAAAATATAAATCTTTTTAAAGTTTTTAAAATATTTTTTTCTATTTACAATACATAATTACCTCGTATCACTATATGATTTCACATTCTATGATGACGATGTCGATAATTTTCAGGTAGCCAATAAGAAGGAAAAGGAAGATTCTACGTATGATACTTTGTTGAACCCTACTAATATCATATATTTTGACTATTTAATTTCTCATAAACTACAATGATGTACCCATCATCCTTTTTTCTCATACAATTCACATCATCGGCACTAGTTTGATGTTGCCCTAATGACAGTGATTTATGAGAGTTCAATAGTTGATAACAGATGTAACACATGACACTGTCTCTGAGATAACATCAAGTTTTCTCTCACGAAGGGTTGCAAGGGAAGTTAAAGTACATGTTTTCAAGCTTGTTATTTGTAAACGATTAATTCAAAAAAAATCAAAAAATATTTAAAACTTGTTCCATCAATTTTTTTTCTCTACCATGGACTCGTGCAATTCATTTTTCTTGTATAAAATACATTAAAGTTAACTTGTTTTAAACAAAAGAATAATTATTCATAACTAAGGGGGTTAATTAGGAGAGTTTTTATTGATAGAAATGGCGACAAAAGAATGATGACAGCATCACTTGATTTGGTCTGTTGAAGAGGAGACATGTATACTTGCAAATGGAGAATTAATGGTCCCATTCTACAAAGTACTACAGCCACACCACCACTTGCTCTCATATAAAAAACAAACAAAGAATATGTACTTTTAATATTATAAAATAGATTCCAATTGTTTGATTGATTCCATTTTTAATACTCAACCAATACTCACCATTCAAGATATTCTTTTCAAATTATGCACCAACCTTGAGTGGCTTGTCATGATGGTGCATCAATAGAGAATTTGCACTTTTCGACTACAATTTCTTGGTTTGAACTTAATATTTCTTTTGGGTGAATTTTTGAAACTTTGTATATATTTAATTATGACATAACAAATATGAGCTAGTTAAATTATGTTAAAATACAAAAGGTTAGAAACATAAGATATCACAAGAAGTTATCCCCGGTATTAGTTGTTGAAGCTTGGATGGACTCCCTAAGTGACTTATTCGTCAACAAGACATACTTGTTCACTTTGATCTATAGCATACATTTGTATCGACCCTCTACGGACAGGGTATTTATTTTTATATAGAAGATATCTTTTCTCGCAATATTATATATGTAATTCTTTTTAGTAACGAGGTGGTGGGAAGGTTGAAATTGAGGATCTTTCTTGCCTCTAATATCACGTCGAATGGTCGTTTTATCTTGACGAAAATATATGATATTTATGATGTTTAATGGTATAAATCATGTTTAATTTCACGTACCCTTTTTCAAGAATATTAGGATTCAAGTTAGAATACATGTTGTGGCTTGTTTTATTCAATATTACAGATCGAGTTTGAACTAATTTTGTGGTTTGGTAAGAAAAGCCTAATTATTCAACAAAATAACCAATTCAAGTTGCATAATTATGTTCATAGATTTGTTTTAGTCAATTTAAAGAAAATCAATGGTTAATGTTTTTAGTTATGATTGTTAGTGGCTTTGGCTTAGCTAATCAAATGTCAATTAAGTTATGGTTATGGGAGTTATTGTTTTCACTTGTGCGGAGCAAATAAGCGCACGACTAAAATAAAGTGCTCAATTTGGAGGGAAATAATTGTATGCACTTGATTGGATCCACTTATATACAAATTCAATATTAACACAATAGTTTAAATAAAAAATACATAAACTAACATACCAACCATTTTAGACCATTCATATTGAGTTGATTCATAGGTGGAGCCCACACCATGTTCATATAAGAATTTTCCCCCACACTTCAAGAAATATCTGTATCATCTAGGCAATCAACAATATTTGTTTTTTTTTTTTAAGCTTTGGCGAGGGACAAATGTTTTTAACAAGGCTCGAACTCGAGTCCGTCCCATGAGACAATGGTGACAACCAATCCGGCTAGGCGGAGGTGTCACAATATTTGTTAAATATATACAATTAGAGATTCGCATATTTCGTCACAGAAAATACAATTAATTTTTTGAAAAATCATCATAATATCTTCGTTATTTACGTAATCACAAGCATAACTAGATTCTATATATCAAACAGATTCTTGCAGCTTCTTCCATCTATAAATAGACATTCTCCAAGCTCAGCAAACTTGCAAACTAGTCGAACTTTAATAAACTCTACATCTTCAATCTTAATATAATCAATGGCTCCAATGCCACTTTCTGATGTCAGAGTAGGTCACATTGATGATGTTCAGGAATTAAAAAAGGCAAAATCTTCACAAATTCCGGAAAGATTTATCCGGGATTCGACAGAAAGGCCGATATTAGATAAAACCTTTCCTCCTCCATGCAATAACATTCCTGTTATTGATTTCTCGAAGCTTTGTAATGGAAACAAAGATGACTTCTGCAGTGAAATATTCAAGATCAAGATTTCTTGTGAAGAGTGGGGCTTTTTCCAGGTATCGATCAATTATTATGTCCCTTTTTGGCTACTTTTAATCATGTAATGTTGAAAAATAATTCATGTTTTTTATTTTATTTTATATTTTTTGGGGTTTTATGGCAGGTGATAAACCATGAAATTGATTTAAAATTGCTTGAGAAAATAGAAAAGGTGGCAATGGAATTCTTCATGATGCCTTTAGAAGAGAAGAAAAAGTATCCAATGAAACCAGGGACGGTTCAAGGATATGGACAGGCTTTTGTTTTCTCAGAAAACCAGAAACTAGACTGGTGCAACATGTTTGCTCTTGGCTTGGAGCCTCACTACCTAAGAAACCCAAAATTATGGCCCACCAAACCATCTGATTTCAGGTAAAAATAAATGAAATAAAAATACCCTTTTTTGAAATATTTAATGTTGTGTATATTTCTCTCAAATTTCAAAGAACGATATGACTTGATAGATATGTAAGTTCTAGACTAACTTTTAGACTTTTGTTACGCAATGTCGACTTTTAGGCTTCAACATGTGTTGTTATTGTCCTGAAAGATGTCAAATCAATGACGATTTTTTTTAAGACACTGCCTAGAAACATCAAATTTTTCACAAGTTTGTCGTAATTTTTTTTTATTTAAAAAACACGCATTTATCTTAAAGCGGTTTTCAGACTTTTCCTTCACAATTTTGACAGTGAAACTGTGGAGATATACTCAAGAGAAATAAGAAAACTTTGCAAGAACTTGCTCAAGTACATAGCCATTAGCCTTGAATGCAACGAGGACGTATTCGAGGAGATGTTTGGTGTGGCTGTGCAAGCAGTGAGGATGAATTACTATCCAGCATGCCCTAGACCAGATCTTGTATTAGGACTAAGCCCACATTCTGATGGAAGTGCACTCACAGTTTTACAACAGGGAAAGGGCAGTTCAGTTGGCCTACAAATATTAAAAGGCAATATATGGATACCAGTTCAGCCTATTCCAAATGCTTTGGTCATCAATATTGGTGACACTATTGAGGTATCAACCTTCAGGAAATTCTACCCGGTCCTGCCATACACCACGTACACATATATATACATATAGATACATATAAAAATATAACTTTAGTAAAAGATTTACAAAATCTTGATTCTATAGATATGATTTTTTGGATTTAAAAACAGGTTCTAACAAATGGGAGATACAAGAGTGTGGAGCATAGAGCAGTGACTCACAGGGAAAAAGACAGGCTCTCCATTGTTACATTCTATGCTCCTAGCTATGAAATAGAACTTGGGCCAATGCAAGAACTGATAGATGACACCAGTCCTTGCAAGTACAGAAGGTTCAACCATGGAGAGTACAGCAAACACTATGTAACCAACAAGCTTCAAGGCAAAAAAACATTGGAATTTGCCAAGATTTAAGAATGATTAGAGGTGCCAAGTGTCATCCTTGTTACAGTTATTTGTAGAATCGTTAGTATTAATTATACCCTAACAAGGTGTATGTTAGGTGATGTATTCATGTCATAATATGACTTTCCAGGACTTGTAAATATGATTTGTGTAATTTAATGTTGTTGCGTCATATTTGGCTGTTGGGTTCACGTGTTGATACAATAAAATTATAATTGGTGATGCCCATATTATGACAAATTTATATAAATGGTAATTATTATATCCAAAATTAAGAAATAACTTTAGCCCTATGAGCATTTCGTCTTGACGAAGGTGGGCTATAGCAAACCTCGTTCTTTAAAATTTTCAAATCCAAAACTGCTAGAATTTTTTTATAAGAGAGAATAATCTTGCTCGTAACTGTTTGCAATTTTCCAAAATTCATCAGGCGACACTGATATTGTGATGTACTACTAGGTCCATTATATAATCATACATTAACATATTTTATTCGTCCTATTTATTTTTTAATTATTATTTATCGAGTTTTCTTGATTTGTGTAGAAATAAAATATTCGTGCTTGGTACAAATTTATGGTTCAAGAAGGTTGATATTTTACAACCATGTTATGTCACATAATTCATCGTTAACAAGTTTGATATTTAAAAAAATCGCAGGCTGCGACTTAATTAATATTTCGATCTACGTAATTGTTTTGTCTTATGTCATGTCTCTTTATTTTCTCATTGTCATCCTTCATTCGAAAATAAGAGTATAAGTAACCACAGGCCATGAACACACCCAACTAGCTAAAGGAGATTATTGGTTTCGCATGTTAAGAAAATAAATTATATTTTGATTTTGTTAAACTTATGATAAGTCTATTCATTGACGAATGTATATGTTACGTAGGGGGTTATTGCCCCCTCAATTTTTTTTTTTATTTAGAAAAAAATAATTTTTTTAAAAATTATAATTTACATCTTTAAAATTATATTTTTACCTCTTAAAATTTTTTACTCTCCATTTTTTATGTTATTATTATTTGTCTCCATAAAGAAACGTTCTAGATTCGCCCCCGAGTGTATGACTAAGAAAGTAAAATTACAATATGATATTATTGAGATTCAGACAAATATTTAGTAAGATTTATCCCAACAAAGCAAAATTACACATGATATAGTGTAAAAACATTTGAAATTTTTCATTGATATTCTGGAAGATTTTCTATTATTATTATAATATAATATGTTCAAAAAGTCTACTTTTCTTTCTCTTTTTCTCAAAGGATGATTATATGTGAATGATTTTTTGGCAATCAAGGGCTGAGGTGCAAGATTCCTACAGAAGTTGCCACTTTTTACTGTTTTGCTCTAAGAGATTCCAGTTATGAAAAATGAAAAGTAATATATAATAATAATAAAGGGAAATCAGGGTGCTAACATCACAATTCAGTGCCCAATGTTTTTTGCTTTGAACAACAATGACTTGTATTGATGGGATCCATACTTTTTTTCAATGGTGGGAGAGATTTTGAGCCCACGGTCATGTTTTGTCTGCATCAACTTGTTGTATAATTCATCAGTTGTGTGCCGTTGAGTCACATTTTGGCCCCATTGGTTGAAAATAGTCTTAATTTTTGAGACCTAAAGTTTATTTTTCAGAAACATATATTATTAAGTATCATCGAGTAAATGAATAGAAATACAGATTTTGTCCCTTCGGTATCAGTTATATGAATCCAATTCTTGACTAATATTTTTAGTTGCTATGGAATTTACTAAATATATATTCTTGAATGATTATGAACAAGTAGTGCACCACAGAGTCGGTGACAATTTACTTCCTATGTTATCTGATACTCTCAAAAAGAGTGATGAGCTCTAAGAATCAATAAGAGGCTGGATTACCAATCATTGTCTTCTTTCCGGAACCAAATAACAAAGGTAGATATCAAATAGACCTGCTAGGATCAGAAACAAATATTAGAAGGGCGCCGGAAGATTTTTCCCGCGGATCCCTCCGACGCTCAAGTCAGGTGATGGGAGATATGCGAAGAATTTGTAATGGAATAGCCGATATATGTAGGTGCGTATAGAAAAAATGCATACCTGAAATCTTGTATTGGTTTACTATATATTGGGTTTACCTCACGGATGTGCAGCTTGGAGTAGTAAGGCCATGATCCACACGACTCCTGGGATTTCGGAACACGTCTGCCAACTGATAAAACCACTACTCGTTCACACTCCCTGAAATCTCGGGACGTGCCCGATCAACGTGGACTTGGTCAACATATTCTTAGAGGTAGGATGTCTGAAACTCTCCAGGTTGATGAGCACCATCACCGGTTAGTCAGACGGGAGCTTGGAGCACTGGGTCTTCTGGCCTTGAAGATATGACCATCCCGAAGACAACATAGTGATTAGGTCGGGAGGTCGGTACTTTGGTGTTTCTGAATCAATGTTGAGTGAGCCGAACTCTGACCCACGTAGGTCGGGAGATCGGACACATAACTGGCGATGAGGTGATCACTTTGATCCTTTTAGGTTGGGAGGTCGGTCAAATATAATAAGATGAAGTAATATCATTCATCGGCAGGGTATCACAATCCCCCCTTGCAAGTCGAGTTGACACCAATGGTCAGAAACTCGTATATTTGGCCGAGCAGAAAAACTTTAAGGTGGGAAATCAAAGAACTTGAAATTCAAATTCGAGCTGAGGCATTGATATGGCAGCAGGAAGAAGAGGATACGGAAGAAGGAGAGCATCCAATGGGAGAAACACTCCTGAACCATCGGAAAACCATGAAGATATTCCACCAATACAAGGATACCAAGTGCCTCCTGAAAGCAGAAGTGTAGGAGATCTCACGTTGGAGTACATTGCTCAGACCGTGGATATGGCAGTAAGGGGTAACCAAGTACCACATCTTCAGAATAATCCACCTCACCATCCTCCTCCCGTGGATTTAAGGCCACAACAGGTTGAACCAGAGCATTTAGCTGCTGATCAACCAGTAGCCGAGCATAAGGTACCAAATCAAATGGAGATGTTGTGGGAGAAGATACAAAGGTTGAGCCAACAAAGGGGAGATAGAATCTCGACGTCTCGATGAGAAAGCCCTTTTGCCTCCAATTTTGAGAGAAGATCTTACCCCGAATTTCCGACAACCCATGGTCGGAGAGTATGATGGGAGCACTGATCCTGAGGAACACCTCGGGAGGTTTGAAAATACGGCATTATTGCACCGATATTCAGATGGAGTCAAGTGTCGAGTATTTTTGACAACACTCGTGAGTTCAACTCAGCACTGGTTTAATTATCTCAAGCCAAGCACTATTCGCAACTTCGAGGACTTCAGCTCTATTTTCCTGAACCAATTCGCCAGTAGCAAAGATGTATCAAAAGACCTCTCTGAATCTGTTCACTACTAAACAGCAGGAGCAAGAACCTCTGAGAGAATTTGTGCAACGATTTAACAATATCGCTTTGGAGGTACCTACTGCCACTGCCGATGTCCTCATCAATGCATTCACTCAGTGATTGAAAGCGGGGGAATTTTTCAAATCACTAGTGAAAAAGCCTCCTCAGAGCTATGATGATCTCCTTGGCCGAGCTGAAAAATATGTCAATCTGGAGGATGCACAGAGGCAGAGGAGGATGGAAATGAAGCCGAAAGCAAAGAGAGAGGGGATTGAACCAGGAAGGAAAAGGCTATTCGAAAAGGGTGATGATCATGGCAGAGCTAGATGACAACTTCTAACTCGTACTCCCTTGACGATGAGCTTAGAGAAGGCCATGGAGCTTTGCGATGAGAAGAGGAGACTAGAGAGGCCGAAGAAGGCAGAGAAAGGACCTCGCTTACCTCCTCTAAAAAATATTGTAGATTTCACAGGGAATACGAACATTTCACCAATGAATGTCAAAGGTTGGAGGAGGAGGTCGAGAGGATCATTCAAGGGGATCCCCAAATTAAAGCAGTGCTAACAACAAAGGCAGAACCTTACATCCCTAACAGAAGAGGAAGAGATCGACGTTGGGAAAATAACAAAGGAGAGGTGCGGCGAGATAACCAACCTCATCATCGAGGTCGGGAAATTTCACCGAAAATAGATGATAGAAGGAGAAGGGAACACGTGGACAATAATCCAACCCGAGGAATTATACATATGATTTCAGGAGGGGCTACTGATGGAGATTTTGGACGAGCCCATAAATCGCATGGACGAAGGTTAGAGTGTTCATAAATTGCAATTTATGATATAGCTCGGATATTGTTGACACTAGGAGCTCAGTCAATGTATTGTTCAAAGAAACTCTGGACCAAATGCAGATAGAGGGGTTCCGCTTCGAACCTATCATGACACCACTTTATGGTTCACAGGGCATGCTATTAAATCTATGGGCCAAATCACCCTCCCTTTGTCAATGGGAAGTGATTCTAGGCGAGTTACTAAAATGACTGACTTCACAGTCGTAGATGCCCCCTCCTCATACAATGGTATAATTGGCCGACCTGCCATGAAGGATTTTCGAGCTATTTCATCTACATATCATGAGAAATTAAAATTCCCATCAGGCGTGGAGGTGGGTGTACTGCATGGAGATCAAAATGCTGCTCGCAATTGCTATATGAGTGAAGTGAAGAGGAGAGCAAGAGATCAAAGCTCCAGGTTAGTGTAATTGCAGGAGGCAAGCCCCCAGAGCAAAATCTGAAAATGTCAGATTTAGACTGCACAGATGAAGAGCCCAATCTAGTAGAGCTCAATTCTCCCCAGAAAGTGGTTAAAGTAGCCAAAGACTTAACCCAGGAGGTCCGCACTAAGTTGATTGCATTTCTAAAGTATCATGAGGACATTTTCGCATGGTCAGCTTGGGAGATCAGAGGTATTAATCCCACTATTATGCAACATCGCCTTAATATTCTCGCAGGTGCAAAACCCGTAAAACAGAAGAAGAGGCAATTCGGCACAGAGAAGGATAAGTTAATCAGAAAAGAGGTGGATGAGCTACTCCGAGCTGGTCATATCCGTGAGGTACAATTCCCAACTTGGTTATCAAATGTGGTCCTGGTACCCAAAAATTCAGGAAAGTGGAGAATGTGTGTTGATTTTAGGGATCTTGACAAGGCATGCCCTAAATATTGTTACCCTCTACCACGGATCGATCAATTGGTGCACAGCTGGACATCAATATTTGTGTTTTATGGATGCCTACCAGGGATATCATCAGATCCCATTGGCTCGAGAGGATCAAGATAAAGTGAGTTTCATCACCTCGGACGGGACATTTTGCTACGCGGTGATGCCCTTTGGATTAAAAAATGCAGGAGCTACATATCAAAGGCTCATGGATAAAGTGTTTACAACAGAGATTGGAAGAAACATAGAGGTTTATGTGGATGACATTTTGGTAAAATCAAGGTCGGGAGATGACCTTATTTCTGACCTCACAGAAACATTCTTGGCTCTACGATCATATAATCTGAATTTGAACCCTCAGAAATGTCTCTTCGGTGTTAAGAGCGGAAAATTATTGGGTTACATTGTGACAGAGGGATTGAGGCTAATCCAGAAAAGGTCCAAGCTTTGCAGTAGATGCTACCCCCTAAAAATTGACAGGAGGTGCAAAAATTAACAGGTCGGGTTGTGGTCCTTTCTCGTTTCATATCAAGATCGGCCAACCGGAGTTTGCCATTTCAGGTCTTTCGAAGAGCCAAAAAGTTTGAGTGGGATGAAAAGTACGGAGCTGCACTCGAGGACCTCAAAAAGTATTTGGCCAAGCTCCCGATCTTATCTAAGCCAAAGATAAGAGAACATCTGTATGTTTATTTATCAACAACAGAGGAAGCCGTGAGCTCGGTGCTTGTCAGACAAGAAGTTTCCATTCAACAACCTATATATTACATATCTCATGCACTGAATGGGCCTGAGTTGCGATATGTGGAGATTGAGAAGCTAGCTCTAATATTGGTGATGACAGCCCGACGTTTAAGACCATATTTTCTCTCGCATCCGATATCAATACTCACCAACAACCCACTGGAAGGATATTGAATCGAACTGAGATCTCAGGATGACTTGTGAAATGGACAACTGAGCTAGGATAATAATATCAATTATGAACCTTGGGTAGCTATTAAAGCTCAGGCCTTGGTAGATTTTATTGTTGAGACCATAAGGCCTGAACAAGAAGAGATTTGGAAGAACTACGTAGACGGGTCTTCCTCCAAGGAAGGCAGTGGGGTGGGGGTAATCTTACTGTCACTCCGAGGAGATGAAATCAAGATAGCATTTAGGTTGGAATTCCGAGTTTCTAATAATGAAGCAGAATATGAAGCTGTTTTAGCAGGTATGCGAGCAGCTCGGAATGTCGGAGCTACTAGAATTTATATCTTTTCTGATTCTCATCTGGTGTCCCAACAGATGAATGGTGTTTATGATATAAAAAATGAAAAGCTCGTCGAGTATGCTCGAGCAATTGAGAAGGCTAAGGAATTTTTTGTGGAAGTAGTATTTGAGCAGATCCATAGAGCAGATAATGATAAAGCTGATAGATTGGCTAAAATGACAAGTTCATTATACAGTTGGAAAAACCGGGAGGTCATATCACAGGTTGAGCTGAGTCCTTTCTTTGTTCGCCAACCTCCCGACCTGGAGGAAAATGATTGGAGGGCTGATATTTTTGATTTCTTACAAAAAAGGTATTACGCCAAATGATCCTAAGAAAGTGTACATATTGAAACATTTTTGTCTCAGTTTCTTACTTTTGGAGGGAATGTTATATAAGAGGTCTTTTCCCGACCTCTTCTCAGATGCTTGGGTCCTAAGGGTTCGGATTATGTGCTCAAAGAGATTCATGAGGGATGTTGCGGTAACCACTTCGGATCCTTGTCACTAGCTAGGAAGGTTGTCCTAGCTGGTTACTTTTGGCTTACTATTCAGAAAGATGCCGCAACTCTGGTCAAAATATGTGATAGTTGCCAGCGGCATGCAAGGCTTCAGCTCCAACCTGCTGCCATGATGAAGGCAATTGTAGCTGCATGTCCCTTTGATCAGTGGGGAATTGACATTGTTGGTCCTTTTCCAGTAGCACCAGCCCAAAAGAAATTTCTAATTGTGGCTATCGACTATTTCTCAAAGTGGGTGGAAGCTGAAGCTGTAGCTAAGATTACAGAGTATAATGTATTGAATTTTCTATGGCAGAATATTGTTTGCAGGTTCGGGGTTCCAAGAAAGTTAGTTTCGGACAATGGAAGGCATTTCAAGGTGCCTTGATGAAAGCATGGTGTGACGAGATGAAGATACAACAGGCTTTCTCCCCAGTAGCCTATCCTCAAAGTAATGGTCAGGTAGATGTTACCAATATGTCTTTGGTGCAGAGTCTCAAAGCCAGACTAGGAGAGCTAAGGGTGATTGGGTGGAGGAGCTCCCCAGTGTTTTATGGTCTTAGAGAACTAATCTGAGGACAGGAACCGGGGAAACTCCTTTCAGCCTAGTATATGGAAATGAGGTTGTCCTTCCAGCAGAGATCGAAGCTCAGTCATGTAGAATAATTCATTATGACGATTCAAATGAGGAAAGACGATCTATTGGCCTTGACCTTATAGAGGAAGCAAGGGAAGTATATGCTCTTCGAATGGAAGCTTATTGGGGCTGAGTAGCACGAGCCTATACTTATCGGGTCATTCAATGGAGCTTTCAAGTGGGTGACTTGGTTTTGAAGAAAGTACAAGAAGTGGAGATCAGGAAATTAGATCCAAAATGGGAGGGTCTTTACAAGGTAATCGAGAAATTGAGTTCGGGTGCTTACTACTTAGAAGTCATGGAAGGAAAAGTATTGAAGAGGCCGTGGAATACTTATCACCTTCGCAAATATTATGCTTGATTTTAGTTTTCCTTTATGATGTAATGAATTCCTACTCTTTCTTTGTTATTTAATATGAAAAATGAAGTATTTTCTTCAACGAAATTGCTCAAAACAATAACGAAGAGGAATAAAGACAAAGGTCCGAGCTTCACGAGTTCATCAGACCTCTATGATAAAAAACTATACGAGTCTCAGCATAGCTTCACGAGCTATGTCCAAGGTCCAAGCTTCACTAGACCATCGGACCTCTATAGATAAAAAGACTTTACGAGTCTCAGCATAGCTTCACAACCTATGTCCAAGGTCCGAGCTTCACGAGCTCATCTGACCTCCATAAACAAAAAGACTTTACGAGTCTCAACATAGTTCACGAGCTATGTCCAAGGTCCAAGCTTCACGAGCCCATCAGACCTCTATAGATAAAAAGACTTTACGAGTCTCAGCATAGCTTCACGAGCTACGTCCAAGGTCCGAGCTTCACGAGTTCATCAGACCTCTATGATAAAAAACTATACGAGTCTCAGCATAGCTTCACGAGCTATGTCCAAGGTCCAAGCTTCACTAGACCATCGGACCTCTATAGATAAAAAGACTTTACGAGTCTCAGCATAGCTTCACAACCTATGTCCAAGGTCCGAGCTTCACGAGCTCATCTGACCTCCATAAACAAAAAGACTTTACGAGTCTCATCATAGTTCACGAGCTATGTCCAAGGTCCAAGCTTCACGAGCCCATCAGACCTCTATAGATAAAAAGACTTTACGAGTCTCAGCATAGCTTCACGAGCTATGTCCAAGGTCTAAGCTTCACGAGCATATCAGACCTCTATAGAAAAAAAGACTTTACGAGTCTCAGCATATCTTCACGAGCTATGTCCAAGGTCCGAGTTTCACGAGCTCATCTGACCTTCATAAACAAAAAGACTTTACTAGTCTCAGCATAGTTTCACGAGCTATGTCCAAGGTCCAAGCTTCACGAGCCCACCGGACCTCTATAGATAAAAAGACTTTACGAGTCTCAGCATAGCTTCACGAGCTATGTCCAAGGTCCGAGCTTCACGAGCTCATCTGACCTCTATAAACAAAAAGACTTTACGAGACTCAGCATAGCTTCACGAGCTATGTCCAAGTTCCAAGCTTCACGTGCCCATCGGACCTCTATAGATAAAAAAGACTTTACGAGTCTCATCATAGCTTCACGTGCTATGTCTAAGGTCCAAGCTTCACTAGCTCATCTGACCTCTCTGATAAAAAGACTTCGAGTCTCAGCATAGCTTCACGAGCTATGTCCAAGGTCTAAGCTTCACTAGCTCATCTGACCTCTAAAGACAAAAAGACTTTACGAGTATCAGCATAGCTTCACGAACTATGTCCAAGGTCCGAGCTTCATGAGCTCATCCGACCTCCGTAGACAAAAAGACTTTATGAGTCTCAGCATAGCTTCACAAGCTATGTCCGAGGTCCGATCTGCACAAGCTTATCTAACCTCCATAAACAAAAAAGACTTTACGAGTCAGCGTAGGTCTATGAACTTTAATCCGACCTCTCAAAACAAAGATATCAGCTTATATTATGAAAATATTATAAGTATAAAAGCAAGAGAGTCCGAGCTCCTATCAATTTAAAAAACGAGCATCTGAGCTCCAATGGCTTTTGTTATTGAAAAATTTTACAAGTATCAAAGCGATAGCGTCCGAGCTCCTATCAACTTAAAAGACGAGCATCCTCTCTCCAGTAGCTTATCATTTAAAATTAGTATAAGTTCAGTCCAAGTTCACCGAGCTCTATTTGGTTTATAGTAATGAAAATACGCATTCACCGAGCTCTCCGGAGTAAGATCACTTAAAATTTGTATAAGTTGTTTCCGAGCTTGCCGAGTTTTACTTATATGTGCGTACAAGTTATTCCCGAGCTTAATAAGCTCTACCTCGCTTATAGTAATTTACATAAATAGTTTCTAAGCTTCCGAGCTCTAGAAATAATATACTGTTGGAAATTTATACAAAATAAAAGTGAAGTTATCGAACATGTAACTTATCTAAAAAGCTTATGTCAGTACAAAAGATCAAAAGTACAAAAATGTTCTCCAAATGGAGTAATACATCAAACATCGGTGGGAAGATTCTGAATAACTCGGTCAACGTCCAGGAATTCAGAAGATGATCCTTCTGGAGGATAACTAATATTTTTTAGCAACCTCTAGCTCTTGGGTAGTGACCTCAGCTGCTTCTCTGGATGCCTCCAAGGCACGACGAGTTCCTTCCAACTCCCTGTGGTAAATATCAGCTGTCCTTTGAGATTCATTGAGCTTGACTTTAAAGGTCTCTAAATGTTCCTTCAGCTCGAACACCTCCTTCTCATGAAAAACCTTCAGATCGTCTAACAAGCATCGGAGGTCAGTATTATTAGCTTCAAAGGCCTTGGAATCTTTCAGAGATTGTCGACAGAAATTGTTAGCTCGGGAAGAGAATTCACCTAATAAAAGCATTGACTAAGAAAAAAATGAATGATGATGAAAGGTTAGCACCGATTATTCGAAACAAGGGAGATTACAAGGTATAAAGCAAACCTCTATAAAGCTGCTGCAAGTCCTTTTGGCAAGCTCGGACCAAGATAGGTCGGTCATAAAAGCAGCATCCTGTTTGGCAGCTAAGTCTCGGAGCAGAGATACATACACAATGTTCGGACCTTCACCCACCAGACGCACTCCATCATGATAAGATTCAAAAGCTCTATCCTTGATCTTTCTACTATTGTCCTCGGAGCCTCAGTACGGGGTTTGACTTGCCTCAAGTGTTCCACCTCTGGAGCTGATTCTTCCTTCTTGGCTGTTAAGTCAGTAATTTTTTTTTCAGCAGGAGGGGCATACCTCTTTTTATGCTTCAAGGAAGTCTCAATAGCTTCAGTTTCTACTGACACGGCTATGGTGATAGCAGGGGTAATCGGCTCAGGTATAGTCGCTGAACTCGCTTTACCTTTTCTCTTGGCAGCCGTTTTCAAAATGTATGCATTCATGACTCTATCAACTGAAGAAGTACATGCACTTGAGTCAGACATAATAGTAATGCTGAAGATAATAACGAAAGAAGATAAATAAGTTTTATTTCAACTACCGAAGTTTCCCTTCAAGGGTATGCCTGCCGAGCTTAGACCACAATAACACAAGAGATCTTCAGATAAGAGACGAGAAATATTGAAACACCTCGACCCGATCACCGACCTCACCTCAGTAAATAAAGGGCTCCCTCGAAACCCATTAGGTGGATATGGTAAAGTAGGGAAATGATCGCGTCAACGCGAGAACATTGGCCATGGCCGAGGAGGTTTGATGAAAAAGTAGTAATTTTTCCAGTATTTGTTACTTGAAGGATATCCGTTCAAGAATTTACATCCAGGATGAGCTGAGAAATAAGTTTGTTCTTCTTTAGACCTCTTAGGAAGCATGAAGTGACTAAGAGAGAAACAGTCTAGCCTTAATCCTAAAGCCCGGAACAGGATTTCAAAGGTACAAAGAAGGCGGAAGGCATTTGGGGCAAATTGACTAAGATTCAAATGATAATACCTACTAAGGAAGTCATGTATAGGAAATCGCAGCCCCCTTCGATCTGATCAAGATAAAAAGTATAATAATCAGAGGGGGGCTCGTGAGGTCGGTCATCAGGAGAAGGTATGATGATATCATAATCATCAGAAGTATGGCTCAGGATTCGGATTGTAGCCTCAGCCGAATCCTTGAGACATGAGCGGTAAAGGACATACCGGGGAGAGTCCCCTGGCCTTAGAAGATCTTCAGGTTCCCCGACCTGAAATGTTGATAAGGTCGGATCCTCAGTCATAGGAGAAGTTCCAACCTCATCTCGGGAGGAAGCACCCGAGAGCGAAGGTGAGCCTTCAGAAGATTCGTAACGATCGATCTCCTGATACACATCACCCGACGTGGAAGAGGTGGAGTCACTATTAGATGACATGTTAGCAAAGAGAAGTTTTTCTAAAAATAAGACAAGAAAAGGAAAAGAAAGGCAAATATCACATCTTACCTAGCAAACGAAAAGAGGAATGAGGTCGGGTCCGAGCTATCTGCAACTAAGAAAAAGTGTGAAGTGAATGAAAGAGACACTTATTTATAGTAAAAGTGTGCTCAAATGAGACCGTAGGATGAAGATGGTATGAAGGGTTACGATTAACCTCGGGAAATGAAACGACACTATTTACAATTTGAATTTCAAATTCTTTGATTTCCCGCTTTAAAGTTTTTCTGCTCGGCCAAATATACGAGTTTCTGACCATTGGTGTCAACTCGACTTGCAAGGGGGGATTGTGATACCCTGCGGGAGAATGATATTACTTCATCTTATTATATTTGACCAACCTCCCGACCTAAAAGGGTCAAAGTGATCACCTCATCGTCAGTTATTTGTATGATCTCCCGACCTACGTGGGCCAGAGTACAACTCACTCAACATTGATTCAGAAACACCAAAGTACCGACCTCCCGACCTAATCACCCTGTTGTCTTCGGGATGGTCATATCTTCAAGGCCAGAAGACCCAGTGCTCCAAGCTCTCGTCTGACTAACCGGCGATGGTGCTCATCAACCTGGAGAGTTTCAGACATCATACCTCTAAGAATATGTTGACCAAGTCCACGTTGATCGGGCACGTCCCGAGATTTCAGGGAGTGGGAATGAGTAGTGGTTTTATCAGTTGGCAGGCGTGTTCCGAAATCCCAGGAATCGTTTGGATCGTGGCCTTACTGCTCCAAGCTGCACATCCGTGAGGTAAACCCTATAAATACTAAACCAAATACAAGATTTCAGGTATGCATTTTTCTATCCGCACCTACATATATCGGCAATTCCATTACAAATTCTTCCCATATTTCCCATCACCTGACTTGAGCGTCGGAGAGGATCCGCCGGAAAAATCTTCCGCTCTCTGCTAATATTTGTTTATGATCCTAGGAGGTCTATTTAAGATCTACATTTGTTATTTGGTTCCGGGAAGAATACAATGACATGTGATCCAGCCTCTTATTGATACTTAGAGGTCATCACTCTTTTTGAGAGTATCAGTATCGTTAATAGACATTACCTTCACATGGTTTGTAAATAGTCAGCTACACCTATATGGTTTGAAATAGACAGTTTACCTATGATTTTCAAAATAGACATTTTACCATCGTGTAATTTGCAAAATATTGAACAAAGCACTTAAAAATTCATTGTCAAAAACCCTGCACCACACAACATGAGGAAATATATATTGTAAAGAAGCCAAGATTTGCTAAAATTATAGGCAAATATAGACTCGACCTCTGTTCTTTCGAACGATGAACCATAACCAAGATTGTCTCTCAAAAATCAAATCTTTTTTTTCACTTCAAAAAAAAAATTTCAAATCTTTTTTAAATTAGTTGGTGGAAAATTTCAACCAAGAAAAGCACATATTCTTATAAGCAAAAGTAATATCTTGAATGGTCATTAGTTCCCACCGCTTGGCTGTAACAATATAGTTTCATTTGTCGGCACCCCAATTTTTATTTTTATTATTTTTTTTTTGTATTTTTTATAGTTTTTTTTTTTTTTTTAACTTTTTGTCAAATTTATTTTAGTGCTTTTTGATAGTTTTTTTTTAAAAAATTTACTTCCTTTTTAAAAAAATATAATTTCGCCAACTTTGTATTATAATCGTGGCTGCTCTCTTGTGCTTTGAGCATTAATATCCCTTTGATGCTCAAATGGGTATAAATTTTTTTATTGGTTATAAATTTGTTACAACTCGCTAGTTTGGTGAGACTTCTCTTTCACCGAATTCACTTTTAGACCATCTCGTCTCCAAGCTATCTGCTATAGGTGTCTTTGATATAAATGAACAGCACACATTCTTCACAAAATGATTAATAAACACATCATGTGTGTGTAAAATAAGGAAAATACTTATATGAATCCGGTTTGGGCGTATTTATGAACCAACTAAAATACTGGTATGTTAGTTTATGAATTTTTGACTTAAAATATGTTGTGTTTTAATATTGAGTTTGATGTATAAGTGTGACCCAAACTGGATCTATACAAATGTTTTCCGTACCGGAAGACGCCAAATTGGCAAGAAATTTCCTCTAAAAAAACAGTTCCCTTCATGATGACAGACTTGAAGACATATTTTCTCACAGAATCTCGTTTGTCTATGCTATGTCCGGAGTTGCATTCTACGTTCACCGGGCATCACAGGAATGAGTAACTGAGTAATGATACTCAATACATTCGGATAGTACAACTCATGTTTTGGAGGGCTAATGGCATGAAGTCTTTTCCCAATTTCTTTTCACTCTGTGGATCCATAGGGTTGACGGGGAGAATTCTTGTATAGATCGGTGCCCACACCCGATTTATGCAAGAATGATAAACCATGATTGACAAAAAATTATGTTTGTTGGTGCATAGATCGTGGCTCACATCCGATCTATGCAAGAATTTCCGGGTCGGAAGCCATGCTTGCGGAACAAAACAAAAGAGAAAATGTGCTGTTGACCCATTGAGTTGACAACCCACTAAGGAGTCATATAATTGAAGGAAAATGTTGGTTGCCATCTTCCATTACCATAATTCATCGGGGATTCACTAAAAACAGACGACTCACAAAAAAATCTAGCTTTTTCAAGAATCGAGTTTGACGTGGCTAATGTGCATCGTGAGATTTGACAACCCATTAAGGAGTCCTATAATGGAAGGTAAATATTGTTTGATATCTTCCACTGCTTTATATTAACTAGCAAGAACTATGTACGATGCACGTGAATACTTGTTAAATTATATATAAATTTCAAGAAAATATTTTGTAAAACACTAATGTTGATTGTATAATTCTTATAGTTAATATTTAAATAAAATAAATGAAACAAGTTTTCATGATAAACGTATAAAATAATAGCTTAAATTGCAAACTCGTTAACTTTTAATTATAATTTATTAATTTGACTTTTTATTTGAATTTTCCAAACTCTTTAATTTAGTATATAATATTTTTGTGATTGGGATGTAGGGACCTTTCCCGGTCTCAGGTCCCATTGGCGTGTACAACAACACACAAGTCTTTTATCACATTAAGTGGGATCACCTACAACTAATGAATAAATCATCATTAATTTTTATTTAGTATTAATTTCAATAATTAAGGTGTAAATATGACTATTTGACAAATAATAAAAAATAAATAATTGAAGAATAATTGTGTTATTTCATAATACAGAACTTGTGTCCACAAATTCTACTCTACATAATAAAATAGAATATGTGGACAATACTTAACCACTGCTGCAACTACTTTTAGGACAGATTTATATATTTGAAGTGACATATGTTATTTAGACTTCATTTATTTTAGCGCCCTACATTATTTAGTCTAGTGGCATAAACATCTCCTATTTATGGAGATGCACGAGTTCAACCCTATGTAGTCGTAAAAATTGATCCAAAACACAAAAAATTTAGCATCCGTGAATATACATACATTATATAAGAGGCTTAAAATTTAACTAACATAAAAATTAAGTGGGAAATAAAGGGGTATAAAATGAAACTCCTAGCAACATCTCAAGAGTCGAGAGTCTAAGTATGATTGGCAACCATAGCAATTGACAAAATGTAAAACATTTACTATTAAAATTTTTGTTTAACTATTAAACTCCTATCATAATATGTGAGTGTTGGAGTTTGCTAAACTATTAAACTTTTTATTTATAATCAATTAATTTTTTTTTGTTAGAATCTGCCAAATTTTGAGTAATCAATCGCAAATGATATAAATTATTATTATATATTGGATTAGGACTCATTTTGTTTTTACATTTCGAAAACAATGTTAATCATCAACATTTTTATAGAAATATAGATTCGCATTCAAAGTTATAGTGAATCAATAGATATATGACCACCACTCAACCATGACTAGGCATAGGGCATCCCAAGAGGGACGCATGTACAAATCTCAAGTACTTCCAAGATAACAAGAATTTCAAAGAGTATAACCAACAAAAGAGGAAGTAAAATACCTTAAATTCCATGAAGGAACGTGAAATCAAATATAGTTTTGCACAAATTTCGATTAAGAAAATGTAAAACTTGGGAGAGAGAGCATTTGAAATCAGAAGTCATAAAGCATCAACCAATAATATTATAACACAAAGTATCAATAGATGCTGCGTCTTAAAGACAAAAAAAAAGCAGGAAAGAACACTCAACTGCATACTTGAGACTGATTTTACTAAATCATTACATTTACTCACTAAGGGTGGACTTGACGAAATGATAAAACTTGTTTTATGCAACCTGGAGGTCACAGGTCCGAGCGCAGAAATAACTTCTTGTAATGCAAGGAAGATTGTGTACATTAGGTCGTAGCACGACCCCTTTCAGGACCACGTGCATAAAGGGGGCTTTTAGCACTGGATTTACCCTTTATTATATTTATCACTAAAAAAGCCAGCATGTATTCGCATAAGTGGCATATACACTCAGAACTGTCAATCACACATCTTTACCTGTAAGGAACATTTCGAAGAGAAGGTCCTCACATGATCTAGGCTAAAATGCCGAGGAATTCTTAAGCCCCTGCACCCAATAAATCATCTCATAAGTAGCCACACTATTTGGCCTGTTTCATTGTTTGGACTTGACAGGCTTGAGGCCTTCACAATTTTTGCATCCTCTGCAATAGAGATAAATATTAGAATACGAGCTGGCTAGAATCATGCCAAGTACCTGAACAAGTTTGGATTATCCTTCAGTCTTTCCAGATACTCACGAGCGATTAAATCTTTAATCCTCTTCTCGACTGCTTTAACATCAAGCTGCAGAGTGTAAAGTTAATGCACAGATATATATAATAAATATCAAACAAAATAAACTTATATTCGATGCCATTAGGAGTACGAGTCCGTCCTATTTTCAAAGAGCTCATGAACTAGGCCTGCCCAGGAGATCTTTTGAGAGGAGATCAACTCAACCTGATCCCGACCTCGTAACATTGCATTATAGTTTCCGTAATTTTCTTGTTACGAAGGTTCCGACCTCCAAACATGACCGACCTCCCAAAACAATGCCGACCTCCCGATAAATGGCCGATATCCCCACTTCCCGGGCGGCATGCCAAAATATGTGGCTGAGCACCCAAGCTCCTAGTGTATACTTAGGTGAGCCCATCAGCCGAGCACTTATGCTTACAACTCATCAGATATGCTCGTATCTTAACAATTGAATCTCGTATTTATGGGAATGAGGTCACCGAGATTTGAATGAGGCTAGATTTCTGGGATTTGGTTAATATTATCAAATATTGGGGTGATCTGTCAAATCTTATATGATATTTTCTATATCTTAGCAGATCCCGATAAACATGGAAGAGTTCTACACATATGACAACTATTTGTCTATAAATACGAGGTTTGATCGTTACTTTTATTCATTATTGCTTACTTTACGGCACATATTTTCCCTATCCTCTTGTTTGATTTGATCGTCGGAGGGGATATGCTGGAAACACCTTCCACTCCCTTCTCATGATTGTTTTGTGATTTCAGGTTACAATGAGGTCACATCTCATAGCGTTTGTTGCTGTCTTACTCTTGGGAGAAGAAAAGAGAGGTAATTCCACCTCTTATTGATATCGGGAGGTACTCTCTCTTTTCATCGGTATCAATATTCAAACAACAAATTATACCTTAACATATGACCCAATTGCTCAACGCACTCCATTGCCAACTGCTTTAACATACGACCCAATTGCTCATTGCAATCCATTAATCCTCTTCTCGACTGCTTTAACATCAAGCTGCGGAGTGTAAAGTTAAAGAGTAGATATGTTATTTATAATAAATACCAAACAAAATAAAAGTATATTCAAACAACCATTACACCTTAAAATACGACCAATTGCTTTTTTTACTCCATTACCAACCGCTGATACCCTAAGACTTTCCTACTCTTCATGATTCACACAACAGAGTTATCACTTGTATAACGCCTTTTTTTGTCAATATCTTCACCTATCTTCTTGTTCTCATTAATTTGACCGATCTAATATCTTAAGGGTAAGCTTTGACGCAACGGTAAAGTTGTTGCCATGTGAACTGGACGTCATGTCACGCCCCGAAACCGGAGCGCGTGACACCGACGTTGAATCCAAATATGAAATTCGAATACAACAAGCCTCGTATACAGATCTTTGATAAAACCAGTCTATTTATTCCAAAATCATTAAATTGTCCTTACAATTGCTATTAGAAAATATTAGTCTCTAGGATTAAATCAAAGATGCGGAAGCGCAAATAAAACTAATAAATTTCTTTGAAGGTTCTCCGTGGATCATCTCCAAAAATTATTCTTGTTCTTCTTCCTCGATCTCTTCTTTTCGTCTTTGTCTGGGAGGGGAGGTAAGGGGGTGAGCGTTTGGGAAAACACCCAGCAAGTAGGGGCCGATTGAACATAGTAAAAATATACATATAATCATAGCAAAAATTCTTTAATATTTCTTTGTCAAATCACATAGATCTTGGCACATAAACACATTTCTTACACATAAACACATATCTTGCACATATCCACATAACGAGTTATTTGATTTAAAAGCATGCTTTTCATAGGTTGTTCAATCGAGATTTAAAACATACATATAGTTTTGAAAACGAAATGAAGTTGTAGCAAAAACCCACTTACATTCGAAGCGTGATTGAACGAATTACATGTTGTAGAAAATAGCACAAAATCTCCTCATCCTTTGCCTTGAAGGTTCGAATTCTTGTGTGTGTAAGTGTGTGTAGGTTTCGAAATCTGGGGTCTTGAGTGGTAGGTTTGTGATGTTTTTTTTTTTTTAAAATATAGGAGCAAGATGGAGGGACATTTACTTTGATCCTAAATATTGGCCATTTAGTGTCAAAGAATTTGGCAAGATAATAAATATAAATGTCTCTTCGTAGGATAAGTTTTTCTTTGGTAGGGTAATATGTTTAATGTAGGAGGCATTCCTTAAAAATTTCAAAAACTTTGCCATGTAATGAAATGATTTGAACAAGTATTGAATGTGGTCAACAATTGGTTATTAATGTGAATCAATTTATCAATTCCATAACTTTGGCATTTTATTAACAAGATTGGGGTTAAATAATAATTGGATGTCATTATGATATTATTGATGTAGTTGAATGGGTTAATGAATGGTCATCACCTTTCATAATTTGAGCAAACACAATTACAAAACTTTGGCATCTAATGGCATGATTTAAGCAAACCATTAATATCATTATATGATATTGAATGAGCTTGAATGGTGGAATGGTGGCAAGGTTTGGGTTAAGCACTTAAATGTCATTGAATTACTAATGATAAGAATTGGGCAAGTCCATTGAATGGTTTAATTATGCACTTTCAAAAATGTAGGATTAGTGTAGGAATTATAGTCCATAAACTTTTTATCTATTCATTGCAAGATTTAAGATTGATTATTATTATTAATATTATTTTCAATGATTTCTTAATTAACTACAACTTTAAATTATTCAAAAGTTTATAAGCTAAAATCATATAACCTATGTATTATCTCTTACACAATTCTAATAAGTTATAAACTTAAATATGTGATTAAAAGTCCACAAGATTGAATAATATAATTAAATCCATCCATAATGTAAATCTATTATTTTTATTTATTTTTCAATGTTATCTCGGTATCACGTATTTGTTTGACCAAAATTCCGGGTCTTCACACGTCATGATTTCAAGTCGTGGAAACACTAACTTTGTAATGCAAGGGAAAAACTGCGTACATTATGCCCAAAGAGTACCTTGATTCCTCTAATTTTTTCCATGAACTTTGCATTAAACTCAAAAACATCAATGGGAGAAATAGCTTTGGTATTTGGCTCCTTGTTCAAAATCTTAATCTTAGTACATGAAAGTGAATGAAGGAGCCTAACAGCATCATTATCTGGCAATTTTTACCGAGTCATGATTTCCTCATAACTCAGTCTATTCAAAGCATTGAGAACAACAAGGCAATAGCCTGGGAAAAGGAATTGCACTTTTCATCACTATAACTGTAAGTTACAGGAACAAAGAATTATGCTTAAATGAGGTATCCTTTTACTGCCAAGTAACCTAGTAAGTTGTCATAATCAGCTCTATCATTTTTTGTTAAAACTTGTCATTCATGTTACAAGTTACCCAAAGAATATATTCATGTAAGTTTTCTATGCTCTGTTTCTGTCTGGTAGAACTCCCTAAACACTTCATCGCACTTGACGTACCACAAAAGTCAATATGATGATGAAAAGAAGTCAGCAACAAGATAATTTTCAAGACAAAACACAATATCATATTCTGTAACATCTTAGCCCGAAGGTTAAGATCAGAGGACTTGTAACTTGGTAAAAAACAAGTAATTAGGACAGTCACTGTCAAGTCAACCTTGGACTAGCATTTGAATATTCTATGACAAGTTTTACATGTCCTCCGAGACTTTTCGTGCATTTGTATTGTAGAATATTTCTGGATGTGTATCTTTTGGGGTGGTAGCAAACAAAGTAATAATAACTTTTTGACAAAGAATGTCGAGGCAATATTTAGGATCTCCGTCCTTAAGACAATATTGTCCCGCTACGGTACTAACGGTTTGATTGTCAATTTGTCTCCCAAGATACAACGACTTATGATTTGTGATAGAAGCATTTCAAATCACAAATCCTCAAACCACAAATGTTTGAAAGCATTCAACTTGAAAATGAAGAAGATGAACAAAATGCTTCATATTTTGATGTTTCAATCTCTTGTTAATCTAAAAAATTAGTGTTTAAATCAAGTGATGGGTGTTATATTTATAGTAAACCAGGTCATGTCACCAAAATACACCATTTGGAGCCACCATTTCATGAAAAATCACCAAAATACACCATTTGGAGCCACCATTTCATGAAAAATCGTGCCTACAACTGAAAGGACACACCCATTATGTCAAAACGTTCAGGTCACAATCGATCGCACCGTCTTTAACAAAATTTCTGCCAGGCGCGATTGACCGTGCTAGGTAGATTTTTGGTGCTTGTTTTTTTTCACATGTCGCGATCGATCGTGCCAACACATGGTGATATATCGCGGCCTACAGAAACTCCGACGTACGAATTTCTCTTGTTTGGTCTCCGATGCTTAATTGCAATTCAATACACATCTTTTTTTCAACAATCCCCACATGAATTAATTAATGCATGATGCAATTTAGTGCTTTCAACGAATTGTTATAATATATGGAGAGTTAGCTTGCGGCTTTGAACCTTCAGTAGTAATATTCAACCGGATTTACTTGACTTAATAGTGAACTTATAGTCTTGAAATATTTAGTCATTGATGTAAACCTAGACAATTGAGTACACACCATAACAATTCTAAATTTTGTATTGGTTTCTTATGGTTGTTTCCATTTCGGCCTTGGATGACGCTTGGTTTCATAAGTGCTTTCCGTCATTGAAGTGACCATACTTCGCACTTACGTAGGTGATCTCATATAAGAGTATCCCGCTATACTCCAACATATTTTTATATGTTTTAGGAATCATTAAAGGCCTTTTGTCTATCCTCATACTTTTTTGCAAGCTACACCCCTTACCATTGGAATGAGTTGGAGATTGATATCCAAGGTGTTTATCCAATCTCATAATTTAGTTGTCCCTTTTGAACCTAGATCTTGGATCAACGAGGTTGAATATCTATTATGAGATTTTGATTATATGATTTTAATCTCATTCCCCTCAATAAACTATAAACTTGATATCTTGGCAAACCTTTCGTAAGCGGATCCACAATATTTTCCTTTGACTTCACGTAGTCAATTGATATAATACCGTTAGAGATCAACTATTTAATGGTATTATATTTACGATGTATATGTCTAGACTTACCATTATACATACTGCTTTGTGTCCTTCCTATAGCTGATTGGCCATCGCAATGTATCTTAATTGTAGGCATATGTTTTTCCCAACAAGAAACTTCTTCCAAGAAACTTCTAAGCCATCCGGCTTCTTCTCCTACTTTATCCAAGTCTATGAATTCTGATTCCATAGTTGATCGAGCAATACTTGTTTCTTCCAGAAGATTTCCACGACACAACTACCCCTTCAATGGTAAACACATAACCACTTGTGGACTTCGAATCTTTTGTGTCCTATATCCAATTAGCATCGTTGTAGAAATACAACACTATATCTCATATAATGCAATCCATAATTTAAGATGTATCTTAAATATTTAAGTACCCTTGTCAATGCCATCCAATGATCATTACTTGGATTGCTAGTGAACCTACTTAGTTTATCAACTGCACATGCGATGTCAGGACGTGTGCAGTTCATGAGATACATTAGAATGCCAATTATCCTCGTATTCCAATTGCATGACATGATCACCATTAATTTTAACCAAGAGTAGATTATGATCATAAGGTGTTTTTACAAACGATGTGTCATTTGCGAGAAACTGCGTCAATACTCGTTGTTTGGATGCCTTGGAAATTTTAATTCCAGGTATGACTTCCGCTTCACCCATATTAGGGGTGCTTATTGGCTTGACCCGGTCCGGCCGGACCGGAATCGGCCGGTTCCGAGTTCGTTAAGGACGGAATCGGTCCGATCCGGTAAGGAACCGGATTGGGGTCCGGTTTCGGTTCCGGTTCCAACCCGGAACCGGATTTTTCTTTTCTTTTATTTTTTTTAAAAAAGGAAAAAAATGAAGGGATTTATCGGAATTTTTTTTTTTTAAAAAACTGATCCGGTTCCTGTTCAATCCGGAACCGGATCCGTTTGGTCCGGAATCAGTAAGATACCGGATCCGGAATGGTAGAACCGATCCGGTCCGGTATCAAACCGATTCCGGACCGGTTCGGGACCGGTTAGTCCGGTTCCGGTTTCGGACCTGACTAACCGGTCCGGTTTTGGGCCGGGTCCGGATTGACCCGGCCCGTTAAGCACCCCTAACCCATATCCTTCATTTCAAAATGTTTTGTCAACATTTTCTTTGTCGAGTTGTTGATTTTTAAATTGCTTCCCACGGTGAGCATATCAACAACATACAAGCATACTATCAAAAATGTTTTTGGTGTGTTTTTCATATATACACATTAATCACACTTGTTAATTTTGAAAACATTTGACAACATAGTTTTGTTGAATTTTTCATGTCATTGTTTTGGCGCTTGCTTAAGCCCATACAATGGCTTAACGAGTCTATACACATTTTTCTACTGTCCGGGAACCACAAACCCTTCAGGTTGTTTCATATAGATTTCTTCTTCAAGTTCCCCATTGAGGAATGTCGTTTTAACATCCATTTAATATATCTCTAAATTGTTTAGAGCAGCGATAGCAACTATCACTCTAATGGATGTTATCCTTGTGACTGGTGAATATGTGTCAAAGTAATCAAGGCCTTCATTTTGTCTATATTCTTTCGCCACAAGTCTTGTCTTGTACTTACCAATAGAACAATCGGTTTTATATTTCCTTTTTAGAATCATTTGCACTCTAATGGTTTACTTCCGGTTGGAGATCAACATTCCCACGTATGGTTTGCATTATGGATTCTATCTCATCATTAATAACTTCTTTCCACATAGGAGCCTTGTGGCTAGATAATGCGTCACTAACCAACCTTGGTTCATTTTCTAACACATATGTCAATAAGTCAGAAACATAATTATTTGCCACTTTGTTCCTCTTAGTACATCATGGCTCCTTGATGTGACTAGAAATAGACACATCTATTACGCTTAATTGTCTACGATTTGGTATATTTTGATGGATAAATTGATACATATGCTACCTAATCGTATATTTGTGTAAATGTAGGGAAAAGTGAAGAAATCAAGCTAAAATGATGAAAGAAGCAATAAAGTTAAAGAAAAGAGGAAAAAACCGGAATCAAAGACACATATTGCTCCTTTCTCCTCAAATTTCTATGTATTCCAGCCAAGTTTTGGGAATGTGGTCCATATAAAAGTTGTAGAACTTTGAGTTATCTTCGCGTGGACAGCTGACTCGTCGAATTCGGAGTTCGTATGTGAAAGTTATGGCCAAAATACAAAACTCGCCAGAAAAATGGAGGACAGGCGTAATTACGCCATTCACAGGCGTAATTACGCCAACGCTACGGCATTACAGGCGTAGCTACGCCATTCTGAGGCGTAATTACGCCAGAAACGCAGAAAGCCATTTTGTGACACGTCAACAGGCGTATTTACGCCACTTTCAGGCGTAATTACGCCTATAGAATTTTGGAAAATTAAAATTCTTGATTTCTTTCCTTTCCACATGGATTTTACCCTACTCCATCAGCCTCCATACCTCATATACACGATTTTTACCTCATTTTAAGCAGAATTTCATACTCTTAGAATATTTTAGGATTTTAGATTAATTTTCTTTCAAAGTTTTCTTCAAGAACGACGAAGAACGGAACCGGAATTGACAAGCCGGAATCGTGATTTATATTAGTAATTTCTTTTCCTTTATTTATTTAATGTTTTCCATTGAATTTTTATTGCTTTTAGATTTAATTATGCTAGGCTAAAACCCTTCGATTCTTGGTTGAAGGGATACCTACTTTGGATTTAAATCTTTTATGAAAATTCGGTTTAATTGTTGAATTAATCTTCGATTTCAATTGGTTTCTCAGAATTCGAATTCCATGATTGTTGTGCTTGTGTATTAGACCGATCACCTAATATTCAATAACATAATCGATAGTTTGCTAAGAAACAACTAAGATTAATAATTAACCGGCTGTAGGTGTTATTGAATTCTTAGGAGAAACGATTGAGTAATCAATTCTAACGGCTGTAGTTTTTATTGATTAGATTTGTCGAACTCATTAGTTTTGAAAACTATCATTGATTTAATCATTAACGGCTGTAGTGGTGATTAGAGATTTGGTAAGGGTTGAATTGAATGCTGTTTTCCCTTTGACTACGAATAAGATGAGTAGGAATTAAATTTCCAATCGATAGATAATTGAAAGAATTCGAATGTTTTGATTTGATGACTAAAAGATAATTTTCCAAAAGTACGGTTACCTGAAAACCAAGAATCGCTTTAATCCCATAAGTTTTAATCATTTTAGTTAGACTCGTTAATTAGTTTGATATTTGCTAAGTAGTAGTAATCAAGTCCAAACCCCCCATTGTTACTAGTTCTTTGATAATTGACACAAAATAAATTTACCTTCCCTGTGAGATCGATCCCTACTTCCACTACTACATATTTTTGTTATTAACTGAAGAAGGGTTAATTTGGGCGTACACGATAAACGCTACCAAATTTTGGCGCCGTTGCCGGGGAGGGCAACATTTATTTGTGTCGATTTTTTTTTTTTTTTTTTTTTTTTATCCCGCATTACTACTTTGGTTTGTTAATGAGTACAGGTGGATCGTTCAATCACGAAGATAACTTTCACTACGATCCTGAGATTGAGAGGACGCTACATCAGAGAAGGAGAGAAGCAAGGCTGCTTGAAGAGGAAGAAAGGAACAACATGGCAAATCAAAGCTTGAGGCAGCTCGCAAATCCTAACTTGGATCAACAACCGCTCTGCATCAGTTTCCCTGCTCTGGCCAATAACGTAAACTTCGAACTTAAATCTGGTTTAATTCACTTATTGCCAGCTTTTCATGGTCTTGCAGGTGAAAACCCGCATAAGCATCTGATGGAATTCCACGTGGTGTGCACTACCATGAAGCCGACCGGAATAACTGAGGATCAAATAAAGCTAAGAGCGTTCCCGTTTTCTCTAAAGGACGCTGCAAAAGACTGGCTCTTCTACTTACCATCCGGATCGATCACCACGTGGACTGACTTACAAAGAGTATTCCTAGAAAAGTACTTCCCAACTTCACGGGCAACGAATTTGAGGAAAGAGATATATGGTGTGAAGCAGCTCTACGAGGAATCACTACACGAGTACTGGGAGAGATTCAAGAAGTTGTGCGCAAGTTGTCCACAACACCAGATAAGTGAACACCTTCTCATCCAATACTTTTATGAAGGTTTACTTTCTTCTGACAGGAACTTAGTGGATGCGGCAAGCGGAGGAGCATTTATAGACAAAACAGCGGAGGAAGCTAGAAGGTTGATAGCTAACATGGCGGCCAACTCCCAACAATTCGGATCTGTGCGCCATGGGCAACCGCAAAGAAAAGAGGTAAACGTATCAAACTTAGAACAACAACTGATAGACCTCACTTTTCTTGTGCGTGGTATGGCAGGTGGAAATGTAGGAAAGACAAAGCCGTGTGGAATCTGTCTGGCTGCGAACCATTCCACAGACGCATGCCCCTCACTACAAGAGACAACCACGGAGAACGTGAATGCTGCGGGAGGATTCCCAGGGCCACCACAAAGGAGTTATGACCATCCACCAAACAACTACAATCAAGGGTGGAGAGAACATTCAAACCAATGCTATGGTAACCAACAGATGAACCAACCTCCACCCTATAGACCGCCATATCAGCGACCTCCACCACCGCCAGTGCACCCTCCCTCTGACAGGTTAGAACATAGCATCCAAATTATTGCTGAAAATAGCTTACAATTTCAACAGGAGACGAGGGCAAGCATCCAGAGCTTGACGACGCAGATGGGACAATTGGCAACTTCAATCAGCAAGATCGAAGCAAGGATTTCAAATGGACTGCCATCACAACCAGAGATGAACCCCCGGGAAAATGTGAGTGCTATCACAGTGAATGTGAATGAAGATGCAGCTGAAGAAAAGGTGGTACTGACACCACCCCGAACAGAAGAGATGACGGAGACAGAGACAGATGTTGAAGAGCCAATGCAAGGGGAGGAACCACGAGGTAAGTACCACAAACTTTCTGAATATAAAGAACCACCCCCTTTCCCCCAAGCATTGAAGGACAATAGGAAAGGTGCCAGACTCAAACGCCTCTACGAGATGAGTCCACGCTGCAAAGAGCAAGTCCCATTGCATGAAACCGTGAAAGAGGATCAAAGCAAGGAACACAAGGGGCAGCCCAAGGTCGAGCTCAATGACAATGTTTCGGCCGATAACCAAAGAAGCATCCCCATTAAATGCAAGGACCCAGGTATGTTCTTTATCCCATGTGAGATTAGAGGTATTAAGATTGAGAAGGCTATGCTCGATTTAGGGTCGTCCATAAATGTCTTGCCTTACTCAATGTACTCTCAACTGAAGATGGGACCTTTAAAAATAAATAGAGCAGTTATTCACTTAGCTGATAAATCCATGGTCATACCTAAGGGGATAATAGAGGACGTAGTTGTTCATGTAAAGAATTTGGTCTTCACAGCCGATTTCTATGTCTTAGACATGAGAAATGGTGATCATTCTAGTCTAATTATTTTAGGAAGACCATTCTTGAAATCATCAAATTCAGTAATCAATATGAATAGCGGTTTGATAACCATGGAGTCTAATGGTGAAATTGAAAAATTCAACATGTATGAACCCATTAAACCTCTTGAGCATTCTAGTTACGCTATTGATGTACATGATGATTATGATTCTGATTTTGATAATGATGAGTTGTGGGAAATGGGAAAGGCTACTGATGGCCTTGACGAGAAGAGAGGTATGGATCCCCCTCCTGTGCATACTGTTCATACTATTGCTGCTTTATCTACTCATGATACTGCTGATCCTCTTATTTCTCAATTGCAGGATCGTACCATTGGAAAGAAGCATCCTCCGGATCGACCATGTCAATCACGTGCCGAAGGAGTAAGGACTGGGCATAACCACTCAAAGACCAACCAACCGAAATACCGAGGAGTGAAAAAGATATTGAGGTGGTTAAGGAAGGATAGAGCAACACTGCATCAACCACCTTGATAGAGGGATAGCGTCGGGCCACCGACGTTAAACAGAGGCGCTGCTTGGGAGGCAACCCAAGGGGAGTTAGTTTCTTTTTTACCCTTTTATTTTTATTGCTTTTAGTTGAACTTTTCTCTTCTCTTGTCTTTTTGCCTTACATTGGGGACAATGTAAGATTTAAGTATGGGGGAGGGATTAGTAGTGTGTTATTGTTTTTCTTATTTCAAAAATACAAAAAAATCGAAAAATTTAAAATTTTGAGTTCATAGTTAGTAATGAACACATGCTTAGAATCACTAGCCCATGATGAAACCTAATTGATATCATGCATGCTTTTGAACATAGGTGAATTGTTAACTCTGGAACACTTTGAACTCTAATGCAAAGTGTACTTTAACTTAGTAAGTTGAATATTTTGAGCACATTATTGTCATGGCTTGTGAAGTGGGCATAGCTTAGTGAAGATTGTGTAAATTTTGTGATAGTCTTAAGAAGTCTCTAATACATGCTAGAACTTAACTACATGCTCTTTGAGGCGTATGTCTAGACTACTTGCAAACATGAAAGTGATATAGGCAATCTTTGATGCGTTTGAGCCTTTCAAGCCTACCATGTAAACAAAATCATTCTCTAGTACCTATTTTGAGCTTTAAATGTAAAAGAATGGTAGTATGCTAAGCATACTAAAGACCCCCATTCAACATTTCTTGACTAGCTTATCATCCTACCCTTTAAGCCTAAATGTGATTTTAATCCAACCTTTTAAGGGAGTATGATGTATTTCATTCAAATGCACATGGAAATCATTGAAGTATATTTGTGAGCTTAATTGTCAAAAGAATGGAATGCATGAAAGAAAAAGGGATGCCTTGAAAAAAATAGATAAAAATATGACTCCAAGGGGAGCCAAGGCACAAAAGAAGAAAAGTGTTGAAATAAACCTTGTGAAAAAGAACGAAGTTGAAAAATTCATACAAGAAGAGAAGCTTTTAGTGTGCATTTCATCATACTCTCTTGTTTGAATATCCTTACCCTTTCTTTCATAAGCCAATACCTAGGCCAAGCTACAAGCTAATAAAGACCTACTTGATTTGTGTTTGCAAAGTAGCTAAGATAGTGGAGAAGAGTGTGCAAGTGAGCTTATACTTGTGTTAGTGTATGACTTGAACTATTATGGCTTTGCATATTTTGAATCTATAATTTGTACACAACACTTGTTTATGACCACACACACACGTTCACTACTTCGTTGGGTACGGAATGTTTAGGGATTGAACTTGTTCCACTGTTAACTTTTCACCGCCGTTCATTATTATGCATGTTAAAATTGTTGAGGCAGTAAAGTGAGGACAAGTTGCTTTGTTATGAACCTATGAGCCAACCAAAAATATTGTAGGTTTGATTGTTTACTCGAGGTCGAGTAAAGAGTAAGTATGGGGGTGTTTGATGTGACTAGAAATAGACACATCTATTACGCTTAATTGTCTACGATTTGGTATATTTTGATGGATAAATTGATACATATGCTACCTAATCGTATATTTGTGTAAATGTAGGGAAAAGTGAAGAAATCAAGCTAAAATGATGAAAGAAGCAATAAAGTTGAAGAAAAGAGGAAAAAACCGGAATCAAAGACACATGTTGCTCCTTTCTCCTCATATTTCTATGTATTCCAGCCAAGTTTTGGGAATGTGGTCCATACAAAAGTTGTAGAACTTTGAGTTATCTTCGCGTGGACAGCTGACTCGTCGAATTCGGAGTTCGTATGTGAAAGTTATGGCCAAAATACAAAACTCGCCATAAAAATGGAGGACAGGCGTAATTACGCCATTCACAGGCGTAATTACGCCAACGCTACGGCATTACAGGCGTAGCTACGCCATTCTGAGGCGTAATTACGCCAGAAACGCAGAAAGCCATTTTGTGACACGTCAACAGGCGTATTTACGCAACTTTCAGGCGTAATTACGCCTATAGAATTTTGGAAAATTAAAATTCTTGATTTCTTTCCTTTCCACATGGATTTTACCCTACTCCATCAGCCTCCATACCTCATATACACGATTTTTACCTCATTTTAAGCAGAATTTCATACTCTTAGAATATTTTAGGATTTTAGATTAATTTTCTTTCAAAGTTTTCTTCAAGAACGACGAAGAACGGAACCGGAATGACAAGCCGGAATCGTGATTTATATTAGTAATTTCTTTTCCTTTATTTATTTAATGTTTTCCATTGAATTTTTATTGCTTTTAGATTTAATTATGCTAGGCTAAAACCCTTCGATTCTTGGTTGAAGGGATACTTACTTTTGGATTTAAATCTTTTATGAAAATTCGGTTTGATTGTTGAATTAATCTTCGATTTCAATTGGTTTCTCAGAATTCGAATTCCATGATTGTTGTGCTTGTGTATTAGACCGATCACCTAATATTCAATAACATAATCGATAGTTTGCTAAGAAACAACTAAGATTAATAATTAACCGGCTGTAGGTGTTATTGAATTCTTAGGAGAAACGATTGAGTAATCAATTCTAACGGCTGTAGTTTTTATTGATTAGATTTGTCGAACTCATTAGTTTTGAAAACTATCATTGATTTAATCATTAACGGCTGTAGTGGTGATTAGAGATTTGGTAAGGGTTGAATTGAATGCTGTTTTCCCTTTGACTACGAATAAGATGAGTAGGAATTAAATTTCCAATCGATAGATAATTGAAAGAATTCGAATGTTTTGATTTGATGACTAAAAGATAATTTTCCAAAAGTACGGTTACCTGAAAACCAAGAATCGCTTTAATCCCATAAGTTTTAATCATTTTAGTTAGACTCGTTAATTAGTTTGATATTTGCTAAGTAGTAGTAATCAAGTCCAAACCCCCCATTGTTACTAGTTCTTTGATAATTGACACAAAATAAATTTACCTTCCCTGTGAGATCGATCCCTACTTCCACTACTACATATTTTTGTTATTAACTGAAGAATGGTTAATTTGGGCGTACACGATAAACGCTACCACTCCTCTATTTCATTTGAGTCACTGTTTGCTACTTAAATCGTCCTTTTCTTAGGACCTACTTCTTTGTTTGCTTTGTAAGAAAATATTTCTTCAAAAAATAACACATTTCTTGATTCCATGATTGTAACTCATGCACATCACTTATTTCAAATTTGTGTACCAAAAATCGATATGCACTACTATTACTAAGCATAACCAATAAATAAACAATCTATTATTTTGGCCCAATCTTTACTTACCTTGCTTTGGTACTTCTACCTTAGCCAAACACCCTCACACTTTCAAGTATTTTGTTAGGATCGGAGTAGTGTTTAGAGGGGGGGGGGGGGGGGGGGGGGGGTTGAACAAACACTAGACTCAATTTTGATTCTCTTTTTACATCAGACTGTTAAGTACTGCAGTAAGTTCTCAATTGATAGCAAGTTAGCAAACACTAGTAATAGTGCGGAAGATGTCTGCTGAACTTGTGAGTTAATGTAACTGAATGATAATATGTAGCAAGTAAATGACACAAGATATGTTCTGAAAGTTTGAAGCACAACGCTTCTACGTCTCCCATTCTTCCTTTGCAGGAAGGTTATACTAGAAGACTTTGGCTTACACTTTTATAGCATATATCATTCTTAGGCACTCATACAGCTTGGCCTAAATTCCTTGCAATACAACTCTCTCAATTACTTACAATGTGTTTTACAACACTCACACAAAAAGATAAATCTCTTAAGCTTTGAGTGTTCTTCGAACAACAGAATCAGTAGGCTTTGATCTTCAAGATCACAATAAAGCTTCTTTGCTGCTCTTGCAAAACTTCAAAATGTTTCAATGAATGTGTTGAATGTTTTGCTTGAATTGAATGAAGTTGATTCTTGTCTTTTTAATATTAATCGGATTGTTCAACCTCTTCTTCATTCTTCACTTTGACGTATTTATAGACACAACAGTTAACGACAACTTTTTTTCAATTGGAAAGATGTTCATAAAATTAGCTTCCTGATTTTCTTCCAAATTCTTTTTGTCTTCTTTCCAATTCCGCTAATCAAGGGCTATATCATTCTGACAATACTGGTGGCGCTGATGCGGCGCTCTGTTGTACATTTGTCAGAGTGAGTTTGTACTTGTTTTCTCTTGTTGCTTTATACATCTGCTGACTTCTCCTTCACTGTATATCTGCTGGTTATATGGTCAGCTGATGTCCTTTCCATTTTCTGTTGTATAGTTACTTGTTTACTTAGTCTGATGGACTGAAGTCAACTAATAACTTTTTAGACGTCTGCTGGTACTCTTGTTCCGGTGGACGTTCACTCCTTGCGTCCGGTAGATCTCTTTCAGCTTTTCACCCGGTGGATGCCTTTTAAGCTTTTCACCGGTAGATGTCTTTTAAGCTTATCACCCGGTAGATGTCTTTTAAGCAGTAGATGTTTGTGATCACCAAAACTTAGAAATGTTTCCCAACAATTTTCCCCTTTTTGGTGATGACAAAACTCAGCAGAGTAAACTCTTGTTTGAATTTTGAACAGCAGATTCCTGTTAAGACCTAAAGACATAACAGTGGAGAGTATCCGATATTGTTAGATAAAAAGCTGATTACAAGTAGTAATCAAGCTGAGCATTAATAAAAAGAATATCATTGTTATTTAAAATGAATTCTGTTTTACATCTTACAATTCTTACAACGATTCTCTGCAACAATCTATTCAAGTGGGTAAAAGCAACTTTTGAAACATAGCCAATATGGAATGATCCGAGCTGGCTAGTTTCAAAGTTGACAAAGGAAGGGGGAGAATAAGTGCATACATAAAAATTATTACAAAAGAAAATCTAGAAAATAAACTACGTTATCTTCAAAGTAATCTTCATCATAGTATCATTCTTCACCCTGTTTGTCATCAGCACCCAAGCATCTGCTTTCCCAATTACAGGCTGGTGGTGAACACCAAGACCAGTCCGTGAAGCTGGGTTAGATAAGTAATCAACTCATGTAGGGTTTAGATAAGTAATGAACCCATGAATTAGAATGACAGTCATGTTGCAAGATCAATAAATGACATTGTAAGATAATCATGTTGTAGTGTGTGATGTGTTGAAGTAGTGAGCATGCTATTTATAGCCACAAATTGGCGAAGTACACTCATGTGGATTGACACACCAGTTTGTGGAATATCCTGAATTAAAGAAAATTGAATAAGATAAGCATTTAATAAAAAAAGTGTTATTCGATTGCAGCAAATACATAAAGTAATAGATAGAGACAAAGTACTTTACTGCAGGCGTCCTAACCAATGTCTTGAGTAGTCACGATCGGAAGGAGAGGTGTCAGTAGGTGGTTGTGTGGAACTTTGTGTCCTCTGCTGGGAGGAGGGTCTCGACCGACTTGCTTCTGTACTGCCAGTAGAGGATCGCCTTTCCTGGGCTGGTTTGCGTCTGCTTGGCTGTTGAGGCCTGCTGTGCTCCGGCAGCCTTCAAACAGTGCGGGTAACGGTGGGAAGACTGCTGCTTAAATCTTGTAACTGCGTGGCAAAGGCTGCTGCATATCAGCCATCTGTGCTGAGAATTTTTTATGAATATCATCAATCTTTCCTCCAATCTCCAGGGAAGTTGCATCATGAAGGGACTCATTCTGCTGGCTCAATTCAAGTCTGGTTTGCCCCAGCTTGGAGAAGGAGTCTGAAATGGCATACGGATCTTTGAAAGTTGGTGACCTTTTCAGTCAAGTGATGAACATCTCGATATATGTCCCCGAACCTAGAGTCAGTATGCCACTTTAAGTTTCCAATTTCTCTACTTGCATCTCTTTCTTCGCGCTTAAGGTTTTTAACTTCGCTAACTAGATTGGAAATAACAGCAGACAACTGATGCAAGTGATCAGCAATAGTCAGAGGCATTCCTTCTCCATGAAGTTCAGGGAAGTCAAATAGATCTCTAGGTTGATCACTTGTTGGAGCCTCGGTAAAAGTTGAAAATCCAGCTTTATCAGTTTTCTCAGCAGTAGTGACCGAACTAGTAAGAGCAGCAGATGTATCAGCAGATAGGGCAACAACAGTCAGATCGGCAGATGGAGCAAATTCAGCAGATATTGCGGCAGACAGAGCTGCAGGGTCAGCAGCAAGGGCAGCATCCGCATCTTAAACATCCATAGCGATAGCAGCTTCAGCAGATTCAACAGCAGGCAAAACAGCAAGTGAGGCAATAACAGCAGATACCTCAGCAGATTCAACACCAGATTGATCATGTACAGTAGAGACTGATAACTCAGCAGCTAGGCGCATTGGCACTATCGCCCCAACAGGTATCTCTAAGATGGATGGTAGTGGGGTTGGGGTAGTTGGGATGATTGGAAGGTTGGTGAAATCAAAGGGAACAGTGGTTAATGGTTCTTTCATGGAGACAAGAAATGTGGAGTCAGTGGATAGTTCGGCTTGGTCGGTTTGAGAGGAAGATGGTATCATGGCGAGCAGTTGACGAGGGAGGTGAGGATGTAGTAGATTCACCATCCTCGGAGGAGAGGTTAACTTGATGAACCACTGATTCAATTATTGTATCTACGTTAAGAGGATCAACATCCGCCAAAGTTGGATATTGATCGGATACAGTAACTGGTCCAGGGGAGGTACTAGGTTCAGTTATTAAAGTAGCAGGGGAGGAGGTTCACCATAGAGACCTCTGCTGGGGCCATAGCAACCATTCTCCTCTCAGTAGTTATGGGTGAATCTAAACTAATTGAGCATAGCATGAGTGCAGTCCCATGGTGACCTTTAGGTCATGCAGTGTCTTCTCAGCCAAGGTGAGTTTTGCTCCCAAAGCGTTGAGCACGGCCATGTCATGGTTGGCAGTGTCCGAGTCTGACTTAAACTCCGTAAGGCGGGATTGGACAAGGCTTGAAGTCCACTGACATAGTGCATCAGCCTGAAAACTTCTCTCAGTTTCAGACCCTTCTCCACGTTTTGGATCTGAAGATGCTCGAGGATAAGATTCTCATCAATCCTCGCATGTTTGAAGACTTTGGAAAAGTCATTGAATCTGATGTTCAGACGAGCTTTCACCCATGTGCCAAAAATCTCCATTTGTGGTTGCAACTGGGCTTCCACTTCTTCAATTACCAGTGCTATTTCAGTAGCCACTGGCGTGGAGATAACTTCCATTGGTGCTTTGCCTCGTCCTGCAGGGGTGGATGGAGGATGGCAGTAGGAACATCCTATCTTTGGTTCTCGTAGGCTGAGTGAAACAAGCATGCCCCTCTGCGAACGCTAAGAGACAAATCGGTGGAGGTGAGAGCAGTGTGTGATGGCACAACATGGATGATTGCCATCAGTGCAGCAACCTCAACTGTTTCCTGGTGTGTGCTTACCGTGTACACCCAAATTAACCACACTCTTTATAATACTAAATTAGTAGTGAAAGTAGGGATCGATCCCACAAGAAATGGTATGCTCTTGTGTTAATGAAAAACCTAATAACGAAGTAACAATTATGGGGTTTTGCAATCTTTAACTATAACTTAATTAAACTAAAGCAAACAAATCACTAGATTATCAAGATTGAAAAGCAATTCTTGGTTTTTGATCAACTTGACCTTTGAAAATTATTCACTTGATCATGAAATCACTAAATAATCGATTTCATCCAATTATTCACCTATTGGAAACTTAATTCCCCCTTACCTTAATCATAGTCAAATAGAAAACAACATTCAAATTCGACTCTTATCAAATCATTAACCCAAACTACAGTCGTTAAGATTAATTCAATGATAGCTTCAAAAACTAGTAAGTTTGATTAATCTAATCAATAAAAACTACAGCCGTTAGAATCAATTATCAAATCGTTCTTCCTAAGAATTTTACAATACCAACAACATGTAATTATCAATCTTAGTTGCTTCTTAATTAGCATTAGATTGTGTATGTGATTACTAGTGATCAATCTATCAATCAAACGCAACAATCATAATAATCATAATCTGAAAAACAAATTGCAATTGAATTAAAATCCAACAATCAAACCAAAATCTTCACAAGTGTTTTAATTCCAAAGGCAAGTATCATTCAACCAAGAATCAAAAGATTTAGCTACTTAGTAGAAAAGTGTCATGCCTCGATCTGACGTATACATGTGTTATATGTTTATGGTGTCATTATGATTAATTACAGTACGAGGTAGACTCGGGTTCGGATTGAACCGAGTCATGATCAATGTAATAAAAGAATGGATTACTATGAGGTAACATAAAATAAGAAACAGGAGATATTTGAGTTGTGAACAAATATATCTATGGTCTTGAAATATTGATGAATGTCTTATTTTATATACAAGAGAGGGAAGAGACATGACATGTGTAAGTGGGATAGCATGTGCATTTGAGTTGAGTTGCATGTCCTTTGAATTTGAGTTGAATTTGAAAGTACGGTTATATAATAAAAATCAGATTTGAAACACATACTCACACCATTTTACACCTACAAATCTCTACCAAGCTCCTCTCCAAACCCTTATTGGTTTTGTCATCTTTTCTTGGATTTGCACTTGGTTATCAAGATAGAAAAGTGGGAGAAGTGACTTCCTACCATTTTGGTAAGGATTAGATGCTTTGTATCCTTGTGTATGATAGTAAAAGAGGAATTGAAGTTAAAGCATGGAAATTGGTGATGTTTGGTTTGATTTGAGTTATGGTGTAAACAATTTAGTTCTATGATCACACAAACGTGTTAATATGCTATTAGAGATTTCATGAGATATGTTTAAATGTTGATTTTCGAGTTGTAGGAGATATACCATGAGGATAAGCTCAAAATCGCCAGGTTCTGATTTTTCTGGACATCGGCGATCGATCGCTAGCCTTGTGGCGATCGATCGCCGAGACAGAGCCAAAATATAAGGCGGTTAATGTATGTGGCGATCGATCGGGAAAAGTATGGCGATCGATCGCGAGCAACAGAACATTTTGGCGATCGATCGCGAGGTAGTGGCGATCGATCGCGAGAGGGCAGAACAGTATGACGATCGATCGGTGAAATATAGCGATCGATCGCCAGGGTCAGAATTTTGAAAAATGTTATATTTTTGTAGAATTTGATTTTAATGCCTATGATAACATGATATATGTTGGTATTATTGTAGCATCATCACAGGGGAAGGGGCAACGAGGCGGTTAGACATTGACGTCTAATTTATATCGTTTTTGTCGCAGAGCAGGTACGTTTTGACGTACGGGTATATGATAGTATTGTGATGATGATGATGTGAGCATGTTATCATATGATTAGTGGTATCATATGCATGTGCATTCATGATATTACATTGTTGAGATGGATGCCACGATAGCTGTGTAGTATATGCTTTGGCTGAGACCGGTGCCACGATAGATATGCCGGTATTGGCATATGCTTTGGCTGGGATTGTTGCCACGATAGATATGCTACATATGCTTTGGCATGAGAGATATACGCCGGTTGGGTATATGCTCTGGCTGTTATAACACATAAAGACGATACTATGATATAGGCTGCTAATATGAAGATGTGATGAGGTTCCACTGACATATTGAGCTGAGATAGGTATATCATATTGGTATGGTTATAACAGGATGAGAATATGAGATGAGACATGTCATGACATAATTGCATTAAATGATACATGATACAGGACAATCACATTTGATGTTTATAGTGCTTTATCATTTATGATTATATTGATATCGCACTGGGATGGTTTTGTATCTATACTCATGTTGTGTGATTGTTTCTGTAGGGACTCATAGATGTGGGAGGACGGGATTGTGAGTCTATTCCGCTGCGAGCTGAACCACTGCTTAGGAGTTTTTAGTTTAGGTTGTTGTTATGTATATATGATGTGTAGTTTTGACATAGTTTTGTCAACTTGTAACAACCTACATAACTAAACTCTTAATCAGTGTATGTTTACTTAATTCTTACTCACATATGTATAAACGAGTAACTGATACATAATGGATTAAGTAACGAGGACCCCACAAAAAGTGTATGAAACTAAAAATAATCAAACTAAAAACAACAAAATCTAGTGTATGAAACATAAAATAATCAGTAGAAAAGAGTTACTAAAGAGAAACACGCTTCCAGCTCGTCGATTATGTCTTCGTGTTTTGATCCTCCAAAGCGTTCTTCAAAAGTTTGAGAGTAAAAATCTATTCTAAATCTAAAATTATGATGTAAAGTCTAAATTCTCGTCCAAGGAGGCTGATAATTTGAGTTATAGCAAGTGAATATGGTAGGATAGGGTAAAATCATGCCAAAGATGGTAAAAGACCTTGTTTCCTAATTTTCTCGGACTCTCTAGCGATCATCGCTGGCTTAATTTTTTTCGGCAGAATCTTTGGGCGATCGATTGGTAGATTTTACTGATCGATCGCTCATATTTACTGATCGGTCGCTGACCCGGATAATTTGTTGCTCGACTTTCTGTCCAAAGGTGATCAATCCCCTCTTCTATGCGATCGATCTCTTATCCAAAATTACATTTTAATCCATTTTCTTGATCTACCTTGAGTCCTTATCATCTCCAAAGCTTTCCTTGGTCTTTACATGCCTTTTTAGCTTGATTTCTTCGATTTCACCTACATTTACACAAATACACGATTATATAGCATATGTAACGAATTATCCATCAAAATATACCGAATCATAGACAATTAAGCGCAATAGATGTGTCTAATCCTAGTCACATCAAACTCCCACATACTTAATCTTTACTCGACCTCGAGTAAATAACAAAACTAAAATATTTTTTTTGGCTCATAGCATCATAACAAACTAACTTGTCCTCACTTTAATGCCTCAACAATTATAAACATGCATAATAATGAAAGGCGGTGAAAAATTAACAGTGAAACCAGTTCAATCCCTAAACAATTCATACCAACAAAGCAGTGAATGTGCGTGTGTGGTCATAAACAAGTGTCATGTACAAATTATAGATCCAATAGATGTAATCTCACAATAGTTCAAGTTATACACTAACACAAGTATAAGCTCACTTGCACACTCTTCTCCACTATCTTAGCCACTTTGCAAACACAAATAAGTAGGTCTTTATTATCTTGTAGCTTGGCCTAGGTATTGACTTATGAAAGAAAGGGTAAAGATGCATCAAACAAGAGAGTATGGTGATATGCCCAGTTTAAACTTATCTTCTTGCATGATTTTTCAAACTTTGTTCATTTTCACACCTTGTATGTTTTTGTAAGGTATATTTCAATCTTTTTTTTTCTTTTGTGCCTTGGCTCCTATTGGAGTCATGTTTTTATCTATTTTCTCAAGGCATCCATTTTCTTTCATGCATTTCATTCTTTTTACAATGAAGCTGAAACATATAGATCAAAGAATACCTAAGTGCATGTGAATGAAACACATCATGCTCCCTTCAAAGGTGTTAAAATCACATTTAGGCTTATTAGGGAAGGATGATAAGCTAGTCAAAGAATGTCGAATGAGGTCGTTTAGTATGCTTAGCACACAACCATTCTTTTGCCTTAATGCTCAAAATGGGGACTAGTGATTGATACATAATGGATTAAGTAACGAGGACCCCACATTAGTGGTATCAGAGCAGTGGTTCGAGAACGGGGTGAACAAGGGTAGAGGAAATGTATTAGGGAGTTGCCTAATCACTTGAAAGCATGTTATGAGTCATGATATGATGTTATATTGACATGCTTTATTATATTGTTGTTGTTGGTAACCTGTATTTGCAGTAATGGCCGACAGAATACCACATGATGAGGTTGGGGATGCCATTTGTGGCAATGCTAGTGTTGGATTGGCGCCTGTGCCACCACCACCATTTGGGCAAGGGCCAGTAGAACATGTACTGTTACCTGGGGAGCTGACTTTGACACAATTTCTGAGTTATCAACCACCTCGCTTTGAGGGTACCGAATCAGGGAACAAGCAGAGGAATGGTTGGAACGGATTGAACAGATTTTTGTATCAGCACCATGTGCCAAGTCTGCTTGGATACGGTTGGCAGAGTTCCAATTGGCAAAGAAAGCCATGATGTGGTGAAAATCCACATTGATTGAGCTGAGGGCTCAAGGACAGACAATTAATTGGGATGTGTTTAGAACGCAGTTTCTTGATTATTATTTCTCTTTTGCTGCAAGGCAGAGGAAAGAGGATGAATTTACCAATCTGAGACAGGGATCTATGACAGTGTCTGATTATGCGGTACAGTATGCTTCATTGCTACGGTATGTACCACATATCGCTGCAAACACAAAGGCAAAGATCAGATAGTTTGTGAATGGTTTGAGGCCTGAGTTGTTTGATAGGGTAATTTCTAATAATCCTACTTCCTATGGGGAAGCATTAACGAGAGCTGAGATGGCTGAGATTGCAGTTGGTGTATATAAGGATGTAGGACAATCCCAACCACCTACATCAGAGAGCATGAGACCTAGAGGAGAACAGTTCAAAGGATCACGAGGAGGTGCATCTTCCTCTAGATTTAGTGGGAAGCGATTTGTTCAGCGAAAGGGTAAGAGGTCCAAAGGGACAGTCCCAAGGCAGTAGCAGTAGCAGTGGTCGAGGATTGCAGTGTTTTAAATGTGGAGGGCCACATTTCAAACGAGATTGTCCACAACTTGATACTCCAGTTTTTTATCATTGTGGGAGGACCGGACATATGATTAGAGACTGTCCTCAAGCTGGGGGACAACAGATGAGAGGGAACATATCAGAGAGTACAGTACAGCAGAGACCACAGGGTGTTCCACGGACTGGTGGAGGACAGAGAGCAGGACCACCCCAGGCTCAGGTGTATGCACTGAACAAGGAGCAAGCAGAGGCAGTTCCTGATGATGTGATTGCGGGTAAGTGTAATTTATTTACTTATCCTGCTTTACTTTTGATTGATACTGGTGCATCACATTCATTTGTTGCACAAGCGTTTATTGACCGGTATCATATATGCTCGTCTCCACTGTTGATGCCTCTCTATGTTTCGACACCCATGGGAACTACTGCAATGTCTTGACAGAGTGTGTCTGACTGTGTTATTCAGTTTGATACTGAGTATGAAATACAAGCTGATTTGATTGTGTTGGATATGATGGATTTTGATTGTATCTTGGGTATTGATGTGTTGAGCAGTTATAAAACTATTGTTGATTGTTGTCAAAAGACAGTGAGATTTCAGTCTGATACTGGAAATCAATGGATATTCTATGGACAAGGATCACATGCCAAGATTCCATTGATATCTGCTCTTAGAATGTCCCGTTTGTTAGAACATGGACATACATGATATGTGATCTATGTTGTGGATGTCACAGATAAGAAAATAGAAAGAAGAGTGGAGGATATACCAGTGATTACAGAGTATGCAGATGTATTTCCGGATGAGATTCCTGGATTTCCACCAAGTCGAGAAGTAGACTTTGGTATTGAGTTAGTGCCTGGCACTTCAGCAATTTCACGAGCACCATATCGAATGGCACCTTTTGGAATTGAGAGAATTGAAAACTCAATTGCAAGATCTATTGGACAAGGGGTACATACATCCTAGTGTATCGTCTTGGGGTGCTCCGGTATTGTTTATTAAGAAGAAGGATGGTTCAATGCGACTTTGCATTGACTATAGACAGTTGAACAAGGTAACCATAAAGAATAAATATCCTCTTCCTCGTATTGATGATTTGTTTGATCAGTTACAGGGATCTACAATCTATTCTAAGATTGATTTGAGATCTGGATATCATCAGATACGTGTGAAGGAAGGAGATGTACAAAAGACAGCATTTAGAACTCGGTATGAACATTATGAGTTTCTAGTAATGCCATTTGGGGTGACAAATGCTCCAGCTGTCTTCATGAGCTTGATGAATCGTGTTTTCCAGGATTACCTTGATCAATTTGTCATTGTTTCATTGATGATATATTGATCTATTCTCGGAGTGAAACTGACCATGTCCAACATTTATATCTGGTGTTACAGTTATTGAGACAACATCAATTATATGCCAAGCTCAGTAAGTGTGAGTTTTGGTTGACCAGTGTCGGATTTTTGGGACATGTGATCTCTAAGGATGGTATATCAGTTGATCCGAGAAAGATAGAAGCGGTGTTAAATTGGTCATCACCCACTTCTGTGCCAGAGATTCGTAGTTTCTTGGGTTTGGCAGGATATTATAGACGGTTTGTTGAAGGATTTTCAGCGATTGCCAAACCACTTACACAGCTGACACAGAAGGGAGTACCATTTCGATGGTCAGAAGCATGTGAGCATAGTTTTCAGGAATTGAAACATCGGTTAACTACTGCTCCAGTGTTGATCATTCCATCAGAGCATGACATGTTTGCTCTTTACACTGATGCATCATTACTTGGTTTGGGTTGTGTTTTGATGCAGGATAAACATGTGGTGGCTTATGCATCACGCCAGTTAAAACCACATGAAATGAAATATCCAGTACATGATCTAGAGTTAGCTGCCATTGTCTTTGCTTTGAAGACAATGGCGACATTATCTATATGGTACGTCGTTTACTATATATACTGATCATAAAAGTTTGAAGTTTTTATTCACTCAAGCAGAGTTGAATATGAGGCAAAGAAGATGGATGGATCTGTTGAAAGATTATGATTGTGAGATTGAATATCATCCAGGAAAGGCTAATCTTACAGCAGATGCCTTAAGTCGAAAAGTTCATACTACTGCTGATGAGATGATACATTTATCAGCCTTGATGGCTTCCTGTTGTACCTTAGGTTATGAGTTTGATGTAGATACAGAGCAGTACGGGTATCAACATTGTTGGTTGAACCCGATATTTTTGAGAAAATCAGAATAGCACAAGGTACTGATGATGAGGTACAGCACTGGAAGGAAATGATATGTCAAGGACAACCATCTCAATTTGTACTTACAAGTGATGGAACTTTGAAGTACAGAAACTGTTGGGTAGTACCTGCTGCTTTAGGACTACGCCAAGAAATACTACAACGTGCACATTGTAGTCGCTACAGTATACATCCTGGAGGAAAGAAAATGTATAAGGACTTGCGTACCCAATTTTGGTGGAAACGCATGAAACAGGATGTACTGAACTTTGTAAAACAATGTTTGATCTGTCAACAAGTAAAAGCAGAACGACAAAGACCAGGAGGTGAATTGAGAAGTTTGGAGATTCCTCAATGGAAATGGGAACATGTTACAATGGATTTTGTTACCCATTTGCCACGGACTTCCTCTGGCTTTGATGCAATTTGGGTAATTGTTGATAGATTGACGAAAATAGCTCACTTCACACCTTACAGTATGACATTTACTTATTTGAAGATTGCTCAATTATATATTCAAAATGTAGTGAGACTACATGGTATACCAGTGTCCATTGTATCAGATAGAGATCCGAGATTTGCTTCTCATTTTTGGGAAGGATTACAGTCAGCACTAGGGACTGAAGTACGATTGAGTACAGCCTATCATCCTCAGACAGATGGACAGACAGAGCGTACAATACAGACGCTTGAGGATATGTTACGAGCCTGTGTATTAGAGTTTGATAACTCATGGCAAGAGTCATTGCCATTAGTGGAATTTCCATACAATAATAGTTATCAAACTAGTATACAGATGGCACCATTTGAGGCATTGTATGGGAGACGATGTAGATCACCATTATATTGGGATGATGTTGATCAGACTGCACTCCATGGACCAGAAATGTTACGTGAAATGGAGGAGAAAGTAAAACTGATCAGGTTGAAATTACAAGCTGCTCAAGATAGACAGGCTGCCTATGCCAATAAGCGACGTAGACCACTTGAGTTCCAAGTTGGTGATAAAGTATTCTTGAAAATCTCACCTTTCAAAGGTGTGGTACGATTTGGTAAGTGTGAAAAATTGTCTCCACGATACGTTGGTCCGTATGAGGTGTTACAACGTATTGGTACGTTGGCATATCGCTTAGCACTACCGCCAGCATTGAGCAGTATCCACGATGTGTTTCATGTTTCATTGTTGAGGAAATATGAACCAGATCCGGGTCATGTATTGCCACCATCTGAAGTACAGTTGGATACAGACGTGTCGTATGTGGAACGACCAGTACAGATTCTGGATAGAGCTAAGCGGACATTGCGTAACAAAGTGATTCCAATGGTAAAGGTACAGTGAGATCGACGGGGTGTTGAGGAGGCAACGTGGGAGACGGAGCAGCATATGATACAACAGTATCCTGAGTTATTTACTGGTATGACTTTACAGTTTTTATGATACTGTTGGTAAGTGATTAATATGATGTTGCATATGTGATCATGTCTCTTATCTTATTGTAAAAAAATTGTTGATTTGATGTATATAGATGCACGTTATGCATATGCAATTTCGAGGACGAAATTCAATGAGTAGGGGAGAAATGTCATGCCTCGATCTGACGTATACATGTGTTATATGTTTATGGTGTCATTATGATTAATTACAGTACAAGGTAGACTCGGGTTCGGATTGAACCAAGTCATGATCAATGTAATAAAAGAATGGATTACTATGAGGTAACATAAAATAAGAAACATAGGAGATATGTGAGTTGTGAACAAATATATCTACGGTCTTGAAATATTGATGTATGTCTTATTTTATATACAAGAGAGGGAAGAGACATGAAATGTGTAAGTGGGATAGCATGTGCATTTGAGTTGAGTTGCATGTCCTTTGAATTTGAGTTGAATTTGAAAGTATGGTTATATAATAAAAATCAGATTTGAAACACATACTCACACCATTTTACACCTACAAATCTCTACCAAGCTCCTCTCCAAACCCTTATTGGTTTTGTCATCTTTTCTTGGATTTGCACTTGGTTATCAAGATAGAAAAGTGGGAGAAGTGACTTCCTACCATTTTGGTAAGGATTATATGCTTTGTGTGATATCCCCGAAAGGATTATGTGTAAGCATGCTTTGATGTGTTAATTCTATTAACTGGTTAACGGCGTGTTTTATGTGGGGGTGTCATATTTATTTTGATGATGTGGTTTAGGAGGCATGTTAGGTGTTTTTTATTGATGTATTGATGTGGTAAGGTTATAAAATATCAAGGAGGGATATTTTATTACATCGTGCCAAATACCGAGACACAACTAAACACCACAAGGCCACCCAAACACACCCTCCCCAACTAGCCTGCAAACCCACGCCCCTACTCCCCTGTTTCCTGCAAAAATGTTTGGCCAAGCATGCTTTTGGTCATCAGATTTTTAATCACTTTTCCTCCTCCAAAATATCTACCCCTTCTCTCCTAAAACTCAACCCACTTTCAGACAACAGATAGGAAGAGGAAGATCACATTTTATTGCTCATTTTCTTGAAGGAAAGTCGAGCCAAAAAGGGGTGAGCAATCATGCTGTAATGTTTTGAATTTGTGTTTGGGTTGAGTTAAAACTTAGGTGTTATTATGCATGGTGTTATTATGAAGCCCCTAACATGTTCCTTTGAGCATGATTTATGGTTTATGTGTTAAATTTTCGGTTATGAAAGGTGGTCCTCGAAAATCTAGGCAAGTGAGATGCCCTGTTTTTGGTTAAGTAGGGGTTTATTCATGAGGATATGAAGCATGCTAGCTTAGGTTTTGATTAAACCTTTGATGTGAATACATGCATGGTAGTTTTGTGAAGTTCCTAGCATGTTTGTTCGAGCATGTTATATGTGTTATGTGGTAGATTTGTTGGCTCGAATATATGTGTTCGAAAATCTGGGTCAAGAAATATGCTACCCTGTTTCCAGAAAGTTTGGGTGAGCATTGATGTTGTTGGGTGATTTTCAAGCATGTGGGTTTTAAGTATGGGTATAACTTTGATATGAATACACTCAGGGTATTATGTTGTAGCTCTTAACACATTTGTTCAAGCATGAGGTGTGCCTTATATGCTAGATTGGATGGTATGATTATGAGTGTTCGGAAATCTGGAAAATATCGCGCACAGAGTATGTGGCGATCGATCGCCGAAGGCAGTAGCCAAAATCGAAGGCTGGCGATCGATCGCCATGAGTGGCGCGATCGATCGCCATGGGCCAGTGAAGTCTGGCGATCGATCGCCTCGATGTAGCGATCGATCGCCAGATGCAGAACAAAGGAAAATGAAGTTTTTTGTTGGATTTTTGATTTTGGTCTATAAATTGGCATATAATATTGTGTTGTACACTGGTGTAGAGCCTTCACAGATAGCTACACAACGCAGGGGATAGAGCTCTGCAACACACCATATTTTGGAAAGGTACGTAAGCGACGTACGGGCATCCCAACGGTAACATGTATTTTATGTTTGTCTATTTGACACATGATATATGAAAAGTTGTGCATTAAGAGTATGATACATGTTGTTATGCATTGTTGTTGCATGTTTATGTTGTGGAATAAAGAGTGTGTATTCCACGAGTCAGGGTTATCCCAGTGATGATTTTAATGCTTACCGCTTATACCGCTAAAAATGTGGAGCGGGAGGGGGGAGGCTTGCTTGCACATGGAGGCGAGGTATGCCATACAAAGCGAGGAAGAGATACCGTTTGTATGAAGAAGCGAGGAAGAAGTACCGCTTGTTAAGAAAATTTCGAAGCGAGGGGCATTAAAATACACTGATGATAAACTGACTAAGAAAGATTTAAAATTAAGAAGTGAAGTTATGTCATGACATTTATTCAAAGAAGCCGTAATTTCATATAATGATTGATTATGATTTATGGTACATGGACAACCAATGGGCGTTTTAAATGCATTGGAAATACAGGAAGTATTTTATATCTATGATTGTGCATTACGCTTTACATTCATATTATGTTAAGTATGAATTATGATGTGCTCATATGTTGGGGGTTGTCTTTGTAGGTGCATTTAATACAGAGAACAAGGGTCGGGGTTGACACGTTGAGCTTTAAGGAGTGCTACAGGATTAGCAGAACAGGGTTTCATTTTGTATAGTTTCTACAAGGAGTGTAGAAGAACTATAGTCTTACACGCTTTTACTAAGAAATATAACTAATCCCTTTTGAAATTCTTTTAGTACTGTAATCTCTATAAGCTCAGGATATCAACACGGCCTAATACTCTGATTTATGAATGATTAGTTCTCTTAATTGCACCTTATGTAGTGATTAGATAACGGGGTCTTACATTTAGTGGTATCAGAGCAGTGGTTAGATAAACAAGGAACGAGTAAAGGGTAGCCTTTAGAAACACGTTGGCTAGGTATTCATTGGTGGGCATGTTTATGCATGTGGTGCATATTTTTGTATAAGTTGTTATACTAACATGCTTTTGAATATGATTACTCTTGTTATCTAACGGCTTATATTATGAACTGCTTTTGGTATTGTTGTTAACCACTATGTTACAGCATGTCGGCTATAAATCCGGAGAACCCCAATGAAGAGGTGGGGGATATAGGTAGTTTCAATGCCAGTATTGCTCAGTCAAATCCTCTACCGCCACCTGCTGTAGGCGTGGAGCCTATTGCACAGATACTGCTACCAGGGGAGATAAGTCTGGCCCAGTTCTTGAGCTATCATCCACCGCTATTTGAAGGAACTGAGACTGGGGAAGCAGCCGATGATGACTTGAGAGACTAGAGCAGATATTCGTATCAGCGCCCTGTGCACGGACTGCCTGGCTGAGGTTGGCAGAATTTCAGTTGGCTAAGAAGTCTTCCATGTGGTGGAAGGCAACAGTTATGGAGCTGAGGGCTCAGGGTACGACGGTTGATTGGACTGTATTCACGACCCGGTTCCTTAACCGGTACTTTTCTGCAGCTGCCAGACAATTAAAGGAATATGAGTTCACTAGTTTGAAGCAGGGCGGCCTGTCAGTGTCAGATTATGCTATGCAGTATTCCTCACTATTGAGGTATGTACCTCATATCGCTGTGAGCAGTCATGCCAAGATGAGGCATTTCCTGAAGGGACTGAGGCCAGAGTTATTTGATCGGGTTGTCTCCAACAACCCCAACTCATTTGATGATGCCCTGACTAGGGCAGAGCTGGCAGAGATTGCAGTTGGTGCGTACAAGGAAGATGTGCCCCCTTTCATACCACCTCAGAGACCAGCTGTTGACAGCCTGAGGCCACAAGGAGACCAGTTTAAGCCTCGTGGGGCCTCTTCATCTTCTAGATTCAGTGGGAAGAAGTCTCAGAGTCAGAAGCAAAATAATCGGGGACCAACACAGGGAAATAAGACAGGGGGAACAGGTGTGACCACTGTGGAGGATTTCATTTGTCACGTGACTGCCGAGGCTGTTATGTTTGTGTCAAGGTGGGCCACCTGGCTAGGGCTTGCCCCAATCGGGCAGGTCAGGCAGACTCAGGGCCGAATAGGCCAAGATTTGACGCTAGGATGGCACCACCGAGACAACAGTTTTCACCTCGACCACATGGAGGTCAGGTGACAGGATCGACGCAGGGTCAAGTGTATGCACTGACTCGGGAGCAGGCTGAGGCAGCCTCGGAGGAGGTTATTGCTGGTACGTGTCATTTACTTACGTACCCCGCATTTATTTTGATAGATACAGGTGCTTCCCACTCCTTTGTATCTGCTGCTTTTGTGGGGAGACACCGCTTGTGCTCGTCTCTGTTACCCACGCCTCTCATGGTCTCGACACCCACGGGGAAGCATGTGATTGCAGACCGACTGTTATCTTATTGCCTCATTTATTTTGAGGGCAATGATCTGAGGGCCGATCTGATTTTATTGGGTATGGCAGACTTTGATTGCATTATGGGTATTGATGTGCTAAGCAGATACCAGGCTGTAGTAGACTGCCGACAGAAGATTGTAGTGGACCTTTTATGGGGACGGCTCTCGTCCAAGGATTCTAGTGATCTCAGCGGTTAAGATGTCTTGGCTATTGGAACGCGGTCATACAGGTTACATCATTTATGCCATGGATGTATCTGAGGAAAAGGAAGAATTAAGGATCGGGGATATACCAGTGGTTGCAGAATTCATCGATGTGTTCCCGGATGAGATTCCAGGGTTTTCGCCGATCAGAGATGTTGAGTTTGAAATCGAGCTACTGCCAGGGACATCTGCTATTTCCCGTGCTCCTTATAGGATGGCACCGGCAGAGCTGAGGGAGCTGAAGGTACAGTTACAGGAACTCCTCGACAAGGGATACATTTGTCCTAGTGTATCGCCTTGGGGTACACCAGTCTTGTTCGTGAAGAAAAAGGACGGTTCGATGCGCCTGTGTATCGATTACCGTCAATTGAACAAAGTGACTATTAAGAACAAGTACCCCCTTCAGAGGATTGATGATTTATTTGATCAGCTTCAGGGCACAGAGATTTACTCAAAGATTGACTTGAGGTCAGGCTACCACCAGATACGGGTTAGAGCTGATGATATCCAAAAGACAGCTTTTAGAACTCGGTATGGACACTACGAGTTCTTGGTGATGCCATTCGGGGTGACGAATGCCCCGGCTGTCTTTATAAGCCTGATGAACGAGTATTTCAGGAGTACCTTGATCAGTTTGTGAGCGTATTCATTGATGACATCCTTGTCTATTCAAGAAATGAAGAGGAACATGTTATTTATTTGAGGACAGTGCTACAGATCCTCAGAGATCACCAGTTGTATGCCAAACTCAGCAAGTGTGAGTTCTGGCTGAGCAGCGTAGCATTCTTGGGCCACATTATCTCTCGAGAGGGGATCTCAGTAGACCCAAGGAAGGTAGAGGCAGTTATGGACTGGTCTGCCCCTACTACAGTATCTGAGATTCGGAGTTTTCTTGGTTTGGCAGGGTATTATCGACGCTTCGTCGAAGGATTTTCAATGATTGCCAAACCACTGACGCAACTAACTCAGAAGGGAGTCCCATTCTGTTGGACAGAAGCTTGTGAATAGAGTTTCCGGGAATTGAAGCACATATTGACTTCAGCGCCAGTATTGGTGATTCCCAAGGAGAACAAGGGGTTCGTTCTCTATACTGACGCATCGCTTCAGGGCCTAGGATGCGTACTGATACAGGATAAACAAGTTGTGGCTTATGCTTCAAGACAATTGAAGCCACACGAGACGAGGTATCTAGTCCACGATTTGGAGCTAGCAGCTATAGTGTTTGCCTTGAAGATATGGCGACACTACTTATATGGTACCTCATTTACCATCTTCACTGATCACAAGAGCCTGAAGTTCTTGTTTACACAGGCTGAGCTGAATATGAGACAGAGGAGATGGATGGACCTACTGAAGGATTATGATTGTGAAATCGAATACCATCCGGGTAGAGCAAATTTGACAGCCGTGCTTTGAGTCGGAAGGTGAGGAGCACAGCAGAGGATGCCATGTGTCTATCAGCTATGATGGGCTCCTACTGCCATTTGGGATTTGATTATGATGTGTCTGCCTCACCGGTACATGTATTGACCTTATTAGCCAAGCCCATTGTTTATGATCACATCAAGAAGGCTCAGGAGACTGACGAGGAAGTTCAGAGATGGTTGTCAGTGGTTCATCTGGGTCAGTCGTCGAAGTTCAGGACGGCTGAGGATGGTTCCTTGAGGTTAGGTGATCGATGGGTGGTTCCAAATATGCCTGAGTTGCGTCAGGGAATACTACAGCGAGCTCATTGCAGCAGGATGAGCATCCACCCAGGCGGAAAGAAAATGTATAAGGACTTATGCAGCCAATTTTGGTGGAGACGAATGAAACAAGATGTCACCACATTCGTCAAGAAATGTCTGATTTGTCAGCAAGTGAAGGCTGAGAGGCAGAGGCCTGGTGGTGAGCTTAGAAAGTTTGGAGATACCAAAATGGAAGTGGGAGAACGTATCTATGGACTTCGTGACCCACTTACCGAGGACTGTTTCGGGCTTTGATGCCATCTGGGTAGTCGTGGACAGATTAACTAAAGTAGCTCACTTCATCCCATATTGTATGACCTTCACGTACTTGAGGATGGCTCAGTTATATGTCAGAGATGTGGTGAGACTGCATGGGATCCCTGTTTCGATTGTGTCTGATCGAGATCCGCGGTTCACATCTCACTTTTGGGAAGGTCTCCAGTCAGCCCTGGGTACAGAATTAAGGTTGAGCACAGCATACCATTCCCAAACGGATGGGCAGACCGAGCGTACCATACAGACGCTCGAAGATATGTTGAGGCTTGTGTGTTGGAGTTTGATACTTCTTGGCAGGACTCAGTGACCTTAGTAGAGTTCTCTTACAACAACAGCTACCAGGCAAGCATACAGATGGCTCCATTTGAGGCCCTCTATGGTAGACGTTGTAGGTCACCTTTGTGTTGGGACGACGTGGACTGTAAATCGGTCGGAGGACCTGAGATGGTTCAAGAAATGGAAGAAAAAGTAAAGGTGATCAGAAGGAAAATGAAAGCAGCTCAGGACAGACAAGAAGCGTATGTAAATCAGCGGCGAAGGCCGTTAGAGTTTCAGTTGGGCGACAGAGTCTTTCTGAAGATCTCACCTTTCATAGGTGTAGTACGTTTTGGGATGCGGGGGAAGTTATCCCCGAGATATGTTGGGCCGTACGAGATCTTACAGCGTATTGGTACTCTGGCATACCGATTGGCTTTACCGGCCTCTCTGTCTGGTATACACGATGTATTCCATGTGTCTATGCTGAGGAAGTACGAACCAGATCCTTCGCATGTGTTGCAGCCCTCCGAGGTTCAGTTAGAGTCCGATGTTTCCTATGTGGAGCGGCCTGTCAGGATTCTGGATCGGGCAGACCGCAGGCTTCGGAACAAAGTTATACCTATGATCAAAGTTTAGTGGAATCGTAGGGGTGTCGAGGAGGCCACGTGGGAGACTGAGCGACACAGAGCGACACATGATGCATCACTATCCAGAACTGTTTTCTGGTATGTGATTATGTTTTGTTTTATATTGCCTTGGTAAGCATGTTTAATTTCGGGGATGAAATCTTATAAGTAGGGGAGTATTGTGATATCCTCGAAAGGATTATGTGTAAGCATGCTTTGATGTGTTAATTCTATTAACGGGTTAACGGCGTGTTTTATGTGGGGGTGTCATAATTATTTTGATGATGTGGTTTAGGAGGCATGTTAGGTGTTTTTGATTGATGTATTGTTGTGGTAAGGTTATAAAATATCAAGGAGGGATATTTTATTACATCGTGCCAAATACCGGGACACAACTAAACACCACAAGGCCACCCAAACACACCACCCCCCCAACTAGCCTGCAAACCCACGCCCCTACTCCCCTGTTTCCTGCAAAAATGTTTGGCCAAGCATGCTTTTGGTCATCAGATTTTTAATCACTTTTCCTCCTCCAAAATATCTCCCCCTTCTCTCCTAAAACTCGACCCACTTTCAGACAACAGATAGGAAGAGGAAGATCACATTTTATTGCTCATTTCTTGAAGGAAAGTCGAGCCAAAAAGGGGTGAGCAATCATGCTGTAATGTTCTGAATTTGTGTTTGGGTTGAGTTAAAACTTAGGTGTTATTATGCATGGTGTTATTATGAAGCCCCTAACATGTTCCTTTGAGCATGATTTATGGTTTATGTGTTAAATTTTCGGTTATGAAAGGTGGTCCTCAAAAATCTGGGCAAGTGAGATGCCCTGTTTTTGGTTAAGTAGGGGTTTATTCATGAGGATATGAAGCATGCTAGCTTAGGTTTTGATTAAACCTTTGATGTGAATACATGCATGGTAGTTTTGTGAAGTTCCTAGCATGTTTGTTCGAGCATGTTATATGTGTTATGTGGTAGATTTGTTGGCTCGAATATATGTGTTCGAAAATCTGGGTCAAGAAATATGCTACCCTGTTTCCAGAAAGTTTGGGTGAGCATTGATGTTGTTGGGTGATTTTCAAGCATGTGGGTTTTAAGTATGGGTATAACTTTGATATGAATACACTCAGGGTATTATGTTGTAGCTCTTAACACATTTGTTCAAGCATGAGGTGTGCCTTATATGCTAGATTGGATGGTATGATTATGAGTGTTCGGAAATCTGGAAAATATCGCGCACAGAGTATGTGGCGATCGATCGCCGAAGGCCAGTAGCCAAAATCGAAGGCTGGCGATCGATCGCCATGAATGGCGCGATCGATCGCCATGGGCTAGTGAAGTCTGGCGATCGATCGCCTCGATGTAGCGATCGATCGCTAGATGCAGAACAAAGGAAAATGAAGTTTTTTGTTGGATTTTTGATTTTGGTCTATAAATTGGCATCTAATATTGTGTTGTACTCTGGTGTAGAGCCTTCACAGATAGCTACACAACGCAGGGGATAGAGTCCTGCAACACACCATATTTTGGAAAGGTACGTAAGCGACGTACGGGCATCCCAACGGTAACATGTATTTTATGTTTGTCTATTTGACACATGATAGATGCAAAGTTGTGCATTAAGAGTATGATACATGTTGTTATGCATTGTTGTTGCATGTTTATGTTGTGGAATAAAGAGTGTGTATTCCACGAGTCAGGGTTATCCCAGTGATGATTTTAATGCTTACCGCTTATACCGCTAAAAATGTGGAGCGGGAGGGGGGAGGCTCGCTTGCACATAGAGGCGAGGTATGCCATACAAAGCGAGGAAGAGATACCGCTTGTATGAAGAAGCGAGGAAGAAGTACCGCTTGTTAAGAAAATTTCGAAGCGAGGGGCATTAAAATACACTGATGATAAACTGACTAAGAAAGATTTAAAATTAAGAAGTGAAGTTATGTCACATTTATTCAAAGAAGCCGTAATTTCATATAATGATTGATTATGAGTTATGATACATGGACAACCAATGGGTGTTTTAAATGCATTGGAAATACAGGAAGTATTTTATATCTATGATTGTGCATTACGCTTTACATTCATATTATGTTAAGTATGAATTATGATGTGCTCATGTGTTGGGGGTTGTCTTTGTAGGTGCATTTAATACAGAGAACAAGGGTCGGGGTTGACACGTTGAGCTTTAAGGAGTGCTACAGGATTAGCAGAACAGGGTTTCATTTTGTATAGTTTCTACAAGGAGTGTAGAAGAACTATAGTCTTACACGCTGTTACTAAGAAATGTAACTAATCCCTTTTGAAATTCTTTTAGTACTGTAATCTCTATAAGCTCAGGATATCAACACGGCCTAATACTCTAATTTATGAATGATTAGTTCTCTTAATTGCACCTTATGTAGTGATTAGATAACGGGGTCTTACACTTAGTATCCTTGTGTATGATAGTAAAAGAGGAATTGAAGTTAAAGCATGGAAATTGGTGATGTTTGGTTTGATTTGAGTTATGGTGTAAACAATTTAGTTCTATGATCACACAAACATGTTAATATGCTATTAGAGATTTCATGAGATATGTTTAAATGTTGATTTTCGAGTTGTAGGAGATATACCATGAGGATAAGCTCAAAATCGCCATGTTGTGATTTTTCTGGACATCGGCGATCGATCGCTAGCCTTGTGGTGATCGATCGCCAAGACAGAGCCAAAATATAAGGCGGTTAATGTATGTGGCGATCGATCGGGAAAAGTATGGCGATCGATCGCGAGCAACATAACATTTTGGCAATCGATCGCGAGGTAGTGGCGATCGATCGCGAGAGGGCATAACAGTATGGCGATCGATCGGTGAAATATAGCGATCGATCGCCAGGGTCAGAATTTTGAAAAATGTTATATTTTTGTAGAATTTGATTTTAATGCCTATGATAACATGATATATTGTTGGTATTATTGTTGCATCATCACAGGGGAAGGGGCAACGAGGCGGTTAGACATTGACGTCTAATTTATATCGTTTTTGTCGCAGAGCAGGTACGTTTTGACGTACGGGTATATGATAGTATTGTGATGATAATGATGTGAGCATGTTATCATATGATTAGTGGTATCATATGCATGTGCATTCATGATATTACATTGTTGAGATGGATGCCACGATAGCTGTGTAGTATATGCTTTGGCTGAGACCGGTGCCACGATAGATATGCCGGTATTGGCATATGCTTTGGCTGGGATTGTTGCCACGATAGATATGCTACATATGCTTTGGCATGAGAGATATACGCTGGTTGGGTATATGCTCTGGCTTTTATAACACATAAAGACGGTACTATGATATAGGCTGCTAATATGAAGATGTGATGAGGTTCCACTGACATATTGAGCTGAGATAGGTATATCATATTGGTCTGGTTATAACAGGATGAGAATATGAGATGAGACATGTCATGACATAATTGTATTAAATGATGCATGATACAGGACAATCACATTTGATGTTTATAGTGCTTTATCATTTATGATTTATATTGATATTGCACTGGGATGGTTTTGTATCTATACTCATGTTGTGTGATTGTTTCTGTAGGGACTCATAGATGTGGGAGGACGGGATTGTGAGTCTATTCCGCTGCGAGCTGAACCACTGCTTAGGAGTTTTTAGTTTAGGTTGTTGTTATGTATATATGATGTGTAGTTTTGACATAGTTTTGTCAACTTGTAACAACCTACATAATTAAACTCTTAATCAGTGTATGTTTACTTAATTCTTACTCACATATGTATAAACGAGTAACTGATACATAATGGATTAAGTAACGAGGACCCCACAAAAAGTGTATGAAACTAAAAATAATCAAACTAAAAACAACAAAATCTAGTGTATGAAACATAAAATAATCAGTAGAAAAGAGTTACTAAAGAGAAACACGCTTCCGGCTCGTCGATTACATCTTCGTGTTTTGATCCTCCAAAGCGTTCTTCAAAAGTTTGAGAGTAAAAATCTATTCTAAATCTAAAATTATGATGTAAAGTCTAAATTCTCGTCAAAGGAGGCTGATAATTTGAGTTATAGCAAGTGAATATGGTAGGATAGGGTAAAATCTTTCCAAAGATGGTAAAAGACCTTGTTTCCTAATTTTCTCGGACTCTGTAGCGATCATCGCTGGCTTAATTTTTTTTGGCAGAATCTTTGGGCGATCGATTGCTAGATTTTACCGATCGATCGCTCATATTTACTGATCGGTCGCTGACCCGGATAATTTGTTGCTCGACTTTCTGTCCAAAGGTGATCAATCCCCTCTTCTATGCGATCGATCTCTTATCCAAAATCACATTTTAAGCCATTTTCTTGATCTACCTTGAGTCCTTATCATCTACAAAGCTTTCCTTGGTCTTTACATGCCTTTTTAGCTTGATTTCTTCGATTTCACCTACATTTACACAAATACACGATTATATAGCATATGTAACGAATTATCCATCAAAATATACCGAATCATAGACAATTAAGCGCAATAGATGTGTCTAATCCTAGTCACATCCCCCATACTTAATCTTTACTAGATTTCGAGTAAATAACAAAACTAAAATATTTTTTTTGGCTCATAGCATCATAACAAACTAACTTATCCTCACTTTAATGCCTCAACAATTATAAACATGCATAATAAAGAAAGGCGGTGAAAAATTAACAGTGAAACCAGTTCAATCCCTAAACATTTCATACCAACAAAGCAGTGAATGTGCGTGTGTGGTCATAAACAATTGTCATGTACAAATTATAGATCCAATAGATGTAATCTCACAATAGTTCAACTAATACACTAACACAAGTATAAGCTCACTTGCACACTCTTCTCCACTATCTTAGCCACTTTGCAAACACAAATAAGTAGGTCTTTATTATCTTGTAGCTTGACCTATGTATTGACTTATGAAAGAAAGGGTAAAGATGCATCAAACAAGAGAGTATGGTGATATGCCCAGTTTAAACTTATCTTCTTGCATGAATTTTCAAACTTTGTTCATTTTCACACCTTGTATGTTTTTGTAAGGTATATTTCAATCTTCTTTTTTTCTTTTGTGCCTTGGCTCCTATTGGAATCATGTTTTTATCTATTTTCTCAAGGCATCCATTTTCTTTCATGCATTTCATTCTTTTTACAATGAAGCTGAAACATATAGATCAAAGAATACCTAAGTGCATGTGAATGAAACACATCATGCTCCCTTCAAAGGTGTTAAAATCACATTTAGGCTTATTAGGGAAGGATGATAAGCTAGTCAAAGAATGTCGAATGAGGTCGTTTAGTATGCTTAGCACACAACCATTCTTTTGCCTTAATGCTCAAAATGGGGACTAGTGATTGATTTTCTTTACATGGTAGGCGTGAAAGGCTCAAACGCATCAAAGATTGCCTATATCACTTTCATCTTCACAAGTAGTCTAGACATACGCCTCAAAGAGCATGTAGTTAAGTTCTAGCATGTATTAGAGAATTCTTAAGACTATCACAAAATTCACACAATCTTCACTATGCTATGCTCACTTCACAAGTCATGACATATTCGTGCTCAGTGTATTCAACTACTAAGTCAAAGCACAATTTGCATTAGAGTTCAAAGTATTCCAAGGTTAACAATTCACCTATGTTCAAAAGCATGCATGCCATCAATTAGGTTTCATCATGGGTAGTGATTCTAAGCATGTGTTCATTACTAACTATGAGCTCAAAATTTTCAAATTTTTGATTTTTTTTTTGTATTTTTATAATAAGAAAGCAATAACATACCACTCCCTCCCCCATACTTAAATCTTACATTGTCCCTAATGTAAGTCAAAATTGTAAGGAAAGGGAGAAGTCTAACTAAAAAAAACAATAAAAGAGATGGGAAAACTAACTCACCTTGGGTTGCCTCCCAAGCAGCGCCTCTGTTTAACATCGGTGGCCCGGCTCCAGTCCAAAGGTCACTCGAAGGTCGGTGGATCCTCTAGAGCCACCTTGATGTTCATTTGTCCCCCTTCCTCGCTTTGGACACCCTCGTAGTAATGTTTCAATCGGTGACCATTCACCTTGAATGTCTTCGTGGTGTCCAAACTTTGAATCTCAACTGCACCATGAGGATAAACATTAGTAACAATAAAAGGTCCATTCCATCTAGAACAAAGCTTACCTGGAAATAGGCGAAGGCGTGAATGGTAAAGGAGAACCTTTTGACCAACTTCAAAGCTCCTCCTTGATATCATCTTGTCATGGAAGTCCTTCGTTTTTTCCTTGTAAATCCTTGCACTCTCATATGCCTCATTCCTTATCTTCTCTAATTCTTGCAATTGCAACTTTCGATGCACTCCCTCTCATCATAATTCATATTGAAATTCTTCACAACCCAGTATGCTCCATGCTCCAACTCTACAGGAAGATGACAAGGTTTACCAAAAATCAATCGATATGGGGACATACCTATTGGAGTCTTGTATGCAGTCCGGTAGGCCCAAAGGGCGTCATCCAGTCTTAAGATCCAATCATTCCTTGTTGGGTTGACAGTCTTTTCCAAGATGGCTTTGATTTCTTGGTTAGAGACCTCGGCTTGGCCACTTGTTTGCGGATGGTAGGCGGTGGAGACTTTGTGGATCACATGATACTTCTTGAACAGTCTTTCCACCGTCCGATTGCAGATGTGTGTACCTATTTCAATTTTTATGACTCTCGAGATTCCAAACCTAGAGAAAAGATTATGTTTGATAAAATCTGCAACAACCTTGGAATTTTCAGTCCGGGTGGCAATAACTTCCACCCATTTCGAGACATAATCAACAACAAATAATATATAAATATGACCATAAGAGATATGAAAGGGTCCCATAAAGTTGATGCCCCATACATCAAAAATCTCACAAATAAGACTGGGTTGTTGAGACATCTCCTTTCGTTGGGATATATTACCGGTCAATTGGCATTCAACGCAGTTCTTGCAAAATAGTAGGCATCACGAAACAGGGTGGGCCAAAAGAACCCACATTCTAGTACCTTCTTAGACGTCCTCTTTGCACCAAAATGTCCACACATGCATATGACTGGCAGAACTTAAGAATGTCACTTACCTCAGTCTCGGGAATGCATCTTCAAATGATTTGATCCGCGCAGTTCTTCCATAGGTAAGAATCATCACATACATAGTACTTGGCATCACTACTTATCTTAGCTCTTTGAGACCTAGACAATTCAGAAGGTAATACATTAGAAGCTAAGAAATTCAATATGAGCATACCATGGTAAATTGTTGCTTATGGATAGTTGTTGCTCATCCGGGAATTCGTCATCCACATGAGGTAGACAGCTTAAGTGATCTGCTACTTTGTTCTCACTGCCTTTCTTGTCCTTGATTTGTATGTCAAACTCACTCAAGAGCAAAATCCATCTTATCAGTCTTGGTTTTGCCTCCTTCTTCGTCATCAAATAGCGAAGAACTGCATTATCAGAATAAACAATGACTTTAGTACAAAGTAAATAAGATCAAAATTTTTCAAGGGCAAAAACAACTGCTAAAAGCTCTTTCTCAGTAGTAGAATAGTTTCGTTGAGAATCATTCAAGGTCTTTGATGCATAGTAGATGGCATGTGAAGCATTCCCCACTTTTTGGCCTAAGACAGCTCCAACCGCAAAGTAGCTAGCATCGCACATGATCTCAAAAGGCTTACTCCAGTCGGGTGGTTGGATGATGGGGGTTGAAGTCAATGACTCCTTCAGTCTATCAAAAGCACTCTTGCTCGCTTCATCCATCTCAAAAGCGACATCTTTTTGCAATAGCTTATACAAAGGTGTAGGTATCTTAGCGAAATCCTTGATGTATCTCCTGTAAAAACCTGTATGTCCAAGAAAAGAGCGCAAATCCTGAACATAAGTATGATAAATTAAAGACTACATAACATCAATTTTAGCTTTTTCTACCTCTATACCATTTGCAGAAATGACATGACCCAACATTATACCTTGTTCTACCATAAGATGACATTTTTCAAAATTTAGAACAAGGTTAGTCTCAATGCATCTTTTCAACACAAGTGTAAGGCTAGCTAGACAATCCTTGAAAGAGTTACCGTAGATAGTAAAATCATCCATGAACACCTCTAAAATATGCTCAATAAACTCAGAAAGATGCTAACCATACACCGTTGAAAAGTGGCTGGGGCATTGCATAGTCCAAAGGACATGCGTCGGTAGGTGAATGTGTGAAAACGGGCATGTGAAAGTAGTCTTTTCTTGGTCCTCCAGTGCAATTTCAGTATGAAAATAACGCGAATACCTGTCAAGAAAACAATAGTAGGAATGGCAAGCTAACCTCTCAAGCATTTGATCAATGAAGGGTAGAGGAAAGTGGTCCTTTCTAGTCACAACGTTGAGCTTCCGGTTTGATACACACTCGTCACCCATTCTGAATATGTGTGGGAAATAGTTCATCATCTTTGTCTTGATTACAATAATATCGATCTTCTTTGGCACAACTTGGACTGGACTGAACCTTTTACTGTCGAAGATATGGTAGATCACCCCAACAACTAAAAGCTTCAAAATCTCCTCCTTTCACGACGTCCATCATGGGTGGGTTAAGCTTCCTTTGGGGTTGACGTGTAGGGCTTCCTCCTTCTTCAAGTAGAATGCGGTGCATGCATGTGGAGGGTCTGATTCCCTTGATGTCAGCAATTGTCCAACCTATTGCAGTCTTGTGCTCCTTGAGCACATGAATAAGATATCCCTCTTGACCATCCCCGAACTTGCTAGAGATGATCACTGGCAATGAATCTCCTTCACCAAGGAATACACACTTGAGATGGCTAGGTAGTGGCTTCAACTCAATGGTGGGTGCCTGCAAAACAGATGGAAGAATTCTAGTGTTAGAAACAGACAGTGATGCAAAAAAAAACTTACCTAACTGAATTAGCTCAAGTGCTTCATCCAAGACAGCTATGGTGTCTTTCAATTCATCCATGATAAACAACTCCACGTTATTCTTTTCTATAGCCATTGTAAGAGTAACTTCTAGTTCATCATTCCCTACAATCTCAAAAACTTCTTGTGACAAATAGTCAATAACATCAACAGAATATTGCAAGGATATTTCATGGCATCATAAATATTAAAAGTAACGATCTCGCCAACAAATTCCATAGTAAGGGCACCACTATGCACATCTATCTTGGTCTTAGAAGTTTTGAGGAATGGTCTTCCTAACAAAATGGGGCTACTCTTATCACCACTCTCCATATCAAGCACATAGAAATCAGCAGGAAAGACCAATTTGTTCTCTTACACAAGCACATATCACACCCCTAGGATATGCACTAGACCTATCCCCTAATTGAATAACTACTCCAGTAGGGTTCAAAGGACCAAGTTGTAAAGAAGCATAAATAGAATATGGCATGACATTAATCGATGCTCCTAAATCTAACATGGCCTTTTCAAGGTGAGTGTTACCAATTGTGCACGGGATAGAGAACATACCTGAATCCTTACACTTTGTAGGGATTTTTCTTTGGATCACAACGGACACATTTTTACCCAATTCAATCTTTTGGGATCCCTTCAACCTATGATTTCTTTTTGCAGTGCATAAATCTTTTAAACTTTTTTGCATAACCAGGTACTTGTTGAATAACATCAAGCGAAGGAATGTTTACCTCACACAGTCGAAAACTTTCATATAAACCTTTAAGTCCAGCTTCTTTCCTATTGTCTTTCAATGCTTGGGGGGAAAGGGGGTGACACTTTATATTCAGAAAAAGGAGGAAACTTACATTTTGGTACCTCGTGTTCCACGGTGGTCATGTCTCCAACTTCAGCTTCCTTTTCCTCATCACCCTTTGGCAAATCTTGCTCCTTATCCGGTATCTCCAATTCTTTACCACTCCTGAGTGTGAGTGCACTCGCATTCTCCTTTGGATTCACCACTGTTTGGGATGGTAAGGTGATCGATCCATGAGCTTCAACACGATTGAGTGCGGTGGCTAGTTGACCCACTTGAGTGTTCAAGGTTTGCATACTGGATCTCATTTTCTGTTGAACTTTTGTAACATTGTGAGCAAGATCCTGAATAATGTTTTCTAGTCTATCACTAGTAGAAGAGAAATTAGATTGTTGTGTCCTCTGAAAAGGTGGCCTGTATGGTGGTGGATGTTGTGGCGCTTGAGGTGGAACATGATTCATCGACTATGGTCCATAACTCAGATTAGGGTGGTCTCTCAATCTCGGGTTGAATGTGTTGGAGTAAGGTTCATATTTGCATTGATGTTGCCCCGAAAATCCACCTGCTGCATTCACTGTCTTTCCAATACCTCATGCCATTTGACGAACAAGAGAGGTGAGGCTAATAAGTTGTTGTTCCAGGTTAGATACATTTACCTCTCCTTGTTTCCTTTGAACTGGTTCAGCTCTAAAGTTGCCAAATTGTTGTGAGTTGGCTGCCATGTTGGCTATTAAACTTCTCACATCGTCCGGTGTTTTATCCACAAAAGCTCCACCGCTCACAACATCAACCAAGTTTCTGTCACTGGATAATAAACCCTCATAAAAATATTGAATGAGTAGATGTTCACTTATCTGATGTTGTGGCAACTTGCACACAACTTCTTGAAGCGTTCCCAGTACTCGTGCAGTGTCTCTCCAGTGTATTGTCTAATAGAGTAGATCTCATAGAGTAGATCTCCTTTCCTATGTTAGCCGCCCTCGATGCTGGAAAGTATTTCTCAACGTCCTCTTCAAGTCATTCCATGTTGTGATAAAGCCTAATGGTAGGTATAATAACCAGTCCTTCGCATCATCCTTTAAGGAGAAGGGAAAGGCTCTTAGCTTTATTTGCTCCTCAGTAATACCAGTTGGTTTCATGGTGGTGCAAATCACATGAAACTCCATTAAGTGCTTGTGAGGGTCTTCTCCTGCAAGTCCATGAAAAGAAGGCAACAAATGTATTAGTCCGGATTTCAGTTCAAAATTAACATTTGTTGCAAGAGCAGGAAAAGTAATGCAAAGAGGTTGTTGGTTCAAATCTGGATTGGCCAGTTGTCGTAAACTTTGATTCGCGGCCATGTTGTTCCTTTCTCCCTCTTCTTGTCTTCGATTTTCTCTTCTTCGCCTATGTAGCGTCCTCTCGATCTCTGGATCGTATTGAATCTTGTCTTCTTGATCTGAGGATCACCTGTACTCATGAACAAATGACAAGATCATAAAAAGAAATAACGAAATTTAAAAAAAAATAAAGTTAACACAAAAGTAAACGCCTTCACCGGCAACGGCACCAAAATTTTGTGTGCGGTTATCGTGTACGCCCAAATTAACCCCACTCTATATAATACTAATGTAGTAGTGAAAGTATGGATCGATCCCACGAGGAAGGGTATGTTCTGGTGTTAATGAAAAACCAAATAATGAATTAACAATTAGGGGGGTTTTGCAATTTTTAACTATTATTTAATTAAACTAAAGCAAACAAATCACTAGATTATCAAGATTAAAAAGCACCTTTGGAAATTATTCACTTGATCATTAAATCACTAAATAATCGATTTCATCCTATTATTCATCAATTGGAAACTTAATTCCTCACTTACCTTAATCGTAGTCAAATAGAAACATCATTCAAATTCGACTCTTGTCAAATCATTAACCAAAACTAAACCGTTAAGATTAATTAAATTACAGCTTCAAAAACTAGTAAGTTTGATGAATCCAATCAATTACAGCCGTTAGAGTCAATTATCCAATCGTTTTTCCTAAGAATTTAACAACACCAACAGCAGGTAATTATCAATCTTAGTTGCTTCTCAATTAGCATTAGATTGTGTATGTAATTACTAGGTAATCAATCTATCAACCAAATGTAACAATCATAATAATCATAATCTGAAAAACAAATTGAAATTGAATTAAAAATCCAACAATTAAACCAAAATCTTCCCAAGTGTTTTAATTCCAAAGGCAAGTATCCCCAACCAAGAATCAAAGATTTAGCTACTCATAAGCAAACTAAAAACAACAAAATCTAGTGTATGAAACATAAAATAATCAGTAGAAAAGAGTTACGAAAGAGAAACACGCTTCCGGCTCGTTGATTACGTCTTCGTGTTTTGATCCTCCAAAGCGTGCTTCAAAAGTTTGATAGTAAAAATCTATTCTAAATCTAAAATTATGATGTAAAGTCTGAATCCTCATCCAAGGAGGCTGATAATTCGAGTTATAGCAAGTGAATGTGGTAGGATAGGGTAAAATCTTCCCAAAGATGGTAAAAAACCTTGTTTCCTAATTTTCTCGGACTCTTTAGGGATCATCGCTGGTTTAAATTTTTTCGGCAGAATCTTTGGGCTATCGATTGCTAGCTTTTACTGATCGATCGCTTGGCTGCAGTGGACTTTGGCGATCGATCGCTTATATTTACTGATCGATCGCTGACCCGGATAATTTGTTGCTCGACTTTCTGTCCAAAGGTGATGGATCCCCTCTTCTATGTGATCGATCTCTTCTCCAAAATTACATTTTAAGCCCATTTTCTTGATCTACCTTGAGTCCTTATCATCTCCAAAGCTTTCCTTGGTCTTTATATGCCTTTTTAGCTTGATTTCTTCGATTTCACCTACATTTACACAAATACACGATTAGATAGCACATGTAACGAATTATCCATCAAAATATACCGAATCGTAGACAATTAAATGCAATAGATATGTCTAATCCTAGTCACATCACTTCCACAGTTGGAATAAGCTCTGGGCTGATATCCTGATCAGCAGTTGTGACCTCTGCTGGAACTTCAGGAGCAACATCTGGGATTTGCTTCTTGGAGACAACAGGGTTCCTTATTCTTGTTTGTGGCTTCTTCGGTGGGGGCGGAGGTGGTGAATCAGCATATTCTGAGATTGTCTACTCAGAATCACTGACCACTTGAGGCTTCCTCCTCTTGGTAGGAACAACTGTGGCCTGACCACCTTCGCCATTGGTTGGCTTCCTGTGAATTTGCAAGTATTTCGCATTTATGAGTCGTGCTGGGTGTAGAGTGAAGATAGCCCCCAGTGTTACATTCTTGCTTTTCAGGATTCGACTTGAGAGGGATGGCGAATCCAGAATGGCCCTTTACCGATTCAACTAAGCCAATCAGTACTTGAAAGAGTACTACTGAGCAGTTGATATCAATGCCCTGTACAACCGCACACATCACATCAAACTTCTCTGAGTTGATGACATCGAATGGTCCGGCTTTCCAAAGTTGCCCCTTGGTAATAATATCTGCAAGCTATCGAAAATGGTTCTTCATCAGAATCTTCTTGAATGGAGGGCTTCGTACGTGAAGATCAGATTCTGAGAACACTGTACACATCTCTTCTCGCACATCGATGGATATGGTAGAGAGATTAGTGAGCCCAATAGTGGGAAGGCTCAGTTGAGTGGCAAAGTCCTCCTGAGTGATTGTGACAGTTTGGCCTGAGATGGAGGACACTACGGAGTTGTTAACGACCCTCGCTGTAGCATAAAACTCTTGGAGAGTTTCTCTGTAAAATGTGGGAGAGTTCAGCATAACCAGCAGGCCGGAATTTTCCAAACATTGGAAAATACCCTTCATCTCCTCATCGGCGCTGGTGTAGACTGAGTTAAAATCTATGTGGACTGCATTTGTAACAAAGCTGGGTTGGCTGGTCTTTAACATTTTGATGTAGGAAAAGCTAAGTAAATGAGTAACTTGAGAAGTCTGAAAAAAAAAATTTCTTCTAACAGATTGTTAGCACAGTAATTTGGAAATGGTAAAAGTAAAAATTTAAAAGGTTAATGGCGGTTAAAGAGAAGGGAGGTGTAACGTCGTACTGTAGATGAGCGGACACATGACGTTCATCTAACCAACGAAAATTTTGAAATGAAAACTGAAATAGACACGATTTAAGCGGGACCGAAATAATTCATTATTAATACAAAATTATATTTGAAATCCGACGTTCCAATTGGTTTCTAAATAATGAAGGATATTAATAGCAGAGCATATATGATAATGTCCACTGGTATGTAGAGTCTACTAGTGAAGTAGCATCTACTGCAGCAGACAATTGTTTTACCAGCTGAGCATCAGTAGACCTTCAAAAAACACAAAAGTTCCCCCTTAATTAATATTCCCCCCAAATTCATGCAATATATGAAATGTAATTCCCCTGAATTTGTCGTAAGGGAGAAACTAAACAAATAAGATCATTTGGTTATATCAATTAAACCAAGTATATTGCGAAAGTAGGAAAACTTAGCACCCGTTAGGGTTTTGTGAAGACATATGCTGCTTGTTGTTCGGTGGATATGTATTCCAACCGAATTTCCTTCTTCATTACATGATCTTGGATGAAGTGATGACGAATGTCAATATGCTTGGTCTGAGAATGAAGAACTGGATTATATTGATAGCTATGGCATATGTATTATCACAAAAGATTGGTGCCTCAGTGGACTCAATTCCATAGTCTCTTTTGCTGTTTAATCCATAGCAGTTGAACACAGCAGCTTTCAGCAGTAAGGTATTCTGCCTCTGCAGTAGACGTTGCGATGGATGTCTGCTTTTTGCAACCCCATGAGATCAATCTATCCCCTAGGAATTGACAATATCCACTTTGCATCCTGCATAATCAGCATCTGATCATCCAACTAAATTAAACGTTTAATCCTTGAGATACCAGAGACCAATACTTCTGTAATCCAACTCATCATCATAGTTGTCATCAATATGAGTATTTTCTAACCAATTACTCAAATTATTGATTTGCAGTTCAGATACAGGATTATCAAAGGGTCATCAAATTTCATATGAATAGATTCTTCTACTGTAAGTGTTCTATTGTTAAATACTTTGAATGCTTTACTAACAGTAGAGTAGCCAAGAAATATTTCATCATCAGATTTAGCATCAAAAGCGGTGAGATGAATCGTTCCATTGTTGTGAATAAAACATTTACAACCAAACACATGGAAATAAAAAATATTTGGCTTACTGCAATTCCATATCTCATATGGTGTTTTGTTTGCTCGTTTATTAATCATCGATCTGTTAAGCATATAACAAGCTGTATTAACTGCTTCTGCCCAAAATCTCTGTGAGATTTTTGATTCTGCAAGCATAGTTCGCGCATCTTCTTTCAAAGTGCGGTTCCTACGCTTAGCAACTTCATTTTACCGTGGGTTTCTAACAGCAGAGTATTCATGTTTAATACCAATGTCATCTAGATATGATTCGAGTGACTAATTGGTAAACTCGGTACCCTTATCACTGTGAATTCTATCTATCCCACACGATTTCTCATTTTGTAGTCTTTTCAACAGTATGATCAGCTTTGGAGTAGCTAGATCTTTTCCACTTAGAAACAAGACCCACGTAAAATGAGAGTAATCATATACTACCACCAGGGTATACTTCATTCCCCATAGACTTGTTACTTTAGGACCAAAAAGATCCATGTGCAGCAACTCTAGGCACCGAGAAGAAGATTAATCCCTCTTTTCTTAAAGGTAGATCTGATCTGCTTACCAAGCTGGCATGCTGAACAAATCTTGTCTTTTGAGAGCTCTATCAACGGCAGTCCATCAACTAAATCAAGCTTACGCAGACTAGAAATAGTTTTAAAATTTAAGTGACTCAACGCTTGTGCCAAAGCCAATTTTTGGAACTATTCAAGGTAGTAAAACAAGTAGGTGAGGCAGGATGATCAAAATTCCATCTTTTAAGTGTTGTCATGCCTTTTACCTACAAGCAGTGGATTACCATCAGCATATTTAATTATGCACGTGTGCTGGTTGAATTCTATTGAGTGCCCATTATCACATAGTTGACTAATGCTAATTAAGTTATGTCATAGATTTTCAACTAACAGTACATCTTTACTAATAATGTTACCGTGGATAATCTCACCCTTACCCACAATTCTACATTTCGCTTTGTCACCAAAGGTTATTATTGGTCCGTTAGTGTCTACTAACTTAGACAGCAGACAAGCACTTTCCCGTCATATGTCTAGAACATCCATTGTCCAGAAACCACTCTGAGCTCAGAACTTAACCAAAAACATAGTATATCGGTACATGTAATTTACATCGTTCTAAAAAAATATTAGATTAGAGCATACATTGAACTAAATCTTGAACCAACTCCACTTTTCCTTCTGATTCTCCAAGTTTTTTTAGCCAAATACATATTCCTACTCTCAGCATCTACACAAGCCTTTTTAGCCTCTTCTGCAAAAAAAAAATGAAATTCCGTTTTATAGATTTAAAAATGGTAAATATGATATCGAATTACGTAAGTATTGTAACGACGTGTTTCAAAATATTGTTGAGCAAAAAAGTTAAGTCAGACCAAGTCGGCATTCAATTATATTATTGTCTGTAAGTGCCATCCACGCAGTTGTCTTAACTGGTCAAGGAGGAGGAGAAGGCGCCGGAGAAGAAGTCGGGACCTCCGTGAAGAAACTTTAGGGTCGAAGTGAAGAGGCAAAGAAATGAAAATTGAAAATGTGAAAAAATCAACGTAGAAGACAAATTCAAAAGGAAGGCGGGAGTTGAAGATGAAGCAGATTTGCGCAGGGCTATTTTGGTCATTTCGTCTAAAATTGTTGAAAGAATTTTTCTGATGGACTGAACCAAAAAATGTTTTTCAAATTGGATCGGTCCCGAAATTTGACCATTGTACAAATCAAATGTATAACTTGTGCTAGCTAAGACATTATTTGGAAAATCTGGACTAACTTATTAAAATTATAATTTTAGTACATCGAGAATTATTAATCAGATCCGTATTCTTAAACCTTTTATTTATTTAAGATAGTATCACATATAAATGTGGTCGGCGAATTTATTTGTATAGACATGAATTTGGTATTGCAAGTGTTCGTCTGATTGCTTGATGTCTACCGTGTACGAACATTGATAAGACGATATTGATACGACATGACATAGACACAGCAACACAAATTTTTAAAATTTTCAGGATATAAAACAACTGAGACATGTCTAATATTGCTCATCAAATAATATTGCTTATAAAACTAAAGTATATGCATGTTTATTGTTAAAGTTTTAAAAATATGAAAATTACACAAATATCTTACAACGACACGCAAAATTGAGTGCGAATACAAGAAAATGATGGAAATGCTTGTATATCTGGTTTGTGTCTCATTTATGTACTAACTCAATATGATTGATTTAAAATTATTGATATATTTTTTATTTAATATATTGTGTTTTAATATTAAATTGAAAATATAGATAGGGTCTAAGCAAGATGTATACAAGTTTCATGCAAATAAGCTATGATGCACTGACACTGACACGACATGACGACGCGGATTTTTAAAATTTTCAGGATACAACAAGGTTGGGACACGCCTGTATAAAAAAAGCATGTGAATTATTTTTATACATTATACATGTATTGTATTACAAAATACTAAAATGACATTTTTTAAATTCTAAAACCATATAATAGCAATAAATATTCTTACCAAATTCAAGAAGCATATAATGTCACTGGAAGTATCATAGTATCATTCATACTAACACAACATACATATTACTTCAATTAACATAAAATCTAACAAACATGTCCAAATAAAAGATAACAACAAAAATATTATTACTAAATTCAAGAAAACATATAAACAAATGCATGTCATTGAAATCATCATAGTATTACTCATAATAACACCAAATGTATATTACTTCAGTTAACATAAAATCTAACAAACACTCTTTTTAAATTGTGCAATTAAGCCACAAAATGTATTTTCTGTGTCGGGCAAGCCATCGACCGTGTTCGACATGTGTGTAAGATTTTCAGGGGAGTGTTCGACACAGGTGCTCGATTTTAATTTTAAAAAAAATTAAGGACATGCCACGTGACGTGTCCTAGGAGTGTCGGTGGTTAGCGTTTTTGCGGGGTTGGAATAGTGGGATAGAGCCTAGGTTGGCTCGGTAGTTTGTTAGTAGTCTTCGGTGGGTAGGGTTAGTCAGGAGCGTTTCTATCAATGATTATTACAAGTTACAATGTTAGAGGGGTAGGGGGAGAATTAAGATAGGAATGTTAAGAGAATTGGTCCGTAAAGAGAAAGTGGACATGTTATGTGTGCAGGAAACTAAGGCAGTAGACTTTTCAAGAGCAACTTGTCGGAGCTTTTTGGGGGACGATAATTTTGACTGGTCTTCTCGGGAGCTGTAGGAAGAGCTGGAGGTTTATTAACTTTTTGGAATAGAAGTTGTTTCCAATTAGAAGACAAGTGGGAAGATAGAGGTTTTTTAGCAATTTTTGGGTTTTGGGGTTCTGATAGAATTCAATGTGCAATCGTCAACGTGTATGCTCCTTGTGATTTGGGAGGGAAAAGAGAAGTGTGTCTTCCCTTAGTAGCCTAATGTCTCTTAGCAGTTTGGATAGGTGGTGTCTAGTAGGTGATTGCAATGCGATTCGAGATATCTCAGAAAGAAAAGGGCAAAGTGTTCCAAATCAGTTAGAGATTCGGGAGTTCACAACTTTATTGTCAGCGCTGAGTTAATTGATTTGCCAATGGCTCGCAGAAAGTTCACATGGTTCAAGCCTAATGATAAGTGTGCTTGCAGACTTGATAAATTTTTACTGTACGGAAGCTGGATTGGGGAGTGGAAGGAGTTGACCCAGTAGGGTTTAGACAGAACACTATCAGATCATTGTCCTATTGTGCTCAAGAATGTTTTCTTGAATTGGGGACCTAAACCTTTCAAAGTGCGAGATTGTTGGTTGCAGTAACCTAGTTTTGCTAAAGTGGTGGAGGAGGAGTGGGACAAGCTGTATTGTCAAGGTTGGGCTTGTTTATCCTTCAAGGAGAAACCCTAAAACATAAATTAAGGGAATGGAGTCTTAATAAATGAGGTACAATAGATAATAGGATAGAGAGTTCTAAAGATTCTTTTAGGATGCTGGTCATTAAAGAGGAGGCGATAGGATTATCGGAAGACGAAGCATTATCTTGGAGGTTGGCTTGGATCGACTTGAATCGTAGCTTAAAGATGAAAGATAGCCTTTTGTTGCAGAAGACGAGGACGAAGTGGCTTCAGGAGGGCGATGTGAACTCGAGGTATTTTCATCGATGCATCAACATCAATAGAAAGAGGAACGAATTTGTGAGCTTGAAAGTGGCAGATCGGAGTCTGGAATCAGTCCACTTCTTCAAGGAAAGATTCCCTACGCAGGCTAGGTTTCATCTGTGCATTAACAGCTATGGGTTTCAGAGTGTGGGAGTTGAAGATATTTTGCTCTTGACTTCGGAGTTCTCGTCTGAAGAGATTCACAAAGCGGTGTGAGATTGTGATAGTGCTAAGAGTCCGGGTCCAGATGGTTATACGTTTTGTTTTCTTAAGAGATTCTGGAACCTTTTCAAAGAGGATTTTATGCAAATTATGGATGAGTTTCATATAATTCTAGACTGACAAGAGGATGCAATTCGTCGTTCATCGTAGTGATTCCTAAAACAGAGAATCCTTCTAGCATTGAAGAGTATCGCCCTATATATCTTATCGGATGCATCTACAAAATCATAGCTAAAATTCTTTCGAACAGGCTCAGTAAGGTCCTAGATAAAGTTATTTCTGAGAATCAATCGGCTTTTGTTAGGGGCAGACAAATTTTGGATGACGTTCTCATTGCTAACGAATTGGTAGATTACTTGGTGAGTAATAGTAAGAGTGGTATGATTTTCAAAGTTGATTTCGAAAAAAGCATATGACACGATTGATTGGGAGGTTTTGCCTCAAGTCTTGGAAGCAATGAATTTTAATTTGAAGTGGAGGTCTTGGATGATGGAGTGCATTTCGTCTGCATCAGCATTTGTTTTGGTTAATGGAAGTCCTTCGGAGGAGTTCAAGTTAGAAAGAGGGTTAGACAAGGTGACCCCTTATCTCCCTTCCTTTTTCTTTTGGTGGTCGAAGATCTTAGTGTACTGGTGAGCCTTGGATCAGCAAGTTTTCAAGGGTGTATCTATTGGAAAGGTTGCGAGTGTCTCCATATCTCATCTTCAGTTTGCAGATGATGTGCTTTTTTTTTTTTTGGAGAAGCTTCGCTAGACTCTGAAATGCATCCTTATGAACTATGAACTAGTGTCGGGCTTGGAGATTAATTTTCACAAGAGTACCTTAATTGGTATTAATGTGGAGCCAGGTGTTTTATTTAATATGTGTCTAAAAGTGGGGTCGATACATTTCAAGTACCTAGGTCTTCCGATTGGGGATAATCCGAGACGCTGTGCTATGTGGCAACCTATGTTGGAGTCCGTCAAGAGGAGATTGAATCGATAGAGTTCTAAACATGTGTCGTTCGATGGTAGAATTACGCTTCTTAATTCGGTTCTTACTTCTTGGCCCATCTATTTCCTCTTTTTTTTTGAGCCCCTAAAGCCGTTATAAAAGCCCTACCGAAATCAAAAATATCTTTCCTATGGGGAGGTGTGGAGGGGGGAACAAGATAGCTTGGGTTTAAGTGGTCCAAAGTGTGCTGAGTCCAAAGAAGATGGGGGATTTGACGGTTAGAGATCTCAACATGTTTAATCTAGCTTTATTAAGTAAATAGGGTTGGGGGTTAGCTCAAGATAAAGAGCGTTTGTGGGGGTAAAGTGCTTAGGATGCGTTATGAAGGAGGAGGGAAACTTTTGATTGAGGGGGGAAGAGGGGGCGGCAGAGGGAAGGGGTAGGGGTTCGAAGTGGTGGAGAGATCTGCTTAATAATGTGGTATTAAGGAATAACAATTGGTTTTGGGATGGGATGGTTCGAAAGGTTGGGAAAGGTAACAATACTAGACTTTGGTTAGATAGTTGGTGAGGGAGATTAAGTTGACTGAGAAATTTCAGCGTTTGTATTCTATTGACAGGGAGGGCATTTGCTTGATCTTGGAAAGGGGGTTTGGGTCGATGGTATTTGGGAGTGGAGATGGAACTGGAGGACTGAGTTATTTGAGTGGGAGAGGGATTTGCTTAACGATCTTATTTATTTTGTTGACAGGTACAACATGGATTTTAGCTCTGACGGTTTTTGGTTATGGGTGTTGGATAGCTCTGGATTTTATTCAACTAAGTTGGCTTACTGGTGTTTTAAAAGTAGGGATTGTATCCCTAACTCACTGGTGGTTACAGATTTAAAGTCAGTGTTGAACCCAATGATTCCGAAGGAAATCTCTAGCTTTGTATGGAGATTAATTCAAAACAACGTTCCTACCAAAGATAATTTGCTGAGGAGAGGGATTTCACTCTATCTATCGTCTTCATTATGCACCATGTGTGGTGAAGCTGAGGAGGATAACAAACATTTATTCTTTACGTGTTGTTATGCGTACTCAGTTTTGTCAGATTGCTACAACTGGTTCAACTTGAGCTCGGTCTTCCATGAGGATCCGTTTTTGAATTTTAGGGCACATATGGGTTTTATGTTGGGAACGTTGGCAGAGGGGAGTGGTTTACAATCTGGGAATGTGTAGTTTGAAGCTTATGATTTGTCAAAGGGATGCAAGCAACAAGGAAGATGCAAGTAAACGAGAACTGTACAACCGAGTCACAGAGGATAAATGTAGCAGATTAAAGAGAGATGAAAATATTCCTTCTGTGCATGTGGGAATGAAAGAGAAAATCAGTTGAACTTTGTCATGCAATGTGTGACTAATTATGTATTTTTAGAAGATTATTTTTATGTAATTCTTATTCTTTGATCGGTATATAAATAGAAGGCTTTATGTAGGTGTAAATCAATTCTTCAGTGTTTTCCCGAATACATCTCAGTTCTTGTTCATAATTTTCTCATAATGGAGTTTTGTCCATTCACTATCAATTCATCAATCTCCACTTTAACATGGTATCAGAGCCAATCAAGCGCACAAGCTTGATTTATATCCGTTCCTGATCAATATTTTTTTTCCCTTCTTTCCGTCTCTGTTTCTTCTTCTTTTTTTTCCATGGCTTCTGATAACAATTCTGCAGTATCCAATACCTCTGGTGGTCGCACTTATGCCTCACTCAATGAAGATCCTACTCAACTGTTCTACATTCGCCCAAGTGATTCCACCAATACGGTGGTCATTATACCTCCCCTCATTGGCCCGATATATCTCATCTGGCATCGGGCTTTCACATTGGCTGTTTCAATCAAAAATAAATTGGGATTCTTAGATGGTAGCATCTCTATCCCTACCATTGGTGATCCTTCGTACGTTCCCTGGATTCGCTGTAACAATCTTATCCTCTCATGGCTACTAAATTCTGTCTCCCGGGAAATTGCCTCCAATATACTTTACATTAACTCTGCACATGAAGTTTGGGATAAATTGCACACTCATTTTTCTCAACCAGATAATATTAGGATTTTCCAACTCCAGCAACAACTCAATATTTTGATTCAAGGCTCTATGTCTGTTCATGAATATTTTACTAGTCTTACTGCCCTATGGGAAGAGCTCCGCAATTTCCGGCCCCTGCCCTGTTGCACATGTGGCCATTGAACATGTACTGCACTAAAATCTGTTGGGGATGTGCAAGCTTCAGATCATGTTTTCAAGTTTTTAATGGAACTCCATGAAACTTATGAAGGAATCAAGGGGCAAATCTTATTGATGAGTCCCACACCCACATTGGATCAAAATTTCGCCATGGTTCTACAAGAAGAACGTCAGCGCCAAGTGAAGGCTTCCTTTACTCCTATTCTTGAATTGTCTGCCATGACTGCATTTCAAAATAGCACTTCTCAGAAAAAGGAGATTGTCTGCGATAACTGTGGCAAGCCCAATCATACACGCGACAATTGTTACAGGCTAATTGGCTTCCCTGCCAATTTCAAGTTTACCAAATCTAAGCCTGGCTCTTCCGGTAATGCTCGTTTTAAATCTCGCCCTTTAGCCAACAATGTCTTTGTGCCAGAACAGGTCCCTGCTACAGACAACACATCGACCATGGTCCAGAGCAACTTCAAAGGCTAATGTCACTCCTTAATTCTGGGGCTACACAGCAACAACATACTCCTCTTCCACCTTCTTCCAGCACCCCTCAAGCTCCTACAGACTCTACTCCGCCCACTACTCATCACTCCAATGTATATCCTCCTCAGCTTTCTCATCAACTTCATGGATAATATAGACACAGGTGCTACAGATCATATGATATGTTCTCCTGACTTATTTTCTTCTCACATCACTCTTCGTAACACTTATGTTCATTTGCCTAATGGCACCAAAACTCGAGACACACACAAAGGCATTGTCACGTTATCAAATCACCTTGTTCTCACCAATGTGCTATGTGTGCCTTCATTCACTTTTAATCTAATTTCCGTAAGTCAACTAACCAAAAATCCATCTCTTTGCCTCGTATTTATCAATAACCTTGGGTATATACAAGCTCTGTCTTCTGGGATGATGATTGGACTAGATAAGTCGCACAATGGACTCTATCATTTGCTTCTCAATGCTAAGGATCAAACACTCATCTCTCCTCCCTTGCTGACTCACACCGCCTCACACGTCACTCATCCTCAGAATCAAGACCTTCAATTATGGCATCTCCGTCTGGGTCATATATCAAAGTCTAGATTGAAATTAGTACAAACTTTTACTTTTGATATTTCATGTACTGATTTTCCTCTTTCTTGTGATGTATGTCAGAAAGCTAAACAAAGGAGACTTTCTTTTTCTTCCAGTGACATTGTCTCACCTTGCATTTTTCATTTAATTCATTGCGATATTTGGGGACCATACTCACAACCATCTTTGAATGGTCATCAATATTTCCTCACCACAATTGATGACTATAGTCGCATGACTTGGACTTACTTAATGAAATATAAATCTGACACACGGTCAATTCTACAAAGTTTCATTAATATGGTTCGCACTCAATTCACCTCTCCTGTCAAAATAGTACGCACAGATAATGGCCTTGAGTTTCAAATGTCTGAAATTTATCATTCTCATGGAATCATTCATCAAAAGTCTTGGGTATACACACCTCAACAGAATGGTATTGTGGAAAGAAAACATCAGCACCTTCTCAATGTCTCTAGAGCACTCTTATTCCTAGCTTCTCTTCCTTTACATTTTTGGGGTGATGCTATTCTCACTTATTCCTATTTAATCAATAAAACTCCAACTCCACTTCTGCAGAATAAAACTCCTCATGAAAAGCTACATGGCTCGCCACCTTCATATTCTCATTTGAAAGTCTTTGGATCCCTTTGTTATATGTCCACTCTTAAAAACCAACGCACGAAACTAGACCCTCGAGCTCACAAATGTGTTTTCTTAGGTCATCCTGTTGGAATCAAGGGTTAAAAGTCTATGATTTCGACACTCACAAAAGTCATGTTTCCAGAGACGTCATATTCTTTGAAAATATTTTCCCATTTGCTACCCATTCCGCACCTCCTGATGTCTCCTTCAACCTGCCCATTTCACTTCCTCCACCTTTATCCGATTCCACTGTCCCATCCAATTATGTCACACCCTTGAATTCCATTCCCATTTCCTCCTCTAAATCACATTCTATTTCTGATCCCACTCTTCCACCTGATCATGAGTTCATTATTGATAATGATGCTCCGCCTATGACACCACCAGTTCGCCGCACCACTCGTGTTAGCCATCCTCCATCTTACCTTCATGATTATCATTGCAACTTACTCACCACCACCACTATGACTCTTCCCTCATCCACATTTCATCCTCTTCAAAATTATCTGTCATATTCACATCTTTCATCTACTCATGCAGCCTATACAATTGCCCTCTCTGTTCACACTGAACCTACATCATATGATGAAGCTGTTAAATCCCAGCTCTGGAGAGATGCTATATCTTCTGAACTTGCTGCTTTAGCTTCCAATGATACATGGACCGTCATGCCTTTGCCTTCGATAAAAAGGCGATAGGATGTCGTTTTTGTTTTTAAAACCAAATTAAAATCCGATGGCTCTATAGATAAACACAAGGCTCGTCTTGTTGCTAAAGGATACACGCAAAGGGAAGGTTTTGATTATCAAGAAACTTTTAGTCCTGTGGCTAAGATCACCACTGTCCGGTTACAACTAGCCCTTGCTTCTGTTCGTAATTGGCATCTACACCAGTTGGACATCCATAACGCATTTCTTCATGGCGAGCTCACCGAAGACATTTATATGTCTCTTCCTCCGGGATTCCAGCAAAAGGGGAGTGTTATTCGAAACAAGATCATTCAACACCTGTGTGTAAATTGCACAAATCACTTTATGGGTTAAAGCAAGCATCACGTCAATGGAATTCCAAATTCACGGGATCTTTACTATCGATAGGTTTTCAACAATCCAAATCTGATTATTCTTTGTTTACCAGACAAGATAATCCAGGTTTCATCATTCTTCTTGTTTATATCGATGATATCTTGATTGCTTGCAACAATGTTGAATTAATAAATTCAGTAAAGCAACATTTACATAATCAATTCAAAGTCAGGGACTTGGGAGCATTAAAATACTTTCTTGGCTTGGAAGTTGCAAGGACATCACGATGGATTCATGTGTGTCAAAGAAAGTACACACTAGAGATACTTGAAGATGCAGGTTTACTTGGATGCAAGACATCTGCAACTCCCATGGAACAAAATCATAAGCTTTCCAGTATATCCAAAGATCTTTTGGAAGATGCCTCATATTACAGGCGGCTAATTGGAAGGTTAATTTATCTTTCAATTACTAGACCTGATATCACTTATGCTGTTAATGTTCTGAGCCAGATCATGAGTAAGCCAGGGAAAGAACATTTGTGTGCAGCATTCAGAATTTTACGATATTTGAAGGGTTCTATCGGCCAAGGACTCTTTTATCCATGTGATTCATCATTAGAACTCAAGGGATTTAGTGATTCAGACTGGGCAGCGTGTCCTGATACAAGAAGATCAGTCACCGATTTTTGCATATTTCTTGGGAATTCACTAATTAGCTGGAAGTCAAAGAGCAAAACACCATCTCAAGATCCTCTACAGAGGCAAAATACAGAGCACTTGCACATACAACTTCAGAAATTGTATGGGTGCAGAATTTGTTGACTTTTTGGTTTGAACATTAAGCAACCATTATTGTTATTTTGTCATAATCAATCGGCATTGCATTTGACAAAAAATCCAATGTTTCATGAGCGTACAAAACATATAGAGTTGGATTGTCACTTTACTAGAGATAAGGTGTTGGCTGGAACAATCAAAACGATCTATATCCCTTCCAAACATCAGTTGGCAGATATTTTCACTAAGGCATTAGGGAATCCATCTTTATATCCTTGCTGTCCAAGATGAGTATTATGAACATATATACACATCTTGAGGGGGAGTGTCAAAGGGATGCAAGCAAGAAGGAAGATGCACGTAAACGAGAACTGTACAACCGAGTCACGTAGGATAAATGTAGCAGATTGAAGAGAGATGAAAATATTCCTTCTGTGCATGTGGGAATGAAAGAGAAAATCAGTTGAGCTTTGTCATGCAATGCGTGACTAATTATGTATTTTTAGAAGATTATTTTATGTAATTCTTATTCTTTGATCGGTATATAAATAGAAGGCTTCATGTAGGTGTAAATCAATTCTTCAATCAATGGAATAGTGTTTTCCCGAATACATCTCAGTTCTTGTTCATAATTTTCTCATAATGGAGTTTTGCCCATTCACTATCAATTCATCAATCTCCACTTTAACATGATTAGCTCGAAATAAAAAAAAGTGTTTTGCGACGAATTGATTTCTTCAGTGACTTTAGTGGAATTAGTCAAAATAAGGTTGTGACAATGGATCTCAGCGAAGAAACTTGGTATTTCGCCATACTCTTATCTTAGATTGGTTTAACCATCCTCGTATTTTCTTGAGAATGCATGAAATTTTTAGCTCCGGTGTTAAATTGGTTGTCATTTTGAGTTGATGTGTTTACGGTTTTGCTGGGCTGAGGTTTATTTTTTCGGTGCTATGTTTGGGGTTCAAGATTTTTGTCAGATGCCCCTGCGTTTATTTCTCCATTACTGCCTATGTTGTTTGGTATTAATGATCGTGTATATATTTTTCGGAGTTGAGTTTGATATTGGGATATGTCGTGTATGCTGGTGCTATTTGGTGGAGGAAGATTTTTATAGGACTCTGTTCTGATGATTGCCGCATCTATCTTGTCATCTTCTAAGTTATTTCTTGAACTCTCGAGGTGATATTTGGCCTTTGGTTCTGAAATGTCAGATTGTTGAAGACTGCTTGATTTCATCTTCACTGTGGAGCATTGTATTCTCGGGAATTCATCCGTTCTGCCCCACACGTAAACATTGATGAAATTTCTCGTCAGTTTCTTCAAAGTCTTTAACCTTCTGCCCGATCTTCAACTGTTGCTTTGGTGATTTAAGTGGAGTTTAGTGCGGTATATTGACTGTGCATGGCTTTTCGTCTGATGGTGCTTAGAAAGGAGTTGCAGAGCCTTTAAAGTCTTGAGGAAGGCTCTTGCATTCAGAGTCTTTATGGAAGTTCATCATTTATCGTCGGTGGTTCAATTTGGATTTTTCATAGCAGATTTTCAACAACAATCATTTTTGTTGCGACTCAATTATTGAGCTGGATACGTTGTTGTCTTCGTATGGAAGATAGCAGCACAGCAGTGGAGTCCTTTGATCTTGTACAAGTAAATTCAGATTACATTATATCATCGGAAGGTTTGTTCATCTATCGCTTCTGGTGATGGTCGGCGTTATCATTGCTTCAAGGTGGTTTGCTGGCTTGTCTTTTGGGAGTGGGTATAATCTTCGCGTGGCAGTGGACATCTTGTTGCATCTCTTTCTTTGCTCTTTTAGTTAAGTTTATGTTGTGCGCTTTTAGTTTTTAGTTTGTAATCCTCGACTTTTGGTTTGAGTACTAATTAATTTTGTCATACGAAAATAAAAATATACTCGTTGCTCCCTTTATACTCACGAATCATATCAGACGTAATATTTAAATTTATTGTACTTTGATTCTTTTGAAAATAATGATGAAGCCGATGTTTTTAAGGGCCGATGAAAAACGGGAATATTTAGAATATAAAAATATGGGCCTCGATTCAAGAATTACAAAATATTAATATGAAATATGTCTATGTTAGCATAAATCAACTTAAATTATAAACATCAAATAACTCCATGACAGATATAAATATCACCAAAAAATGTATTTAAATACTCAAAGTTGATGATGATACAATTAGAAAATAAAAATTTCATAAATAATATATCATCGATGCACATCACATGGGAGATAATTTAAATATGTCTACTTGGGGTAAGATCATTTAAATGCTGATAATTATACAATATAATAAATGCACAGTATGGTGAACAGTAACCTGAGTGTGATTTACTTGAAATCACTGTTCGGATGAACATTGATTTTCCCACCTGGGCTTTTTCGATTGGGCTTCAGTGTACTTTGTTGGTTTGGGGTCTTGTGTCTTCATGGCCCTTGATATATCACATATGTTCAAGGGGATTCAAAATAATACATCGCTTCCTTCATCTTCGCGTGAATTGAGCTGAGCACCCGTACAGTTGCATTTAATGTTGGAGTTTTACACTGTTTTTATGGGCTCACGCCGGCGCCAAGTTAGGTTTGAGATTGATAGATTGATTTTTTTTTTTTTTTGGCGTCTTCTCTTCCTTTCCCCGATAGTTTTTTCAAGCATTCTTTGGTTTTTTTGGGGTTGGTTTTCTGGCCAACGGGTTTTCCTCCTTGGCCTGATCTCTCATCCTTTCACCCTTTGGTTTTTTGCTCTTTTTTTTCCATGGTTTCCTTACCCGACAGTTTGGCTGCAAGATATCTCATCGATGGGGATGGTCATCATTTGTTTCTTGCTGGGTTCTGATGTTAACATTTATTTTTGTAACACTTCCATTTAGTGTTCATTTAAGTGTTCATTTATTTAAGTGAAGTGCTCATTTAAGTGTTTGTCCATTTAAGTAGTCCATGATATTTCACATTCATCTCCATATGCTCATTGATGGTATTGAGCTTATAAATACTAGATGTTTGGGTCCCTAAGCCAATCAATCTATTAAGTCCTCAAGACACCATCTAAAGGAGATTGATAAAGGTTTAGAAGTACCCTTACAACTAGAGCTTTTCAGGTTCGTGGATCAAAAGCAAATCAATGGGTGGAGGTAACCCGATCCTAAACATTTATATTTCCGCATATTCGATTTTGTGTGCCATATGTTTAGGTACATTGAAAATCTATTAAGTATTCATGTTAGAATTTCTAACAGTTGGTATCAGAGCGGTTTTTGCCTTTGTTTTGATAAATTTGAGATTTTTGATCTAGGCCAAAAATTCTGAAAAATTGTCATGATAAAAATTTAATTTCTATCATGAATTTTTGCACAATTTTCGAAATAAAACCTCAAATTAGATATGGAAATTATCATGAACTTTAAAAAATTCCCAATTTCAATTTTGTTGAAACCCTAGCCTTTGAAATTATGAAATTGGCCGCTGATTGGACCCACTTCCGACGATAAATGGTACCGGTCTTACCACCATGAAAGGAAGGCCATCGGACGCCGCTGGATGGAATCGTAAATTGGAAAATCGGCTGGGATTGGATCGCGTTTTTGGTGCGCGCGATCTGTCTCTTTTGATCGATTTTTGATTGATTTCCGACCATTTTGTTTGCGGCTCTGCATGTAATCGTCAATTAAGTGAATCCAAGGATCTGGGCGATGGTATTCGATAGTATAAGGCCGTCGATCGAACGGATTTTGGCCCAGTAATCGCGCCCTGCGCGAGAAATTAAATCCCGAAAATTTGGAGACCGATTCGCGGCAGTCCCCTACGGGTTTTGGGAGGCGACCATTCGGAGGTGCTCTCATGGCAATGGTCAACGTTGGTCGACCGCGATTTTGCCGGAAGAGATGGCGGCGACGGCGCTAATTTCATTAGGGTTAGAGTTAGGGCTTTGGTGATATTGGGAATTAGGGTTGGTTCAATTTAAGGTTATGTTTGGTGCTGATTTTTTCTGATTTGGCATGTTTAATTTTAAGGCCTGTTTGGTTCTGTGTCATTCTGAAATTCAAAATTCTGCCTTTTTTTTAAAAAAAAAAATTTATTTTATGCAATCTTTATGTGTAATTTTGATTGTTTTATTATGGATAAATGCACCATAATTTACGTAAAGCATAAAATATTTTTATGCATGAATAATTAAGATGTCTAAGTAATTCGTATAGTTTAATTGATTAAAGTATAGCCACATCAGCTTTAAATGATTAAATTATTCATTAATCATGTGAATTACATAAAGTACAATAGATAATATTTATATGAATTAAGATATAGCATAAATATTTTTATGCATTCAGAATAATGTCTAAGTGATTCGTATAGTTTAATTAATTAAAGTATAGCCACAGCAGCTTTAATTGATTGAATTATACATTAATTTTGTGGATCACTTAAAGTATAATAGACCTTAAAGTATAATAGACATTACATTAATTCAACTATGACATTGTTTTATGCATTCAGATTAAATGTCTATGTGATATGCATTATATGATTGATTAACGTGTAGCCACATCAGCCTTAATAAATGTAATTATGCATTAATTTCTCAAACATCACATAAAGCTAAATAGACATTACTTGTAATTAATTATATTTGATATAATGGAATTTATCCCACAATAAATTTTATTATATTAAATATGTTTAATTAGGATGAGATATTGAATTATTTTCTTAATTTGCCCACAGGTATTAAGAATGTCGGATAATTCGATATTTTTATTGTAAAGTTATATGAATTTATTTGAATTAGAAATTTAGCCCTCAGGTAATTTCTATGTCAGGGATTCATTTGTTATTGCATGGTTTACATTGGTAAAGCATGTCATTTGGTTATTTGCTTCAAAATTTGTGGTAAGCATGTATTTTGGATTTTTATTGCGGCTATTCAACCTGTTAATTTATCTGATATGACATGTACAGTTCCTGAGCTCAAAAGTGATAACTAGAATGATCCTGAGACGTTTTCACAAGCGATGGAAAGTAAGGAATCCAAATTATGTTTTGATGCCATGAATGATGAGATGGATTAAATGGCACATAACGGAGTCTGGGAGTTGGTTAAGTTACCTGATGGTGTAAAAGCCATTTGATATAGATGGGTCTTGAAAACAAAGAAAGACTCACTAGGTAACAATGAACAAAATAAGACTAGACTCGTTGTAAAAGGATCCAGTCAAAAGGAAGGAATTGATTATACAGAGACATGTTCTCATGTATCTAAGAAAGATTCTCTCTGTGTAGTTATGGCATTACTAATCCATTTTGATATGGATTACATCAAATAGATGTGAAAACGGCATTCCTCACTGATGACATTGAGGGAGAGGTTTATATGAAACAATCTAAAGGATTCTCCTCTAGTGATGGTGAGCATTTGGTGTGTAAGCTTAAGAAATCTACGTACGGATTGAAACAAACCTCCCATCAATGGTATTTAAAATTTCATCACGTTATCTATTCATTTGGTTTTGTTGAGAACGTAATGGATCAATGTATATACCAGAAGGTTAGTGGGAGTAAAATTTGTTTATTGGTGTTGTATGTAGATGATATATTACTTGCAACAAATGATAAGGGGTTTCTATATGAGGTGAAACAATTTCTCTCTAAGAACTTTGATATGAAGGATATGGGTGAGGCATCTTATGTCATTGGTATTAAAATCCATAGGGATAGATCCAAATACATTTTGGGTTTATCGCAAGAAACCTATATAAACAAAGTGCTGGAGAGGTTTCGGATGAGTGATTGTTCACCAAGTGTAGCACCCATTGTGAAAAGTGATAGATTCAATTTGAATCAATGTCCAAGAAATGAGTTTGAAAAGGAATAAATGAAAAACATTCCATATGCTTCTTGTGTTGGAAGCCTAATGTATGCTCAAGTCTGTATTAGACCTGATATTGCATTTGTTGTGGGAATGTTGGGAATATATTAGAGTAATCCAGGTAAATACCACTGGAAAGCTGCAAAGAAAGTAATGAGGTACTTTATGGGGACCAAAGATTACATGCTTATATATATAAACAAACTACTAATGTATTTCCACTATAGAGGCTATGTTCGTATTTGTTTTGAGGCTATCATGCATGGTGTATGGATGAAGAGTTTCATTTCTGGACTTAGAGTCGTAGATTCGATTTCTAGGCCATTGAGAATATATTGTGACAATTCAGCTGCGGTCTTTATGGCTAAGAACAATATAAGTGGTAGTCGAAGCTAGCATATCAACATCAAGTATCTGGCCATAAGAGAACGTGTTAAAGATGGAACAGTGGTTAAACACGTTAGTACTGAATTGATGATTGTTGATCATTGTCAAAAGGCATGCCACTATTAAAATTTAAGGATCATGTGAAAGAATGTGACTTGGTTCATTTATGTGATTTCGTTGTTAGAACGAATGTTGTGAAACTCTGTTTGTGATATTGTCTCATATTTGGACTTGTATACACATTTATTTTGAGAAATATCATTGACGTTTGGACCTTGAATAAACATATGGTTTATTCATTAAGTAAATAAGTTAGTATTTGAGGAACATGATGCATTGTGATACATGGAAGATAATACTCGTATTAAGAGAATCTATCGCCATGATCCATGTATTTTGGTTCTTACTGTGGCGAATGATGAAATATATGGACCAAGTGGGAGAATGTTAACATTTATTTTTGTAACACTTCCATTTAGTGTTCATTTATGTGTTCATTTATTTAAGTGTAAATTAAAGTGCTCATTTAAGTGTTTGTCCATTTAAGTGGTCCATGATATTTCACATTCATCTCCATATGCTCATTGATGGTATTGAGCTTATAAATACTAGATGTTTGGGTCCCTAAGCCAATCAATCTATTAAGTCCTCAAGACACCATCTAAAGGAGATTGATAAAGGTTTAGAAGTACCCTTACAACTACAGCTTTTCAGGTTCCTGGATCAAAAGCAAATCAATGGCTGGAGGTAACCGATCCTGAACATTTATATTTCCGCATATTCGATTTTGTGTGCCATATGTTTAGGTACATTGAAAATCTATTAAGTATTCATGTTAGAATTTCTAACATCTGATGCTTCGGTGGCCTGCAATCCTTTCTTTATCCTCTATAAGTTTCAGATTTTTTGTGCTTTTTTGCGTCTCAGTTCTTCTAGAGTACAATAGAGAACATGTATTACATTTCCTTTCTTATTTATTAGGTCTAGAAGGAACAAATTTTTTGCCCTTTGTGTTCGTGCGCCGCTTGCTACACGTTATTGGTTTGTTGGTTTTAGGTTGGTTTCGTTTTTCCATACTTCGATTATGCGCATGCTAGAGTTTGGGGTTGCATTCAGTTATCTTTGTGCTTGTGTGATGTGCATACTGGGGTTTGGCGCTACAATCATTTATCTCTATGCTTGTGTATTTTCTGGAGGATCGTTTATCATGATTGTGGAAACTTTTGACTGTTGTCGTGGTGTTTGTATGTGTACGCTAGTGATAAAGCTTTAGCTTATCCATGATTTTGATGACCTTCTTTAGGATTTATGTCGTCTGCTTTGACACCCTTTAAGTGATGCTAACTGTTTATATTGAAATGGGATTGATATTCTTTTTTTTTTTTTAAACGAGCTTTGAAAGGTAGTATGTTGTTGTTTTCCTTCTTATACCTGTAGATATGAGGAGAAACATGAGGATGAGTGTGTAAACACCATAGGAAGAAGAAGTAGAAAACATTGGAGAAATTAAATGCTTTTGAGAATGTGTTCAAAATTAATGCTCAATAAATGATTTTATGAAAACCTGTGCATTGAAGGAGAGTGATCAGATTTGTTTAAGGTTTACGAAGATCTGGAGATTTAATGAGATTTCAGTAATTGCTTTTTTTTGTTAATGAGGTGTGCTATGTTGATGAGAGTAAGAGAGGTAAGGAGATTTTTTTGAGAAACACAACCTTATAATCCACTATATATAGTTACAATTTTGCATACACGCACATCAAAATTAGCTACCGATCTCATATTTATTCAGGTTTTTATTTTAAGAAATCGAGGATTGTTGTCTAGTGGGCTATTTAGGGTGATAAAGCGATTTAATATATTGTGAAAAGAAAGAGTTAATATTTTATAACGATTCTTGTTATGTTCATTCGTATGGGAGTGTAATACAATTCAGCTCGGTGTGTATAAAATTTAATAGCCTACATCATGAATTCTTAACAATCTTTAGGGGGTAAAAAGATAATTTAAGGGGGGTAAAATGCAAAATTTTTTTGGAAAATTACGATTTTAGAGGGGCAAAAGTATTGATCTTTCTGACTTGAGCCATTGTTATGTGGTGGTTATCCCATCTTATCCATGTCTTGTCGGGTGTACGACTTGATTTCTGTTTTCCACATACTCTGCATTCATGGTTGTCGCATGGTGCCTGGATTCCGTGGTGTTACTCTCCTTTGCACGTGTGGTTGTCTGTCGTGGTCCCTCGTACATTTCTGTTCATCTCCTACTGTCTTGGGGACCATGTCCCTTTACTCACCGTTATTGCGCTCAACGGTACATCTTTGTTGTCATAATTAATGTCTTGTTTTATGTAGTGCTTCTCATGTTGTTTGCTTCTTGGCTTGGTAGGGGCGCAGGAATTTGCTCTCATATTTCTCGGTTGGTATGTCGGGAATGCCGGGTCCTGTAATACGTGGTCGTCAGGCCAAGGGTTCTTGCACAAACACCTCCGGTACGTATCTGAATGGTTCGCTAGCCTTTCTACGCTGTTCTATTTCCCTTTCCTATGTAGTCCAGTCCCTTGCATGTCCTGAGCTTCTCTCCTGCCTTCTTGTTGCTTAGGGATTACCCTCAACCGGAGAGCTCGTCATGCTATGCAAGCCTCGATTGATGGGTGGAAATGAGAAACACTTCTACCCCATCGCTAATCGGTACTAATTCGTTGTTTCTTTGTTCCCAAGTTTGCTCACCCAAGCATTAACCAATAATTGACTAATTCTTTCTGGAAGTCCAATCTTTCATCGACTTGGATGCTTCTGATATTTAAATATACTTACATCATGTGTATAACATAAACTTCATGGAATGTTAACTTTGCGGGCATTAAATTTCAGGCCTGAAAAAGTTATTTAATTACAAGGATGACTTTGGTTGTTTTTGATGAGCCCATTTGGCTTAACATTCATGTTCCCAATAATAGATCTAAAATTTAGCTTTAATAAACTTCTTTGGATTGGAATTTTCACTATAAAAGAATGTTTGTTTGAAAATTAAACATATTGAATCAAAGTATGCATGTAGATAAACATCTGTTGTTTAGTTTTCTCTCTGTATTTTTTTCCTTCGATTATAAAGTTTGGGACATGATATTTTTCGAGTTACAATTAAAATTTTGATATATTATAAAGCTTCTACATTTAAAGTAACTATAGTATGCTTATTTTGACAATGAAGCTTGTGATGTTTCTGAGTAAAAATGTCAAAATATAACAATGGTATGGTGGGAGCATACATACATATATGTGTGTGTATATATATATATATATTTATTTATTTATATTGTATAAAATATAATATATAATTGGGCTTGCTTTACCAGTTCTTTTGGATCTATGTCAGAATGTTTTTTTTAATGAACGATAATTGCTCGCTTCTGGATCAGATGTTAGGCCCACTAGAAAGTACTACCCACAAATGTGCATGTCGAGAATATATGAATCTCTTCTATTAATTAAAATAAATAGATGAACCTACCAAAAAATTCAGATGGGAGAACGAATATTGATAATTTCATCTTCTCTTCACGAGCGAACATTTTTTGTTTTAAGTATATATAGTCGTGCCGTATCTTTGGCAACAAATTGGGTACCATACAGACAAAGTTACACACGTTATTAATGCGGAATATACCTTCTTATATCTTAAATTTTAAAACTATATATATTAATACGGTTTCTTTGAGGTGGCTTAGTCGACATGTTTTTTCTTATTCCAGACTTGCCATCAACTGCTCAATTTCCGGAAACTCCGCATGATGAAGGGATTGCCTCAACTCCACTTGACTCTACTTTGTACAGACCACGCCGTATCCCTCTCGAAGGTCGGTCAATGCGCCTCGGTCTCATCCTATTATGTGTTTCAAATTGCACACAAGTTCAAATTGCGCACAAGCACACATTTGTTTTTCACTTTCCTACTACGCATGACACATGCCCCAACTTATATTAACATCAAAGTTGGGGCGCATTCTTTAGAGGACGAATTAGAATAATGTTATAGCGATCGATCGCCAGACCTTAATGGCGCGAGGCGATCAATCGCTCCAAAAGTGGCGATCGATCGCCACAAAGCTGAAAAGCGTACTGCCTGCATGCGATCGGTCGCCTGCTACGGGCGATCGATCGCCATGCCCTGCAACTCGAAACCTACCATTTTTAAAAGCTTGAAACCTCCCCAATACATACCCCAACTCCTCCCAACTCAAAACCACAACAAAACAACATCCAAGGACCTCCAAGAAGGGTGATAGACTTGAATTAAAACAAACCCAAAAGATTTCAAGATTTCATCAAAATCACCCAACCCAAACCAACCTCAAAACTCAACCAAAATCAACAAAACTACTATCAAATCAAAGCTACAAGAGAGGAGGAAGAGATTACCAGCTTTTCTTCAAGAGATCCTGCCCCTAAACCGTGTTCCCAACGATTTTGTTGAAGGGGAAAGAGGGGAAGGGTTTGGGGTGAAGGTGGCGTGAGAGAGGGGGGAGGAGAGGAGAGAAATGGATTCCCAATGACTGCATCCCGAGTCCAACTGGTATATATAGCAAAAATGCTCTAAAATACCAACACATCCACAAATACATCATGATTCATTAAAAATCATCTGTTTTCAAAAACTCTCTCTCCAACATCAAATTCTCATACAGGCCCCCAACAAACGCACCCCGGTCACCAAGTCCCACCGAAAACCCAACTCATAGGTTTTCCACCGAAATGAGAATATAATCTCATCCTTTGGATCCAACGATCCCAAATGCCCGATTTAACAACCTCGGGAAAAGCCAAACCGCAATTAATTCCTAATTGCCACAATTATAAATCCATCAAGGATTAATACCACACCGGGATTAACACCATAAATCCCCGGACATCACAATTATTCCCCACTAATAAAAATTTCGTCCTCGAAATTTGCACCGGCATACTCTACGCAACACCAGGACTACACAAACAAGGTAAAGCCACAACCCCGATTCTGGACCACATTAGAATCGAATCATCAACTGCGAGAACACTGATCTCGCACCAAGCTTTACAATAGAGCAAATACGAAAACCAATATAACCCGAAAGATAATAACATACCTCGATGTGAATCGTCCCGGAAGTCAGTCCATCATGACTGCAAATCAATCAAAAACCCTTTGGTTCTAACATAGATATCTCTCCATGATATCCACCAATCGTCCACGATGTTTAACACACATCGTTATGATGTGGACCATTAGTATACAACAGTATACTCGCAGAAAATCCGGTTTCCGCTTCCCGGTCCATCTCCTCCAAAGGAGTAGTTGCACCACTTGCAATCCGGATCGGGTAACCCATGGTCACTAATCCACACAAAACACATCGCTACAGATGTCTATAACCATGTGTTCCAAGAAATCCCATCTTGGTCCAAAACACACTATTGAGACTCTACAAGGTCTCAAGTTCCACAGGGGACATGCAAGACAAACAATTGCATTCTCAAACACGTGTCGACCGTGACATTAAACAAATCCGAATCCTGGCCATCCCTCAATTATCCTGGGATTCAACAATCCTAAAACAGGAAGGCTATCGAATTATCCAACAAGAACTACCATGGTTCCCAAAACACGACAATCCCTCCTCAGGGGAAGTCAAACGGACCTCACGATTATTCCCCAGAATACATCGTGCTATCGAGATTACCAATCTCAAATTGCCACAATCTCCCACCGGAGATTCATCAAACCAAGCACACTAAATCGACATACAACAAGGAACGAAATAGAGTTGGCATTCGTATACACACACGGGTATACATGCCTAAGCACCAACACAACAGGCACACTCAAAGCAATAGACTCGGGTATCTCCAAGCATACCCAAAGTTCCCAAAACCTACTGCCAAGCCTCGATTATTCTCACTCCACGGAGAATAGTGGTCAACAGACCAAAGCCAAAGGGTGTGATTTCAACATCAACACCACACAACCAAAGCAATGAATCTCCCAAAAGATTCAACCGGTAGGTATATCAATACCGCATTTCCCAAAAAGGATAGTGTCATGAATCCATGATCCTCCAACCTCGAACCACCGTCCGGAAAACTGGATATACATACCAACATATATCTCGGAACCAAAATATGCAATTGGTTCAGAATAGTGCATCGAAGCCACTATCATCAAATCGAATTTGTATACGCCATGTATACTCAAACAACGATGCCCTGTACCATTGCCATAGTACTCCACACTCGAGCATAACTCCAGAGACGTCTCGTCGAACGTCTCACTGGAAGTACGAAGCCATTACCTAGTCCAACACTAGTAGGGCTTACCCTGGTTGATTCACGATCAACCCTCCACCAAAACTAGCTGCCTCCATGACAGTACAACCCAAATCTCTCCAAGAGATAAAGTCAATATAGTAGTGTCACTCCACTAACTATACCACACAATTACAATTGTGACTTCCGTCGCATACCATATGCAAAGATGCTCAACCAGAGCTAACAACGACTTGTCGACGCTCACGTTGGTATTTCCAACAAAATTGAGTTGTCCCAAAACAAGCCTCTTAAAACATTTGACGTATAAACGTCTTCGTGAGGTATTCTCTGCCTCAATTATCAAGCCACAAAGAGACTACAAAAGTCTACCAAAAGTCCTCATCGTATCATCATACGATTCACTGAACTCGAATCCAACGAGCAGTATAACGGCAATCAAAAGCACGCTATAACATTGCCACGATATCTGGCTAACAAGCACTGCTCCAAAGGCTCATATCAAGCCTACCAACGTCTCATACGTTCCACCCGGTATACCATACCGTAACACCCATTTAGAGTAGTGGGTCATCACCCAAAATCTCTCTAAAACCAAAGCATAATGGACATCCCGGTGTCCTTGCTCAACCACGAAGCAATCCTAATTCATTAGGACTTATCCCACACCCTCAGGGTGAGTGTGATCACGCCTACCGCAGATCACAACAACAAGCGAGTAGTTTCCTCAATGACTACTCTTACCACCAATCACTTGGCCTAAGCCAAACCAGTGAGTATACCCAAGGATATCATTACTCGAACAATATATACTCCAAAATGTGCTGCGGTACAATCCCTGTACGGTGCACCCAATAATTCTTCAAGCAATTTGCTCGGCATAATGGTCTCGTCAACTAGTGACCCAGACACTACCATGTGCCCACCAAAGGCACTCAAACCATACAACTCAATACATAACATAAATGTATTAATCATCAAAATGACGCTACACGTCTACATAGAACATCAACTATGTCATCGTCATCCCGTGACGGCACATGTCAACATATGACATCCAATTAACATCGTCAAACATATGACAGTACATGTCAATACACGACATCCATAATCTCATCGTCAAACACATGACGTATATAACAACATGTAGTATCCACAATGATGCTAACAAAAGTAATACGACATACCTCATCGCTATCAAGATAGCGGAATACATGTATCCATCGTCCACCAGCGGTACACAAGTAGCATCCATCGCTCGTAGGCGACATAATCCAGCGCTACGCACATAGCGATATAACCCATCGCTATAGAATCAGCGGCATAAGACATCGCTATAGATATCCGGCGGTATGAACCATCGCCATAGGTGTAGCGGAATGACCCGTCGCTATGTAATATCCGGTGGCGCAAATCATCGTCAATAGAATACCCGGCGGCATGAACCATCGCCAATAGAATAGCGGAATGAGACATCGCTATCAATATATCCGGCGGCAAGAACCATCGCCAATCAATATAGCGGAATGAACCGTCGCTATCAATATACCTGGCGGCATGAACCATCGCCAATCAATATAGCGGAATGAACCGTCGCTATCAATATACCTGGCGGCATGAACCATCGCCAATCAATATAGCGGAATGAACCGTCGCTATCAATATACCTGGCGGCATGAACCATCGCCAATCAATATAGTGGAATGAACCGTCGCTATCAATATACCTGGCGGCATGAACCATCGCCAATCAATATAGCGGAATGAACCATCACTATCAATATACCTGGCGGCATGAACCATCGCCAATCAATATAGCGGAATGAACCATCGCTATCAATATACCTGGCGGCATGAACCATCGCCAATGAATATAGCGGAATGAACCATCGCTATCAATATACCTGGCGGCATGAACCATCGCCAATCAATATAGCGGAATGAACCATCGCTATCAATATACCTGGCGGCATGAATCATCGCCAATTAATATAGCGGAATGAACCATCGCTATCAATATACCTGGTGGCATGAACCATCGCCAAAGAATAGTCAATCCCTAGTCATTGTCACGGTAGTGTATTTTAATGCCCCTCGCTCAAATAAAACATGCGGTACTCCCACCCCTCGCTTTTCATATAGGTGGCATAGAATAACCTCGCTTAAATGGACATGCGTCGCTCCCACCCCTCGCTTCACATTTTAGCGGCAAATATTCTTTCCTCGCCTCATATGATAACCACGCTTCAATGTGACATGCGGCGCTCCCACCCCTCGCTTCACATTTTAGCGGCACAAAACAATAAGTAGCGGCAAGCATTTAAAATCATCACTCATCCATAACAATGACTCATGGGATATTCACCAAGTATTTCATCCATACCTGCATCACAAAGCATAATCTATATTCCAACATACATCATCATGAGTGTATTTTAATGCACCTCGCTCAAATGCGACATGCGGCACTCCCACCCCTCGCTTCAACATTTGGCAGCAAAGCATTAAAATCATCACTACATGTACACATGCAACCACAATGCATAATTCCATGATGTATATAAAACGCAGGTTACCGTTTCGTGTCTTTCAACCATGGCCTTAGCCTTTCACGTCATAGTGTCCCTACAGGAACAATCCCAAATCATGAGCATACGATAATCCATATTCCCCACAATATGATTATAATGAGTAATGCATAAACTATGAGTACAAAGTACTTCCCGTATCCCAATGCATTTCAAAATGCTCCATTTGGTTGTCCCTGTGTCACAACTCACAATCATAATCAACAGGTTATATTATGATTCTATAGATGTCATGACATACAATCGTTTCACTATGATCACATATCACAAATGCACATAAGCAAAATAGTTGTGTCACACAACACTAACTACTATCATGCATAAATATGTGCTACCCATCCTTATCAGCATGTTCCAGGCCTTCAACAGCCCCAAAGAGCTAACCACTGCTCTGATACCACTAATGTAAGGACCCGTGCCCTTAATCCGTTATTAGTGTATTAAGCCATATCATTAGTGCATATAATCATACTATCAGGGGAAAAACCATATGCAAGTGCAACACCATATGCTATCCAGAAAATTTCTTTCATTTAAACCACATAATATTCAAATTCCCCAACCATGATTATCCATATAGCATGCACCCTCATAATACACTAACATACTCTTAGTTCATTTAGCAATTCTATATCTAATTGCGTGTAAACCATAAATGAACAGAGAAGAGCCGTAGCCCGTTTATACATTCCATATACACGTAATATGTACTCACATAAGAGCACCTCAATGAATAAGCGTGTATCTAATGTATAAAACACTATGCTGGATACCGTTACTGGTGCTTCGATCCTGGAAACACCTCTCAAGCGCAACTCGATCTCGACTCTGGATCTGAGTGCCTATCCATCCAGCTCTGGTACCTCGATCCTGGAAGTACCTCAATCAACAGCCCGAGCTCAACTCCAAAGCTGCTGCTACACCTGTACCACCTGCCCCAACAGAGACAGCCCCCACACGGGGTGAGCATACCAATATTCCAATCCAATAACCACAACAATACAATTCATAATTTACAACAATGTAAATGCTATGAAATACAAAATATACTCCCTGGATGGCATCATCCTCATCCGGGGTTTCCTGTACTGTCCCTGTTCTCAAAACACTGAAACCATCAAATTCTCAAATGCCAGTTAATCATTACATTGATTAACAATTCTATGAGCCATATACCAATGTCATAATCAATAACATCAAATCATTAAACAATGATTATAGACAATCCATGTTTCTCACTTATGGTTTCATAGTTCTATTTCATTGCTCGCTCTACAATAGCGGCATTCCATTTCCACGCATGCTCGATGGCAGCGGCGTCATAATCGATGTTCGCTCACAGGCGACAACATCCCAATCATTACTCGCTCAAAAGCGGCACCATGCAATTCTCAATGCATATATAGATATTTGAAGCAAGTACAATAAACCATGCATTTCAATCTCCGTTTATTGCTAATACCATGTGTCATGCATTTCCACACACATTCATTGCAATACAGTGTACCAAGCACTCAACAATTGCAATTATATTAAAGGGCTATGCTCGTACGTCATACGTACCTTATAATTCTGTAGCTCGAGTCCAAACTTTGCTTGAGTTCCATACCTCAAGAAATATGTGCTAACACACATAAACAACTCACAATCAAGTATAAGCATGCAACCACGTGTCCAAGCACGCTCAAGACTCCCAATCATATCGTCAATCCATGACGATTACCAAAATAAAAGCCCCCCCTGGCTAAGCATGCATAATACCCAAATATCTCATTATATATGTTTAAAAAGATAGCCAAGAATTCATCCGAGAATTCCGTTTTATTTACTTGGCTCCAACCAACCATTTTAAAAGTCTAGCATTCCCATTGGAATGAGAACATCGCCCCGGAAGCCGACCATTTAAGTCGTAAATCCAAAATCCCACGAAAAGCCAAGAAAACCACAAATCACATGCTGGCGATCGATCGCTATACCGGGCGATCGATCGCTAGCCCCTTGGCGATCGATCGCTCGATATAGCGATCGATCGCCAGACCTTACTGGCGCGAGGCGATCGATCGCTCCAAAAGTGGCGATCGATCGCCACAAAGCTGAAAAGCGTACTGCCTGCATGCGATCGGTCGCCTGCTATGGGCGATCGATCGCCATGCCCTGCAACTCGAACCTACCATTTTTAAAAGCTTGAAACCTCCCCAATACATACCCCAACTCCTCCCAACTCAAAACCACAACAAAACAACATCCAAGGACCTTCAAGAAGGGTGATAGACTTGAATTAAAACAAACCCAAAAGATTTCAAGATTTCATCAAAATCACCCAACCCAAACCAACCTCAAAACTCAACCAAAATCAACAAAACTACTATCAAATCAAAGCTACAAGAGAGGAGGAAGAGATTACCAGCTTTTCTTCAAGAGATCCTGTCCCTAAATCGTGTTCCCAACGATTTTGTTGAAGGGGAAAGAGGGGAAGGGTTTGGGGTGAAGGTGGCGTGAGAGAGGGGGGAGGAGAGGAGAGAAATGGATTCCCAATGACTGCATCCCGAGTCCAACTGGTATATATAGCAAAAATGCTCTAAAATACCAACACATCCACAAATACATCATGATTCATTAAAAATCATCTGTTTTCAAAAACTCTCTCTCCAACATCAAATTCTCATACAGGCCCCCAACAAACGCACCCCGGTCACCAAGTCCCACCGAAAACCCAACTCATAGGTTTTCCACCGAAATGAGAATACAATCTCATCCTTTGGATCCAACGATCCCAAATGCCCGATTTAACAACCTCGGGAAAAGCCAAACCGCAATTAATTCCTAATTGCCACAATTATAAATCCATCAAGGATTAATACCACACCGGGATTAACACAATAAATCCCCGGACATCACATCGTGTGTATGGACCATAACATGTTTCCCATTCTTTATGTATGTCCCATCCAAAATTATAATACCATTTGTGTTCAATATAGTACATGTCGTATCTGTGATTGCTTCAATGCTAATCACAGTTCTTCGACCCCTTATACACATGCATGTACCATCTGCAAATTCTTCTACGATATGCACACTTATTTACCTACATTATTTTCTACCGATTAAGTCCTCCACGGGAAAGAATGGATGAAAAGGCGATCCCTATAAATACAATTACCGATACTACCAGAAGATGGACGGCCAAGGTCCGTGTAGTCAGCAAGTCCCCTGTAAAGACTGTAGTTCAATCCCTTTTAAAATATCAAATGATTCTTGCAAACGAGTCGGACAGTCTTTGATTGATTCAATCATTGGTTATTTCATTCCTTTTTCAGGGAAAATCTCGATTCTCATTGTTTTTCCAAACCATTTGCTACCAGGGTGATACCGTTGAGGCTGTTATGTTCAAAGGAGATGTTTTGTACAAGAACAACTTGAGGAATCCAAGACTTATAAGATTTCCAACGCACATGTCGTCAAAGTGAAAGACTCATGCAAGATGACTTGGTTAGCAGCCCATACCGGTGGACTGTCAGTTCCAGTACTTCTATAATGCCTGTTGATCAAGACGTCATTCCCTACGATGCATTCCAGCCTAACTTCATTGGGTCCGACAAGTTCGCCAGCTACCTCGACTCCAAGAAACTAACATGCGAGTATCAAACATGCTTTGGTATGTTGTGCGACCAAATAGTGTATTTCCCAAATTTACTCTCACGTTATCTTCACTTTTTTTGCCTTATACTAGCCACCATCTGCGTAATCATAGAAAAAAAGGCCCCAAGGATAATCGGTGTACGAGGGCAACAACAAATTCTACATGAATACTCAACAATCGACAAAAAGTGAGAATTTTTTTATCTTCATGGAAAAAAACATTTGTATTCTCCATTTATGCATTCAGTTACCCATTCAGGATGGCTCCTTTTGTGGTTACTTTTTGGAACGATGTTTTGCCGGACTCGATGTATGCTCTACTTGACGCCATTCATAAACACTCGATAATTGCTCTTTTGAATTTCCTGGTCAGCCTCCAATATTTGGTTTTTGAATTTATAAGTGTTTTTTCAATCCTTCTCGTTGTTGCCTAACTATTGTTCGTAGGTTTATCGTTGAGCTCAACTTCATCTTCAGCCGTCTTAGACAAGATGGAGAACCAGGTTTTGTTGACATGCGGACTTGGTGATAATCTCTCTCTATTTGTTTCCAAAATTACTTAACTTTCACAATAGTATTATCCACTTATGTTTTTTCTCGTTGTAATAGGCGACAGGATAAACGGTTGTGCATTGACGAAGCAGTTGAAGCGGCAGGTTCTTTTGAGGAAAATATTGGAGCCAGGCCAGGGTCATCTGTCACAATAAGTCCTATTTCTGAAGTTTTGCGAGCAACTCAGGTCAATCAATTTCCTTGAAATTCTCAACTTGTTTGTCTTTCCTTGTTAGAATGGATAATCTTTACTGTTTTATTTCATCCACACAGCTTGGAATATTTATTATTAAGGTAATGGGTAGCCTGCCAAATGACTCTCAAAACTTCATCTGCATGTGCTGCGAAGAGTGTCGGTGTGGCATCAATGTTGACTATAATTCTATCTTTAAATGCAACACGTGTGGGGCCGAGAGGATAGCCAAACCTAGGTATTGCATTTTACTTGACTTATAGTTGTTTGTTGTTCCATCAGACTCTTATTGTGACAACATGTGTATGACATCTAGATTTCTTGTATATTTCAATTCCGCATTAACGTTTTTGATGCCACTGGTGCGTTGGATGTGACGATCTTTGGGGAGGATGGTGAACCACTCATTGGGATGTCAGCGCATTCGTTCTATGAAAAAACTATTAAGGTGATATTCGGTAGTTCTGCCATTTCTTACTTTTTGCTTATTCTATTACAAAAGGATCCAAAACACAACATTTTAAATCTTGTTTAGGACGGAATATCTTCGCTTGATTCTATCAATCAAATACAACAAGATATTGCCATGCTAATGAAAATTAGATCAAGCCACTTCGGCGGGCAAAACGGAATAGAAATCACTGTGTACAATTTGATGGCGATGAAATTTTCTTACGACTCCACTGGGTTTAATCTCCTATTAACACCAACCCCGGAGAAACAACCAACTCATTTTTTGACGTCCAATCCAAAATTGGAAGGTACTTATTTAGTTTATTAATGTATTTTGGTTTTAGTGCTACTTACATGTTAATCGACCGGAACAACAAACTCTTTGCCTCAGGCGTTGGTAGATCCACAAAGAAAAAACTTGATTTCGAATCTTCACTTGGTGAGCCAATCGTTTATGGAATAAGTTAGATGCTAACCTTTTTTGTTTCCTATGCTAAATTTTGGGTATCACTACCTGCATAGAACAATCTATATTAAACTAGACTTCGTTGTCGTACATAGGTGATGTATCTGTAAGGCGGCGCCTTGTCAAGTAAGGAAAGTCCAAGATTGGCGAGGAGATCTTGTTAGACAAGCAAGGTAAAATGTGCTATACAGTTATGGGATGCTTTGTTTTTTTTTTTTTTTTTACTAAATGATGGTTTAGATCGTTATTTATCCATATGAAAATTCCTTTGGTTACATACACTACAGAGGTTGGGGAGCCTTTCGAGACATCTACATTTCATTCAGATTCTTCGTCTGAACATGATTCTGCCGACAACAAGTTGCCACTTTCAGGTTGTCAACGTTAGATATCTTTTTATAAATCTCAACACCCCCCCCCCCCCCCCCCCCCCCCCCAAAAAAAAAAAAAAAAAAACTATTAGATAATATAATGGCTTATACGATTTTCATATGTTTGCAGCCCTTGTCCAATCAAACATGATCCAACGATTGTCCACAAGAATGAGTCTCAAGCAAAAAAAAACCGTCCAAACGATCTCGGTCTATGGCACATAATGCCCTTGGTTGGAGGTTGGCTGTTAATGGATATTCATTCCGTGCTATAATTTAGGTCATTTGTTGTTGGGAACAAATAAAAAAAAGGCATTCTTTCACATTTCTTTAACGTTTTAAATAATATTTGTGTTGTGCAGGTTGTGCAATGACCAATATACCTGTGCTCAGCACCAAAAAAGGTGATTATGTCTCGATGCATACGTTTGATATGACAAAGCTTTTACTTTTACCAAAATGTTTATCTACTTGTTGGAAAACATGTTCCAAAGCAGGACAAAGCCCACAAACAAAAAATAAGAAAAGATCTTTGCGATGTGTGGTGCTGGATGATGACAGCTCTGAGGCCGAGCTTAATGTTGACACAGAGGCAAGTCATCAAGAAACACCTAAGAAAGGTTATTCATGCTTAACTCATATCATGCCTATGATCTCTGTACTTGCCTTGCGTTTTTACGTTCAGGAAAACATCATTCTATTTTGTTTTCTAACTTGTAGATGCTACTAGCCATAACCCAACAATCAAGCTTTCCAAAAGAGGGAGGGTGATTAGGCCCAGAAAATTTGACTAGCTACTCGATTCAATGGACTCAATGAGATACGAAACATAATTTAGCACAATGATGTTTCACTTCTTTTGTGTTGACTTTTAAGCATCAACTTTGTATGGCTAACTGCTGCCAAACACTTTCTTTTGGTCCAAAACGTTCTCTTTGATATCTGTATGATTGCTAGTGTTTACTATAGCATGCCTTTTCCATTTTCCAAATATGTTTCTCATGTTCATGTACATACCCATGCTTATGTAAATGTTTGCTTTGTATTATGAGCCTGCCTTGTTCATTGAAGTATATATGTTTTGTATAAAAAAAATCCATTCCTTTTCGTTGTTGAGGAATTGTTGAGGAAGTTGTTATGAGTGGAGACAGATTTCTTCCTTCGAATTTTGAGAAGTTGGTTTTTTGGCTTCCGATTCGTTATGGTGTGTCATGTATTTTGATTTGCGATGTCTGGTTTAAGTTTTTGTGTGCTTTTGTGCTGTTAGATCTATGTACAGGGGCATAGGTCCTTTGTGATTTTAGCTCCTTCGCCCATATATGCTAAACACTGCCCGAACATGACTCTTGGTTGTCTTTGGGTACATTTATTAAGCTCCACCTCGATTGTATTCTTCGTTAACTTTGATATGTATTTGACTATTACAATATATTTCAATGTTGAGCATTTTGAATATCCAATTAACAGTTGTTTACAAATCGTTCTGCTGCAATCCATCTTGCAAAAAAACCCAAAGCGCGGTGCCCACATAACTAGTAGATATATAGATGCACAAAAAATGTTGTGGAATTAGATATTTGAATGTGTCATATAGGTGATCAAAGCTTATCTTTAAAGCAAAAATCTTACAACTAATAATACATCGTTGCTTATAAATTATTTCAATTATTTAGAAGTCTCTAAATTTTTGAGTTATATAGATTTAGGGTGTATTGGTTGATGACTTTTATTGACTTTTGTGGAGTTTAAAAGTCTAGAGGTATCCAATCTAGACTTTTATATACTCCATACAAGTCTAATGGTATCCAAAATAGACCTTTATAGAGTTTTTAAAAGCTTGGTGGTATTCAAAATATACTTTTATAGAGTTTTTAAAAGTTTGATGTTATTTAAACTTGACATTTACTAACTCTATAATAGTCTAGATGTATCCAAATTTCAATAGACTTTTAATGACTTTTGTGAAATTCTTTAAGTACAAAAACTGAAGCATTATGTATAAGTATAAAAAAACCAAAATTCTTCATGACTCATCTCATAGATTTGGCTTGACTTTTGCTTTTTTTCCCCCAAAAGAATCTTCAAGTATGCCAATTATAGTCCTTCTTGCTACATTGTTTCCAATGTTTATCTTGATCAGTTCACTCATAGACAACAGACATTGAAAAACAATTCTTTTAGTGTTCACATGCTCCACTTTTCTCACATATTATTCATACCTCCAAAAAGAAATGATGCTTCATCTACACGTTACTGCAAAACCTTCCAAACTTTATTTGAGTTTCAAGTATGAAGATGAATCATCCTATCAACAACATCAGCAGCTCGTTTAAGCTCATTGCATTGTTATTAACCAGGGTAGAATTATGATATTTTAATTATTTTTTAAGACTATTTTTGAGGAATTGGAAAATTATTTGGTTATGTGCTGTAAAATCTTATTTTTCTTTAACGTATAAATTTTGTGGGAAATATAGTAGTGTGTTGGTTAACTCTTGTTGAAAAAAAAAAGAAGAGATTCCTATTAGTTTATTCTGATTGAGTGTCCAGCAAATACTACGTGTTTGTTTCGCAGTTTCTATAGCATTATTCTACCATCAAATCTGAGCAAGTGTTGCCACCTCCATTTTATATACAAAATATATATTTTTTAAAAAATATTGGTTAATTAATTATGTATGAACTGAGTTGAATAATTGAAATTTTGATTTCAATATATTGAATAATGATTTATTCTTCATATGAAAATTATACAAGAGTCCATAAAAAGTTTTTATATAACTCAGTGTAATCTATAAAAGTCAATGGAAATCCATGAAAAAGTCTACAAGATCTTATTAAAATATTTTCATAACTCTGTGGAATTCTATAAAAGTAATAAAAATTTCAATATACACTACAAAAATCTATCATTTAAAAAAAAGTCATTAAAAGACAATAAAAAATTAGAATGAATACAATATTATGTATATTGACATCTGAAATTTAGAATTAAATGAAGCATTAACAAAAAAAAAGTGCAAAAAGAATTTAAAAAGGGGAGAACCTACTTACTTTAGGCATGATTAATTAATTTCTTAATTTGCTTTATATTGATGCACAATAAGAAAGATTCAAGAACCAAATCAACCATCAACTTAATGAAATTTAGTCAAACCATATGCTAGAGAAGTTACAGATGAGTTGTTATTGTCCTGAAGTGCATTTCCAAGACATCTCGACGACACATCTTAGTAATATATATATATAGATATATAGTGCCAGATGTATGGTCAATATGCCCTTAAGCTTCAAGGCGATCGTCAAATTATCCAGAAAAAAACATATGAGAAGACGTTAGGAATAGGTATTATTATTTTTTTTTTTTATAAAGTCAAACAAAACAAACCCTTAAATGATAACCACACTCTAAATCAACAAAAACCCATAAAATTAATTTCACATGAAAGAAAATTATCTTCAATTTTTCAACTTGCTCCCTATAAGCCTGAGGGTTTATTACTTGAATACAAGAAAAAATTCTCCTCCATTTCTTCAATACCACTAGCCTTACCTTGATTGAGTTTATCCCCTTCAATCTCCCTATATCTATTCAAATACCTCTTCAAAGGCCCTGCATAATCATCAAACCCTAGAGTCTCCAAAGCGCAGCAAATATCGTCACCGTTCACCGTCTTTCGCCTCTCCTTTCGGCACTTTTCCGAGGCTTCACTTGTGACAAAGCCAATGAACTCGGACACATACTCTTGCATAGTTTCTTTAGCTTCTTTTGAGATCTTTGCGTTTGGTGGAAGAATATTTTTCATGATTCTGCCGACGTTGGCTATCGGAAGCAATCTTTCTGGTTCTTTGAGGTCATTTGAAGGGTTTGCTTCCGAATTATCAGCCATTCTCAGAGAGAAAAGGGGATTTGGTTCGTAGAAGTTGAGGTTGTTTTTTGAGGATGATGACATGAATATAAGTCTTGGTCAAACTATTGTTTGTGTTTATAATTTATGTTAATAATTCATGTATATAATTATATGTATATGCCTGTGGCTGTGTGTGTATATAAAGACACAAGTAGCTAGGTCATATTTAAATAATCTTTCTTTAATATTGATCATCTTTTTCAAGTTGATGCTATTAGGGCTTACGTGAATTAGTCAACATGTTGAGTGCGATGTATTTGAAATGATGGATTTTCAAATTCTTTGATTTGTTTAAACGAAATAAAATCAAGGTTGTATTTGTATTGAAAGATTTGATTTGAAAGAACATGTGCGGACGTACACAAGGGCAGGCAATGGGGCCAACAAAAAATTTTTACCTTAAATTTTTTTTTACAATTTTACCCTAAAAATTATAGTTTACCCCTTGAAAATTACATTTTGTCCCTTTTCAATTATATTTTGACCCTTAAATTTTTTTTTGCCTCCTTCCCAAAAATCATGCTTCCGCAATTGTGGAGGAGGATTCAAAATGTCAAATTCATCCCCAAATTATTTCTCAAATAAATCTTTCGATCCAAATCAAACTCATCAATCTAAACACAACTTAAATATATTTCACGGATCTATTTTAAAAGGTTCGATCATTTTGTTAACAAAGAATAATATGGTTCCTTTTATAAAAAATTGTTATTTTACTATTGCTTGGTTTTATGAGCTAGATTTGACTAAGTTAGGTCTTATAAACACCCGATCCATAGATGAGACAATACGAGAAATACTCAATCTTGGAAATTTGTTTAATTAATCAAGCTTCACTGAGACTAATTTTTTTTTGAAAAAAAAAAATCAATTGAGCAGAAAATTCTGGAGTAATCACTTTGCTATAAATCCAAATTACTCTTACAAAAATAACCTTTCAAGCACTGAGACATGCAATAGATAAGAAGATCAACTTTTAAAAATCCACATACAATAATTAAAGTCCCTTTGTTAGGCATAAGAAGCTACTTATTAAGGTGACTCTTAGTGCGACAATGGAAGCTGACAGTACTATATATTTTATAGTAGAGTATGTACTGGATATCGATCTTGACGGATTCTCCAATAAGTTTTGTTGGATATTCTTAGATCGATGTGGGACATTTAAGATCTCTAGAAAATAGGTCTTCATGCGTGTATGCAAAGGATGGATGTATGATAAAACACTTGCTGTTTTACCAAAATTTATAGCCGATAATAACGATGAAACTCAAATAATTTAAATCATACAGCAGCTCAAACACCATGTTTCAAACGATCTCCAAATAATATCGATTGTTGCACTTCAATAATCTCCCTCCCGATGATTGCATAACCTTGCATGTCATGAGATCGAACACGTGACCTTGGCTTTGATGCCAATTATAAGATCAAATATTTGTCGATTTACCGGGTAACTACGCAACTCAATATTTTAAACTATATGGCAGCCCAATCACCACGTTTTGATAGATATCCCAGTAAGAGCAATCATTGCACGCCAACAATGATCATATTTCTAGCATTTAAAATAAATTCAAGTTATTTTTCTTATCATATGGGACCTTCGACTTAATCTACATGATATTTAGGGTGCCTTACATTCCTATATTTTCAATATTTTAAGTTGTATGTGTCAGCTTGTGGTTAGCATTCAAATTAAATAAGGTAGTAAACCAATGGTGAGCTGACTCCTCATGGCAATGCCTTCACTGCTCGACAGGGTCAGCGGCCTACCAGTTTGCAGTTCTTTGAGCATACAGCTGACCGAGTTGATAGAGTTGTTTAGCTTACCATTGTATGTCTCATATATGGTCTTGACAACTTAGTAGGAAAGATCAAAATATCTTTTATGAATTGTTCCCATTCATTATCAAGAATCAACGTGCACATCCAATTGAAACCAACAAGAGCACAACATGCACTTCACTCTAGAAACATTAATTCCCGATCAAGAAAATACACTTGTTGTTAGCATATGTGCCCTGCAAGCCAAATATTGGTATGTTGGGTTTTATGCACCCAAAGCCCATTAGTTACTCAATAACCCTATAAATAAGTCATTCTAGTTTCTAAGAGAAAAAAAAGAGACTCCATTCATTCAACAATAAACTATTTCATAGAAACGCCGACGCCAAACTGGCAATGGTGTTGACTTGTAGCTCTGGTCAGGTTGATTGGACCCAAGGACCACCGACATCAGATTGATTTCGCTGTTATCGGTAATTATCTTTTCGTGCATTTATTTTGATATATGCATGCTAATACATGAATCAGGCGCGATCGTCCGTCCCCGGGTCAGATCTGTTTACTGTTTATTTTCCGTTGCGTTTGGATCTGGCGTCGGGGTACGGAAACCCAACAGTGGTATCAGAGCCAGGTTGCGCTTTGATTCATGTATTTTATAATTAATTTTTATTAGATCGTTTCCACGTGATATGATCGTTTTGAATTTCAGAAATTACGAAGTCCGAAAAAAATATAGAAAATGGATTAAAACGAGTTTAATCGATACCCCAAAACCATCGGAAAACCAGAATTCGTCGCCAGAAAACCAGAACCCGTCGTCAATCATGTAGGCGGCAGGCGGCAAACGGCGGTGCATACATACGCGTCGCCAAGGCTTAAACCAAATTGAAATAGGGTTGCCGATCTGTACTCGTTTGAACATCTGCAATTGTTGCAGATGGGATTCGTTCGTGCACCATGGAACATCGAACATCAGCGACGCAAAGGAGTTGGTTGCGCGTGAGACTCGTTTGCATATCTGCAATCGTTGCAGACAGAATTCGTTCGAGCAATTGTTGCAAACGGATTTCGCCACCGAGGTTCCATGAATCTCGCAGTTGCCATGGAGAAAGCGAAACAGACGAGGGATGCTTTGCGAAGGCGCATGCATGATCTGTAACCCTAATTTTGAATTTGGGAAGATGAATAGGTCTGAGTTTTATTTTCGAATTAAAAAAAAATTTATTTTTAAAAATACAAAAATAGTATTATTTTGGATTTAAATTGAATTCTTAATTTTGGATCCAAATTGTTTGGTGTCCATAAATTATTTTGGGTCATTTTAGATATTTTATCAGGATATTAGTTTTTGAAACAATAAATCATAAATTTAATTTATTAAAATATGATTTTTAATTTATTAAGTGTAAAATGGTTATTTTACAAGTAATTGAAAATTTAATTAATTAAAAATTAAATGAAAGTGTTTCATTTAGTTTGTTAATTTTATTTTCGATTAATATTGTGATTTGAGGTAAAATAGTGATTTTACCGAATAATCAAAAATTTAATTAATTAAAATTAAATGAAAGTTTTTCATTTAATTTGTTAATTTTATTTTCGATTATCATTATAATTAAAAGGTAAAATAGTGATTTTACCAAGTAAATGAAAATTTAATTAATTGGAAATTAAATGAAAATGTTTTATTTAATTTGTTAATTTTATTTTTGATTAATATGATGATTAAAAGGTAAAGTAGAGATTTTACCAATTTATTAAAAAATTAATTAATTAGAAATTAAATAAAATAGTTTTATTTAATTTGTTAATATTATTTTCAATTAATGATACGATTAGTGGGAAATGATAGAATAAATTAATTATTATGATGTAATTAGTACAATTACATATGATGTAATTGTTTAGTTTAGTGTTTAATTACATATGTTGTGATTGCATGATGGATGATTACAGGTATTGACCAATGTGTTTAGGTGAATATTTAGGTTTTTATTATTTCATTATAATTGTGATTTTGGTTATCGGGCCTGCGAGTATGCTCTCTCTATTTTCTGATGTATCCCACCCCGGATTTGTATCCCTATTCTCTTATTTGCACTATTTAAATGTAAAATCATTAGAATTAGTGGGAGATCGAGATTGAAGATGGAGCATCAAGAATCAAGAAATGTATAATGGAAGCAAAAATTTAATAGGATTGCATTACATACCTGCATCACATTAGACAAACTTGTGATCCACGTATGGCTCACGTGGATCAGTTAGGAAAATGTCGTAATCGTCCATATTTTTTTTATTATGCATGTGATGTATGATAAATATTTGTTTGTATGTTTTATTAGTACATATGATTGCATGAATAAAACATAGTTGCATGAATCCGGCAAACAAACAAACAAGTACTTGATGAGATTTTAAAATAGAGTTAAATCCCTATTTTGAATATGATTCAAAATTTTAATATCAAACTGTAAAGGGAGCTCAAAGGAGTTTGTTGCTTCCTGTCTTCCATCAACAGTTAAGCCATGAGACGCTACTTGTGTCTGGTGTCTTGTCTCACCCTCGTGGGGGGCATCTGGCATGGGAAAACTGTGTGTTTAACTGTCACTTAATTATGGATATGGTCCTGTTAACCTTTAAGATTGCTCACCCTCGTGGGGTCTTATTGGCGGATATTACCATCCGTGGGATGGGTTAGTTTGACATGAGAAGGCATAATTGGCCTGCCTCCGTAGGGTTATGCCAATCACGAGACGAATATCTTGGGGGTTGCATATGATGCAATTGTGAGCTACCTTTAGTATCATGAGGTTGGCTGGACCCTCGGCCGGGGCTATCATGAGCTAGTTGGACTCCAAGCCCACTAAGAAAATATGATTTTCCGTTCATTTGTCATGAGGGTGATGAATTCGAAAAATTTAGTGGGAGCATTCAATAACTAAAGTCCATAGTTTTTGAATTAATTAATAATCAAACGGTTTGCGTATATTTTCTGTTTATTCTCAGTATTGTTATTGCCGTGAATCCGATTACATCAAATCTCGATATAAACAAATTAACCACCAAACTATTCTGATTGATTATTAATTTTAAAATGGTGCTTGCTTCTAAAAGGTTGCTATATACCCTTGGTGGGAGCCTCCTGTTGAAGTGTCTCCCAGTTCGTCTCATGAAGAGATCGCCACACTTGAGAAGTGGTGGGACGATGATCTCTTGGCTAGGTGCTATATGATAGCATCAATGTCACCAATGAGTTTCAACACAGATATGAGAAACTCGCTCACATTGCTGATATTTTCCAACACCTACAAATGTTGTTTGGTGAACGGACGCGATTACTGAGACTCGCGACTTCAAATAGCTATTTTCATTTCACATGCAAGATGGGGCTTCGGTCTATGAGTATGGTGTAAGAAAAATATCTCTTCTTGAGAAATTGAAAAATCTTAATGTGACAATACCTCATTAACTGACTGTAGATTTGATCTTATAGTCAAAATGTTTGAAACTCATGAGTCATTGATCAAAAGGAGAAACATGTTCTTCTTGTCGCATCTTCTACCAATGGTAGGAAGAGTTCAAGGATAAAGAAGGGGAAGGGAAATGGTTCCCAACCTCAAAAGATGAAAAAGGATATAGTAGAAACTAAGAAAGGAGAGGCATCTATGTTTTCACTGCTGGTCACTGGCACAAAAAGTGTTCTAGAAAGGGTATATTTTATATTAAAATTAAATGTTTCTATTGGTTCTACTTCTTTGGTATATGATGCAAGTTGTGCTCACATATTTGCAAAGAGTTGCATATGTGGAGAAGAGTAGAGAGTTCTAAGAAAGTGAAACCTACCTGAGGCTAAGCATTGTAGCAAGAGTTGTTGCAAAGGCTGTTTGAAACATTTTTTTAATATAAAATCTTGAACTGGTTAAAACCTACCTGAGGCTAAGCATTGCAGCAAGAGTTGTTGCAAAGGTTATTTGAAACAATTATTTAATATAAAATCTTGAACTGGTTAGGAACTGGTTTGATCAATTATTTATTTGTTCTAGATTTAATCATGAACATTGTTCCTATTTTGATAGAGAATTATATTATTTTAAATTTGTAAATATGATTTGTAGTATTTTTAAGAATGCATGTTTATTGAATCTGGTAAACTTATGAACGATTAGTATGATTATGTTCAAAGAATATAAATGATAACTTAAATCCCACATATCTTTAGCATGTGCCGAATGTCCATTGAATTTAATTCATATGGTCGTATGTGGAGCACTAAATGTTAGTGCAAGAGTTTGTTGAGTTATCTTAAAAGAATGTGATTCTCTTTGAGTAACTCTCTAAAGTTACATATTTGTTGAACATAAATCATACCAATGCAGTGACCAAAACTCCATATACGATATGGACTGAAAAATAATCCAAATTTTTTATTTGAGATTGTTCTGCTTATGTGATGCAACCAGTGAGAGATGAGTTGAATAGTTGATCCATCTTATGTTATTTTGTGGAAATTTATATTATCAATTGGAGATAAAATGTTTGTTTCGCAAGTGCAGTCTTTCTAGAGAAAATGTTTCTATTAGAAAATGATAATATAATATAACTTGAAAGGGTTCAAGAATCACAATCCACTAGAAAAGTGAAAACGGTGAAATTAATTGAGTCAATCATAACATTTAAACTACACATACCAAGGAGATCTGAAAGTGTTTCAAGAACTCCTGATAAATTGAATTTACTCCTAGAAAGTAGTCAAAATGATATTGATCATGGATGTGATCCTAGGACTTTCAAAGAGACGATGTTGGACATCGTTTCGGGATAATGGCGAGATGCCATGAAATTTGAAATAGACTCCATGTACTCTAATAAGGTATGGACCTTAGTAGATCCTCTTTGGGAATTGTTCACATTGGCTGCAAATGGATCTACAAGTGAAAGCTTGGAGTGGATGGAAATGTAGTGACATTTAAAGCTTAAATGATGGGAAGAGGTTATTCTCATAGGCAAAGAGTTGTCTGTGATGAACTTTTCATCAGTTGTGATACTAACGTCTATTCGAATTTTATTAGCTATATCTTCATATTATGACTATGAGATATAACAGATGACCTTCACAACCATTGGGAGTGAGCAAAAGGTTTGCAAACTCCAGAGGTCCATTTATTGGCCTAAGAAGGCATCCCGAAGTTTGAACTCTCGTTTTGATAACATCATCAAAGTATTTGGTTTTGTTAAAAATTCGGAACTGACATGTGTGTGCAAAAAGGGTTAGTGGGAGCATGGTTACATTTGTGATGCTTTAAGTCGATTATATCATGCTCATTGTGAATGGTATTGGATTAATCAATTAAAGCATGATTATCTACTAATTTCACCATGTTGGGAGAAGTGTCATACGTGCTTAGCGTAAGGATCTATAGGGATAGATCTAAAGGATGCTTGAGATCTCTCAATCAACGTACATAAACACTGTGCTAAAAGGGTTTAGCATGGAATAGTCGAAAAAGGAGTTACTTCCCAAAATGTCATAATATTCATCTCTCGAGTCAATGGGTCTTAAGATTGATGAAGAGAGTGAAAAGATGACATTGGTACCTTATGTTTCGATTTTTTTTATAGCGTAATGTATGCTACGTTATGTACATAGCCTGATGTATGTTCTTAGAGTAATGGGCAGACATCAGACAGGTCCCAGTGAAGGTCACTGGAAAACTGGGAAAATAATCCTCAAGTTCTGATGAAGAACTTATGATATGTTCATGGTTTTTGGATCTGTAAGTGGAGAAATAAAACTTGAAGGCTAAGCTGATACTGGTGTTTCAATCGGATGTAGATGATACCATATCGATGTTCGGATTGTATTTAAGCTCAATGATGGTACTGTCTCTTGGAAACGTTCCAAGCAAGACACCACATTGGATTCCACCACTGAAGCTGAATACATTGCAGCATAAGATGCATGAAAGAGCCAGTTTGGATATGAAATTTCATCCAAGAGTTGGGTGTAATTTCTAGCGCGGTTGACACATCCCTGGTACTGTGACAACAGTTGAACTATTATGAATAGCCAAGATCTCATCAGTATCCAAACATATATTGAGAAAATACCATCTAATAAGAGATATGGTAGACGCGACATTATTATCGAGAGAATCGTTTCAACAGAAAAACATAGCGAATCCACTGACAAAGCCTTTACAATGATTGGTGTCTGTTAGACATCTTGGGAAGATGGTCTTGAGACACTCATGTAGTTGGCTTTGGGAAAGTGAAAGATATTGTTGTCATATATGATTAAGTAAATCAATAGTTGATTGATTGTACTTGTAATCTTATTATGACAAATCTTTGTTTGAATATTAATATTTATGGCATTTCTTCATCTGTATACCCATGCATCTTGATGCATTGATGAAGTCCTTGAGCTTGCTATAGTCTATAGAATGTGGTTACGCATATGATGGTGACCATGAAATACATTCTTGACTGCGATTTCTAAATGTTCCTGGTCGATGAGTTTTCGAGAATGGGATATTGATATATGCTCGTTAGAGAATGGTATTCATGATGTGTCTAGTGTAGTGCGCCGCGTTTCATCGGCGTTGGTTTGGAGAAGTCAACACACATGAATAGGTGCTCATTAGGAATGGGTTCACTGAACGACCCTACTCGGAATTCTATAAGTGGTTACCACTTGTCGAGTATAGAATTTCTAGTCATAGTTGTGCACCATTACTCCTCATGACCGGAGGCGTCATTGAGGTCTTGATAGATAGCTGTGTACTTTGAATTAATGAATGATCACATGCGGGTCATAAAGTTGTTATTTTGGGTATTCAGTGATGCTGTCAGAGGCCTATGATTGTCGTTGGGGATTCACCACTAGTCTTGATGAACCAGGATGTCCTATGTGTTTTTCTATATATGATTCGAGTAAGCTCTGGCCAGGGTGGGTAGTGCTTGTGAAAAAAGAGTTTTTCATATACGCACACAATGAATCATATAACGTTAAACAAATACATAGTTATTGAAATCATAAGGGGTTTCGATCAAACAATGCCCTTGATTCAATCGGGACATATTGAGTGAAAGGAATGTACTGCACGCTAACTATGGCTGACAGGTTGTCGTACGTTGCTAGTCATTTGTATCTAGGTCTTCGTGAAGCGCAGATGCTAGGCGCTACCCATGATCGGTAGGTTGTTGCTGGAATTATATTTCGGCAATTGTCTATTAAAGGAGTTTAATTGACAATGGGCATTTAGGGTAAGCCCAAAGAAGTTGTTTGACTTCTAAAATCACAAAGGTTGTGATCCTACTGCTATGATATACTTGAGCCTCGCTGGGTCACAATCAACCGGCCGCCGATCTATAGATGAGAATTGAGACTTAAATGTTAAGTGCTCAAGATTGTGTGATTGATATTCAAGATATGAGTTTAATTTTGAAAGCTCCCCACTTTAGTGGAGTTTCTATGTTTGGAAAGGTTCCATCTATAGAAAGTTTTGAAATTAAAAAGTATGATATATTTATCTCATAATTATGTATGTCATTTGTACATCAAGTTATTCAATTGGATTGACCTACTTGGATTATGAGTTTAGTGCTCATGTGTTGACTTTTGGGCAAGTGAGAGATTGTTAGCATATGTGCCCTGCAAGCCAAATGTTGGCCTGTTGGGCTTTATGCACCCAAAGCCCATTAGTTACTCAATGACCCTATAAATAAGTCATTCTAGTTTCTGAGAAAAAAAGAGACTCCATTCATTCAACAATAAACTATCTCATAGAAACCCCGACGCCAAACTAGCACTGGTGTTGGCTTGTAGATCTGGTCAGGTTGATTGGACTCGAGGACCACCGACATCAGAGTAATTTCGCTGTTATCGGTAATTCTCTTTTCGTGCATTTATTTTGATATATGCATGCTAATACATGAATCAGGCGCAATCGTCCGTCCCCAGGTCAGATCTGTTTATTGTTTATTTTCCGCTGCGTTTGGATCTGGCGCCGGGGTACGGAAACCCAACACTTGCACCATGACAGAATTTGTTCTAAAGACGAAATAGATGCCACGAACAATAAATAACAGCATCAGAAAATGAGGCACAACCGAATACACACAAGATGAATAATCGCATCAAGATACATCAATGAAAAGCAGAAAAGAAAACACAAGAAATATGCCACAGAGTTTACATGGTTTGACAAACAACGACCTACTTCCACATGAGGAGTTTTCGTTGATTTCCTTCGAGTATGCCAAGCAATTACATTACATCACTCGTACCATCGCTCTCAAAAAAACTCCCAGGCTGTATCAAACCCTCTGCCTCACAATCAGTCTTGCACCTATCTTTTCTTCTGCCTTTTTCGTGCTTCCTCTCTCACTCTTCTGTCATGCCCATATGTCCTTATATAGAGGTCTATGTGTGTTACCACTTTAACAGGTAATCAACTCCCACATAGCCAGTCAATAGGACAGTCTTGTAACTGCCTTCTAACTGTCGTTTGGAAGCTTCTTTTGCACCAATGCACCAGCTAATGCACTGCAGCTGTTTGTGCAATCTTTCACGAATGTGGTGGAATAGGATAGAATGAGTTGATACAAATCTCAACCTTATCAATTTATTCAATCATCCATACCATATCCTCCTCATATATCATGAATCTACTCGATGTTAATTCAACCAAACCCTCTTGATGATCAAGCTCCGGAACAACCGATGGCATTGAGGTGTAACCGAGATTGAAGCCTACCACCCATTCCACCAAGAATCCGTAGTCTCTCCCGGCTTTAATCTCATCCTCGTAGCTCCATCTCGATCCATGTATCCTTCCCAATACTCCAATATATTGTAGAGTATCATTTCTTCTTGGAATTCTTTCCCACCATCCAATGATGCCTAAGAACTTCCCAAGAAATGCCCAGCCCCTTCATCAATCTATTGAGTCCTTTCAAGACCAGATATGGATATGGATCCCCCTATTCTTCCTCGAATCATCATTCCCCACGTTGAAATCTTTAGGCCATCATCTTCAATTCATCGTTATGTCTTCATTCGCTTTGATGCGGCTCTTGTTCTTCTGTTCACCAGTTAGGATTCTATTTGTGCACTCTCCATTTTCCCACGGAAAGAAATTGCACCAATCCTCCTGTTCTTCAAGAAGAAAACCACACACTCCACCTTTTTCTTTCTTTTCTCAAAGCCGCAGACTGCAATTTCCTTGAGGACAAAAGATGCACATCCCTTTCTTGTTTCTTGACTGAAAACTTTCATGCTTACACAAGCTATGTTTCCCTCTCAATCTTGGCTACACAGTTAGCCCAACAACAATCTCTTTGGTGCCATCTATTCTTCCCACAAAAAAATAATAATAATAAATAAATCAACCTCTCTGTTCTTCAAGAAAGTCACACACTCCATACAAGATTTTCTTGCCGTCAAGATGATCTCTCATCAATCTTTGATTGCATCATTCTTGATAGTTTTTCCTTTGTCTTGGTCATTCCCACAGACGGCGCCACTTATTATGAATTCTTCCCATTCATTCACGATCAAGAATTAACGTACACATCCAAATGAAACCAAGAAGAGCACATCATGCACTTCAACTCCAGAAACATTAATTCTCGATCAAGAAAATACACTTGCACCATTTCTTGATGTCAGAACCATACCAAGAATTTGTTCTAAAGACAGCATAGATGCTACGAACAATAACTAACAGCTTCAGGAAATGAGGCATAACCGAATACGCACAAGATGAGTAATCGTAGCAAGATACATCAATGAAAAACAGAAAAGAAAACACAAGAAACATGACACTGAGTTTACGTGGTTCGGCAAACAACGTCCTACTACAACGGGAGGAGTTTTCATTGATTTCCTTCGAATATACCAAGCAATTACATTACATCACTCATACCATTGCTCTCAAAAAAACTATCAGGCTGTATCAAACCCACAACCTCACAATCACTCTTGTGCCTCTCTTTTCTTCTGCCTTTTCGTGCTTCCTCTCTCAGTCTTCTGTCATACCCATATATCCTTATATAGAGGTCTATGTGTGTTACAACTTTAGCAGGTAATCAACTGTTAGCATAAAATACCCTGCAAGCCAAACGTTAGCCCGATGGGCTTTATGAGCCCTAGCCCAATTAGCTAACTCATAACCACTATAAATATAAGATTCACTCTAGGGTTAAATAACTCCATTCAATACACTCTCATTAGCCGACATCACACTAGCACTGGTGCCGAGCTTGTAGATCTGGTCAGGTTGATTGGACTAGAAGATCACCGCCATCAGATTGATTTCGCTGTTATCGGTAATCTCGTTTCGTGCATTTATTTTGATATTTGCATGTTTATATATGAATCAGGCGCCATCATCCATCCCCGAGTCTAGATCCGTTTATGTTTATTTCCGCTGCGTTAGGATCTGATGACGGGTGAAGAAAACTCAACAGTGATATCAGAGACAGGTTGTACTTGTAATCTTATTATAACAAATCTTTGTTTTAATATTAATATATATGACATTTCTTCATATGTTTACTCATGCATTTTGATGCATTGATGAAGTCCTTGAGATTGCTATAGTCTATAGAATGTGGTTACACATATGATGGTGACCATGAAATACATTCTCGATTGCGATTTCTAAATGTTTCTGGTTGATGAGCCTTCGAGAATGGGATATCGATATAGGCTCGTTAGATATTGGTATTCATTATGTGTTTAGTGTAGTGCACCGCGTTTCATCGGTGTTGGCTTGGAGAAGTCAGCACGCATGAATATGTGCTCATTATGAATGAGTTCACTGAACGACCCTACTCGGAATTCTATAAGTGGTTACCATTTGTCGAGTATAGAATTCCTAGTCATAGTTGTGCACCATTACTCCTTATGACCTGAGGCGTCATTGAGGTCTTGACAGATAGTTGTATACTTTGATTTAATGACTGATCACATGCGGGTCATAAAGTTGTTATTTTGGGTATTCAGTTATGCTGTCAGGGGCCTATGATTGTCGTTGGGGATTCACCACTGGTCTTGATGAACCAGGATGAGCTATGTGTTTTTTTGTATATGATTCAAGGAATCTCTGGGCGGAATGGGTAGTGCTTGTGAAAAAAGAGTTTTTCATATACGCACACAATGAATCATATAACGTGAAACAAATATATAGTAATTGAAATCACAAGGGGCCTCGACCAACCAATGCTCTAGATTCAATCGGGACATATGAGTGAAAGGAATGTACTGCACGCTAACTATGGGTGATAGGTTCTTGTACGTTGCTAGTCATTTGTATCTATGTATTCGTGAAGCGCAGATGCTAGGCGCTACCCACGCTCGGTAGGTTGTTGCTGGAATCATATTTCGGCCATTGTCTATTAAATGAGTTTAATTGACAATGGGGCATTTAGGGTAAGCCCAAAGATGTTGTTTGACTTCTAAAATCACGAAGGTTGTGATCATACTGCTATGATACACTTGAGCCTCGGTGGGTCACAATCAACCGGTCGGCATCGCCGATCTATCGATAAGAATTGAGACTTAAATATTAAGTGCTCAAATTGAGTGATTTAGAATAGATGAATTAATTTTTGAAAGCTCCTCATTGTAGTAGAGTTTCTATAGTTGAAAATTTTCATTTATAGAAAGTTCTCAGATTAAATCATTTGATATATTTATGTCTCATAATTATGTACATTGGTTGTACATCAAGTTTTTCAATTGGATTGACTTACTTGGATTATGAGTTTATTGTTTTGTGTTGGTTTTTGGGCAAGTAGGAGATTGTTAGCATAAAATACCCTGCAAGTCAAACGTTGACCCGATGAGCTTTATGGGGGGCCCTAGCCCAATTAGCTAACTCACAACCACTATAAATATAACATTCACTCTAGGGTTAAATAACTCCATTCAATACACTCTCATTAGCTGACATCACACTAACACTGGTGCCGAGCTTGTAGATCTGGTCATGTTGATTGGACTAGAGGATCACCGCCATCAGATTGATTTCGCTGTTATCGGTAATATCTTTTCGTGCATTTATTTTGATATTTGCATGTTTATATATGAATCAGGCGTAATCATCCGTCCCCGTGTCTAGATCTGTTTATGTTTATTTCCGCTTCGTTAGGATCTGACGACGGGGGAAGGAATATATGAATAAGGCGCAATCGATCCATCCCCGATTCTTGATCTGTTTATGTTTTATTTTCGCTGCGTTTGGATCGAACGCCGGGGGAGGAAACTGTTGGGTGTCCTTCCCCCGTCGTCAGATCCCAACGCAGCGGAAATAAACATAAACATATGAACCATCTGAATGTTTGATATATGACTCACATGTATTTATTAATATACCACCTCATTAGTATTGAGTAAATGTGTGAAAATTAGAGGTCCATTTAGGTTAAAATTAAATTAAAAATAGTGGGTTTTTTATGGTTACTTTGATGTTGTTCTAAAGGACACTGTCATTGTTGCAATCTACACCAACTTGAATGCTGCAAAAATCAAATCTGTGATTGCCAAAAAACTATATTGTTAAAACAATATATTCATGAAAAAATGTTGGAAAATTAATTTAAATGAAGACAAAGTATGTAAAATCGGCTTACTGTAATTTTTTTTTTATAATATGACGTACATAATTTCTTTATTTTTATAATAGATATTAACTTGAGTAATCTATTTTCCAAGATATATATTTTACATTCTAAAAGTGGTTGACGTAGTAATAGATACGTAGTAATGGATATATAACTTGAGTAATCTATTTTCCAAGATATATATATATATATATATATATATATATATATATATATATATATATATATATCTTACATTCTAAAAGGTTTTTGGGTTAATATTTTATTTTTATTTTAAATTTATGGTTCTTATATAACTTTTTAAGTAGGAGTGAAGAAAAAGAAATATTTTAATAATTTAAAAAATTTAGAAAAGTCGATGAAAAAGGTAGTTATAGTTGAGTTGCAAAGTTGCTATATTATATATTTATGATATTTTTTTATAATAAAAATGGATTTTTTTTAATTTGATATATATATATATATATATACACACACACATATTCGAGTACAAGTGGACAATTGACATGAAGTTAAGAGATGTTTTCATGCATGTTTTTCGTCTTTTAATGAACTTAATTGCATGTTACTCGGACAAATCTTGACAGATTGTAGAACTTAATTTTTTACAGAAAATATTAAAAATGTTGTATTGTTTTTGCTCCTTCTCATATCATGTGATGTTCAACCAAACCATGTCAAGGGTTAAGACAATCAATTTTGTTTCACAATGGTATTTTTGTATTCATAAATCATATACAAGTTGTAAAAATTATATGATAGAATATGATCATTTTCAAACTTTTAGGATAATCGAATATGGTCTCAAAGAAATTATGTTTTAACAAAAACAGCATCACATAAATATTTTTTTATCAAATTAGTTCCATATAAATATTTTTCAACAAAAGCATCCTTGAACCTTTAACAAAATCTACGACTATTTTTTGTTAAAAATAATGTACGGGAGATTATATTTGAATAAACATTTATTGAGATTACTTTTATTTAAACAATAATTTTTTGGACTATATCTGATTGGTCATAAAATTTAGGACTATTATTATAAATGAATCTATTTTACATGACATTTTGTAATTTACGTAATGTAACATGATACAAGTGGATAATTACAACTGTAGTGTCACAATAAACGACACTAGTTAGTATTCTTTTTTTTAAACCGAACCTTAATTCCCGGCATATATTTAGTGATTCCAACGTTGTATTTTTGTCTGATTCTTTACACCATGCTAATTAATTACTATTTGTATCTAAAAATCAAAAGTCCGAACTTATATTTTAATTTTCAAAGATGATTTATCGCCTATTGTATGCAATTCGATGAATAATACATACTTTTAATATACACTAGCTCAACTTTTGGTGCAAAAGATTGGTTGTTTTAGCATCTTCATTTCATTTAATGTTCACTAAGGTTCTAAAATAATTTGAGTTTATTGTCACATATTACGAACCAAATGGTGCCTATTAATACAGTCAAAATATATATGTACTTTAGGACTCCTTGACAAATGATTCATTAATATACATTCTGTTGGAAATTTGAATCAAATTAAATGGTGTGTTCATTCATGTTGGGGTGTATTTTTTCATGATTGGATGCTTCCAAATTAAATGGTGTGTCCATTCATGTTGGGGTGCAATTTTTCATGATGGATGCTTCCAAATTGTGTCTCTTGATGACACCACTTGGTATACTATATAAGAAACAACCCTTGAGTGAATTAGACATGAAATTTTGGAAATTCACATCATATTTGAAGATCAAAATTTGAGTAATTTTGTGAGTCTTCATGATTGTTATGGTTGAGCAATTTTAGACCTTTGTGGTTTAAAGGATTTGTGATTTGGAGTGCTCCTATCACAAATCATAGTCGTTGTATCTTGGGAGACAAATTGTCAAACTAAACCGTTAGCACCGTAGAGGAGCAATATTGTCTTAAGGACAGAGATTCCAAATCTCGCCTCGACAATTCTGATACAAAGCCATTTGTTGTTTTTGCTTGCTACTTTCCTAAGATACACACCCAATATAATTTTATACAACAATCTTAAGACAATAGTAGCAACAAATGGTTTCGTCGAGTGCAACAACGACTCTCGTTCATCATGGTGAAAGGCCTGAAAAGTTCAATGGGAACGATTTCAAGCGATGACAACAAAAGATGTTGTTTTATTTGACAACCTTGGGGTTGACAAGGTTCCTCAATGAGGATGCTCCTACTATTATGGAGAGTGAAACCGACAACCAAAAGAGGGTTGCGGTTGATGCGTGGAATCAAAGCGATTTCCTGTGCGAGATTATATTCTCAACGGATGGACAACACATTATACAATGTGTATTGTCTAGTGAAGACGGCCAAGGAATTGTGGCAATCCTTGGAGAAAAGTATAGATCCGAGGATGCCGGCATGAAGAAATCGTTGGGCGATTCCTGGATTTCAAAATGGTTGATACAAAGCCTGTGATAGCACAAGTACAAGATTTGCAAGTAATCATGCACGAAATTCATGCGGAGGGAATGGTTCTAAGTGACTCATTTCAAGTGTCCGCCATGATTGAAAAGTTGCCTCCGTCATGGAAGGACTTCAAGAATTATCTCAAGCATAAACGAAAAGAGATGAATCTTGAAGACTTTGTGGTTCTCTTGAGAATCGAAGAGGACAACAAAATTTCCGAAAAGTTACTCACAATGATGTTTGTGATGGAAATATTGTGCAAACTAGAGATGTAAGAAAAGTAATTTGTTACTTTATCGAGATTTGCACATGATATTGTTGTGACTTTTTTTTTTGCTATGAAGCAAAAACGAGGCCAGTGAGGTTTAAACACTTCAAGAATGATATTGCAATAAAATTTAGCAAATGGGTTTTGCTATGGGAAATTGTGAGTATATTATACTTGTGTTGTCTAAGAATTTGACGCTTAAGCTTGAATTTGCAAGAATATAAAATCTTGAATTCAAGTTTCTAAGCTTGGTACGCTTAAAACACAAGTGATAAAGCGAAGCCACAAATTTTGATTAGGCGTTGTAATATCTCAATTTGGTTCCATTTGAATTTCTAATCTAGTACGCTTATAACATGAATTTGCAAGATTTAAAATCTTGAATTCAAGTTTTCTAAGTTAGTATGCTTAAATTGCAAAGTGTGAACCGAGTTTGAGAATATATCCAAGTTTCAACTTTTGTAAGCAAGTACGCTTAAATCCTAAATTTTCAAGAAATAAAAACTTGAATTTGGATTTGTAAGACTATAACGCTTAGAACTTGAAACACTAAAGTTTGAACGCCAATGCATTCATTACTACCCGAAGTTGTGGGGGTTGCAATTCTTGGATTTAATCACTTACCACATTTAGGCAAGAACGAAAACCTTGTGATTGAAGGAAAAGAGAGTTTCCTACAATATTTGAAATGTGGGGATACTTGGCTAAACTAGAATGAAGGCCAAAGTAAAGTCATAACAAAAACCAAATAAAAGACATGAAGAGTTTGACAAATCTTGTTGTCAAATAGATTAACGAGTGTGACAAATGTGTACACACCTAAAGCATATGTATGCTTGTGTATTGATGATATGCTCATTGAAGAAGCAATGTAGAAATCATCAAGTAACAAAGGAAAAATGTTGACGAAACATTTTGACATGTGTGCATCAAGAATAATGTTTGGAATGAAGTTTCCAAGACACTTGAAGAATGAAATCTCAAGGATTAATTCGAGTTTCAAATTTTAAGCTTTGCTCTTAAAATTCAAGTTTACAAGAAATATAATCTTGAACTTTGTAATTTTTAAGAATCTATGCGGTTAAATATGAATTGTGAATTAAAATTGAGTATTTCTTTGATCTCATAACGCGTTAAGAACGCTTAAAATTCGATGATGGAAATATCCTAAAATGATAAAATGATGCAAAAGAGGTAATGTGATTACCAAAACTAAAGATATATTATTGTGGAAAATTCTCTATGGAAAACATATAAAGTTTCTTCGGCCGAGTTGCTTTATAAGTTGTTAGAGAAAAATCCAGTGCATGCAACTAAAATGTGTTACGATAATGCTATATGATAAAATGATCTCTAGTGGCATAATCATGAGTGATTATGTGAAACCGTGGATCCGTATATAAATTGGTTAACAGAGAGATCATGTGGAAGTTTATCGAGCGGAATGGGGTTAAAACCCTATAATCAAAATCTTATAGTGGATACCCAACCTTGTTGATTGGAGATCCCAAGATCTAGGTTCAAAAGGGACAACTAAATTATGAGATTGTAAAAACACCTTAGAGAATTAATCTCCGACCCATTCCTATGATAAGGGGTGTAGCCTGCAAAAGGGGTACGAGGATAGGCAAAAGGTCTTTAATGATTCCTAAGACATATAAGAATATGTTGGAGTATAGCGGGATACTCTTCTAGGAGATCACCTACGTAAGTGCGAAGTGTGGCCGCTTCAAAGATGAAAGCACTTATGAAACCAAGCGTGATCCATGGCCGAAACGAACACAACCGTAAGAAACCAATACGAAGGTTAGAATTATTATGGTGTGGGTTCAATTGTCTTGGTTTACATCAACGACTAAATAGTTCAAGACTATAAGTTCACTATTAAGTCAAGTAAATCCGATTGAATACTACTACGGAAGATTCAAAGCCACAAGCTATCTCTCCCGATGCCATAATAGTTCGTTAAAAGCGCTCAATTACATATATGCATTAATTTAATTCAAGTGGGGGATTGTTGGAAATTTGAATCAAATTAAATTGTGTGTCCATTCATGTTGGGTGCATTTTTTCATGATTGGATGCTTCCAAATTAAATGGTGTGTCCATTCATGTTGGGGTGCAATTTTTCATGATGGATGCTTCCAAATTGTGTCTCTTGATGACACCACTTGGTATACTATATAAGAAACAACCATTGAATGAATTAGACATAGAATTTTGGAAATTCACATCATATTTGAAGATCAAAATTTGAGTAATTTTGTGAGTCTTCATGATTGTTATGGTTGAGCAATTTTAGACCTTTGTGGTTTAAAGGATTTGTGATTTGGAGTGACAAATTGCCAAAGTAAACCGTTAGCACCGTAGCGGGGCAATATTGTCTTAAGGACAGATATTCCAAATATCGCCTCGACAATTCTAATACAAAGCCATTTGTTGTTTTTGCTTGCTACTTTCCTAAGATACACACCCAATATAATTTTATACAACACATTCAATTCGAAATAAAAATATAACTTTAAATATATTAATTTTTTTATATAAAGTATAATTATGTTTAAATAACTATTTCCCATCAAAATTTTATTCAAATTAGGATATTTTGGAGATGACTACTTTGAAAAAAATAGTATGATATAGAGACCAAAATGATGATGATCATACTAGTACTTCGAGTCTGCTGCTCTGGGTATAGTTTGCTACACTGAACCCACTTGCCAGGAATGCTGCTGGGAGTTGGCCATTTCATCCAACTGATTTCAATAGCTCGTGTTCTTGAAGTGAGTAGACCGAGAGATTAGATCGAGTTTCTAAAAACTTGAAGGTATTGTAATCTTTCTATGTCTCCCCTCTTCCACCCCATGGAATGATTTTTACTAGACTTTGATTTAACTCGTTTGTATAAATCCACCTCAGCTGGCTTATCTGCTACGAAGAAACTCCTAGATACCATGTTGTTATTCAACAACAAACTCATCTAACTCTTAATATGTTTAGACAAGAAGTCTGGCAGTTACACAAATCACTCTTGAACACTTTAGCTCACAATACAAGGTGTTAGGATCGATTTCGAAGGTGGGTTGTTAATCCACACCAGAGTTCAATCAACTTGAGCTTCAATAGCTCGTGTTCTTGAAATAATTGCACCGAGAGATTATATCGAGTTCGGTTGCAAAACCGAGCGAAAGACGCTCGACATAACCCGCTCTATAACCGATTAATCATTTGAAAGTTATTTTAAAGATATGCAAGAAAGTGTGTAAAAACAGTTAAATAAATAAATGTAGTAAAGTAAATAACACTAGCATTTGTTTCTGGAAATTCGAAGCACAACGCTTCTACGTCTCTTATTCTTCCATCTCATGGAAGGATACACTAGAAGATTTGGTTTACACTTTACATCATACAACCTACTAAGGCTAATACCACACAGATAGCCTAAACTCCTAGCCCACACAAGTTCATGTTCTTTAACGTCTCACATGTAAAGACCTCACCCAATTGTGATGAATCACCAACTGTTACAATGTTATCCACTCTTCTATTTTAGCTCACAAATATAATAAATAGAGTGAATACAAAGGCACAAATGATTCCATAATGAATATGATACAGCAAGGTAAGAGGTGCCAAGGGTTTGGGGAGTGCTCTTCATTCAGCAGCTTTTGTCTTTGAAGTTCCCCAATTGAATCCCAAGTGGGTTTGCTTTGGAAGGCTTGGACTGATCTTCAATCAGCTGTTATTTAGCTTCCAAATCATGTATATATAGCCCCAAGTAATTATATATACGTTAGATACAAGAATATAGCCGTTATGACAGTTTTGGTAAGCTTTCAAACATTGCAATGGTCATATTTTGCTTTCTGGGCTATTTTTGGAAGTCCACTGGTTGAGTCTGCTGGTCTGGTCCGCTGCCCGCAGTCCACTGCTCGAGTCAACTGGTCGGGTCCGTTGGCCTCTACCGGTTCAAAGCCCTCTGGCCTCTACCGGTTCAAAGCCCGCTGGCCTCTACTTGTAGTGTCTACTTGGTTGTGTCTACTTGGTAGTGTCTACTTGTAGTATCTACTTGGTGTTGTCTACTTGTAGTATCTACTGGTAGTGTCTACTTGTAGTCTACTTGGTAGTATCTACTGGTAGTCCGGTAGATGACCATCCGGTAGGCGATTTGGTAGATGATCCGGTAGACGATTCGGTAGGGGATCCGGTAGGCGATTCGGTAGATGATTCGGTAGGGGATCTGGTAGGCGATCCGGTAGACCTTTCATCTTTGCACTAGCAAGCTCTTGTAGACATATTTTCGTCATGTAAACATTCGAATTTGGTCTGCTGGCCAGAAATACGACTTGTAGAGAATTGAGTTGGCTATACAACCCCTTTAGAAGCAAGTCGTTTCAATGTCCGAGCTATGAGATATCATTGATTTAGTCAGCAGCGCTCAAGGTCTACTTGATGCTGGATTCTCATTTCAGCAACCAAACTCAAAGTCATTTCTTAACACGTCATCAAGCTGTAAAATATCATCTATCAATTGTACACTTGATGAAATATGTTAGCAATACAATAACAAGTTTTGTTAACATCAAAATCAAGATTATTTGGGTTTCCAAAACCCAACACAAGGATTGAGTGTTTGTGAAGCACACATGATCCTATACATGATCTGATTTTATATTCAATGATTGTGCTTATGTGTGTGGGGTAAGCTCTCTATTCAGCTTATATGTTGTTTAAGCTCCCCAAGTTATGACCTCTCTTGAATGAATCGTTTTGAGTTGTAAGAGCTACGAGATCATCCTCTCTCCTTTTTATTCTTATATATATCATTGACAAGGATATGTCTATTAGACTCAATAATATGAATGTTATAAAGCACTTGTCTGATCTCTGATTCTTCTTGTACTTTTTCTGACTTTTCAACATTTATATTGACTAGCTAACTCTTTGCACTGCTTGTCCTTTGACCTTGTTGGTATTTTATCTTAATGAGATCTTCTTAATGATGGTCTAGTTGGTACCTTGCTGATCTATACTCTTCTATTCTGAAGTTACATAGCTGGTCTTTATATTAAGCGAGATAACTTTGTTCAACTCCGTTGGTCAATGAACTAGTTTTTCTTTGTCTGTGTTCAGCGAGCCACTTTGCGGTTCTGGCCTAGATTGGTTCTGTCAATCTTCAGCTGGATATGGAGATTGGTTCTATCAATTATCAGTTGGCCTGTGAATGTTGATCAGTGCCGCTGATATTTTGCTAGTCTGGTGCATTTTAACGATGAATTGCTAACTACATACTTGATAATTTTATTAGTAACAAAACAAAAGAAGTTTGTTAGCATCAAAATTCAGAGCAGGAGTGTTCACATAACCGAACAAAAAGTAATTGGTCTAAAAATTGTACATGTAATAACATAGATATATTATTTTTTGGTATGTGACTATGTGAAAAAAATATATAAAATATGATATTCAATAAAATTGTGTAAAATATAATAATATTGAAGTATTTTTCATACCAAGATTTTTCTTGATTTTTTTTTTTTCATTATATTTTCTTTTCTCATAAAGTAAAAGTAATTCGAGAACAAAAGTTTGGTATGTTTGTTTGGGTATTAAAGATACATAACAAATTTATAATGAGTAATATAATATAAATATATAATTCATGTAAATAAAGAGATAGACAAGCTAAACATAATTTAGAACAAGAGGTTTAAAACAAAAGGAACATTTGTTAAAATAAGAAAATTCATTTTAAATAATCGATGGAATCGTGTGAAATATTCTAGTCTAGGCTAGGGTGTACAAAAAAGATTCCTTTTTCGCCGTCATTGTTTCATATGAACATCATCAGATTCTTGATTTGAATTTGAATCTTGGAATCGTGGAACTATGACTTCACCAATCACTATAAACTCCCATTTTGACATTTAAGTATTTTTAATTATTAGCACATACATTCATAAAAAAATCATATTAGAATAAATGTCACATCGAAAAATATTATATTAGGGTGTTGTAATGTAGACAAATCTAACATTTAGATACCATGGTTTGAGTATCAAAATATTAGATTTGTCTACATTACAACACCCTAATATATATATATATATATATATATATATATATATATATAGGGAATTGAGATTTTGTAAATATTTTTGGGACACTGCCAGGACTCGAACCCGAGTTGTCCCAAAGAGAAGCGTGAATTTTTACTATCCGGCTAAGGCCAGAGGCTCTAATCACATAAATTTAATTTGGCTTCGAATTTCAATTTTGAGTATGTATATATTATTGTATTATGATCATGTCTAGATTTACATATAGAATGAAACAGAGGAGAAAGGTTGTCATCTTTTGGAATTAGTCACATTAAATTGGTAACTTGTGTCATAAAAAAAACATTATAATAACTAGAGCTGTCAAAATGGTTGGACCTATCGAGTTGACACAACCTGACCCGCAAAATTGGTGGGACGGGCCAGGAATTTTCCAGCCAACCTAAGACCTAAACGGGCCAGTCGTTTGGGTTAGCGGGTGTGTGGGTTGGCCCACGGGTTTGATCAACTAAATAATTTATAATAAAATTTGGATTAATTAATTAAAATATGATTTTTAATAATTTGTTTAATAATTTAAATCATTAAAATATAATAAATAATATTTTTTTATTTTTGACGGGCCTTTTTGGATTGGTGGTTTTTCAACCCGTCCACAGGTGGCCTAAACAGGCCAAGCCGTCTGGGCCACGGGTTGAACGTGCCAGCCCACTTGAATCAGGCTGGCCCCGATGTGAGAGCTTCAATCATGACCTAAAAAAATGAAGCTTTTTTCCCAATTTTTTTCATATATGAGTGCAATGATTATGGTATGCTAATAAACATTACAATTGTTTTTTATAAATAGAAAAATTATTTTGGGTCATGTTAATAATAAAAGAAATTTGCTTCATGTCATGAACCCAAGTGAACATCCTCCACATATTAAAACCTAGTTTAACTGCAAAAACCATCAAATATTAGGAACTACGCATATAAAAATGTAAGGAGGGTCAAGAACTATTTGGCCTCTCAAAAGCCATTAAAATCAAATTTACTAAGTTACATTCATTAAATGCCTAATTAAATATTAGGGCTTAAAAGCACAGCTCAGTACTTAATTGAATCTCTCTTATCACTAGATTTTTTATTTATATTGTCCAGGTAAACTCACTAGATGATTAAGATAAAATTGTTGAGTAATTAATTTTTTGGTCGATCGATTATAAATAAATAACGGGAAAATTCTTTTTTGCATCCTCTATGTTTATCTCTACGATTTTGGTTCGCCGTTTTGTCAAAATTGAATCTTACTCATGAATCTTCTATTTTTGCCAATTTTGATCTTTTGTTTTTACAACTTAGTTCTTTGGCACTTTAAACCTCATAGTCATGCCACTTTCACACTAAAAAAGGATTAAAATTGCACAAGAAGTAAAGAGAAATGACTAAAATTTAAATGTGACAATATAGCGTATCAAAATAACAAAGATACAAATATAAGGTCCACAGTCGTAATTTTCCCATAATTAATTAAATTTCAAATTAATATTTTTATGTAATTTTCTTTTTGAATGTACCATACCAAATTAAATTTCAAAAATTAATTGAATTGATGTTTAATAATTTTTTTGATAACAAATGGAATAGGAACACACATCAAGATATAAAAAAATGACAACATGGATAAATCATAGCAATATAAATTGCCAAGTGGATATGCATAGCTAACATGAAGATATTATTATCAAACAATCTGTTAGAGCATCATTATCAACATTAATTATCTGTGATAATTACCAAATCATTATCAAGAATTTTTTAAATAAGTAATAAAAAGTAAACTTTCAATTAATCCACTAAAATTAAGAATCAATCCCACTAACAGAGGCTAGGGTAGGCTCATATATATATATATAATTTTCATCATCATTGTCTTTTTAGATTAAACAATATCGTCTACCTTCAATGATATGTACTTTATGTCAAATCATAGAAAGTAACAATTGTAATAACATACATTACAAACTAGAGATGATACAGTTGCCCACTAACTCATCTTCCTAACCACTACTAAACTCAAACTTAGATATTACACGTGCAATAATGTTAAGCACATTTAAGGTCAAAAAACCCAAAATACCATCATACTTTAGCTTTTTTTAAAAATGTAAGAATCCATGAAATATATATCAACTAAAAGCGTAAAATGCATATCAACCACAAAAAAAACATGTAGTCACTTAGCAAATTAAATGATACCAAAAAGACAAAAGAGGCGAATGTGGCCATTGATCCTTAGAGTGATGCAGGCTGAGGCCTACAATGAAATTGGATTGATAGATAGATAACCGGGGATCACTCGACCGGCGGCAGTAGACTCACTCAACGCTACTTATCATGGAATCACTCAACGAGATCAAGCCATTTGGAACATCCCTCCAAACATAGGAAAATGAACTTGACTAACTTTTATAATTACCAAGCACTTGCAGGAAATGGTAAATTAACATCCTAATTATTGGAATTAATATTGGAATTAGTCCTACGTGGACATATGGATGAGCTCTCATGAGCTGGCAATACACGTGTATATAAAAGCTGAGAGTTAGTTACTTGCATTTCAGATTTTTCATTCTCTATATAACAGAATTGTTATTCATTCAACTAGAGATTTTTTCTTCTTTCTTTTTGGTGTTCTTCGTTCATGAATCTTTATGGTACCAGAGCCATAAGAAGTTGTGCGAATTTCATGTTCTTCAATGGTGAAGGGGAATAATGCACACATTCAAGGTCAGACTTCATCTAATCAAGGAAATCAAAACAATCGCACCATGATCAAAGATTTTAGCAATCCTTACTATCTCCAAAGTGGTGATCATCCTGGTTTGGTTCTCGTTTCTCACCTTCTCTCCAGTTCCAATTATAGCACATGGAATCGAGCTATAACTATGGTGTTAACAGGGAAACAGCATGATCGGATTCATCGATCGCACTATTATCAAGCCACCTCCTGATGATTTGTTGTATGCAGCTTGGTTACGCTCTAATAGCATGGTTCTATCCTGGATTTTGAATTTAGTTTCTCGTGAAATTGCCGATAGCTTAATGTATATTCCTACATCATGGTAAATGTGGACGGACTTGCAGGATATCAGAGTAATGCACAACGTATTTTCCAAATAAAGAAGCTTCTGATTGCTTTGAATCAAGGTGCCATGGATGTTAGTTCATACTACACACGGTTGAAAACATTATGGGATGAATTAAGAGAATTTCAACCGGTAAAAGTTTGCAATTGTGGATGGATGAAGCAATGGACTGAATTTCAAAATCAAGAGTTTGTGATGCAATTTTTGATGGGGCTGAATGAGTCTTAAGTTGGGTTTCCGTACCCCGGCGCCAGATCCAAACGCAGAGAAAATAATTGTGATGACCAAGGATTATAGATGTTAATCCCGTAGTGTTAATAATCCCTAAAGTGGTTTTACGTGGCGATTTGGAATTTAATCGAGGTGTTGGGCCTTCTGGGCTCGTTTATTTGGGTAGTTGGGATCGTTGGATCCAGAGGTTGAGATTGTATTCACATTACGGTGTAAAACCTAAGAGTTGGGTTTTTGATGTGTCTCGGAATCTCGGGTGCTGTATGAGCACCGGTAGGGGGTTTAAGAGTTAGAGAGAGAGTTTTTGAAAACAGATGATTTTTAAGGAATCATGATGTATTTGTGGGGCTATTAGTTTTTCGGGGTATTTTGCTATAAATACAAGTTGAACCCGAGATTTTAAGAAAATTTTCATTTCAGCCCTCATCTTTCTCTCTCTCCCGCGGCCGCGCCATTCCCGATCTTCCCCTGCCTCCGCGCGTAAAAACGCCTCGCCCGCCGCCGTCCGGCCGCCGTTCGGCGCGTCCGACCTACCCACGGCTTCGTCTCGTCCAGGCGCTCCTTTCCCCTCCGTCAATTGAAGGTTTCGTCGCGTTTCTCGTTCGGATTTTGCAGAAAGGCGTCGATCCCCAAAAGTTAGGGTTCATCGATTTCGAACGATTTTGCTTCCGATTTTCGTTGGGTAACCTCCCTAACCCCTTGTTCGTCTTTTTCGTGTATTTCCATGCCTTTATTGTGTTCGAAATTGAAGGATTTTAAGGGTTCGAATTTAAGGGCTTGTTTGGGTTCGAATTTAAGGGTGTTGAGTTCGAAAATTGGGGGTTTTTGTCAAGGGATGTTGATTCTTGCTTGGATAGCTTAATTCTCTTTTTAGATGAATTATGGTATTTAATTGGGTTCGGAATTGTGAGATTAGGGTTCGATTTTTGTAGGGTATTCTTGAACAAATTTCGATATTGTCTCATTTATTTCCCTCCCTGCATGTACCCTGCCCCGGGTCTTTTAAGAGGTTAATTGTCGTGTGTTGACAATATTTTGAGAGTTATGGGTGTGCTTGAGCATGGGTTACATGTTCGTAAATAATTGTGAATTATTTATCGTGTTAGCACATCATTCCTCGGGGCATGGAACTCGAGCAAGGTTTGGCTCGGACTTCGGAGATTTAAGGTACGTGCGACGTACGAGCATTACTATATATGTGAAATGCATAAGGTATTTTTGATTGCATTGAATATTGTGCGTATGGTTATACATATATGTTGATATAGCCAAGGAATGACCCAAATCTTGATATCGCCGCTTGTAGCGTGCGTGACACTAGAGTAGGATGACTCTTACATGATATAAGGGGTACTGGGTTCATATGTATTCTTCGTAAGACATTTGAGATGTCTAGGTTCGTAGAATCATGTATTCATCATAAGACATTTGAGATGTCTAGGTTCGTAGAATCATGTATTCATCGTAAGACATTTGAGATGTCTAGGTTCGTAGACTCATGTATTCGTTATAAGACATTTGAGATGTCTAGGTATAACGAAGGATTGGTAAAATAAATGCTAGGCATTTGAGCTATCTGTGATTGATAGCGAGGTTGTGAATCAGTATTAGATATTGAGATATCTATAATTGCATGTTTAATGAATTTTCAATCACTATCTGTTGATATTCGAGGATTTGGCATGCGATGAGTTAATCAATGTGTTGATTTACTGATTTATGAGATTTGATGAGTTTGATGATTGTGAGGACAGGGACAGTACACGGAATCCCGGATGAGGTTGCCATCCAGGGAGTATCATTTAAATTCATTAGTATTTACCTTTGTTGTAAATTATGAATTTCATTATTGTGATTATGGGATTTTGTGTATTGGTATGCTCACCCCGTTGGGGGCTGTCTCTGTTGGGACAGGTGGACAGGTACATCGATGGCTATGGAGCTGAGCTCGAGCTGTTGATTTGAGGTACTCCCAGGATCGTGGTACCAGGGCTTGATGGAGCACGGTATTGTATAGAGTACCTATATATACACCTGAGGATTTATACATATTCATGATGCTCGCATGTGAGCACGATTATACTTGTATATGGATTGTATATAAAAGCATGAGCCTATCTCTCTTTCATTTAAGGTTGCATGCAATTAGAGGTTGAATTGCTAGAATGATATGAGAGTCATTGGTGTATTATGTGTGGTGTCTTCCCTGGCTGGGAATTTACTTGTATTGCTGCTTTCTGTTGAGTATTATGCTTTCCCTGGCCGGGAATTTTGTTATGTGTTGTACTCTTTTTTTTTGGGATAGCTCTATTTATGGGGAGACTCTGCCCAATTTTTTGATAAAAGTTTACAATGTGAAAAGTGGCACCAAGGGGTTGGTAAAGGGCAAACATATGAGTCTTTTATTGTCAGGATGATGATCTTATAACATTGAGTATTACAGGAAATTTTGTAATTGACAGGCAATGATTAAGTATCATCAGAGCTTCCCGATTGACATTTTATAGAAAGCATGTACCACACATAGTGGTTAATACACTAATCAAGGTTTAAGGGCTTGGGGTCCTTACATTAGTGGTATCAGAGCAGTGGTTGCTCATTGGGGCTGTTAAGGGCCTAGGAAGTTATTGATAGCACATATTTATGCATGATGGCATTAATGTTGTATGACATAACGAATTGTTTATGTGCTTTTATGATATGAAAAGTGGTATTGCTAACCATTGTGGTTGCAGGAATCGTGTGGAACACGATAGGATGGCATTAATAGTGATGTCTGGCACTCCGTGTGTTACGTGCCAAGGAATCTGATTTTGTAAAAGAATCAGGTAAAGGGATATTTCCGAGGTAACATGTCTTGATATACGTATTGACTTGCAAGTGGTTGCATTTATGCATTGGATGATTGATGCATAGCGTATATGGCTATTGTTGCTAACCATGATGGTTGCAGGTTACAGGAAATATGGAGTACGTAAGCGACGTACGGGTATCCCAACGGTAACATGTATTTATGTTTGTCTGTGTGACACATGATGAATGCAATGTGATGCATTACGGTTATGATACATGTTATTATGCATTGTTGTTGCATATGTGATGTGGAATAAAGAGGTGTATTCCACGAGTCAAGAGAGATCACAGTGTATGTTTGATGCTCTTGCTAGTTTTTGTAGTAATGAAGCGGGGAGGATTGTACCGCTCATTATGAGTTTTTGTAGTAATGAAGCGGGGAGGATTGTACCGCTCATTATGAGTTTTTGTAGTAATGAAGCGGGGAGGATTGTACCGCTCATTATGAGTTTTTGTAGTAATGAAGCGGGGAGGATTGTACCGCTCATTATGAGTTTTTGTAGTAATGAAGCGGGGAGGATTGTACCGCTCATTATGAGTTTTTGTAGTAATGAGGGGGGAATCATTAAAAATAACTGATGATGACTGACTCAAGAAAGGATGATGATTCATTCCTTTGTGATGACACGGATGATAGCGGTGATGTGTTCCGCTGTGTCGATTTGTATTTATAGCGATGGTTCATTCCGCTATATTGATTGGCGATGGTTCAGTCCGCCAGGTGTATTTATAGCGACGGTTCATTCCGCTATATTGATTGGCGATGGTTTATACCGCCAGACACGGATGATAGCGGTGATGTGTCCCGCTGTGTCAATGATGATGATTCACCTCTTTGTGATTATTGCGACGATTCGTGCCGCCGTATATATAGATAGCGATGCCTTTTTCCGCTATTATGTGGACGATGATTCATGCTCAGGTGTATAGCGAGGTGTCATGCCGTCGATTCTATAGCGAGGGATTGTGCCGCTATGTGCTCAGCACAGGATTTGCCGCCTTCGAGCGATGGGTGCTGATTACACACTGTTATTGAGCGACGGAGACAGGTATGCCGCTATATTGTTAGCGATGAGGTATGAGATATTGCTATTCTATTAGCTTTATTGTATCTGGCATGTGTCGTCACAGGATGACGATGACGATGGTGTAGGAGATGTCTTATTAGACATGCATCATCGTTGCGATAATCAATGCGTTGTGTATACGTATTCAGTGGTATGCCTTGGGTGCCAGTACCGAGCACAATGTGGTGTGTGCGTCACCGATTGACATGACCCTTATACCGAGCGGGTTGCTCGAGGAAATGGATGCGCTGTACATGTGATTGTACCGCAGCTTATGTTTGGGGTAATCATATTACGAGTGGTGATACCCTTGAGGTATGCTCGTTGGAATGACTTTTAGCCATGTGACCGGACGACAGGAGTAATCATGGAAGAAATTACTCGCTTTCTGTCGATGTGACATGTGGTAGACATGGTCACACCACCCTTGAGGGTGTAGGATGGGTCCTAAGGGAGTAGGATCAGGTTATGTTAAGTACATAGGGACATTGGAGTGTCCAGGGTGTATCGGCATTAGAGAAATGTTGGATAAAGACCCACTACTCTATTGAGTCTTCTCCCCACAGTATGGTATGCCGTGCGGAAACGTCCGTCTTATAGGTAGGTTTGAGGTGAACCTAGAAAGGCAGCGACTAGTTTGTCTGCCGTGTGTGTGCAGCACCATGAGGAGCTTGCTAGAGCCGTTTTACTGCTCGTTGGAACCAAGTTTGGTAAATCGTAAGGTGATACGATGTGGATTGTGGTGGACTCTAGTAGTCACCATGTCATTTGAGGTTGAAGTTGTGCATGCCTCACTGAAACGTGTATACGTTTATGTTTAATCCTGGTGAGACTTGTCTGGGACAGCTCATGATGTTGGAGTACCAACAAGAGAGTCATCAAGTCGTTGTTGACTCGATCTGAAGGAATTCGTGTATTTGGGATGCAATGGGTGTTATTGTATCCAGTTTTTCCGAACAGTGGTTCGAGACTTGTGGATCTCGAGTTCGATGGCACTTCCCTTGTGAGGAAGGAGGTAGTGTTATACCTATTTGGAAATCTTTGAAAGATTCGGTGAGTTGGTACGTGTGGTATTGATTTTGAGAATCACGCCGTGTTGTTGATCGTCGATTTTCATTCTCCTTTGGATGTGAATGACTCAGGATTGACGGTTATGTTTGGGGCTTGGGGGTATGTTGCAGATACCCGAGCATAGTGCATTGAGTATGCATGAGGTATTCGTGCTTAGGCATGTATACCGGTGAGTATACGGATGCCAGTTATTGATTTCCTATCTTGTCAAGCATAGAGTTATGCTATTTTAGGATGGTTAAATCTCTGATGAGAGATATGGAACGCCTTGAGATTGGAAATCTCCATGGCACGATGATCATGAGGGATAATCGTGAAGCTAGTTGACTTCCCTTGAGGAGGGATTATTTTGTGAGGGTTAAGGTACTTCATTATTGGTGTTTCCCTCAGAGTTATGCGATAGCCTTCCCAAGTTTGGATTGTTAAATCCTAGGATTATCAAGGGATGGCAGGAATTCGGATTGGTTGGGTGTCGCTGTCGACACAAGCGTTGAGGATGCAATAGGTTTATTGCATGTCCTTTCAAATTTGAAACTCTGTGGAGTCTCGATTGTTTATTTTGACCAGGATGTGGTTCTTGGGATATCCGGAGGTGGACATCTTGTGAGATGTCTTTTGTGTGGATCGGTGGCCGTAAATTGCCCGATCCGAGTTGCAGAGGGTGCAACTGCTCCTTGGATGGAGGTGGTCTGTATAGCGGGAAACCAGGTTTGGTATGTGTACACCGTTGTATACTAGTGTTTCCCTCGTAACGATGTATGTTAGACATCGTGAGTCATGATAAGAGATGTCAAGGAATGATATCTACGATGGAATCAGGAGCGATTCGAATCCTTACAGTTTCAGTTGACTAACTGCTTTTGGATTATTAGCGTTGAGCTGTGCTGACGCTCTTTGACGTTATGATGGATTTGGAAGCCTATTCCACTCCAGAGTTTGACACGAGGTCAACGTTCTCACGGTTGAGGTGTCATTCAGGATGCGTTCTTACTAGTTGTATTAGAACTAAGGATAACTGTCCGATCTACAGTCGTAAGTATCGGTTGTTTTGCAGTCATGAGGGACTGACTTTTGGGATGACCTGCATTGAGGTACGTTTTGCCTCTTGGGTGCTAGGTTGGTTTTGGTAAGTCGCTCTGTTTCAGAGTTTGATGTGAGGTAAGTATCCTCGCGTTTATTAATTCGATTCTGATATGGTCAGGAATCGAGGTTATGGCTTCATGTTGCTGTGTAGCCTGGGTGTTAAGTGATACACCAGTGCTAATTTCGAGGACGAAATTCTTTTAGTGGGGGATATTGTGTTGACCAAGGATTATAGATGTTAATCCCGTAGTGTTAATAATCCCTAAAGTGGTTTTACGTGGCGATTTGGAATTTAATCGAGGTGTTGGGCCTTCTGGGCTCGTTTATTTGGGTAGTTGGGATCGTTGGATCCAGAGGTTGAGATTGTATTCACATTACGGTGTAAAACCTAAGAGTTGGGTTTTTGATGTGTCTCGGAATCTCGTGTGCTGTATGAGCACCGGTAGGGGGTTTTAGAGTTAGAGAGAGAGTTTTTGAAAACAGATGATTTTTAAGGAATCATGATGTATTTGTGGGGCTATTAGTTTTTCGGGGTATTTTGCTATAAATACAAGTTGAACCCGAGATTTTAAGAAAATTTTCATTTCAGCCCTCATCTTTCTCTCTCTCCCGCGGCCGCGCCATTCCCGATCTTCCCCTGCCTCCGCGCGTAAAAACGCCTCGCCCGCCGCCGTCCGGCCGCCGTTCGGCGCGTCCGACCTACCCACGGCTTCGTCTCGTCCAGGCGCTCCTTTCCCCTCCGTCAATTGAAGGTTTCGTCGCGTTTCTCGTTCGGATTTTGCAGAAAGGCGTCGATCCCCAAAAGTTAGGGTTCATCGATTTCGAACGATTTTGCTTCCGATTTTCGTTGGGTAACCTCCCTAACCCCTTGTTCGTCTTTTTCGTGTATTTCCATGCCTTTATTGTGTTCGAAATTGAAGGATTTAAGGGTTCGATTTAAGGGCTTGTTTGGGTTCGAATTTAAGGGTGTTGAGTTCGAAAATTGGGGGTTTTTGTCAAGGGATGTTGATTCTTGCTTGGATAGCTTAATTCTCTTTTTAGATGAATTATGGTATTTAATTGGGTTCGGAATTGTGAGATTAGGGTTCGATTTTTGTAGGGTATTCTTGAACAAATTTCGATATTGTCTCATTTATTTCCCTCCCTGCATGTACCCTGCCCCGGGTCTTTTAAGAGGTTAATTGTCGTGTGTTGACAATATTTTGAGAGTTATGGGTGTGCTTGAGCATGGGTTACATGTTCGTAAATAATTGTGAATTATTTATCGTGTTAGCACATCATTCCTCGGGGCATGGAACTCGAGCAAGGTTTGGCTCGGACTTCGGAGATTTAAGGTACGTGCGACGTACGAGCATTACTATATATGTGAAATGCATAAGGTATTTTTGATTGCATTGAATATTGTGCGTATGGTTATACATATATGTTGATATAGCCAAGGAATGACCCAAATCTTGATATCGCCGCTTGTAGCGTGCGTGACACTAGAGTAGGATGACTCTTACATGATATAAGGGGTACTGGGTTCATATGTATTCTTCGTAAGACATTTGAGATGTCTAGGTTCGTAGAATCATGTATTCATCATAAGACATTTGAGATGTCTAGGTTCGTAGAATCATGTATTCATCGTAAGACATTTGAGATGTCTAGGTTCGTAGACTCATGTATTCGTTATAAGACATTTGAGATGTCTAGGTATAACGAAGGATTGGTAAAATAAATGCTAGGCATTTGAGCTATCTGTGATTGATAGCGAGGTTGTGAATCAGTATTAGATATTGAGATATCTATAATTGCATGTTTAATGAATTTTCAATCACTATCTGTTGATATTCGAGGATTTGGCATGCGATGAGTTAATCAATGTGTTGATTTACTGATTTATGAGATTTGATGAGTTTGATGATTGTGAGGACAGGGACAGTACACGGAATCCCGGATGAGGTTGCCATCCAGGGAGTATCATTTAAATTCATTAGTATTTACCTTTGTTGTAAATTATGAATTTCATTATTGTGATTATGGGATTTTGTGTATTGGTATGCTCACCCCGTTGGGGGCTGTCTCTGTTGGGACAGGTGGACAGGTACATCGATGGCTATGGAGCTGAGCTCGAGCTGTTGATTTGAGGTACTCCCAGGATCGTGGTACCAGGGCTTGATGGAGCACGGTATTGTATAGAGTACCTATATATACACCTGAGGATTTATACATATTCATGATGCTCGCATGTGAGCACGATTATACTTGTATATGGATTGTATATAAAAGCATGAGCCTATCTCTCTTTCATTTAAGGTTGCATGCAATTAGAGGTTGAATTGCTAGAATGATATGAGAGTCATTGGTGTATTATGTGTGGTGTCTTCCCTGGCTGGGAATTTACTTGTATTGCTGCTTTCTGTTGAGTATTATGCTTTCCCTGGCCGGGAATTTTGTTATGTGTTGTACTCTTTTTTTTTGGGATAGCTCTATTTATGGGGAGACTCTGCCCAATTTTTTGATAAAAGTTTACAATGTGAAAAGTGGCACCAAGGGGTTGGTAAAGGGCAAACATATGAGTCTTTTATTGTCAGGATGATGATCTTATAACATTGAGTATTACAGGAAATTTTGTAATTGACAGGCAATGATTAAGTATCATCAGAGCTTCCCGATTGACATTTTATAGAAAGCATGTACCACACATAGTGGTTAATACACTAATCAAGGTTTAAGGGCTTGGGGTCCTTACATTAGTGGTATCAGAGCAGTGGTTGCTCATTGGGGCTGTTAAGGGCCTAGGAAGTTATTGATAGCACATATTTATGCATGATGGCATTAATGTTGTATGACATAACGAATTGTTTATGTGCTTTTATGATATGAAAAGTGGTATTGCTAACCATTGTGGTTGCAGGAATCGTGTGGAACACGATAGGATGGCATTAATAGTGATGTCTGGCACTCCGTGTGTTACGTGCCAAGGAATCTGATTTTGTAAAAGAATCAGGTAAAGGGATATTTCCGAGGTAACATGTCTTGATATACGTATTGACTTGCAAGTGGTTGCATTTATGCATTGGATGATTGATGCATAGCGTATATGGCTATTGTTGCTAACCATGATGGTTGCAGGTTACAGGAAATATGGAGTACGTAAGCGACGTACGGGTATCCCAACGGTAACATGTATTTATGTTTGTCTGTGTGACACATGATGAATGCAATGTGATGCATTACGGTTATGATACATGTTATTATGCATTGTTGTTGCATATGTGATGTGGAATAAAGAGGTGTATTCCACGAGTCAAGAGAGATCACAGTGTATGTTTGATGCTCTTGCTAGTTTTTGTAGTAATGAAGCGGGGAGGATTGTACCGCTCATTATGAGTTTTTGTAGTAATGAAGCGGGGAGGATTGTACCGCTCATTATGAGTTTTTGTAGTAATGAAGCGGGGAGGATTGTACCGCTCATTATGAGTTTTTGTAGTAATGAAGCGGGGAGGATTGTACCGCTCATTATGAGTTTTTGTAGTAATGAAGCGGGGAGGATTGTACCGCTCATTATGAGTTTTTGTAGTAATGAGGGGGGAATCATTAAAAATAACTGATGATGACTGACTCAAGAAAGGATGATGATTCATTCCTTTGTGATGACACGGATGATAGCGGTGATGTGTTCCGCTGTGTCGATTTGTATTTATAGCGATGGTTCATTCCGCTATATTGATTGGCGATGGTTCAGTCCGCCAGGTGTATTTATAGCGACGGTTCATTCCGCTATATTGATTGGCGATGGTTTATACCGCCAGACACGGATGATAGCGGTGATGTGTCCCGCTGTGTCAATGATGATGATTCACCTCTTTGTGATTATTGGCGACGATTCGTGCCGCCGTATATATAGATAGCGATGCCTTTTTCCGCTATTATGTGGACGATGATTCATGCTCAGGTGTATAGCGAGGTGTCATGCCGTCGATTCTATAGCGAGGGATTGTGCCGCTATGTGCTCAGCACAGGATTTGCCGCCTTCGAGCGATGGGTGCTGATTACACACTGTTATTGAGCGACGGAGACAGGTATGCCGCTATATTGTTAGCGATGAGGTATGAGATATTGCTATTCTATTAGCTTTATTGTATCTGGCATGTGTCGTCACAGGATGACGATGACGATGGTGTAGGAGATGTCTTATTAGACATGCATCATCGTTGCGATAATCAATGCGTTGTGTATACGTATTCAGTGGTATGCCTTGGGTGCCAGTACCGAGCACAATGTGGTGTGTGCGTCACCGATTGACATGACCCTTATACCGAGCGGGTTGCTCGAGGAAATGGATGCGCTGTACATGTGATTGTACCGCAGCTTATGTTTGGGGTAATCATATTACGAGTGGTGATACCCTTGAGGTATGCTCGTTGGAATGACTTTTAGCCATGTGACCGGACGACAGGAGTAATCATGGAAGAAATTACTCGCTTTCTGTCGATGTGACATGTGGTAGACATGGTCACACCACCCTTGAGGGTGTAGGATGGGTCCTAAGGGAGTAGGATCAGGTTATGTTAAGTACATAGGGACATTGGAGTGTCCAGGGTGTATCGGCATTAGAGGAATGTTGGATAAAGACCCACTACTCTATTGAGTCTTCTCCCCACAGTATGGTATGCCGTGCGGAAACGTCCGTCTTATAGGTAGGTTTGAGGTGAACCTAGAAAGGCAGCGACTAGTTTGTCTGCCGTGTGTGTGCAGCACCATGAGGAGCTTGCTAGAGCCGTTTTACTGCTCGTTGGAACCAAGTTTGGTAAATCGTAAGGTGATACGATGTGGATTGTGGTGGACTCTAGTAGTCACCATGTCATTTGAGGTTGAAGTTGTGCATGCCTCACTGAAACGTGTATACGTTTATGTTTAATCCTGGTGAGACTTGTCTGGGACAGCTCATGATGTTGGAGTACCAACAAGAGAGTCATCAAGTCGTTGTTGACTCGATCTGAAGGAATTCGTGTATTTGGGATGCAATGGGTGTTATTGTATCCAGTTTTTCCGAACAGTGGTTCGAGACTTGTGGATCTCGAGTTCGATGGCACTTCCCTTGTGAGGAAGGAGGTAGTGTTATACCTATTTGGAAATCTTTGAAAGATTCGGTGAGTTGGTACGTGTGGTATTGATTTTGAGAATCACGCCGTGTTGTTGATCGTCGATTTTCATTCTCCTTTGGATGTGAATGACTCAGGATTGACGGTTATGTTTGGGGCTTGGGGGTATGTTGCAGATACCCGAGCATAGTGCATTGAGTATGCATGAGGTATTCGTGCTTAGGCATGTATACCGGTGAGTATACGGATGCCAGTTATTGATTTCCTATCTTGTCAAGCATAGAGTTATGCTATTTTAGGATGGTTAAATCTCTGATGAGAGATATGGAACGCCTTGAGATTGGAAATCTCCATGGCACGATGATCATGAGGGATAATCGTGAAGCTAGTTGACTTCCCTTGAGGAGGGATTATTTTGTGAGGGTTAAGGTACTTCATTATTGGTGTTTCCCTCAGAGTTATGCGATAGCCTTCCCAAGTTTGGATTGTTAAATCCTAGGATTATCAAGGGATGGCAGGAATTCGGATTGGTTGGGTGTCGCTGTCGACACAAGCGTTGAGGATGCAATAGGTTTATTGCATGTCCTTTCAAATTTGAAACTCTGTGGAGTCTCGATTGTTTATTTTGACCAGGATGTGGTTCTTGGGATATCCGGAGGTGGACATCTTGTGAGATGTCTTTTGTGTGGATCGGTGGCCGTAAATTGCCCGATCCGAGTTGCAGAGGGTGCAACTGCTCCTTGGATGGAGGTGGTCTGTATAGCGGGAAACCAGGTTTGGTATGTGTACACCGTTGTATACTAGTGTTTCCCTCGTAACGATGTATGTTAGACATCGTGAGTCATGATAAGAGATGTCAAGGAATGATATCTACGATGGAATCAGGAGCGATTCGAATCCTTACAGTTTCAGTTGACTAACTGCTTTTGGATTATTAGCGTTGAGCTGTGCTGACGCTCTTTGACGTTATGATGGATTTGGAAGCCTATTCCACTCCAGAGTTTGACACGAGGTCAACGTTCTCACGGTTGAGGTGTCATTCAGGATGCGTTCTTACTAGTTGTATTAGAACTAAGGATAACTGTCCGATCTACAGTCGTAAGTATCGGTTGTTTTGCAGTCATGAGGGACTGACTTTTGGGATGACCTGCATTGAGGTACGTTTTGCCTCTTGGGTGCTAGGTTGGTTTTGGTAAGTCGCTCTGTTTTAGAGTTTGATGTGAGGTAAGTATCCTCGCGTTTATTAATTCGATTCTGATATGGTCAGGAATCGAGGTTATGGCTTCATGTTGCTGTGTAGCCTGGGTGTTAAGTGATACACCAGTGCTAATTTCGAGGACGAAATTCTTTTAGTGGGGGATATTGTGTTGACCAAGGATTATAGATGTTAATCCCGTAGTGTTAATAATCCCTAAAGTGGTTTTACGTGGCGATTTGGAATTTAATCGAGGTGTTGGGCCTTCTGGGCTCGTTTATTTGGGTAGTTGGGATCGTTGGATCCAGAGGTTGAGATTGTATTCACATTACGGTGTAAAACCTAAGAGTTGGGTTTTTGATGTGTCTCGGAATCTCGTGTGCTGTATGAGCACCGGTAGGGGGTTTTAGAGTTAGAGAGAGAGTTTTTGAAAACAGATGATTTTTAAGGAATCATGATGTATTTGTGGGGCTATTAGTTTTTCGGGGTATTTTGCTATAAATACAAGTTGAACCCGAGATTTTAAGAAAATTTTCATTTCAGCCCTCATCTTTCTCTCTCTCCCGCGGCCGCGCCATTCCCGATCTTCCCCTGCCTCCGCGCGTAAAAACGCCTCGCCCGCCGCCGTCCGGCCGCCGTTCGGCGCGTCCGACCTACCCACGGCTTCGTCTCGTCCAGGCGCTCCTTTCCCCTCCGTCAATTGAAGGTTTCGTCGCGTTTCTCGTTCGGATTTTGCAGAAAGGCGTCGATCCCCAAAAGTTAGGGTTCATCGATTTCGAACGATTTTGCTTCCGATTTTCGTTGGGTAACCTCCCTAACCCCTTGTTCGTCTTTTTCGTGTATTTCCATGCCTTTATTGTGTTCGAAATTGAAGGATTTAAGGGTTCGAATTTAAGGGCTTGTTTGGGTTCGAATTTAAGGGTGTTGAGTTCGAAAATTGGGGGTTTTTGTCAAGGGATGTTGATTCTTGCTTGGATAGCTTAATTCTCTTTTTAGATGAATTATGGTATTTAATTGGGTTCGGAATTGTGAGATTAGGGTTCGATTTTTGTAGGGTATTCTTGAACAAATTTCGATATTGTCTCATTTATTTCCCTCCCTGCATGTACCCTGCCCCGGGTCTTTTAAGAGGTTAATTGTCGTGTGTTGACAATATTTTGAGAGTTATGGGTGTGCTTGAGCATGGGTTACATGTTCGTAAATAATTGTGAATTATTTATCGTGTTAGCACATCATTCCTCGGGGCATGGAACTCGAGCAAGGTTTGGCTCGGACTTCGGAGATTTAAGGTACGTGCGACGTACGAGCATTACTATATATGTGAAATGCATAAGGTATTTTTGATTGCATTGAATATTGTGCGTATGGTTATACATATATGTTGATATAGCCAAGGAATGACCCAAATCTTGATATCGCCGCTTGTAGCGTGCGTGACACTAGAGTAGGATGACTCTTACATGATATAAGGGGTACTGGGTTCATATGTATTCTTCGTAAGACATTTGAGATGTCTAGGTTCGTAGAATCATGTATTCATCATAAGACATTTGAGATGTCTAGGTTCGTAGAATCATGTATTCATCGTAAGACATTTGAGATGTCTAGGTTCGTAGACTCATGTATTCGTTATAAGACATTTGAGATGTCTAGGTATAACGAAGGATTGGTAAAATAAATGCTAGGCATTTGAGCTATCTGTGATTGATAGCGAGGTTGTGAATCAGTATTAGATATTGAGATATCTATAATTGCATGTTTAATGAATTTTCAATCACTATCTGTTGATATTCGAGGATTTGGCATGCGATGAGTTAATCAATGTGTTGATTTACTGATTTATGAGATTTGATGAGTTTGATGATTGTGAGGACAGGGACAGTACACGGAATCCCGGATGAGGTTGCCATCCAGGGAGTATCATTTAAATTCATTAGTATTTACCTTTGTTGTAAATTATGAATTTCATTATTGTGATTATGGGATTTTGTGTATTGGTATGCTCACCCCGTTGGGGGCTGTCTCTGTTGGGACAGGTGGACAGGTACATCGATGGCTATGGAGCTGAGCTCGAGCTGTTGATTTGAGGTACTCCCAGGATCGTGGTACCAGGGCTTGATGGAGCACGGTATTGTATAGAGTACCTATATATACACCTGAGGATTTATACATATTCATGATGCTCGCATGTGAGCACGATTATACTTGTATATGGATTGTATATAAAGGCATGAGCCTATCTCTCTTTCATTTAAGGTTGCATGCAATTAGAGGTTGAATTGCTAGAATGATATGAGAGTCATTGGTGTATTATGTGTGGTGTCTTCCCTGGCTGGGAATTTACTTGTATTGCTGCTTTCTGTTGAGTATTATGCTTTCCCTGGCCGGGAATTTTGTTATGTGTTGTACTCTTTTTTTTTGGGATAGCTCTATTTATGGGGAGACTCTGCCCAATTTTTTGATAAAAGTTTACAATGTGAAAAGTGGCACCAAGGGGTTGGTAAAGGGCAAACATATGAGTCTTTTATTGTCAGGATGATGATCTTATAACATTGAGTATTACAGGAAATTTTGTAATTGACAGGCAATGATTAAGTATCATCAGAGCTTCCCGATTGACATTTTATAGAAAGCATGTACCACACATAGTGGTTAATACACTAATCAAGGTTTAAGGGCTTGGGGTCCTTACAATAATACAATAAACAGATCTGACCCGGGGACGGTCGATCGCGCATGATTCATATATAAACATGCAAATATCATAATATAATGCACGAAAAGGGATTACCGATAACAACGAAATCAATCTGATGGCGGTGATCCTCGAGTCCAATCAACCTGACCAGATCTACAAGCCCGGCACAAGTGCTAGTGTGATGACTGCTTTTCTATGAGAATGTGTATTGAATGGAAATGTATGAAATGAATTGAGTCTCTCAACTAGAATGACATATTTATAAGGTCATTAAGGAACTAATGGGCTATGGGTGCATAAAGCTCAATAGGCCAACTTTTGGCTTACAGGGCATATATGCTAACAATCTCCCACTTGCCCAAAAGCCAACACATGAGCACTAAACTCATAATCCAAGTAGGTCAATCCAATTGAATAACTTGATGTACAAATGACGTACATAATTATGAGATAAATATATCATACTTTTTTAATTTTAGAACTTTCTATAGATGGAACCTTTCCAAACATAGAAACTCCACTAAAGTGAGGAGCTTTCAAAAATTAAACTCATATCTTGAATATCAATCACACAATCTTGAGCACTTACCATTTAAGTCTCAATTCTCATCGATAGATCGGCGGCCGGTTAATTGTGACCCAGCGAGGCTCAAGTGTATCATAGCAGTAGCATCACAACCTTTGTGATTTTAGAAGTCAACAACTTCTTTGGGCTTACCCTGAATGCCCCATTGTCAATTAAACTCCTTTAATAGACAATTACCGAAATATAATTCCAGCAACAACCTACCGATCGTGGGTAGCGCCTAGCATCTGCGCTTCACGAAGACCTAGATACAAATGACTAGCAATGTACGAGTGTTCATTAAAAATCATCTGTTTTCAATAATTATCTCTCCAACTCAAATTTCATTACCAGCCCCAGTACAAAGTACTCCGGACCCCAGATCCCACCAAAGATCAAATTCCAAGGTTATCACCACGATGATAATACAATCTCTTCCCTTGGATCCAACGACTCCAAAAACCGGATTTAAAATCCCCGGGAGTCCCAAAGCCGCAATTTATTCATAATTGCCACAATTAAAAACCGTTAAGGATTATTACCACACCGGGATTTAACATCATTAATCCATGGGGGGGCGGGGGGGCTTCACATTTTTGCTACCACAACATCTTTAGTAGACCTCTTCTATTTAGATGTGTTGTGTTTATTCCCTTCAGTGGGCCATTGTATCTCTTGTACTTATTTTTTATGGTAATATAATTTCAGTTTTATGCTCAGAAAAATATCTTCATATTAACAAGTAAAATGTATCGGCCTGAATATGTCTTTGGTTGCTTGCAGCATACTATAATATTTTGATGTACCATATGCATCTCCTCGAAGGAAATTCCATTGTGTAATACGTTCCAATTTATTGAATTGATGTCTCATATAAAAGCTCGAGCTTGTAAAGAGATTGAACAATTTATCATTTATTCTCTAGCATTCCCTCTTACTTATGGGTTGTTTCTATTGCATCAAGTGGCGACGTGAAAGCTCTAGAAATGGCACCGGAAATCGCACCAAAAGTAGCATCAATCAAAGGCCTTTTAAGCTGGCCAGGCTCTTCCATTCCACGCCTTCGATAATTAACCCCTCATTCACTACAATTCCTAAGTACTCGCCCAAAAACTAAGATTTGACACCGTCCATGCACCAAATAAAAGTAAAGAAAAAAGTATAATACGTACAAGTTGACAACTTTATATAAAATTCTAACCGGGTACCTGAAAATAAGTAAAGAATAAAAAGGGCATCAGCAAAAATTCAAGAAAGAGGCTGGGTTGAATAATAAGAAATATTTCCAACTTAATATTCAAATAAAAGCTAGAAAACATAGCAAGATGGTTATAGCCCAATTCTATCCATAGCCTATGGGTCTTTCCCAAAACAAAAAAAGAAGAAGGTTGTCGAGGATTACCCTAAGCCGACGAGTAGGCAGAACTTTCGATACAAAATTTAGGTTGGGAATCTTGAAAGCACTTTCACGTTAACTGGCATAGCATATGCTTTTGGCATTTGCGATGAGAACTACGTTCTTTTCTGTCCTGCCCATTCATTCCTAATAAATTCCTGCCTCTAACCGCCTTTTCAATGTAATCCAAGAACACAATAAATAAGAATAGATGTTTGATCTTCAATATTAATTAAAATCTTTAGCCTTCTTATTAATTTTTTTTATTAACCACGACTTTCTAAAGTGATTTTAAACATTTTAAAATCATTTGTTTTAACTAAAAAAAAAATACAAGAAAAGTTGAAGTATAAATAAAAAGGTATATTTTTTCAGTTTTTGACTTTTTAGTTGCTTCTAAGAACAATATTAGTCCCAGTATTTTTTTTTACCAAAACCCTTTTAAAAAAACAATTTAGATAAAAAAATTTATATCCAAACAGACTCTACTTCGTTCAATAATTAAAACATAGCCTCAAGAATTTTTTTTTTTTTTTTTTTTACAATTCCTAAACTAGTTGGGGGCCGACTCGAACTCGAGCCGTTACAGGGGGAGTGTGTGTCGAGTGGCAAAGTAGGTGATTAAATTGATATCAATAGGATGCTGTAGTACGAAATTTATGGTGTGTATCTTAGAAAAGTAGTAAGTAAAAACAACAAATGGCTTTTTAGTAAGAATGTCGAGTCGAGATTTATAATCCATGTCCTTAAGACAATATTGACACGCTATGGTACTGACGGTTTACTTTGGTAATTTGTCTCCCAAGATACAACGACTATGATTTGTGATAGGAGCACTCCAAATCACAAATCCTTTAAACCACAATGGTTTAAAAGCGCTCAATATTGAACATGGATAAAGATCCACAAAATTACTCAAATTTTGATCTTCTATATGATGTGAATTTCTAAAATTCAATGTCTAATTAATTCAATGGTTGTTCCTTATATAGTATATCAAGTGGTGTCATCAAGAGACACCATTTGAAAGCATCCAATCATTAAAAATTACACCCCAACATGAATGGACACATTATTTAATTTGATTCAAATTTCCAACATATGCAACCGGTATTCAATCAAAATTTGGACTACTTTAGCAACATTTGTTAGGTCCAGATTGAAGTCTTTTTTACGACCACTGAATCTGCCTGAAACACCAAAAAGAAGAATCAAGTAAAACTATTTCATTTCTGTTTGATGCAAGTGAATAAATTTGAACCAAAATATGAGATGTGCCATGATTATTTCGTCAATCCCTTGTTTATGAGGCCAATTCTACGTGGTTAATTAAAAAATGACATTTGTTTAACCAATATTTTGAAATATAATCTTTTAAATTTTTGACTTTTGCTTGTCTTTTGTTTTTTGCAAGTATTTGAAGATCGTTTCAAAAATAAAATAAAAATAAATTAAGAAAGGTTACAAATGAGATATAATATTTGACCAACGGTGTGTTGAAAGAAAACAATCCCAAATATTGTGCAGTTCATAGGGTGTTAACAATTTATGTGCAATATGATCATTTTGAAATTAAATAATTTAAGAAGTGGAGCAAGTATGATCATTTACATTTACAACCAAATAAATAATTGGAAATGCACCTAACTAATAAGTTGGAAATGTTCAAACTTCAAGATGTACAACATTTTTAGATTCCATTCTCCAATGGGGTTAAATTGAGTTGGAATATATAGGGCTACCTAGATCACCATTTGTTGGTGTCAAAGTAAAATGGGGTAAAATTTTGTCAAAAAATAAAGAAAACCCTAAAAACGAGAATGGGATTAAATTAATTTAAAAAATTTAAAAATAGAAAAGCGTTATTTTGGTTTATTCGATTAAACGATATTTTTAAAATTAAAACCAAAACCGGACCGAACTAATTTATTTTAAAAAAAAGATTAAAATTGAACTTTTGAATTAACATAATCGAATTAAAATACATCATAGAAAGATGCACAATTTAATAGAAATCATAACCAAGCAAGAATCTGTAGATTTACGTTCTATATATCAATTATAATTCTAAAAAAAATCTTTTTTCCAATTCACTTATTATTTGATGTAAAATGGTAAGCTTATTATTAATCAAGTATGTTGTGATATTGCTATTGATTTAATTGTCCAAAAAAGCTCAATTAATTTTTTTAATCATTATAAATAATGATTATTTGAAAATTTAAAGAATATCATTAAATAGTTTAATCATAATGTTAATCACTCAAAATTAATGTAAGTTTGATAATGAGTAAAGTGTGAACAACTAATTCAATACTTACAGATACCAAAAAAGGAAAGAAAAATATCAGACAATTAAAAAAAATTAGAATTAAATATTTCAATAGTTTCTATGCTAAGTGTGATATCCCCGAAATGATTAATTGCAATTTAGGCATTAATTATGTTTATATGATTAATTATGATGGTAATTAATTGATTATGTGCTGGATTTAATTAATGTGTGGAAATGCATGGTCACATGGAAAGGATGACCCGGGAGTGCATTTCAGGGTGCATGTTGGGCATGTTGGGGAAGATTGCTTTTAGCATGATTTATTTGCCATGGTTAGCAATTATTTGGAAAGCATGAGTTAATTGATATTTTGGTGCATTTTGGATTAATGCTTTTGAAAATATCATGTTGGGGTGTTTTATACATCATGGGTTTATGAAATGCTTTTAATTAAAACCCAACCCCTTTTTACCCCAACCCCACTCAATACACTCTCACTTTTACTTTACCAAATCACCACCCAAACCCCTCCCCCTCCTCATTTTCGAGTTGAAGCAAAAAGGTGGGGAGAAATCCTTCCAAAGTTTGAGTTTGTGAAGTTTATTGGGAGATTTGAGGTCCCCAAGAGGTATGGATACCTCATTGTTGATTTTGAAGTGTTTTATTTAAGTATTGGTATGGTTTTGAAGGGTTTAAAATGGGTTTGTGTTGGGTTGTTGTGGTTTTGGTTAAGGGTTAGATTTATGTTTGTTTTGAGGTGTATTTTGAAGGTTTATGTTGATATTTATGTTGTTGGTTGGTTGGTTTAAGTATTGGTATGGATTGGAAGGTTTTGGTATGCAAAAATGGTGAAAAATCGCGAGTCTGTGCGAGGCGATCGACCGCCTGAAGTGGGGCGATCGATCGCCGAATGGCAATAGCAAAATCTCGGGACAGGCGATCGATCGCCTGTTATGAGGCGACCGATCGCCGAGAGGCAGTGGCCAATCCAAGGTTTAGGCGATCGATCGCCATGTTTGGCTCGATCGATCGCCGCGAAGGAAAAATTGAGGCGATCGATCGCCTCAGCCAAGCGATCGATCGCCAACTGTGGAATTTTGGAAAATGCTTTCTTTTGTCGAATTTTTGGTATTTGACTATTATTTAGCTTCTAATATGGGGTTGTGTGATTGTGTAGAACCATCCCAGGTAGCAACGCAACCAAGGAACTGAAGCCATATCAATTCCACTTTTGGAAAGGTACGTAGAGGACGTACGGGCACCCAACGGTATATATATCTAATATACTCATTGTTTATGCATTGTGGATGCGAGTATATATGTGATTATGCATTGTGGATGCAAATACATGTTGAATTATGCATGATGATTGTAGATGCATATGATTATTGGTGCACATCCCATGAGTCGTGGTCATCCCTTGATGATTTTAATGCTTGCCGCTATTCGTTATTGTTTCCGCTAAATGTGAAGCGAGGGGTGGGAGCGCCGCATGTCACATTTGAGCGTGGTTATCATATAGGGCGAGGAAAGGATATTTGCCGCTCAATGTGAGGCGAGGGGTGGGAGTACCGCATGTCCATTGAAGCGAGGTTATTCTATGCCGCCTATATGTAAATAAGCGAGGGGCATTAAAATACATTGTGATGGACAGACTAGGGATTGGTGACTGGTATTTGGTTTTTGATGAGATGGTATTGTGTCATGACATGTCTAGACCATTAAAAATAATCTATTGATTATACTCATGAGTTATGGTACAGGGACAACCAAACTGGAAGCGTTTTGAAATGCATGGGAAAACATGAAGTGTTTTAATTGTTTTATGCATTTACGCTTTATATTCATATTGTGTTGAATATGAATGATATTATTGCTCATGTTTGGGGGTTGTCCTTGTAGGTACTTTTGTCATGATATGAAGGGGGCTAAGACGGGTTGAGACCGTGAGCTTGAAGAGCACTTTTGGTAGATGAAGGACAGGATTATTTTGTATAGTGCCTACTCTAGGAGTAGTGTAAAACTATAATTGATAACATTCTTTTGATGGAGAATGTAATTAATCCATTGATAGTCCTCATTTTGGCATGTAACTTTTAGGCTCATGGCCTCAACACGATTAATTTACTCTGATCATTTATAATAGCTCTAATTATGCCTTTGATCCGCACTTAAGGATTAGGGTCCTTACACTAAGGATTATTTATGATGATTAAAAAAATTAATTGAGCTTGTTGGACAATTAAATCAATAGCAATGTCACAACATACTTGATTAATACTTAAGTTCATCACTGTTACATCAAAATAAATATTGAACTGAAAAAGATTTTTTTAGAATTACAATTGATATATATAATGTATTCACATAGTCTTGTTTGGTTATCGTTTCTATTAAATGGTGCAACTTTCTATGATGTATTTTAATTCAGTTCTGTTAATTCAAAAACTCAATTTTATTTTTTTTTTAAATCAGTTAGTTCGGTATGCTCTCGGTTTTAATTTTAAGAGTATTTGTTAACCGAATAAACCAAAATAACCAATTTATTTTTAAAATTTTAAAAACGCCAAGTTTCTTTTAAAGAAAGCAATTCTCAAATCCCGCATGGTGAGTGGACAAGCAAGCAGTAACGAATGGGAATCCGCCTATCTTTGTTTCGCATTTAAAATTAATTTATCCCATTCTTTTAATTTTTTATTTTTAAAAAATTTTAAAAATTATTTACCTCATTTTTAAATTTTTTTTACTACAGAAATAAAATTGGGATTCCACCTCATTTGCTCTGGCACCAAGAAATGGTGCTCTGGCATTATCGGTTGCCAATACATAAATGTCGTTGGTTAACTTTTTTTGTTAAGTAAAAATATCTAAATATATGTTATAGTTGTTTTTTTATTGGATGTCATAATTAATATGCACTTAAAATAAGCTAAAATTAAAGAGTCAGAATATATTTTTTGAGAAAATTACATATGAGTACCACTTTTCAAAACTTTTTTCAATTAAATCTATCAAAAAACATCTAAATACATATTTTAAAAAACTTCTTTCAAATAATACCATTTTATAAAACCATAATCTAAATATCAGTTTTGTTTTCCTTCTATACCCATGGCGTGTGTTTAAAACTCTTCTGATGACAATGAGCCAAGATCTTTGCAAAACGGGGATTTGCAAAATAATTATCAATCTGAAAATTTGTTCACCTTAAATAATTTCAAAAATCTTTGCCCAACTCTAACGATCATGTTTGCTCTGATTTGGATCAGAATTGAGAACCGCACTTGGTACAGCAGACTTTGGTTCTTAATGTGTGTAAGAAGGAAACAAACTTGATTGCCTTGTTTTGTGCGCAGACTTAATGGTGGAATTTTTATCGCTCTGGGTCCCTGAACCAACCCTCCACCAATCGCAGTTCATGTATTCGTCACCCTTCAACTAATTATATTTAGATTATGTAAAAAATTGTTTCCACTCATCAATTCAATCATAAGCAGCTGTGTCTAGCGGTGTACGTGTTATATCACGTATACCACTAGACTCGAGCGATACATTTGTTAAAATTAAGTGCATCATCTTAATATAAGCAAGTGCAATATCACCTTAATATAATAAATGTGTTTCGATAAGTGCACCGCTTGTGTGTAGCATTACACATATTAAACGTGTACTATCTTGTTAACATCACCACATTGTTAATTTAAAATTAAGTGCACCATCTTGTTAAAATAAGTCAACCACCTTAATATAAGCAAGTGCAGCACCACATTAATATAAAATGTGTGTTTTGAGAGGTGCACCGCTACAGTCTAGTGGTGCACGTGGCATTATATGTGCACCGCTAGACTCAAGCAGTGCACTTGTCAAAATTAAGTGCACCACCTTGTTAAAATCATTACACTGTTAAAATGAAATGCATCGCCTTGTTAAAATTAATTACACCGCTACGTGCACTGTCAGACTCAAGCGACGTAATTGTTAAAATTACGTGCATCACCTTGTTAAAATCACCATATTGTTAAAATTAAGTGCACCACATTGTTAAAATTAAGTGCGCTATATTGTTAATATTAAATGCATCACCTTAATATAAACAAGTGCATCATCACCTTAATATAAAAAATAAGTTTGTATTTTGATTAGTGCACTGCTTGAGTCTATCGTTGCACATATTATCACATGTTGATATAAAAAGTGTGTTTTGATAAGTGCATCACTTGAGTTTTAGCGGTGCAAGTATTATCCCACGTGCACTGTTAGACTCAAGTGATGCACTTGTTAAAATTAAGTACATCACCTTATTAAATTTACAACATTGTTAAAATTAAATGCACCACCTTAATATAAGTAAGTATACCACCACCTTAATATAAAATGTGTGTGTTTTGATAAGTGCACCACCTTGTTAAAATTAAGTGCATCACCTTAATATAAGCAAGTACACACCACATCAATATAAAAACTGTGCATTTTGATAAGTGCATCACTTGAGTCTAGTGGTACACTTATCCTACGTGCAGCGCTAGACTAAAGTGGTACATTTGTTAAAATTAAGTGCATCGCCTTGTTAAAATAACCATCTTAATATAAGCAAATACACCACCAAACTAATATAAGGACTGTGTTTTGATATGTGCACCGTTTGTATCTAGCAATACATATATCCCACGTACACCGCTAAAATAAAAAAGGTGTGCTTTATAGAATTACTTGCACCATCCTATTAAAATTAAGGTACTTATCACCAGCATAACGCCTATGAATACGTAAAAATACATAAATGCAGAGAAAATTAAAAGAAAAGGGCGTGGACCCCATGCACCTAATATCTTCGGCTGACCATTTTTGACATCAAAGCTATTAGGAATTTGTTTTCTTGAAGGGCAAAGTAAGCTTAATTTCAATAGAAAATATTAATAGTTTTTTGTGCATATAGAAATGGTAGTTAGAAAAGGAGATGAAATATTCTCTTTATCATTCAATGGATTTTTGGTTTTTTTCTCTTGAAATCGAACAAACCCTACCAGATCCTCTCTACTGAGACGATTAATCCCAAATTTAAGTTGTTTTCTTTATGGGATTCAAAGTTGATATTATCCATTTCCTTCGCCACTTTGTGATTCTGGACTTGATTTTGTCTATCTCCTTCGTCCCCAACTGGAACATTATCCGGCACCGACGGCATGGCCTACAGAGAATGTAGAACAAGATTAGACCAAACCGAGAACACCTTCAAATAGGGATAAATAGCAATTAGGGCTATTTTGGTCATTTCATCAAAATTGGACTTATTTGAAAGTAATTATTTTTGGTGGATTAGTCAGATGTTTTTCGGCTGAATACCGACCCAAATTTTTCCTATTTCTCCCTTTGTTAACATTGTACTTATTTGTGAAAGCTCATATTTATAAACCATTTTTATTAGCTTTTTTTTAAAATAAAAACAATGGGTTTATGGCGAATTACTTTCCCTTTGATTTTACAAATAGATATATTATCGTTATGTGGTTTGAAAATAGGTATTTTATTCCCCCCGTGATTTTGAAATAGGTAGATTACCCCCTTGAGTTTTTGGAAATAGATATTTTACCCTATCGTGATTTGTGAATAAGTGTAAAATACTCGTGGATGCAATTTTTTGCAAACCATAAGGGGATAAAATGCATATTTTCAAAATCTCGGAGGCTCAAATACATATTTCAAACCACATAACTTAATTTGCCTTACAAAACAACGTGGTGGTAAAATGATTATTTTCAAATTATATAAGGGTAATCTGTCTATTTGTAAAATTACAAGGGTAATTTACCCCAAGCTCTAAAACATTTAATGGTTTTTTTATCGTGTACTTTTGTTTCTGCTGAGATGTCAATTTTTGTTATTATTATTTTTGTATTTTCTCCCATAAGATGTCAAACTTTGGGTTATACACGATTAAAAAGCATGTACTGCTTATTAATATCACGTTTCAATCTGAGAAATTTCAATTTTTGTATAATAATTTTGTTTCATCTTTAATTTTAATTTTTTCGTTAAAATGATAATGTGATGCTGAATATTGTTAATACGATGTCGAATATTTGAACATATTCAACATAATACGAGCTTCTTAGGAGAGAAAGATTAAAATTATTTATAAAATAAAAACATTATACCAATAATAAAATTTAATTAATTTGAATATCAAAATCAAAACTAAGCGAAGTTGGTGACTAATTTTGTTTTCCCATATAAACAGAGCATGGAAGAAACCTATAAGATCCTCAACCATGGTTAACTCAGATCATCACCACGCTTAGAAAAAGCCACCAAGGCAAGCTATACAGGTCCAGTCAACGTTTCCTCGAGTTATTTTATATCTATTGCCTCGTAAATTTTCTCGCAATCTCCGATTTCTCTTCATTAAAAGCAATCTTCTTTTAGCATCTTCTGGTTCTTTTTCTTGGATTTTGCATAGAAAAATGGAGTCTAGAACTCTGGAAATCGAACTTCAGTATGCCAAGGACCTGAACAAGGTCAACCTTATCAGCAAGATGGATGTTTACGTCGTCGTTTCAATCTCCGGTGGTGATAAGAACTCAAACCAGAAGACCAAATCGTCGGTGGATCACGACGGCGACGCCAACCCCACGTGGAATTTCCCGATGAAGTTCACGGTGGATGAGGAGTCGCTGCAGCAGAACCGCCTCACGCTTGATTTCAAGCTTGTATGCGAGAGGGCTTTGGGTGACAAAGACATCGGCGAAGTCAACGTTCCCATTAAAGAACTCTTCGATTCTCCGGCGAAGGGCGGCGAGGGGAAGCAGATCTTGAGCTATCAGGTAAGAAAACCCAGTGGAAAGCCCAAAGGTCAACTCACTTTTGCGTATAAATTCTGCGAGAAAACCGCCGGAGCACTGCCGTACGCTGCGGAGCACGTGCTGGCACATCCTCCGGCGAAGGCTGATGGCGAACCCATGACGGCGTACCCAGCTGGATCTAGTGCGCCATACCCGCCTCCACCTCCGGGAGTGTACCCACCGCCTGTGGCCTACCCTACCACCGCGTCGTCAGAAGGTCAAGGACACTATCCACCACCCACGGGGTACCCTCCAGCTGGCGGTGCTCCGTCGCCAGGAGTATATCCTCCGCCGCTGCCATCTGGATATGGGTACCCCCCGCCACCGCCACCACATCAAGGATTCGGGTACGCGCCGCAGCCGGGTTACGGGTATCCACCGCATCCCGGTTACGGGTATCCACCGCAGCCCGGTTACGGGTACCCACCGCAGCCGGTGCAGCAAGCGCCAAAGAAGAACAAGTTTGGACTTGGATTAGGTGCCGGGTTATTGGGTGGCGCAGTTGGTGGATTATTGGTCGGAGATATGATTTCCGATGCGTCGGATTTTGATTGCGGTGGTGGATTTGATTTTTGAGTAATGATTAATTCAAATTTCGATTTTTGTGGTCTTTTTTTATTTTATGTGATCAGATAATCAATGTAATATTTGGACGATTTCTCTTTGCTTGTTACCAATTATTGTAATTTGTGTTATTCCAATAACAGTATTTGCTAAATTTTTGTAAGAATTTTAAGTGTAAGGGAAATATTGGGTACAAAGTGGTCCAACCCTTCTTATACCTCGTGAATGGCTAAAATTTCGTACATTGAGTTTACTTCAGGACCTGAGACCCGACGGGTTCAACCTGCGAACCCTTTTTTTATTTTTTTTATGTTGCCGGCTGTTTATAAATTGGTGGTCATGTGATCAGTATAAATACGGTTGATCGGTCAATATTTTGTTATCGAACACTTTGACTAAGAATTAGAACTGAATTAAACAAAAAAAGTACATTAATCAAAACTCAAAAGTGAAAACTACATCAAATTAAAGAGTTAACATTTATAAACTAATAATTACGATAGATCAGTACATTCTTCATCATCTTCTTCCTCATTAAAAATTGAAGGACATGTTACAGTTGAACAAGAAGATACATGTCAAATATAGATTGTGTAAACTTTGCAGTATATAATATAATGATAGAAAGACTTATAAATTTTATTTACCTTTCACATCATTGAACAACCAACGATGAGAACACATTAATGTCTCCACAGTTCTTGGATGAAGCTTACTACGATGAGGATCAATCAAAAATACAACTTTGCAGAATCCATGAATCATCAATAAAAAGTGTCCAGTGATTGCCATGAAACCCTTCTTTGTATTATTTGATGTCAACATATCCGTTGTGATAGCAATTCGACACTTAATCTTATCAGACAATTTGTAAAACTTAGTCCTTTCAACATTATAAATCTTCAAAATATATTTCTAAGTGTGTTTCTTGAGATAATATTAAAACATGGTTGCAATCTAGAAGAATATCTTCGAAACCTGATATGATCAATCACACTAAGAGGGTAATCATGTAAGATGATCATAGTCGCAAACTCACGCCTTGAATATTCTTGGTTGATCATATGTGTTACAAGTTCTTTACTTCCACTAGCTTTCTTATTTGCCATCATTAGACTTTGACAGATATCCATTTTTTTTACTTTTATTACAAGTCTTGTCATAGTGCTTTTTCAAAAGAGTGGTTTCATGATTAGGTGGAGCTTTCAGATGGGTTTTGCAATAATTAAATTCAGAATACTGAACATTCTCAAATATCAATCTTCTAAAATGGTTCCAAACCCCTGATGTCTGTTTTCCCTTACCACCACTTTAAAAACTATTCTCAGCTCCAACATCCATCATTGTATTACTTTCTTGGATTTAAGTGATGGTTGAGAATTCACTCCTTTTTCAGATTCCATCTTTTGATAGTATTAACAAAAGTGTAGAAAAGTATAAATATATGAATATATACCAAGTATTGTTTGGTTATGCAATGCACATTCAACAATCAATAAATATCCACGAGGGAGTAGTGTGGTGTGAAGGATATTCAAGAATCAATAAAGTTCAAAATCTTATCATAAGCATCAACATTTAATGTCACGCCCCGAGACCGGGGTCGATAACATCGGCGTTGATTCCAAACATTAATTCAAAATCAACAAGCCTCGTCTACAGATCTATGATAAAAACCAGTCTATTTATTCCATAGAAAATAATAATCGTCTTTTACAATTGATATTACAAAATACATATCTCGGATTAAATCAAATATGCGGAAGCGTAAATAAAACTAATAAATTCTTGAAGGTTCTTCGTGGATCATCATTTCCAAAATTGTTCTTGTAATTCTTCATCGATCTCTACTTTTCATCTTTGTCTGGGAGGGGAGGTAAGGGGTGAGTATTTGGGAAAATATTCAGCAAGTAGGGGCCGATTGAACATAGTAAAAAACACATATATTTTCATAGCAGAAATCATTTTAAACATTTCTTTATCAAATCCATAGATCTTGGCACATAAACACATTAACACATATCTCCACATATCCACAAATCGACTTATTGGATTCAAGAGGTGGCTCCCGTGGTATAGCACTTTTCTCTTAAGGATCAAGAGGTGACTCCCATACATGTGGCACGCCCACATCATGTAGCACTTTGCCCCGCCGAATCAAGTGGTGTCTCATACATACGTAGCACGTTGCTCCGCAAGGTCCTTCATTCATGATCATGTCACATACTTGTTTAGACTTAAAAATATACTTTTCATGGGGTTGTTCAACCGAGATTTAAAACATACATAAGGTTTGAAAACGAAATGAATTTGTAGCAAAAACCCACTTACCGTCGTTGGATAAAGCATGTTGAGATGATATCCGGTTGAGAAAATGATGTGAATCTTCTCCTCTCTTCTTGAAGGTTTCGAAATGTATGTGTGTGGAGTGTGTGGTGGTAGTGCGCTTATCGTGTACGCCCAAATTAACCCCACTCAATCCTCAAGATTGATAACAATAATGTAGTAGCGTGAGTAGGGATCGATCCCACGAGGAGGTGTGAATCTTTGTGTTAATGAAAATCAAAACAAAAGAATAACAAAAGATGGGGTTGTGAGTGATTGAATTATACTACTTAAATTAAAATTAAAGATTAAACTAATGAAAGCGATTCTTGGTATCGGTCGACTCTTCCTTGGAATTATCATCTATTTCATCGATTCACAAAAGACTCAATTTTTCATTTGAATATTCATCGTTGGACGTTTAATCCAATAATCAAAGTCCTATCTCACCTTACGTTTAGTTAAGTAGCCCAAGCGTTCTAGTTTAACCCTTATCAAACAATCAATCAAAATACAAGCGATTAAGATTTAAATCGATGATAGCATATGAACTAGTGAGATCGATGAAGCTAAACAACATAATCCAAGCGTCTATGTTTAATCTAGTCAAGTGTTTTCCCTAAGAATTTAACAAACTCACAAGCGGAAATTCATCAATCTTAGTTGCTTCGTAAATTAGAGGGATCAAACGATTCCGTATTTGATATCTAATTTAGCGTTAGATTTCATGCAAGTTACTAGGTTGTCAATCCAATAAACAAACATCAATCATATCAACAAAATCAGAAAAACTCTTGATATTCAATAAAATTGATATATAAAGCGTATGAATCTCCCCAAGATAAATAATTCCAAGGATTTGTCTTCCTCAACCAAGAATTAAAAACTAGCTAGACATAATCTAATAAAAACAATAAATAAAAGCAAGGGAAAGAATACTAATCCGATCTCCGCTCGTCGAAGTGTCAATCCCGCCTTCGCTTCGATCTTCGTAGCCGTTCTTCAACAAAGTTGAAAAGAAAATATAAAACTATCCTAAACTACTCTACCCTAACTATCTAGATGGTTAAAAGGTCTGAATTTCGAGTATATATGTATTGGGAGGCTGATGGAGTAGGTTAGAATCCATGTGGGAAGGAAAGAAATCAAGTTTTTTAATTTTCCAAAAGTCTTCAGGCGTAATTACGCGTATAATGGCGTAGCTACGCCTAGACATGCCGTAGCGTTGGCGTAATTACGCCTATGAATGGCGTAATTACGCCTGTCCATCATTTTTCTGGCGAGTTTTGTATTTTGGCCATAACTTTCACATACGAACTCCGAATTCGACGAGTCAGCTGTCCACGCGAAGATAACTCAAAGTTCTACAACTTTTATATGGACCACATTCCCAAAACTTGGCTGGAATACATAGAAATTTGAGGAGAAAGGAGCAACATGTGTCTTTGATTCCGGTTTTTTCCTCTTTTCTTCAACTTTATTGCTTCTTTCATCATTTTAGCTTGATTTCTTCACGTTTCCCTACATTTACACAAATATACGATTAGGTAGCATATGTATCAATTTATCCATCAAAATATACCAAATCGTAGATAATTAAGCGCAATAGATGTGTCTATTTCTAGTCACATCATGTGGCATTTTCGAAAATGATGAGAGGTAGAAAAGGTGGAATATAGTTTTCTCTCTTATGGTAGTAGTGTTGGATAATCATCCCTTAACATTGGCCAAATAAATCCCATAAATTGAGTCAAGTAAAGAAAGTCATGAATGCATATGATATTATGATAATTGGATGCTAATGGTGTGGCAATTAAGTGGGAATATAATTAGGAGTAAGGTGATTCAATGTAGGAGGATTTCAATTTGGATCCCTAAACTTTGGCCATATAATTGAATAAGATAATTGAATGGTAATGTCATGATTTGATCATGCAATTAAATGGATGCCAAAATTTGGGCATGACACTTGAATGAGTCAATAATGAGGCAAAATGAATAAAGGATTTTGAGTGTTTAATGTAGGAGAATTATTTGACCAATACCAAAAGTTATGCCCTTTAATGACACAATTTGACCAATGTACTAAATGTCATTAATGAGATTGAATGATAGCATTTGATAGGGTTGAATGAGATTAAATGGTGGCATGATTGAGTGATACAATTGCATGACCTTGAATGACTCTCATGATTTGGAAAGGCAATTGATTAAGCAAATTTCTGGGGCTTCACATCCCTCTATCCTTATTGGAAGTTTCGTCCTCGAAACTTGAGTCGGCTCGATCTTGATGAGACATTTATATTTCTCTCGCATCTTTTCTTACGGTTCCCAAGTGACCTCTTTACACATATGGTTTGACCTTTGGACTTGTCGTATGGAATGGTCTTTCATCTCAGTACTTGATCCTTTGAGTCCACTTTCAGATTGGAATATCTTCATACTTCCTAGTTTCATTCATGTTTCCTTCAACATCTGAAGGTTCTGCTTCGAGTACATGGTTCGGATTGGCAATGAATCTCCTCAGTTGTGGTAAGTGAAATATATTATGAATTTGGGATAGGCTTGGAGTGAGTGCTATTTTGATTCTGTTGGGACCGTCAATGTTGAAAGTAACTCGCTTAGGGTAAAAATTTGCTCCAAATTTCGTACTGAAGTCTGAGGCTGAAACACATAGCATATCCTCGAGGGTATATGACCGCTTATTTTTTAAACAGAAAATTTCTTTGTAGCGATTCTACCGTAAGTGCACGGTTGTCAAGTTTTAGTATAGTTAAATGAAAGTAAGGGTTGTCGAATCCACATGGACTAACGTATAAGTACCAAATAAAACTAGTAAAATTATATTAGCCTACGATTAAAAAGGGTAGATTAACTAATGCAAATTTAGAACTAAAGAATCCAAATAAAACAAGAATAAAATAAACTAAATGGATTCCGGATATGCAAAGGAATTTCGCTCGAGAAATTTATCTAGCTCTTCGTTCAACTGTGTTTTCGTCAATGATTCGTTTGAATAATCAACTACTAAACAATCGATTCTTAAGGTGAAATGTTTCGTTGTTATTCAATACACTCTCTCGAGCTGTATAGAAACTAATATCAAATTAGAACAAGTAACTCTCGTTCACTTATTTACTAATCTGATATTGCATAAATCTTCAAAACCTAATTACTCTAAATCTCTCGATTCAAAGTGCTCACGTATGTGATTTTATCTCTCGATCTCAGTCTTAAACATACATCATGAATTATTGTAGCGTATTATAACGTTATCTCTCGATCTCGGTTATAACTCACAAATTCAATCAAAGTTAGCTAGGCTTTGATATCGTTAAGCATATAATTCATGAACAATAAGAAATCAATCCACTCATGCACATTCGAATCAATAACTCAAATACAATTGTACTCAACTCGATAAAATAAACTCAATTCAATTCAAATCAAATAAATGCGATGTTTAATTGTCTCTCGACCTCAAAAACATCAAATGAATATGAAAATCGAATAAATAAGAGTTTAGAAATACGATAAACGTGGAACAACTCCGTGCGTTGCACCGTAATCTCTTCTCTTGCTCCTTCCTTGCACTCCGGAAACGTCTCGCTCAAAGCTCGGACGGAGAACGGAGGAAGATGGCTTTTTCCTCGGGTTCTTCTCGGCGGCTACTAGGGTTTTCCTTGGATTATTTTCGGCCTCCTTTACTCTCTGATCTGATATATTTTGATTATGGAAATTATTTACCATTTAAACCACCGAGAATCCATCAAATATGGAAGATAATTTTTTTTTAAAATTCGCGTATCCATCGATCGAAAAGATTTTCCGATCGATCGGTGCACTGTTCACTTCAGCGTTTTAAACTCTCTGCCTCGATCGATCGATCTAAATTTTGGTTCCGATCGATCGACACTTCGATAAACTTTTTGCTGAGTTCTCTGCCTCGATCGATCGATCGAGAAATATTCTCGATTGATCGATGCTTTAAAAAATCTGAATTCTTCTCTTTTTCTCTTTTTCGCCTCGATTTCACCCATTTTCTTCATTTTAGCTCATTACTACCATTTCCAACCTATTTTCCTGAAACAAGCAAATAAATACCAAAAAGCGTAATTTCATCCAGGAAAAAGTACAAAAAACGGTAAAAAATTACAGCTAAAAACACGTAATATCTAAGCCTATCAACTCTCCCAAACTTAGACTTGATCATCCTCGAGCAAGCAATAACCTCAAAAAGTAGAGTTAAACTTAATACTTTGAATGAATCATCTTTACAACTCAAAGTACAAGCTCAGCAATCCTACTTACACATCAATAAGAGTCATTCAAAGTTCAACAGGAAGCGTTTTCTCCTAAGCTAAACAATACATCACAACATCGGAACGTGCGTGTGTGCTATTGTCATTCATGAGGTATAATCACATCTTTAAGATCAAACTGTGCCATAGAAACTCAAAGTCGAGATTACTTTGGATTACTCTACAAATCTACTATCCAGCACTTCTTCACTAATGTAATTATTCCCTAGACTTGGATCAGAATGTCTTTAAAAGCTTATAGTGTTAGGCCTTTTGATGTCGGCTCCAAAGAAAAGGTAGGATGAATGCAAAGAAGAGAGTATAATAGAATCAGTTCAAAATTTTTCGCACAATATTGAGCTTCTCTTCAACTTTTTCTAGCCTTGGCCACTTTGGGTCTTATTTGAATGTTTTCATTTTTTTTTCTTTCAAGGCATTTCTCTACATCTTTTCTTATTGCTCATTCTTTTTTTCATTTTGTTTTTCACAATGAACTCATCTACATATACAATTCAGTGCGAATGAGATTCATCATACTCCCTTAGGGACGGATACCATTTTTCCTTTAGGCTCAATCCAAGGTAGGTATAATGAGTTAGCCAAAAATGTCGAATGGGGGTCTAATTATATGCAATGCATATACCATTCTTTTTCAATAAGGCTCAAGAGGGGACACTAAGGAATGATGTAGACAAGGTAAGCTTGAAAGGCACAAACGGTCCAAAGATCGCCTAAATCATCTCCAAGTCAAGTTCCTAATTATAAAATTTCGCCTCAAAGTGCTTTCAACTAAATTGTAGAGTTTTCTAAGATGATCAAGACAAATCATAGTTAACACAAGTTTTCACTTTATTCAACACATACTTCACTCAATCATGACTCAAAACGTGCTCAAACTATTCTTCAGTTTTGACATAAGTTCAACAAAGGATATATACAAACAAGTTAAAAAATTTCATGACCCCTATCTAGATGAGGATTAATTTCATCATGTAATACCGTTGCAAATCCAACTCATCATTTCTCAAGAATAACTCATTTTAAAAAAAATTTGTTGATAGTGCTCAAGGACGAATTAGTCTCATAAGAGTGCAGTCATGCAAGAAAAGAAACAAGACAAGCAGCAAAAAGTGCAAAAACAACAAAAAATACTACAAATATAAACAAACCCCCCCAAACTTAATATGTGCATTGCCCTCAATGGATAAGAAAAATAAACGTAATGGCAAAACACATACCATGACGACGATCGTCACTGATCGTCGTCCTCATCATGCTCCGGAGGGGGAACTGGGTAGTGACGCTCCTCACCCCGGTATGGCGGAAATGGTGGGTACTCAGCAGGTGGGGGTGCATGCGGCTGATATGGTGGGAAGTATGGCTCTGGCGGGAACTGGAATCCTGGGAAGCCCTGGGACATGGCAGTTTTCCATGCACTTTGGTATTGCATGAACTCCATCTGACGCTGAGTTACCTGCTCATGGTCCAACTGCAATGCTCTCTGCATGCTGTGTATGTCCGCTGCATGCTATGGATGCTATGCTTCTCCAGGCGAATGTCTTGGAGATACCCTGTGAAGGGAGTCCAAAGTGATGTGTGTACGCTCTGCAGCAGAGGATGATGATGCTCCGGCATGTCTGGTGTCCGAGGGTTGTGGCTCAGCCCTTCTTCGGCCTGTAGGGGGTGGTGGACATCAACAACAATCGGAGTCTTCGGTGGAAGTAACTCCTCGCCTTCCCCCCATTGCACTCCGCATCTCTGGCATAAAGCAGTGATGGTAGATGGAAAGGGTAGTGTGGAAGTATGTGGTCTGCTACCGATATCATAGATGTGAGCACTAATAATCTCGCCCAAATCCACGTCCTGCCCTGTGAGAATGGCAAATACCAGGGCCGCTCTGTCCTTTGTCACCTCAGAAGTGTGGGTCGAGGGCATAACCCGTGAGGCGATAAATGAGAACCACGCTTGGGCCTCTGGTGTCAAATGCTTCTTGAGAACCACATGTGGCTCTCCCTTATCGTTCCGCTGCCAATCTTTTCCCGGCATGCCAATAACGGCGAGTACCTCATCATAATGTATCGTACTCTTTCGGAAGGATTGGTACGCACAGTTATGCATGAATGGCATCCGGTAAACATTATAAAAACATTTGCTCTGCGTCCTGGTGGGATAACTCGGAGATTCGTGTAGAATTCCCTCACCAGCGGAACCACAGCATCCATTGGTGTTTGAACAAACTGAAACCACCCTCGTCGCCTTACTGCCCTTATGACAGGACATTCAATCTTGTCCATACTCATGCCCCTTTCAGGACTGAGGGGTTTCTTGTGATAACTGGGATACAACTCAGCTGCCGTGGCATTTTCAAACTTCTGTTTGTCATACTCTTGCTCAGAAGTGGTGGCCTCCGTCTGTTTTTGCTTCTGTGAGGCCTCCGCCTGCTTTGCCTTCTTTCTTGGAGCCATTTTCTTGCTAAGTTCTTCTCAGTTATTCCGCTTTACTGCAATAAAACACCACACCCAAAACACAACAATATCAACAGCCCGCAATACAACAACAACTCCCCCAAACTTCGATTCTTCTTGACCCAATTTAACAATAACAAAGTAAATGCACCAAAGGATGAAAAGATACAAAATTTAAAACCAATTACCAAGAAAAATATGATCTTTGATGAACTTGGCGCTTGGCTCGGAATTCTCTTTCGGATGCAATTCTACCCAATTCGGTTTGCAATACTTCAGATCTGCAAATAAAATCTCATCAGAAACAATTCTTACTTCAAAGATTTGAAGTAATTTGAAATTTGGGGAGAAAATTGATGAGAGATGATGAAAAATTGGAAGTGGCGAGTGGTTTTTTGTTGGAGAAGAGAGGAGAAAAAAAATTTGATAGTGTTGTGCAGACTGTGCGTCGGCCCTTTTTTTTTCAAAATTTTATCTCGATCGATCGATCGAGAAAAATTCTCGATCGATCGGTCGAGGCAGTGAATTGCTTCGCCTTTAATATTTCCGGGCGATCGATCGAGATTTTGCCTCAATCGATCGCCAGCACCAGACTACCAAAAACAAATTTTTCTCAAAAAATTTCCTCTCGGGTTGCTTCGCCTACATCTTTATTGATCTTGTTTTTACACCTGCAACAAAAATCGCACGGATTCATTCACGGGACCTCTAAAAACAAATTAAAAACAAACAAACTACAATGAAAAAGAAGGGGAAGAAAGTTCTTAATTTATAGTCCCAAGCTGGACTGTCACCTCCTTCTCTGTTAACTTGATTGCTCCTTCGGATTCTTCATAGATCACTCGGAAGCGCACCTTGTGTCCTTCCAGAAATCAATGTTGCCAGCTGCCCTATCTGCACTTCCAGGTTCTTAATCGATGCATCCTGATTCTGCATCCTCACCTCAGTCGACGAAATCAGTTTGGCCATCAGCTCCTCCATACTCGGTTTTTGTGTGAACCCCGACTGTGGTTGTGGATTCAACACATTCTCTTGGTTTGACCACCTCAGATTTGGGTGGTTCCTCCACCCCGGGTTGTATGAGTTCAAGTATGGATTGTTTTGCTGCCTGTTCCCTATGAAATTCACAGCTTCAGTAGTTTGATTAAATTGCTTACCTGCTTGGCACTCAATGCTCGGATGACCGCCTCCACATAAATCACAGAAGACAGCTTGAGTTTGCATCGCTGCTGCACCCATGCTATCTATCTCCCGGTTCATAGCTTCCAACTGAGCCGAAATGGCAGTAATTTCGTCCACTTGATGGACTCCTATTGGTTTCTGTGGCGTGTTCCTTTCCGATTGCCACTGATAGGTATTGGACGCCATTTCCTCCAATAATTCATACGCTTCTTCCGGTGTCTTCCGCATGATCGATCCCCCAGATGCTGCATCTATCATTGATTGGTTAGCAGAAAACAAACCATTGTAAAAAGTATGTACCTGCAGCCAGATGGGTAGACCGTGATGTGGGCATCTCCTCAATAAATCTTTGAAACGAACCCACGCCTCATATAAACTCTCGGGGTCGAATTTCCCGAACGTGGTGATATCGTTCCGCATTTTTGCCGTCTTGGAAGGGGGGAAATACTTTGATAAGAATGCTTTAGTCATCCCTTCCCATGTTGTAATCGATCCTGCAGGTAATGAATTTAACCAAGATTTAGCTTTGTCTCTCAATGAAAAAGGGAAAAGCCTTAACCTGATGGCGTCGTTGGAGACGCCATTATGCTTAAAAGTGTCACAGATCTCCAAGAAGTTGGAGATGTGAGTGTTTGGATCGTCAGAGGCAGCTCCCCCAAACATTACAGAGTGCTGTATCATTTGGATAATTGCAGGCTTGATCTCGAAGTTATTAACCTGGATTGTCGGCCTAGTAATGCTGGATAAAGGTCCATGGAATGTTGGCTGTGCAAAGTCCATCATCGATCCCCGGCAACGGCGCCAAAAACTTGACCGCTTATTTTTTAAACAGAAAATTTCTTTGTAGCGATTCTACCGCAAGTGCACGGTTGTCAAGTTTTAGTATAGTTAAATGAAAGTAAGGGTTGTCGAATCCACATGGACTAACGTATAAGTACCAAATAAAACTAGTAAAATTATATTTAGCCTACGATTAAAAAGGGTAGATTAACTAATGCAAATTTAGAACTAAAGAATCCAAATAAAACAAGAATAAAATAAAATAAATGGATTCCGGATATGCAAGGAATTTCGCTCTATCTAGCTCTTCGTTCAACTGTGTTTTCGTCAATGATTCGTTTGAATAAGCAACTACTAAACAATCGATTCTTAAGGTGAAAGGTTTTCGATGTTATTCAATACACTCTCTCGAGTTGTATAGAAACTAATATCAAATTAGAACAAGTAACTATCGTTCACTTATTTACTAATCTGATATTGCATAAATCTTCAAAACCTAATTACTCTAAATCTCTCGATTCAAAGTGCTCACGTATGTGATTTTATCTCTCGATCTCAATCTTAAACATACATCATGAATTATTGTAGCGTATTATAACGTTATCTCTTGATCTCGGTTATAACTCACAAACTCAATCAAAGTTAGCTAGGCTTTGATATCGTTAAGCATATAATTCATGAACAATAAGAAATCAATCCACTCAATCACATTCGAATCAATAACTCAAGCACAATTGTACTCAAACTCGATAAAATAAACTCAATTCAATTCAAATCAAATAAATGCGATGTTTAATTGTCTCTCGACCTCAAAACATCAAATGAATATGAAAATCGAATAAATAAGAGTTTAGAAATATGATAAACGTGGAACAACTCCGTGCGTTGCACCGTAATCTCTTCTATTGCTCCTTCCTTGCACTCCGGAAACGTCTTGCTCAAGCTCGGACGGAAAACGAAGGAAGATGGCTTTTTCCTCGGGTTCTTCTCGGCGGCTACTAGGGTTTTCCTTGGATTATTTTCGGCCTCCTTTCCTCTCTGATCTGATATATTTTGATTATGGAAATGATTTACCATTTAAACTACCGAGAATCCATCAAATATGGAAGATAAGATTTTTTTAAAATTCGCGTATCGATCGATCGAAAAGATTTTCCGATCGATCGGTGCACTGTTCACTTCAGCGTTTTAAACTCTCTGCCTCGATCGATCGATCGAAATTTTGGTTCCGATCGATCGACACTTCGATAAACTTTTTGCTGAGTTCTCTGCCTCGACCGATCGATCGAGAAATATTCTCGATCGAACGATGCTTTAAAAAATCTGAATTCTTCTCTTTTCTCTTTTTCGCCTCGATTTCACCCGTTTTCTTCATTTTAGCTCATTACTACCATTTCCGACCTATTTTCCTGAAACAAACAAATAAATACCAAAAATCGTAATTTCATCCAGGAAAAAGTACGAAAAATGATAAGAAATTACAGCTAAAAACACGTAATATCTAAGCCTATCAGTATAAGTTCTCCTTTCAGTCTGACCATCGATTTGTGGGTAATATATGGTACTTAGAGTCACATGAGTACTTAACGTTTATCGAAAGCTCTTCCAAAGACGTGATACAAATCGTGAGTCTATATTAGAAGTTGTCTAGACTGACTTACTACATTCATTAGTTTATAGTTTCAACCGAGCTCTTACCTAATAGAACCAACATTCATATGTACAAGTATTTCTTCTATCGCTTTCGATACGCGCTCTAATGAAAGTATATTAATCTTTGGAAGGTGAAAAATAATTCGAGTTTGAATGGACGTTCTTTGCCAAGAATGATCAACTTTTTGTGAGCTGAACCAATTAACAATGTGATGTAATACTACAAGAATTTGCAAGGGTAACTTATGTTGTTCTATGATACAATCTCATGAAAGAGAAATGATAATTTCAAGAAATTGGAAAGAAGGAAAAAGTATGTAGTTTGCATCAACTCGAAGTAAATTTTGTACCATGATAGTCGAAAAATAAATTTTTTTTTTATATGAAGAAATCAATGTCATATCAAACTCAAGCAATCATGGAGTCTCGACAATGAATGAATAACCAATTGATGTATCGAACTTTAATGAAGAACGAGAACCACATTATCCAAAGAATATTTGGGTAATTATGAAGCAAAAACATATTATGAAGAACCGAAGTACTAGAAATGATTGAACGATTGTTTCACAAGTCAGATATATTTCAAACGGTCCAAACTATTTAAAATAGATGAGGATATAAGAACAATTCCAGGGTGAATCAATAGTTGAATAAGTGTTTGCACAAATGAGACTATTTCAAAATTTACGAATGAAGCTCTATAGTGCAATAAGTAGATTGAATAATTGTCCGGACAAAATCATATGATTCGAGTATTCTAGAAGAATTAAAAATGAGCTTTCACATTGAATACGATATTATATCGAAAGGGACAAAATAGAGAGCAAAAGATATAATTGATGTTTAGAATGAAATAAATCAAGCGGGGAAATGCCCAATGGGTGTGATGACATGCTAACCCATTATTCCAATAAAAGTTGACTTCAAGGATATCAATAATAAATTTGAAGAAAGATGAATGAATTCATTGGTCGAATAAATTGTATCGAATTTCAAAAGATTTATTGGACTGCAGAAAGTTGGTTTCTAATTTTCTTAATAAATTCTAAGGGACTAGTCTATTCTCATTTGAACCAAAATATTATAAGCTTGAGTACGATGTTCCATCACTATATCCAAATTGAGAAATGGATTTCTAATTTCCTTATTAATATTTAGATACTAATCTACTATCTCTCATTTCAACCAAATGATCATACAACTTGAACCCAAAGTATCACAACTTATACTCAAATTATGAGATGTATCTTAAATTATGTCTCCCAAAATTATAACATGACTTTACTTAGTTCTAAGGATCTCAATAAGAATAACGAGGGCATGTCATCGATTATTCGAGTTAGCCCGAGATTTCTCTCGAAATGAAGTTCCTCGAAATTGAGTGATTTGAGAATTAACATTCTCGAAGTTAGCCCAAGAATAAAAATTCAAGGAATTGAGCGTAATATATTGGAAACAATTGGATTGAGTTCATCATGACTTACAAAGAGGGATATAGCTTTTCAAAATAATAGTAGCAAGGGTTTAAAATTGTTGTGTAGGAACGTAACCGATAAATAACACAATCCGAGATCGCTCGAAAAATAAATTAAAATTTATTAATTAAACTGAGAGGTTTACAACGAAATCCTAAACAAAAATTTATCACTAAAATACCCAAGATATATTCCTTATCATCCTTATGACCTTGCATACTAAAAATTTAGTCTATTGTTTCTCCGTCTCCTAAATCCCCTTCAACATCTTCCAGTACCATATGATCTTCCTCTTCCATCGTGAAATTGATCACAGACTGCTTGTAGGCGACTTCCTGTGCCAATTCATTCTTCTCATTCACGAGGGCTTGAATTTGAGTCCACATGTTCTTCCGATGCTCATTGAACTCCTCCTCGATTGCTTTTGTAAGTCGCTCTTCGGCACGATAATGGTGGTAGATCATCCTTGGGGCCTTGTAACGGAAGTGATTTATTAACTCCAACAACTCGGTCTTGTCTCGCATCTCCTTGTCTTGGAATATTTTAAATTCAGTTATATCATGTTCCGTCATTTGGATCGAACTGGTTTGAGCGTGAGTCATCGTAGCCTATGTCGTATTGAAGAGTATGCTAAGGTGGAGGTCAAATCGAAGGATGAGATTTCGTGGGTTAGAGTTCTTTAAGGAGAAAAATTAGATCCTCGATTGGTTACGTTTCGGTTGCTGAATTATGAAATTGACAAATGATTTTTTTTCTTGGAAATGATGTGAGGATAAATAACATAATTCGTATTGGAATAATCTGCTTCGGTGATTCAAAAATCGAGGGCAAGCATTTGAGATATTAGGGTTTAATAGGCGCAGATTGGGGCTTCAAGAATTCGATCACTCGAGATTTGGAATTTCAAAATTGTTTGAGGGCTATTAATAAACATGTTATGAGGATTCATAACCCAGATTTAATTTTAAAAATGCATTCGGAGTTGGGAGAAATCAAGGTCCGAAATTTTCGCAATTTTAGGGTTCTTGGGCGAGAATCTCGATCCGAAATTGAGCATCTTTCCTTGTTTGTGATTTTGATTGGATAGAGGGCTTTTGTTCGACATGATATAAGGATCATAAAACCAGAATTAATTTGAAAGTAGTGTTCGGATTGATGAGAAAATCAAATCCCAAATTTTTTGTGACCTAGGGTTATAATGGACGTGAATTGCGGCTCCAAATTGGCGTCCTTTCCTTGTCTGCAATCCGACGAAATCATAGGGCATTTACTATTGACATGATTTCAAGCAAAATCCCGAAATTAATTGGATTTTTGTGTTCGAATTGTCTGTCAATTCGAATGCTGAAATTTCACAAAAATTAGGGTTCTTGAGCGTGATTTTAGGTTCAAAATCGGAGGCCTTCCTTCTTTTATAACTCCGATTTGTTAGAGGGCTTTGGACCGACGTGTTTCAAGGACTAAAAACCCAGATTTAATTTCGGAATGGTGTTCGGAAATGAGAGATATCGATAGCCAATTTCTAGGCGTTTTTTTTAGGGTTCTTGAGGCGTGGATCTTCTACGAAATTGGCCAAACAATTGAAGTCCGATGGAGCTAATATTTTGACCATGAGATCGTCCAGAGGATTCGATCTAGATGATTGATCTGTCATCGTTTTCCGGCAGTGGCATGGTGGCGGTTGAGGCAACAACTTCTTGATTTAGGGTTTATAGATTTTTCAAATTTTTTTTTTAAAATAATTCTGTTTTCAGATTTTTGGATTCCAACTGATTTTTTTTTTTTATATTTTAATCAGTTGTCTAATAGATCCGGGATTCATAATTCGGTTGATTTATATCAACGAAAAATCTTTTCCCAGCGGGATCATGGAACCTGGTTTTGCTCTGATACCACTAAAATGACACGCCCCGAGACCGGGGTCGATAACACCGGCGTTGATTCCAAACATTAATTCAAAATCAACAAGCCTCGTGTACAGATCTATGATAAAAACCAGTCTATTTATTCCATAGAAAATAATAATCGTCTTTTACAATTGATATTACAAAATACAATTATCTCGGATTAAATCAAATATGCGGAAGCGTAAATAAAACTAATAAATTCTTGAAGGTTCTTCGTGGATCATCATCTCCAAAATTGTTCTTGTAATTCTTCCCCGATCTCTACTTTTCGTCTTTGTCTGGGAGGGGAGGTAATGGGTGAGTATTTGGGAAAATACTCAGCAAGTAGGGGCCGATTGAACATAGTAAAAACACATATATTTTCATAGCAGAAATCATTTTAAACATTTCTTTATCAAATCCATAGATCTTGGCACATAAACGCATTAACACATATCTCTACATATCCATATATCGACTTATTGGATTCAAGAGGTGGCTCCCGTGGTATAGCACTTTGCTATTAAGGATCAAGAGGTGACTCCATACATGTGGCACGCCCACATCATGTAGCACTTTGCCCCACCGAATCAAGTGGTGTCTCATACACACGTAGCACGTTGCTCCGCAAATGTCCTTCATTCATGATCATGTCACATACTTGTTTAGATTTAAAAACATACTTTTCATAGGGTTGTTCAACCGAGATTTAAAACATACATAAGGTTTGAAAACGAAATGAAATTGTAGCAAAAACCCACTTACCGTCGTTGGATAAAGCATGTTGAGATGAGATCCGGTTGAGAAAATGGTGTGAATCTTCTCCTCTCTTCTTGAAGGTTTCGAAATGTATGTGTATGGAGTGTGTGGCATTTTCGAAAATGATGAGAGGTAGAATATGTGGAATATAGTTTTCTCTCTTATGGTAGTAGTGTTGGATAATCATCCCTTAACATTGGCCAAATAAATCCCATAAATTGAGTCAAGTAAAGAAAGTCATGAATGCATATGATATTATGATAATTGGATGCTAATGCTGTGGCAATTAAGTGAGAATATGATTAGGAGTAAGGTGATTCAATGTAGGAGGATTTCAATTTGGATCCCTAAACTTTAGTCATATAATTGAATAAGATAATTGAATGGTAATGTCATGATTTGATCATGCAATTAAATGGATACCAAGATTTGGGCATGGCACTTGAATGAGTCAATAATGAGGCAAAATGAATAAAAGATTTTGAGTGTTTAATGTAGGAGAATTATTTGACCAATACCAAAACTTATGCCCTTTAATAACACAATTTGAGCAATGTACTAAATGTCATTAATGAGATTGAATGATAGCATTTGATAGGGTTTAATGAGATTAAATGGTGGCATGATTGAGTGATACAATTACATGACCTTGAATGGCTCTCATGATTTGGAAATACAACTGATTAAACAAATTTTCGGGGCTTCATATTTAAATTCCACATCCCTCAATACTGCCTATAATTCAAATCCATTCACGTCAAATATTCAAAGCAAGTTCGTTCTTGTTTTGTTTGTTGGAAATGTGTTCATTCATCACTCGTCGGAACTTAAACAGCAAAATGCAAATAGAATAATACAATTTATACAAAGCATAGGCATTCCATGTGTGCTAAATTATAATTTATATGTATACGGGTCGGGTATGGGTTTGGGTTTTGGCCCATCCAAAACCCGCCCCACACCACATCATAAACCTGTTGATCAGGTCTCTACTCGTCCTGGGACCCGTTTGATCGGGTTTAGACTAGTCCTAGACGGGGCAGATTCAATCTGGGTTCGGGCGTAGATCGATCTCATCCCATTGTCATCCCTAACTTTTAGTGTTGCGTATATGAAAATTTAGCGTTAAAACACTACAAAATTATTCAACTATCGAAATATTGTTCCACTGGCTTACAATTGAAATTTGGTGTCAACGAACATAAACTTAGTATATAAAATATAATTATCTGTTATATATAAAATAATTATATTTTTTGTTTAAAGTTGATACACGCACTTATGTCACAACATGTGATGTACAAATTAAATAGATTTCAAAACCATTATATTTAATCAATACAAATATTGATTACTTAAAATGAAATAAGAAGTTTCAATCGGTAAATCATTTTAAATTCTCTAGAAAAAGACCATTTAAAGTTAAGATAAATAAAGTTATACAAGTTAAGACTGAAGTTGCTGAAAAATAAGTATTTGAAAGCGTAGAGAAGCGTGATAATTCGGTTTAAGGCCAAAACGACAAAGGGAATTGGTAAAGACGGTGGATCAGAAAAGATGATAAGTGGTAAAGGTGCTATATGGGGGTGGCTACATTCAGGGGCGGAGGGAGAGGTGCTGAGGCGACAGTCGCACACTCAAAAAAAATTTAGTGTTTTTTTTATAGATTTTCTTTAAAACAAGTATATTGTTACCCTTAATTTTTTTAAGCACTCCCTAAATCATAAAATGGCTATGCTCAGGGCAGAGCGAGAATTGAGAGCATCTGGGGCTGGTCATAATGTATATCAAAAGATAGGCTTACAGGAATAATATATGGTTGTGCTACAAAATCAAATTTAAAATATTTGCACTACTAAAATCTTCTTTTTTTGACCACATAGGGCTAGAGCCCCACTCAGCCTTGGATGTGGCTCCGCGCCACATGTTGATCCACGTGTATGTCAATTTTTCAAAAAAGTTGAGTGTATGTGCGCCTTAATACGTCTATTATATATATATATATATATATATAATGATGAAATTAAGTTAAACATATTTAATATAGATCATATTTGACAAACTTACATAATTATTATATTATTTACAAATTAACAATATGAAATTCGTAACAAATTTGGATATTATTGTAGGATCTAACGTTTGCATCTTTAAAAAATCTGAATTCTTCTCTTTTTTCTCTTTTTCGCCTCGATTTCACTCGTTTTCTTCATTTTAGCACATTACTACCATTTCCGACCTATTTTCCTGAAACAAGCAAATAAATACCAAAAAACGTAATTTCATCCAGGAAGAAGTACGAAAAACGGTAAGAAATTACAGCTAAAAACACGTAATATCTAAGCCTATCAGTATAAGTTCTCCTTTCAGTTTGACCATCGATTTGTGGGTAATATATGGTACTTAGAGTCACATGAGTACTTAACGTTTATCGAAAGCTCTTCCAAAGACGTGATACAAATCGTGAGTCTATATTAGAAGTTGTCTAGACTGACTTCCTACATTCATTAGTTTATAGTTTCAACCGAGCTCTTACCTAATAGAACCAACATTCATATGTACAAGTATTTCTTCTATCGCTTTCCGATACGCGCTCTAATGAAAGTATATTAATCTTTGGAAGGTGAAAAAAATTCGAGTTTGAATGGACGTTCTTTGCCGAGAATGATCAACTTTTTGTGAGCTGAACCAATTAACAATGTGATGTAATACTACAAAAATTTGCAAGGGTAACTTATGTTGTTCTATGATACAATCTCATGAAAGAACGAAATGATAATTTCAAGAAAGTGGAAAGAAGGAAAAAGTATGTAGTTTGCATCAACTCGAAGTAAATTTTGTACCATGATAGTCGAAAAATAATTTTTTTTTATATGAAGAAGATCAATGTCATATCAAACTCAAGCAATCATGGAGTCTCGACAATGAATGAATAACCAATTGATGTATCGAACTTTAATGAAGAACGAGAACCACATTATCCAAAGAATATTTGGGTAATTATGAAGCAAAAACATATTATGAAGATCCGAAGTACTAGAAATGGTTGAACGATTGTTTCACAAGTCAGATATATTTCAAACGGTCCAAACTATTTAAAATAGATGAGGATATAAGAACAATTTCAGGGTGAATCAATAGTTGAATAAGTGTTTGCACAAATGAGACTATTTCAAAATTTACGAATGAAGCTCTATAGTGCAATAAGTAGATTGAATAATTGTCCGGACAAAATCATATGATTCGAGTATTCTAGAAGAATTAAAAATGAGTTTTCACATTGAATACGAGATTATATCGAAAGGGACAAAATAGAGCGCACAAGATATAATTGATGTTTAGGATGAAATAAATCAAGCGGGGAAATGCCCAATGGGTGTGATGACATGCTAACCCATTATTCCAATGAAAGTTGAGTTCAAGGATATCAATAATAAATTTGAAGGAAGATGAATGAATTCATTGGTCGAATAAATTTTATCGAATTTCAAAAGATTTATTGGACTGCGGAAAGTTGGTTTCTAATTTTCTTAATAAATTCTAAGGGACTAGTCTATTATCATTTGAACCAAAATATTATAAGCTTGAGTACGATGTTCCATCACTTTATCCAAATTGAGAAATGGATTTCTAATTTCCTTATTAATATTTAGATACTAATCTACTATCTCTCATTTCAACCAAATGATCATACAACTTGAACCCAAAGTATCACAACTTATACTCAAATTATGAGATGTATCTTAAATTATGTCTCCCAAAATTATAACATTACTTTACTTAGTTCTAAGGATCTCAATAAGAATAACGAGGGCATGTCATCGATTATTCGAGTTAGCCCGAGATTTCTCTCGAAATGAAGTTCCTCGAAATTGAGTGATTTGAGAAATTAACATTCTCGAAGTTAGCCCAAGAATAAAAATTCAAGGAATTGAGCGTAATATATTGGAAACAATTGGATTGAGTTCATCATGACTTACAAAGAGGGATATAGCTTTTCAAAATAATAGTAGCAAGGGTTTAAAATTGTTGTGTAGGAGCGTAACCGATAAATAACACAATCCGAGATCGCTCGGAAAATAAATTAAAATTTATTAATTAAACTGAGAGGTTCACAACGAAATCCTAAACAAAAATTTATCACTAAAATACCCAAGATATATTCCTTATCATCCTTATGACCTTGCATACTAAAAAATTTAGTCTATTGTTTCTCCGTCTCCTAAACCCCCTTCAACATCTTCCAGTACCATATGATCTTCCTCTTCCATCATGAAATTGATCACAGACTGCTTGTAGGCGACTTCCTGTGCCAATTCATTCTTCTCATTCACGAGGGCTTGAATTTGAGTCCACATGTTCTCCCGATGCTCATTGAACTCCTGCTCGAAGTGTTCCAACTGTTGGCACTTATTAATGTGGACTTTCATAAGTGTTTGTTGTCCTGGATTGCTTTTGTAAGTCGCTCTTCGGCACGATGATGGTGGTAGATCATCCTTGGGGCCTTGTAACGGAAGTGATTTATTAACTCCAACAACTCGGTCTTGTCTCACATCTCCCTTGTCTTGGAATATTTTAAATTCGGTTATATCATGTTCCGTCATTTGGATCGAACTGGTTTGAGCATGAGTCATCGTAGCCTATGTCGTATTGAAGAGTATGCTAAGGTGGAGGTCAAATCGAAGGATGAGATTTCGTGGGTTAGAGTTGTTTGAGGAGAAAAATTAGATCCTCGATTGGTTACGTTTTGGTTGCTGAATTATGAAACTGACAAATGCTTTTTTTTTCTTGGAAATGATGTGAGGATAAATAACATAATTCGTATTGGAATAATCTGCTTCGGTGATTCAAAAATCGAGGGCAAGTATTGTAATGCCTCGATTTGTTTTATACACGTGTGATATGATTTTGGTTTAATTATATCCATTGACGGTATAATAATGGGGGTTCGGGTGGAACCAAGAATGAATGAATACATGTATGGAATGATATATGGTAAAGAATGAAACATGGTGGTGTATACTAATTTGAATAGTAACATATCAAGTAACATGGAATAGTAGGCATTTGATCTTGGTATGAGAGTTGTATATACATGTGCATTGTAATTTAATTTACTAGGAATGTCATGTAAATTTCATTTCATATTCAAGTATATAAAGTGAAAGTCAACTTTGAAAACACATATTACACATATTTTCACCTAAAAATCTCTACAAGGTGCTCTCCTAAACCCTTACCTTCTTGCTTGGTTCTAGCTTGGGAAGCATAGGGAATTGAATTCAAAGTGAAGTGTGTGGTAAGGATTTGAGGCATGAAAGCTGGTTATATTACTAGTTGGAAACATTACTTATGGTAGTTTATGTATGGTGAATTATGTGCAATTGTTATAAGTGGATTTTTAGCAAGATGAGATGAATTTCCATTTAAGAAAGTGTAAATGTTATGGAAACATGTTGTTATGGTATTAGAGAGTGCATGAAACTTGTTTACATGTTGAATTTCGAGTTGTAGGAGAAGAACTTGGAAGATAAGCTCAAAATCGCCATGATTTCAAAATTTTGTCATAGAGCGATCGATCGCTAGGATCGTACCGATCGATCGGTAAAACAGGGGAAAAAGTAAGGCGGTTCATGTACCGATCGATCGCTGAAAGCGACCGATCGATCGGTAAAATGCCGTAGCATTTTTTAGAAATTCAAACATTTAAGCGATCGATCGCTAGCTTTTGACCGATCGATCGCTAGGGTTACATGTTTGGACCGATCGATCGCTAGAGAGACCGATCGATCGGTAGACTTCAAATGTTATATTTTTGTAGCTTTTGATATTGAAGCCTTTTATAACATGGTCTATTGTCCATGTGCTTGTAGCATCATCACAGGGGACAGGGCAAAGAGGCAACTAGCCATCAACGCCTGATTTATCGCTTTTGTGTCGCAATACAGGTACGTGTTGACGTACGGAGTATAGATATGATGTGATGATGATGTTATGGTTTTGATATCATATGATTTATGTTAGCTTTATGTCATTTGATTGGTAGTATCATATGCATGTACATACATGGATTTCATATGATTGGGATGGATGCCTTGATAGATATGTGTATATGCTTTGGTAAGATCAGTGCCTTGATAGATATGCCTGGTGTGGTATATGCTTTGGCTGGGATCGTTGCCACGATAGATATACTACATATGCTTTGGCTTGAGAGATATACTCCTGGTTTGGGTATATGCAATGGCTATTATCACAGATGAGTATGGTACTACGATATGTGCTGCTAATATGAAGATGTGATGTGGTTCCACTGACATATTGAGCTGAATATGCATATCATATGGGGCTCGTGATAATAGGGTGATTGTTGAGACATGTCATGACATATTGCATTTGTTGATGCATAATACAGAGCATTCACTATTGATGATTTTATTGTGCTTTATCAGTATTGTTATTATTTTGATATCGCACTGAGATAATTGTTATCTATACTCATGTTGTGTGAATGTTTCTGTAAGGGACTCATAGACGTGGGGAGATAGGATGTGAGTCATTTTCCGCTGCGAGCTGAACCACTGCCTATGAGTTATCTTGGATTAGGTTGTTACTTGTACATGTGATGTATAGTTGGTTAGGTTTTTATAACCTTGTAACAACTTAACTAGTTAGAAACTCTTAATCAGTGCATGTTTTTACTTAATTCAGACTCACGTATGTATGTTAATCTAATACATAAATGGATTAAGTAACGAGGACCCCACATTAGTGGTATCAGAGCAGTGGTTCGAGAACAGGATGAACATGGGTAGAGGAAGTGTCTTAGGGAGTTACCTAAACACTTGAAAACATGTTGAGAATGGTAATATCATGTTAGGATTTGGAATATGATGTTATTCTAACATGTTATATATTTGTGAATGTTATTGTTAACCCTTGATCTACAGCTATGACAGACAGAGGGTATCATGAGGATGTTGGGGATGCCATGAGTGGCAATGCTAGTGTAAGGATGGTGCCTGTGCCACCACCACCGATTGAGCAAGGGCCAGTGGAACAGGTACTGTTGCCTGGAGAATTGACTTTGACGCAATTTCTGAGTTATCAGCCACCCAGGTTTGAGGGGACTGAGTCAGGGGAACTGTCAGAGGAGTGGCTGGAACGTGTGGAACAGATATTTGTATCAGCACCGTGTGCCAAGACAGCTTGGTTACGCTTAGCTGAATTCCAGTTAGCTAAGAAAGCTATGATGTGGTGGAAATCCACAGTGCTTGAGTTGAGGGCTCAAGGACAGACAGTTAACTGGGATGTGTTTAGAACGAAGTTCTTGGAGCATTATTTCTCTGTTGCTGCAAGGCAGAGGAAAGAGGATGAATTTACAAATTTGAGACAGGGATCAATGACAGTATTGATTATGCTGTGCATTATTCTTCTTTGCTCCGGTATGTGCCACATATCACTGTAAACACAAAAGCAAAGATCAGACAGTTTGTGAAAGGTTTGAGGCCTGAATTATTTGATAGGGTAATGTCCAATAACCCTACATCATATGAAGAAGCGTTGACTAGAGCCGAGATGGCTGAGATTGCTGTAGGCGTATACAAGGATGTTGGACAAGCCCAACCACCTACATTTGACAGTATGAGACCTAGAGGAGAACCATTTAAATCACCACGAGGTAGTGCATCTTCATCTAGGTTTAGTGGGAAACGTTTTGGACCACGGAAAGGGGATGACCGAAGAACTAAGGGACAGTCCCAAGGAAGTAGTAGTAGTAGTGGACGAGGACTACAATGTTTTAAATGTGGAGGGCCACATTATCAAAGAAATTGTCCACAGTTTGATACGGTGGTTTGTTTCCGTTGTGGGAAACCAGGACATGTGATTCGTGATTGTCCTCAAGTGGGTGGACAACAGAGGAGAGAACCCATGTCAGAGAATACAGTACAGCAGAGACCACAAGGTATACCACAGTCTGGTGGAGGACAGAGGACAGGACCACCTCAGGCTCAGGTGTATGCACTGAATAGGGAGGAAGCAGAGGCAGCTCCTGATGATGTGATAGCGGGTAAGTGTACTTTGTTTACTTATCCTGCTTTTCTGTTGATTGATACTGGTGCATCACATTCTGTTATTGCACAAGCTTTTATTGATCAGTATCATATATGCTCGTCTCCACTGTTGATGCCTCTTTATGTTTCGACACCCATGGGAACTACTGTGATGACTTGTCAGAATGTGTCTGATTGTGATATTCAGTTTGAGACTGAGTATGGACTACACGCTGATTTGATTGTGTTAGACATGACAGATTTTGATTGCATCCTTGGAATCGATGTATTGAGTAAATATCAGTCTGTTGTGGATTGTAGTCAGAAGCTTGTGAGATTTCAGTCTGATACTGGAAATCAATGGTACTTTTATGGCCAGGGATCGAGGGCAAAGATTCCTTTGATATCAGCAATCCAAATGTCACGTTTGTTAGAACGTGGACATGCGGGTTATTTGATGTATGCCCTTGATGTAACTGAACAGAAACAAGAAAGGAAAGCGGAGGAGATACCAGTGGTTGCAGAATATACGGATGTGTTTCCAGATGAGATACCTGGATTCCCACCGAGTCGAGAAGTGGAATTTGGTATTGATTTAATACCTGGTACTTCTGCAATTTCACGGGCTCCTTATCGGATGGCACCAACTGAATTGAAAGAATTGAAAACTCAATTACAAGATTTATTGGACAAGGGGTACATACGTCCTAGTGTATCGCCTTGGGGTGCTCTGGTATTATTTGTTAAGAAGAAGGATGGGACAATGCGATTGTGTATTGACTATCGACAATTGAACAAGGTAACAATAAAGAATAAATATCCTCTTCCTCGTATTGATGATTTATTTGATCAGTTGCAAGGATCAAAGATTTATTCTAAGATTGATTTGAGGTCAGGATATCATCAAATACGTGTGAGGGAAGGAGATATACAGAAGACAGCATTCAGAACTCGTTATGGACATTATGAGTTTCAGGTAATGCCATTTGGAGTGACAAATGCTCCAGCTGTCTTTATGAGTTTAATGAATCGGGTTTTCCAGGAATACCTTGATCGTTTTGTCATTGTCTTTATCGATGATATACTAATCTATTCGCAAAGTGATGCAGAACATGTTCAACATTTGCATATGGTATTGCAATTGTTAAGGACACCTCAGTTGTATGCCAAACTCAGGTAAGTGTGAGTTTTGGTTGACTAGTGTCGGCTTTTTGGGACATGTAATTTCAAAAGAAGGTATATCAGTTGATCCAAAGAAAGTGGAAGCAGTGTTGAATTGGTCAGCACCTACTTCTGTGCCTGAGATTCGTAGTTTCTTAGGTTTGGCTGGATATTATAGACGGTTTGTTGAAGGATTTTCAGCGATTGCCAAACCATTGACACAATTGACACAGAAAGGAGTACCATTTCGATGGTCAGAGACTTGTGAGCGTAGTTTTCAGGAATTAAAACATCGATTGACTACAGCTCCAGTTTTGATCATTCCATCTGAGCATGACAGGTTTGCATTATATACTGATGCATCTTTACTTGGTTTGGGGTGTGTATTGATGCAGGACAAACATGTAGTGGCTTATGCATCACGACAGTTGAAGCCACATGAAATGAAATATCCAGTACATGATCTGGAATTGGCTGCCATTGTCTTTGCATTGAAGATATGACGACATTATTTATACGGTACGTCGTTTACCATATATACAGATCATAAGAGTTTAAAATTTCTATTCACTCAAGCAGAGTTGAATATGAGGCAAAGGAGATGGATGGATCTGTTAAAAGATTATGATTGTGAGATTGAATATCATCCAGGAAAAGCTAATCTTACAGCAGATGCCTTGAGTCGAAAAGTACATCATACGGCTGATGAGATGATTCATTTATCTGCCTTGATGACTTCTTGTTGTACTTTGGGTTATGATTTTGATGTGGAAACAGTGTCAGTACAGGTATCAACATTGTTGGTTGAACCCGACATTTTTGAGAAAATCAGAACGGCACAAATGACTGATGATAAAGTACAACATTGGAAGGAAATGATAAGTCAAGGACAAACATCTCAATTTGTACTTGCAAGCGATGGAACTTTAAAGTACAGAAACTGTTGGGTAGTACCTGCTTCATTGGGACTACGCCAAGAACTACTACAACGTGCTCATTGTAGTAGATACAGTATCCATCCTGGAGGAAAGAAAATGTATCATGATTTACGTACCCAATTTTGGTGGAAACATATGAAACAGGATGTGTTGAGCTTTGTGAAACGGTGTTTGATCTGTCAACAAGTGAAAGCGGAAAGACAGAGACCAGGAGGTGAATTACATAGTTTGGAAAATTCCTCAGTGGAAATGGGAACATATCACGATGGATTTTGTGAGTCATTTGCCACGGACGTCTTCTGGTTGCGATGCTATTTGGGTGATCGTTGATCGACTCACTAAAGTATCTCATTTCGTGCCATATTGTATGACATTTACATATCTGAGAATGGCACAGTTGTACATTCAACATGTAGTGAGACTACATGGTATACCAGTTTCCATTGTATCGGATAGGGATCCAAGATTTACTTCTCATTTTTGGGAAGGGTTACAGACAGCATTGGGAACTGAAGTGCGGTTGAGTACAGCATATCATCCTCAGACAGATGGACAAACAGAGCGTACGATACAGACGCTTGAGGATATGTTGCGTGCCTGTGTATTAGAGTTTGATACCTCTTGGCAAGAGTCGTTGCCATTAGTGGAATTTTCATATAACAACAGTTATCAGTCTAGTATACAGATGGCACCATTTGAGGCTTTGTATGGGCGACGATGTAGATCGCCATTGTATTGGGATGATGTGGATCAATCTTCCTTACATGGACCGGATATGATTCATGAAATGGAAGAGAAAGTAAAGTTAATTCGATTGAAACTTAAAGCTGCTCAGGACAGACAGGCTGCTTATGCCAATAAGCGACGTAGACCACTTGAATTTCAAGTTGGTGACCGTGTGTTCTTGAAAATCTCACCTTTTAAAGGTGTAGTACGGTTTGGTAAGCGTGGAAATTGTCTCCACGGTATGTTGGTCCGTATGAGGTGTTGCAACGTATTGGTACGTTAGCATATCGATTGGTACTACCACCGGCCTTGAGTAGTATTCATGATGTCTTTCATGTTTCACTGTTTAGGAAGTATGAACCAGATCCGAGTCATATCTTACAGTTACCTGATGTACAGTTGGATACAGATATGTCATATGAGGAACGACCGGTTATGATCTTGGATCGAGCTGAACGCAGGTTGCGTAATAAAGTGATTCCTATGGTTAAGGTACAGTGGGACAGACGGGGTGTCGAAGAGGCAACGTGGGAGACGGAGCAGCATATGATGCAACGGTATCCGGATTTGTTTTCTGGTATGTTGATATGTGATTTATACATGTTTCTTATATTCCATATATCATATATGTTCTTATATGAAGCATGTATTATGATGTTTGTATAAGCAATTTCGAGGACGAAATTCAATAAGTGGGGGAGACTTGTAATGCCTCGATTTGTTTTATACACGTGTGATATGATTTTGGTTTAATTATATCCATTGACGGTATAATAATGGGGGTTCGGGTGGAACCAAGAATGAATGAATACATGTATGGAATGATATATGGTAAAGAATGAAACATGGTGGTGTATACTAATTTGAATAGTAACATATCAAGTAACATGGAATAGTAGGCATTTGATCTTGGTATGAGAGTTGTATATACATGTGCATTGTAATTTAATTTACTAGGAATGTCATGTAAATTTCATTTCATATTCAAGTATATAAAGTGAAAGTCAGCTTTGAAAACACATATTACACATATTTTCACCTAAAAATCTCTACAAGGTGCTCTCCTAAACCCTTACCTTCTTGCTTGGTTCTAGCTTGGGAAGCATAGGGAATTGAATTCAAAGTGAAGTGTGTGGTAAGGATTTGAGGCATGAAAGCTGGTTATATTACTAGTTGGAAACATTACTTATGGTAGTTTATGTATGGTGAATTATGTGCAATTGTTATAAGTGGATTTTTAGCAAGATGAGATGAATTTCCATTTAAGAAAGTGTAAATGTTATGGAAACATGTTGTTATGGTATTAGAGAGTGCATGAAACTTGTTTACATGTTGAATTTCGAGTTGTAGGAGAAGAACTTGGAAGATAAGCTCAAAATCGCCATGATTTCAAAATTTTGTCATAGAGCGATCGATCGCTAGGATCGTACCGATCGATCGGTAAAACAGGGGAAAAAGTAAGGCGGTTCATGTACCGATCGATCGCTGAAAGCGACCGATCGATCGGTAAAATGCCGTCGCATTTTTTAGAAATTCAAACATTTAAGCGATCGATCGCTAGCTTTTGACCGATCGATCGCTAGGGTTACATGTTTGGACCGATCGATCGCTAGAGAGACCGATCGATCGGTAGACTTCAAATGTTATATTTTTGTAGCTTTTGATATTGAAGCCTTTTATAACATGGTCTATTGTCCATGTGCTTGTAGCATCATCACAGGGGACATGGCAAAGAGGCAACTAGCCATCAACGCCTGATTTATCGCTTTTGTGTCGCAATACAGGTACGTGTTGACGTACGGAGTATAGATATGATGTGATGATGATGTTATGGTTTTGATATCATATGATTTATGTTAGCTTTATGTCATTTGATTGGTAGTATCATATGCATGTACATACATGGATTTCATATGATTGGGATGGATGCCTTGATAGATATGTGTATATGCTTTGGTAAGATCAGTGCCTTGATAGATATGCCTGGTGTGGTATATGCTTTGGCTGGGATCGTTGCCACGATAGATATACTACATATGCTTTGGCTTGAGAGATATACGCCTGGTTTGGGTATATGCAATGGCTATTATCACAGATGAGTATGGTACTATGATATGTGCTGCTAATATGAAGATGTGATGTGGTTCCACTGACATATTGAGCTGAATAGGCATATCATATGGGGCTCGTGATAATAGGGTGATTGTTGAGACATGTCATTACATAGTTTGGAAATTCTTCAGTGGAAATGGGAACATATCACGATGGATTTTGTGAGTCATTTGCCACGGACGTCTTCTGGTTGCGATGCTATTTGGGTGATCGTTGATCGACTCACTAAAGTATCTCATTTCGTGCCATATTGTATGACATTTACATATCTGAGAATGGCACAGTTGTACATTCAACATGTAGTGAGACTACATGGTATACCAGTTTCCATTGTATCGGATAGGGATCCAAGATTTACTTCTCATTTTTGGGAAGGGTTACAGACAGCATTGGGAACTGAAGTGCGGTTGAGTACAGCATATCATCCTCAGACAGATGGACAAACAGAGCGTACGATACAGACGCTTGAGGATATGTTGCGTGCCTGTGTATTAGAGTTTGATACCTCTTGGCAAGAGTCGTTGCCATTAGTGGAATTTTCATATAACAACAGTTATCAGTCTAGTATACAGATGGCACCATTTGAGGCTTTGTATGGGCGACGATGTAGATCGCCATTGTATTGGGATGATGTGGATCAATCTTCCTTACATGGACCGGATATGATTCATGAAATGTAAGAGAAAGTAAAGTTAATTCGATTGAAACTTAAAGCTGCTCAGGACAGAAAGGCTGCTTATGCCAATAAGCGACGTAGACCACTTGAATTTCAAGTTGGTGACCGTGTGTTCTTGAAAATCTCACCTTTTAAAGGTTGTAGTACGGTTTGGTAAGCGTGGAAATTGTCTCCACGGTATGTTGGTCCGTATGAGGTGTTGCAACGTATTGGTACGTTAGCATATCGATTGGCACTACCACCGGCCTTGAGTAGTATTCATGATGTCTTTCATGTTTCACTGTTTAGGAAGTATGAACCAGATCCGAGTCATATCTTACAGTTACCTGATGTACAGTTGGATACAGATATGTCATATGAGGAACGACCGGTTATGATCTTGGATCGAGCTGAACGCAGGTTGCGTAATAAAGTGATTCCTATGGTTAAGGTACAGTGGGACAGACGGGGTGTCGAAGAGGCAACGTGGGAGACGGAGCAGCATATGATGCAACGGTATCCGGATTTGTTTTCTGGTATGTTGATATGTGATTTATACATGTTTCTTATATTCCATATATCATATATGTTCTTATATGAAGCATGTATTATGATGTTTGTATAAGCAATTTCGAGGACGAAATTCAATAAGTGGGGGAGACTTGTAATGCCTCGATTTGTTTTATACACGTGTGATATGATTTTGGTTTAATTATATCCATTGACGGTATAATAATGGGGGTTCGGGTGGAACCAAGAATGAATGAATACATGTATGGAATGATATATGGTAAAGAATGAAACATGGTGGTGTATACTAATTTGAATAGTAACATATCAAGTAACATGGAATAGTAGGCATTTGATCTTGGTATGAGAGTTGTATATACATGTGCATTGTAATTTAATTTGCTAGGAATGTCATGTAAATTTCATTTCATATTCAAGTATATAAAGTGAAAGTCAGCTTTGAAAACACATATTACACATATTTTCACCTAAAAATCTCTACAAGGTGCTCTCCTAAACCCTTACCTTCTTGCTTGGTTCTAGCTTGGGAAGCATAGGGAATTGAATTCAAAGTGAAGTGTGTGGTAAGGATTTGAGGCATGAAAGCTGGTTATATTACTAGTTGGAAACATTACTTATGGTAGTTTATGTATGGTGAATTATGTGCAATTGTTATAAGTGGATTTTTAGCAAGATGAGATGAATTTCCATTTAAGAAAGTGTAAATGTTATGGAAACATGTTGTTATGGTATTAGAGAGTGCATGAAACTTGTTTACATCTTGAATTTCGAGTTGTAGGAGAAGAACTTGGAAGATAAGCTCAAAATCGCCATGATTTCAAAATTTTGTCATAGAGCGATCGATCGCTAGGATCGTACCGATCGATCGGTAAAACAGGGGAAAAAGTAAGGCGGTTCATGTACCGATCGATCGCTGAAAGTGACCGATCGATCGGTAAAATGCCGTCGCATTTTTTAGAAATTCAAACATTTAAGCGATCGATCGCTAGCTTTTGACCGATCGATCGCTAGGGTTACATGTTTGGACCGATCGATCGCTAGAGAGACCGATCGATCGGTAGACTTCAAATGTTATATTTTTGTAGCTTTTGATATTGAAGCCTTTTATAACATGGTCTATTGTCCATGTGCTTGTAGCATCATCACAGGGGACATGGCAAAGAGGCAACTAGCCATCAACGCCTGATTTATCGCTTTTGTGTCGCAATACAGGTACGTGTTGACGTACGGAGTATAGATATGATGTGATGATGATGTTATGGTTTTGATATCATATGATTTATGTTAGCTTTATGTCATTTGATTGGTAGTATCATATGCATGTACATACATGGATTTCATATGATTGGGATGGATGCCTTGATAGATATGTGTATATGCTTTGGTAAGATCAGTGCCTTGATAGATATGCCTGGTGTGGTATATGCTTTGGCTGGGATCGTTGCCACGATAGATATACTACATATGCTTTGGCTTGAGAGATATACGCCTGGTTTGGGTATATGCAATGGCTATTATCACAGATGAGTATGGTACTATGATATGTGCTGCTAATATGAAGATGTGATGTGGTTCCACTGACATATTGAGCTGAATAGGCATATCATATGGGGCTCGTGATAATAGGGTGATTGTTGAGACATGTCATGACATATTGCATTTGTTGATGCATAATACAGAGCATTCACTATTGATGATTTTATTGTGCTTTATCAGTATTGTTATTATTTTGATATCGCACTGAGATAATTGTTATCTATACTCATGTTGTGTGAATGTTTCTGTAGGGACTCATAGACGTGGGGAGATAGGATGTGAGTCATTTTCCGCTGCGAGCTGAACCACTGCCTATGAGTTATCTTGGATTAGGTTGTTACTTGTACATGTGGTGTATAGTTGGTTAGGTTTTTATAACCTTGTAACAACTTAACTAGTTAGAAACTCTTAATCAGTGCATGTTTTTACTTAATTCAGACTCACGTATGTATGTTAATCTAATACATAAATGGATTAAGTAACGAGGACCCCACAAGTATTTGAGATATTAGGGTTTAATAGGCGCAGATTGGGGCTTCAAGAATTCGATCACTCGAGATTTGGAAGTTCAAAATTGTTTGAGGGCTATTAATAAACATGTTATGAGGATTCATAACCCAGATTTAATTTTAAAAATGCATTCGGAGTTGGGAGAAATCAAGGTCCGAAATTTTCGCAATTTTAGGGTTCTTGGGCGAGAATCTCGATCCGAAATTGAGCATCTTTCCTTGTTTGTGATTTTGATTGGATAGAGGGCTTTTGATCGACATGATATAAGGATCACAAACCCATAATTAATTTGAAAGTAGTGTTCGGATTGATGAGAAAATCAAATCCCAAATTTTTTGTGACCTAGGATTATAATGGACGTTAATTGCGGCTCCAAATTGGCGTCCTTTCCTTGTCTGCAATCCGACGAAATCATAGGGCTTTTACTACTGACATGATTTCGAGCAAGATCCCGAAATTAATTGGATTTTTGTGTTCGAATTGTCTGTCAAATCGAATGCTGAAATTTCAAAAAAATTATGGTTCTTGAGCATGATTTTAGGCTCAAAATCGGAGGCCTTCCTTCTTTTATAACTCCGATTTGTTAGAGGGCTTTGGATCGACGTGTTTCAAGGACTAAAAACCCAGATTTAATTTCGAATGGTGTTCGGAAATGAGAGAAATCGATGGCCAATTTCTAGGCGTTTTTTTAGGGTCCTTGAGGCGTGGATCTTCTACGAAATTGGCCAAACAATTGAAGTCTGATGTCGGTCATCGTTTTCCGGCAGCGGCATGGTGGCGGTTGAGACAACAGCTTCTTGATTTATGGTTTACAGATTTTTCAAAATTTTTTTTTTAAACAATTCTGTTTTCAGATTTTTGGATTCCAACTGATTTTTTTTTAATTTTAATCAGTTGTCTAATAGATCCGGGATTCATAATTCGGTTGATTTATATCAACCAAAAATCTTTTCCCAACGGGATCATGGAACCTGGTTTTGCTCTGATACCACTAAAATGTCACGCCCCGAGACCGGGGTCTATAACACCGGCGTTGATTCCAAACATTAATTCAAAATCAACAAGCCTCGTGTACAGATCTATGATAAAAACCAGTCTATTTATTCAATAGAAAATAATAATCGTCTTTTACAATTGATATTACAAAATACAATTGTCTCAGATTAAATCAAATATGCGGAAGCGTAAATAAAACTAATAAATTCTTGAAGGTTCTTCGTGGATCATCATCTCCAAAATTGTTCTTGTAATTCTTCATCGATCTCTACTTTTCGTCTTTGTCTGGGAGGGGAGGTAGGGGGTGAGTATTTGGGAAAATACTCAGCAAGTAGGGGCCGATTGAACATAGTAAAACACATATATTTTCATAGCAGAAATCATTTTAAACATTTCTTTATCAAATCCATAGATCTTGGCACATAAACACATTAACACATATCTCCACATATCCACATATAGACTTATTGGATTCAAGAGGTGGCTCCCGTGGTATAGCACTTTGCTCTTAAGGATCAAGAGGTGACTCCCATACATGTGGCACGCCCACATCATGTAGCACTTTGCCCCGCCGAATCAAGTGGTGTCTCATACACACGTAGCACGTTGCTCCGCAAGGTCCTTCATTCATGATCATGTCACATACTTGTTTAGATTTAAAAACATACTTTTCATAGGGTTGTTCAACCGAGATTTAAAACATACATAAGGTTTGAAAATGAAATGAAGTTGTAGCAAAAACCCACTTACCGTCGTTGGATAAAGCATGTTGAGATGAGATCCGGTTGAGAAAATGGTGTGAATCTTCTCCTCTCTTCTTGAAGGTTTCGAAATGTATGTGTATGGAGTGTGTGGCATTTTTGAAAATGATGAGAGGTAGAATATGTGGAATATAGTTTTCTCTCTTATGGTAGTAGTGTCGGATAATCATCCCTTAACATTGGCCAAATAAATCCCATAAATTGAGTCAAGTCAAGAAAGTCATGAATGCATATGATATTATGATAATTGGATGCTAATGGTGTGGCAATTAAGTGGGAATATAATTAGGAGTAAGGTGATTCAATGTAGGAGGATTTCAATTTGGATCCCTAAACTTTGGCCATATAATTGAATGGTAATATCATGATTTGATCATGCAATTAAATGGATACCAAGATTTGGGCATGGCACTTGAATGAGTCAATAATGAGGCAAAATGAATAAAGGATTTTGAGTGTTTAATGTAGGAGAATTATTTGACCAATACCAAAACTTATGCCCTTTAATGACACAATTTGAGCAATGTACTAAATGTCATTAATGAGATTGAATGATAGCATTTGATAGGGTTGAATGAGATTAAATGGTGGCATGATTGAGTGATACAATTACATGACATTGAATGATTCTCATGATTTGGAAATACAATTGATTAAGCAAATTTTCGGGGCTTCACATTTAAATTCCACATCCCCCAATACTGTCTATAATTCAAATCCATTCACGTCAAATATTCAAAGCAAGTTCGTTCTTGTTTTGTATGTTGGAAATGTGTTCATTCATCACTCGTCGGAACTTAAACAGCAAAATGCAAATAGAATAATACAATTTATACAAAGCATAGGCATTCCATGTGTGCTAAATTATAATTTATATGTATACGGGTCGGGTATGGGTTTGGGTTTTGGCCCATCCAAAACCCGCCCCACACCACATCATAAACCTGTTGATCAGGTCTCTACTCGTCCTGGGACCCGTTTGATCGGGTTTAGACTAGTCCCAGACGGGGCAGATTCAATCTGGGTTCGGGCGTAGACCGATCTCATCCCATTGTCATCCCTAACTTTTAGTGTTGCGTATATGAAAATTTAGCGTTAAAACACTACAAAATTATTCAACTATCGAAATATTGTTCCACTGGCTTACAATTGAAATTTGGTGTCAACGAACATAAACTTAGTATATAAAATATAATTATCTGTTATATATAAAATAATTATATTTTTTGTTTAAAGTTGATACACGCACTTATGTCACAACATGTGATGTACAAATTAAATAGATTTCAAAACCATTATATTTAATCAATACAAATATTGATTACTTAAAATGAAATAAGAAGTTTCAATCGGTAAATCATTTTAAATTCTCTAGAAAAAGACCATTTAAAGTTAAGATAAATAAAGTTATACAAGTTAAGACTGAAGTTGCTGAAAAATAAGTATTTGAAAGCGTAGAGAAGCGTGATAATTCGGTTTAAGGCCAAAACGACAAAGGGAATTGGTAAAGACGGTGGATCAGAAAAGATGATAAGTGGTAAAGGTGCTATATGGGGGTGGCTACATTCAGGGGCGGAGGGAGAGGTGCTGAGGCGACAGTCGCACACTCAAAAAAAATTTAGTGTTTTTTTTATAGATTTTCTTTAAAACAAGTATATTGTTACCCTTAATTTTTTTAAGCACTCCCTAAATCATAAAATGGCTATGCTCAGGGCAGAGCGAGAATTGAGAGCATCTGGGGCTGGTCATAATGTATATCAAAAGATAGGCTTACAAGAATAATATATGGTTGTGCTACAAAATCAAATTTAAAATATTTGCACTACTAAAATCTTCTTTTTTTGACCACATAGGGCTAGAGCCCCACTCAGCCTTGGATGTGGCTCCGCGCCACATGTTGATCCACGTGTATGTCAATTTTTCAAAAAAGTTGAGTGTATGTGCGCCTTAATACGTCTATTATATATATATATATATATAATGATGAAATTAAGTTAAACATATTTAATATAGATCATATTTGACAAACTTACATAATTATTATATTATTTACAAATTAACAATATGAAATTCGTAACAAATTTGGATATTATTGTAGGATCTAACGTTTGCATCTTTGCAAATTCTTCTAGCAAGTGATGACAATTTAATTCAAATATATTTTAGAGAATGAAAATTGAAAATTGAAAATGAAATTTAAGATTTTGTTATGTTAAGACATAAATAACGAATTTAAAAATGAAACCAAATATTACACATCTGTATTTCATACAAAAAAACACTAAGATATCAAATTTATTTTTTTTTCTAAGTAAAAATGTTAAAAAAAGAACAGATTTAACCATATTTTCATTTGTCAATTATTTTAATATTTCATATATTATTATGTCATTTCATTAAGTCACTACGTAATAATGAGTATTATTTATCTAGTTACCATAATAGAATTTTCATATCAATTCGAAGCGGCTTAAAACCATAAAAATTTGTCTGAACCCATAATCGGAGATTTTTTTTAATAATAAAAATTCAAATAATTAAGAAGGTTTAACAAGACTTAATAAATATTATTGTGCGAATTAATAAAGCTTAGTGCGTGGAGGGAGCTCCTAGCTACATTGTCTTAACGGAGCTAGTACAAACAAGCTTGTCTTAAGAGCTAATCTATCCAATTAGATTATGTCAAACGAACTTTGAACCTCGGAAATTTCTCAAATCCATATCTTTAAGTAGTTGAAGGATGTAAAGAAAGACATTTGAGTATTTGAGATCAACAATCCATTAAATGAAACATCATATAATTTAATGGGAAATCAGTTTTTGGTTGGGGATGACCAAAATCAACCAATTGGTGGACATACCCAACAATAAATTTGGTAGAATTTTTAGAAGAAACTTCGTGGAAGTCACAAATTTAGGTAAATAACACATTGTTTCAATCCCAAATTCTATTGTATATGGTACTTGTATTATTAAAACTGTTTAAATTTTAAATTAATTATTAGATGTTTTATACAATAAATCATTCAAATTTAAAGCCCATTATACGCATTCCAATACTATTAAATTCTTTTTAAAATAAAGTAAAATCCTTTTTCATTACTAGACTGCGAACTATAATTAAATTAACTAGGGAAAGTTGATTCAACTTACAAAACAATTAACAATTATGTTAATAGTAGTAGGCTCGTAGCCTCGAGGAGTGCGAAAACGAGGTTTAACGAATGCATAACTAATGTATGCTGCATGCAGTCTCTAAATCTTGAGGTGCTTGCACACATCCCGTAGTCTATATTCTCGTGTCAATGGAAATCATCTGAGACTCAGACTTATATGAATCGGACCGGTTACGAAATTACCGGTCTGATCCGGTTTCTAAATATGACGAGTCACCCAACATGCAGGCTCTGTAAATTATCATTGTGTAAGAGTTATGATGCATGGACATTCCTAAAAATCACTCGTTGTAGCGCCGGACACTTCTAGGACACAGACACTCATCGGACACACACTCATCGGACACACACTCATCGGACAAGTGTCCGACACGCCATGTGGTGTGCCCTAATTTTTTTAATAAAAAAAAAGTAAAATCGGACACCATGTCGTCACTCCCCTCAAAATCGGGCACTCGGACACGAACGATGGGTGTGTCCAGCACATAAATGGGATTTTTGGGGGTTAATTGTACAATAAAAAGTTTTTTTGCTAAAATAAAATTTGGATGGGTTATTTAAACTTAATGTTACTTGAAATAATATAAATTTGATGTTAGTATGTGTGATACTACGATGATTGCAGTGACATTCTTTTCGAATTTTGTAAGAATATTTTATTTCGACGTGTTTGTTAAACTTTATGTTAATTGAAGTAATATATTTTTAGTGTTATTATGAGTGATACTATGATTATTCAGTGACATGCATTTATATATATGCTTATTGAATTTAGTAATAATATATTTGTTGCTTTCACATGGTTTTAGAATTTAAAAAAAATGTAAATTTTAGTATTTTGTAATATAGTACATGTATAATGATATGATTCGATATTTTAGGGTATAATGTAGAATAAAGTGTTAATGAAAAAATAACGATAAACACACCAAGATTTTTTACGTGGAAAACCCTCAAATTTAGAGAAAAACCACGGGACCCAGTCCAGTATAAAACTTTACTATAAACGTTGATGATTTACAAGACTATTTTCACACAAGTGACAAGCGTCCAATGACTTATAAGAATATCCTAGAAAAATAATAAAAATGACCGAACATAAATAAATTTGCTCTCTTCGGAGTCTTTTTGTCTAGAAAAATTCAACAATTTACTGTGAGACCATCTGCGGGTATTTATAGGGCTGTTCCCAGTGATTGGCTCGCGGAGATCCGGAATACGATGTCCTCTGATCGTGGCTTAACTGGAGCCAAACGTGTCCGAAAAATCCGCGTCCCATTACTGCACGTTTATCCACGCCGGTTGATTTGTTGGTTATCTCCGGGTCTTCCGCTAGTCTTTGATCGGAAACCGAGGAGGGTTTAGCGATGATTCTGTTCGGTGTCTTTCTGTTCGGTAAAAACCTGCTCGATGCTATCTGTTCGGTGTCCTCCTGTTCGGTATATGACTTGTTTGGTTCTTGGGGGGGTTTTACCCGAGGAAGTCAATATGTCATATGGCATCACCTCACCCCCCTAAAGTAAAGCAAGACGAGACTTTTGAAGTCTTGTTTTATTGTCTTCGGGTAAAATCCTAAACTTAACCTGCTCGGGATATTTTGCCGCCCTTTTTTCCCGCTCAAAAATTTCAAATCTGTGCGACGTTTCGTTTCCCGAGGCACCTTTATGACCGTTCATTCCCTCATTTTTGGACGGTGAGGATTGAATGACTGTTCATATGGTCCCATCTATAAATACCCATCACTTTTCTTCATTTGTCTTACTTTGCTGCATTTTGCTTCCGAGCTAGCATCAGACGATCGAACAACTTTCCCCAGTAATCTTCATTTTTCAGTCACCAAGTATGGTTTCTTCCTCAACCGACTCTTCATTACAGGCGATAGATATGTTCAATGAGGGAGACACTCTTAGCCCCTCTCCTCAACCTCTTCCTCTTCTTTTGATAGCGACAAAACTCTAAGCTCTTCTGCTGCGTCAGCTGCTCGTATACAAGCAGAGACTTGCTACAGAGTGAGATTTAGTTAAAGCCCGCGTTCCTGGTTCGAGATCTTTGAGTCTGAGGTCAAATTGACTCAGCACCTAAGTAATATCCAAACTAAATGGGGGATTTTCGAGGGGACTTCTATTATTGCTCCCCCTTCCGGATCTCGTCCCCACTTACCCCCTAAGGGGTATTTTCCTTTTTATATAGACCAGCTCCGAGGAGGCCTCCGTTTTCCTATCCCTTCTTTCTTTATTGAAGTAGCCTCCTACTTCTCTGTTTCCCTTAGTCAATTATTTCCCAATAGTTATCGATTATTAGCAGGCTTTTTCATAGTTCTTTCTTATCTGGGTTTAACCCCTACTCCCGAAATTTTCCTTGTTTTTTTCAATTGAACAAGAAAGAGATTGGGCTCTTTTACTTTTCCTCCCGGACAGGGGTTGGCTTCCTCAAAAAATACCCCTCGTCCATAAAAAACTGGAAAAACTCTTACTTTTTTGCTCGTCCGCTCCAACCTTGGGATTGCTCTATGGAGTGGAGGGAAAATCTCCTGAGGGGCAAGTCAATCAAGGGTCACCTTGAGGAGGAACCGTATTTGTCGGTTCGTCGTGCACTTGGCGATCAGTGTTTTAATTTGATGGAGCTGATTGACGACGGACTGCTATACTTGTTCCAGCTGAGCCCGAAGGGTGAATCCTTGAAAATGCCCCTCGATGAGTGCTTTTCAAGCAGTCTCCTTCGTTTTACTTTCGACTTATTATGTTCGGACTAATATTTCTCTGCTCTTTTCAGAAACGAAGATGATGAAGGCTAGGATGGCCGAGATGCTGAAGGAGAAGTGCCAGAAAGGCCAAACTTTGAAGGCTGTTACTGCTCCTGCCCCTCCCCTTCCGTCGAGATTGTGACTCCTCCTGAGGAGAGGGCTTCTCCCGAGAGGACTCAAGCTCTTCATCGCCGGAAGAGGGCTACACTCGAAGGTCCAAGTTCTTCGCCCCAAGCACCTCCCCTTAAGAAAACTTTTTTTTCCATTATCCCTTCCGAACCTCGAGCCTCCCAACCCGCTCTCGGTGTTACTCGGCCTACCTCGAGATACCATATCCCTTCGTGGACGTATTCTCCCACCGTTCCATTACTGAAAAAACCCGACCCCAAGGCCTCCCAATCCATTTTGTGCTACACCCCCAACTCAGCCGACCGTAAGTACCTCGGGGAACTGGCCTTCAGCAACCTGGTGAACGACTTCTTCTCCTCCTTTACTCAGGTAGATACTTTTACCAATTAATCTGCTTTGCTTGTCTTTTTTCAATACATTCATCCGTCACTTTAATTTTTATATGCTCTGATGCAGGCCCACATGATGGCGGGTGAGCTTCTCACTCGTTTTAATTCGGTACGATTAGATGATGGCCATAACCAGAAGCGTATCAGGCAGTTGGAGAGTATGGGTGAGGAGCTGAAGAAGTCGGTGAGTCTTCTAGAAGAGCGGCACTTGGCCCTGGTGTCAGCTCGGGATAAAGCGGAGAAAGCACTTGCAGAAGAGCGGACAAAGTTCGCCGATCTGGAAAGTGCTAATTCTGCTTTATCAGAGCAGTACAAATCCCTGGCCGAGCAACATCAATCTGTCTCTGAGCAACTTGCTCAAGAGAAATCTTCCACTGCTGCTCGTATGGAAGAATTCTGGCTCGCGAAGAAGGCCGCGTTTTTGAAGTCTCCGGAGTATGGAACATGGTGGCTGACAATGCTTCTAAGTTTTTTGATCACGGATTTGAAGCATGTGCCAGCCAATTTGGATCTCAAGGCTACCCTCCCGAAGAAGCTTCAAAAGATTTCCTTAATGTGGGTGCTGCTTTAGAAAGCCTCCCTGAATAGCTATTTCACCCGTAGAGTAGAGCTTTTACTTTTTCTTGTATTTCTTTTCGTTCATGAATAAAATTATTCACTTGGCTATTTTCCTCCGTAAAACAACGAATTTTTAAGTTTAAACGTGGACCCAACATCCCGATCCCACGAGTAAATAATTAAAATTCCGAACAAGCTCGCTACCCCGAGCACAAACCCTTGGTCAATTTTAAGTTTAAACGTGGACCAAACATCCCGATCCCACGAGTAAATCGAACAGGCTCGCTACCCCGAGCAAAAACACTTAGGCAATTTTAAGTTTAAACGTTGACCAAACATCCCGATTCCACGAGTAAATCGAACAGGCTCGCTACCCCGAGCACAACCACTTAGGCAATTTTAAGTTTAAACGTGGACCAAACATCCCGATCCCACGAGTAAACAATTAAAATTGCGAACAAGCTCGCAACCCCGAACACAAACAATTAGGCAATTTCAAGTTTAAATGTGGACCAAACATCCCGATCCCACGAGTAAACAATTAAAATTTCGAACAAGCTCGCTACCCCGAGCACAAACACTTAGGCAATTTTAAGTTTAAACGTGGACCAAACATCCCGATCCCACGAGTAAAACGAACAAGCTCGCTACCCCGAGCACAAACACTTAGGCAATTTTAAGTTTAAACGTGGAGCAAACATCCCGATCCCACGAGTAAAAAATTAAAATTTCGAACAAGCTCGCTACCCCGAGCACAAACACTTAGGCAATTTTAAGTTTAAATGTGGACCAAACATCCCGATCCCACGAGTAAACAGTTAAAATTCCGAACAAGCTCGCTACCACAAGCACAAACCCTTAGGCAATTTTAAGTTTAAACGTGGACCAAACATTCCGATCCCACGAGCAATTAAAATTGCGAACAAGCTCGCAACCCCGTACACAAACACTTAGGCAATTTTAAGTTTAAACGTGGACCAAACATCCCGATCCCACGAGTAAACAATTAAAATTCCGAACAATCTCGCTACCCCGAGCACAAACACTAAGGTAATTTTAAGTTTAAACGTGGACCAAACATCCCGATCCCGAGTAAACAATTAAAATTCCGAACAAGCTCGCTACCCCGAGCACAAACCCTTAGGCAATTTTAAGTTTAAACGTGGATAAAACATCCCGATCCCACGAGTAAACAATTAAAATTGCGAACAAGCTCGCAACCCCGAGCACAAACCCTTTGGCAATTTTAAGTTTAAACGTGGACCAAACATCCCGATCCCACTAGTAAATCGAACAGGCTCGCTACCCCGAGCACAAACCCTTAGGCAATTTTAAGTTTAAACGTGTACCAAACATCCCGATCCCACGAGTAAATCGAACAGGCTCGCTACCCCGAGCACAAACACGTAGGCCATTTTAAGTTTAAACGTGGACCAAACATCCCGATCCCACGAGTAAATCGAACAGGCTCGCTACCCCGAGGACAAACACTTAGGCAATTTTAAGTTTAAACATGGACCAAACATCCCGATCCCACGAGTAAACAATTAAAATTGCGAACAAGCTCGCAACCCCGAACACAAACAATTAGGCAATTTTAAGTTTAAACGTGGACCAAACATCCCGATCCCACGAGTAAACAATTAAAATTCCGAACAAGCTCGCTACCCCGAGCACAAACACTTAGGCAATTTTAAGTTTAAACGTGGACCAAACATCCCGATCCCACGAGTAAATCGAACAGGCTCGCTACCCCGAGCACAAACACTTAGGCAATTTTAAGTTTAAATGTGGACCAAACATCCCGATCCCACGAGTAAACAATTAAAATTCCGAACAAGCTCGCTACCCCGAGCACAAACACTTATGCAATTTTAAGTTTAAACGTGGACCAAACATGTCACACCCCAATGTGCAAAGATACCATTTATTATGTTTATAGAAATACTCTTTATAAAAATTTCAACAACATCTCCTCTGTTTATATCAACTCCGGATACAAATATCAAAATCCATAACACCAGAAACACCATCATATATATGAATCGCAATCACACAGAGATAACCCCATAGCCCAGCAGGTCGTCATCCATGTACAACAGATCTCAGAAACTCGTAGGAGCGCATCACCCTGCTCAGTAAGTCCCGGTATCAGGTATCATCATGCTCACCTACAATGCATGAACTACATGAGCTAATGCCCAGAAAATAAAAATCATGCATGCTATGCAAATGACATGAGACATCAATAACATGTATACCAATATGCATACTCGAAAATACATAACATTTTATCCAAAATCATATTTTTCCTGGGCCCCTTGACCCACCTAATATGCACCGAAACAGAGCTCTGAACAATATCAATAGGCATACAGCCATAGGCACACAGCCAATAGAGTGGATTGATACAGTCGAATGGCCCATCCTCCCGTGACCCCCAGAGGCACATCACCGAACAACCTCTGCGGTCATCCGAGAAGTATCCCACCCGCAACATCAATCAAACGAAGAATATCAGCAAGTGGTCCATCCCCTCATGATTACCAAGGGCACATCTCGAACAACCCTTTTAATCCTCTGAGGAGTATCCCACCGCTGTACTCAGCATATCATATAAGTCTGCCTCGCAAACCTCGGTGCCATAGCAGTGGTCAACAAATATTTCATTTTTCTCAAAATAATGTCGTGCATGCCAGACATCAAATATGCTCATGTTTTATGCATGCACGTGTGTATGCATATGAATAATCAATTCAGTTACAACATATCAAATAAAGCATAACATCTCCAATATCACATTTATTCAACCAACCATATCACAATTAATACGACAGATAATACTATGTTCAAGCATTGTAGTTGCAGATGGATTTTTACTTACCTCTCACTGGCTGATATTGCTCGATTCCTAGGTAGTAGAAAATCAATCTACACAATTCAAATATTGATTTCAACAACTATTTCATCAAATTTCATTTATTATAACCTATCAAGATTTATTAATTCATTTACGGAATTTGTTCCATCATATCACTACTAGGATAATTATATCATTATTTAAAATTGTAGTAACTCATATTATACCCCAATTTATTGAATTTGAAGGTATAACCTTAAATTTTAACATTAAAATTTCTATAAACTTGAAATTACAACATAATCTAAAATTTCTTGTCAATTACTATTTATCATCGTATAATCTATCACCTACACTAATTGCATAATTTTCTAGCAATACTAAAAATTTAGGTTTTTCATAAAAACTAGAAATAGGAAGAGAAAAGTACCTCAAATCGAAGCTGATAATTCGAGGATTCCGAATATAAAATTTATTTGACGTTTCGACAGCGTTACGGAGTCTAAAAATCAAACAAACCACATAACCCCCTCTCTCTCTCGGCTGAGTGTGTGTCCGCGTGTGAAAAGTGTGTGCGTGAGTTTGCTGTATAAATGCACATATATATTTCATTCTTAGTTTAAGTCGGTCAACTTCAATATATAATATATATATATATATATATATATATATATATATATATATATATATATATATATTTTCAATTATTCTTCTTATTATTATTATTATTATTATTATTATTATTATTCTATTTCAAAGCACCGCTTCCTATGTCAATTCGGGTATCATAACAACCGAGTTTGTGAAAGACGTCTAAATAAAAGTTGTAGATCTATATCTTATCTTTCATTTGGTTTTATAATAACTTGATTGCGATGTCGAACAAGAAAGTTATATATAATCTACCTAAGCATGATATACTTCAAAATTAATTTTCCCCTTCCGAACAAGCTCGCTACCCCGAGCACAAACCCTTAGGCAATTTTAAGTTTAAACGTGGACCAAACATCCCGATCCCACGAGTAAACAATTAAAATTCCGAACAAGCTTGCAACCCCGAGCACAAACCCTTAGGCAATTTTAAGTTTAAACGTGGACCAAACATCCCGATCCCACGAGTAAACAATTAAAATTCCGAACAAGCTCGCAACCCCGAGCACAAACACTTAGGCAATTTTAAGTTTAAACGTGGATCAAACATCCCGATCCCACGAGTACATCGAACAGGCTCGCTACCCCGAGCACAATCACTTAGGCACTTTTAAGTTTAAACGTGGACCAAACATCCCGATCCCACGGGTAAACAATTAAAATTGCGAACAAGCTCGCAAACCCGAACACAAACAATTAGGCAATTTTAAGTTTAAACGTGGACCAAACATCCCGATCCCACGAGTAAACAATTAAATTTCCGAACAAGCTCGCTACCCCCAGCACAAACACTTAGGCAATTTTAAATTTAAACGTGGACCAAACATCCCCATCCCACGAGTAAACCGAACAGGCTCGCTACCCCGAGCACAAACACTTAGGCAATTTTAAGTTTAAACGTGGACCAAACATTTCGATCCAACGAGTAAACAATTAAAATTCCGAACAAGCTCGCTACCCCGAGCACAAACACTTAGGCAATTTTAATTTTAAACGTGGACCAAACATCCCGATCCCACGAGTAAATAGTTAAAATTCCGAACAAGCTCGCTACCCCGAGCACAAACCATTAGGCAATTTTAAGTTTAAACGTGGAGCAAACATCTCGATCCCACGAGTAAACAATTAAAACTGCGAACAAGCACACAACCCCGAACACAAACACTTAGGCAATTTTAAGTTTAAACGTGGACCAAACATCCGATCCCATGAGTAAACAATTAAAATTGCGAACAAGTTCGCTACCCCGAGCACAAACACTTAGGCAATTTTAAGTTTAAACGTGGACCAAATATCCCGATCCCACAAGTAAATCGAACAGGCTCGCTACCCCGACCACAAACACTTAGGCAATTTTAAGTTTAAACGTGGACCAAAAATCCCGATCCCACGAGTAAACAATTAAAATTCCGAACAAGCTTGCAACCCCGAGTACAAACACTTAGGTAATTTTAAATTTAAACGTGGACCAAACATCCCGATCACACGAGTAAACAATTAAAATTCCGAACAAGCTCGCTACCCCGAGCATAAACACTTAGACAATTTTAAGTTTAAACGTGGACCAAACATCCCGATCCCACGAGTAAACAATTAAATTTGCGAACATGCTCGCTACCCCGAGCACAAACACTTAGGCAATTTTAAGTTTAAACGTAGACCAAACATCCCGATCCCACGAGTAAACAATTAAAATTCCGAACAAGCTCGCTACCCCGAGCACAAACACTTAGGCAATTTTAAGTTTAAACGTAGACCAAACATCCCGATCCCACGAGTAAACAATTAAAATTGCGAACAAGCTCGCTACCCTGAGCACAAACTCTTAGGCAATTTTAAGTTTAAACGTGGACCAAACATCCCGATCCCACGAGTAAACAATTAAAATTGCGAACAAGCTCGCAACCCCGAACACAAACACTTAGGCAATTTTAAGTTTAAACGTGGACCAAACATCCCGATCCCACGAGTAAACAATTAAAATTCCGAACAAGCTCGCTACCCCGAGCACAAACACTAAGGCAATTTTAAGTTTAAACATGGACCAAACATCCCGATCCCACGAGTAAATCGAACAGGCTCGCTACCCCGAGCACAAACACTTAGGCAATTTTAAGTTTAAACGTGGACAAAACATCCCGATCCCACTAGTAAACAATTAAAATTCCGAACAAGCTCGCTACCCCGATCACAAACACTTAGGCAATTTTAAGTTTAAACGTGGACCAAACATCCCGATCCACGAGTAAACAATTAAAATTCCGAACAAGCTCGCTACCCCGAGCACAAACCCTTAGGCAATTTTCAGTTTAAACGTGGACCAAGCATCCCGATCCCACGAGTAAACAATTAAAATTGCGAACAAGCTCGCAACCCCGAACACAAACACTTAGGCAATTTTAAGTTTAAACGTGGACCAAACATCCCGATCCCACGAGTAAACAATTAAAATTCCGAACAAGCTCGCTACCCTGAGCACAAACACTTAGGCAATTTTAAGTTTAAACGTGGACCAAACATCCCGATCCCACGAGTAAACAATTAAAATTCCGAACAAGCTCGCTACCCCGAGCACAAACCCTTAGGCAATTTTAAGTTTAAACGTGGACCAAACATCCTGATCCCACGAGTAAACAATTAAAATTGCTAGTTCGCAACCCCGAGCACAAACCCTTAGGCAATTTTAAGTTTAAACGTGGAACCGAACATCCCGATCCCACGAGTAAATCGAAAATGCTCGCTACCCCGAGCACAAACACTTAGACAATTTTAAGTTTAAACGATGACCAAACATCCCGATCCCACGAGTAAACAATTAAAATTGCGAACAAGCTCGCAACCCCGAACACAAAGAATTAGGCAATTTTATGTTTAAACGTGGACCAAACATCCCGATTCCACGAGTAAACAATAAAAATTCCAAACAAGCTCGCTACCCCGAGCACAAACACTTAGGCAATTTTAAGTTTAAACGTGGACCAAACATCCCGATCCCACGAGTAAACAGTTAAAATTCCGAACAAGCTCGCTACCCCGAGCACAAACCATTAGGCAATTTTAAGTTTAAACGTGGAGCAAACATCCCGATCCTACGAGTAAACAATTAAAATAGCGAACAAGCTCGCAACCCCGAACACAAACACTTATGCAATTTTAAGTTTAAACGTGGACCAAACATCCCGATCCCACGAGTAAACTATACAAATTCCGAACAAGTTCGCTACCCCGAGCACAAACACTTAGGCAATTTTAAATTTAAACGTGGACCAAACATCCCGATCCCACGAGTAAATCGAACAGGCTCGCTACCCCGAGCACAAACACTTGGGCAATTTTAAGTTTAAACATGGATCAAACATCCCGATCCCACAAGTAAATAATTAAAATTCCGAACAAGCTCGCTACCCCGAGCACAAACACTTAGGCAATTTTAAGTTTAAACGTGGGCCAAACATCGCGATCTCACGAGTAAACAATTAAAATTTCGAACAAGCTCGCTACCCCGAGCACAAACCCTTAGGCAATTTTAAGTTTAAACGTGGATCAAACATCCCGATCCCACGAGTAAACAATTAAAATTCCGAACAAGCTCGCTACCCCGAGCACAAACCCTTAGGCAATTTTAAGTTTAAACGTGGACCAAACATCCCGATCCCACGAGTAAATCGAACAGGCTCGCTACCCTGAGCACAATTACTTAGGCACTTTTAAGTTTAAACGTAGACCAAACATCCCGATCCCACGAGTAAACAAATAAAATTGCGAACAAGCTCGCAACCCCGAACACAAACAATTAGGCAATTTCAAGTTTAAACGTGGACCAAACATCCCGATCACACGAGTAAACAATTAAATTTTCGAACAAGCTCGCTACCCCGAGCACAAACACTTAGGCAATTTTAAGTTTAAACTGTGGACCAAACATCCCGATCCCACGAGAAAATCGAACAGGCTTGCTACCCCGAGCACAAACACTTAGGCAATTTTAAGTTTAAACGGGGACCAAACATCTCGATCCCACGAATAAACAATTAAAATTCCGAACAAGCTCGCTACCCCGAGCACAAACACATAGGAATTTTAAGTTTAAACGTGGACCAAACATCCATGATCCCACAAGTAAAGAGTTAAAATTCCGAACAAGCTCGCTACCCCGAGCACAAACCATTAGGCAATTTTAAGTTTAAACGTGGAGCAAACATCCCGATCCCACAAGTAAACAATTAAAATTGCGAACAAGCTCGCAACCCCGAACACAAACACTTAGGCAATTTTAAGTTTAAACGTGGACCGAACATCCGATCCCACGAGGAAACAATTCAAATTCCGAACAAGTTCGCTACCCTGAGCACAAACACTTATGCAATTTTAAGTTTAAACGTGGACCAAACATCCCGATCCCACGAGTAAATCGAACAGGCTCGCTACCCCGAGCACAAACACTTAGGCAATTTTAAGTTTAAACGTGGACCAAACATCCCGATCCCACGAGTAAACAATTAAAATTCCGAAAAAGCTCGCAACCCCGAGCACAAACACTTAGGCAGTTTTAAGTTTAAACGTGGACCAAACATCCCGATCCCACGAGTAAACAATTAAAATTCCGGACAAGCTCGCTACCCCGAGCACAAATAATTAGACAATTTTAAGTTTAAACGTGGACCAAACATCCCGATCCCACGAGTAAACAATTAAAATTGCGAACGTGCTCGCTACCCCGAGCACAAACACTTAGGCAATTTTAAGTTTAAAAGTGGACCAAACATCCCGATCCCACGAGTAAACAATTAAAATTGCGAACGTGCTCGCTACCCCGAGCACAAACACTTAGGCAATTTTAAGTTTAAAAGTGGACCAAACATCCCGATCCCACGAGTAAACAATTAAAATTTCGAACAAGCTCGCTATCCCGAGAACAAACACTTAGGCAATTTTAAGTTTAAACGTGGACCAAACATCCCGATCCCACGAGTAAACAATTAAAATTCCGAACAAGGTCGCTACCCCGAGCACAAACCCTTAGGCAATTTTAAGTTTAAACATGGACCAAACATCTCGATCCCACGAGTAAATCGAACAGGCTCGCTACCCCGAGCACAAACACTTAGGTAATTTTAAGTTTAAACGTGGACCAAACATCCCGATCCCACGAGTAAACAATTAAAATTCCGAATAAGGTCGCTACCCCGAGCACAAACACTTAGGCAATTTTAAGTTTAAACGTGGACTAAACATCCCGATCCCACGACTAAACAATTAAAATTCCGAACAAGCTCGCTACCCCGAGCACAAACCCTTAGGCAATTTTAAGTTTAAACGTGGACCAAACATCCCGATCCCACGAGTAAATCGAACAGGCTCGCTACCCTGAGCACAATTACTTAGGCACTTTTAAGTTTAAACGTAGACCAAACATCCCGATCCCACGAGTAAACAATTAAAATTGCGAACAAGCTCGCAACCCCGAACACAAACAATTAGGCAATTTCAAGTTTAAACGTGGACCAAACATCCCGATCACACGAGTAAACAATTAAATTTTCGAACAAGCTCGCTACCCCGAGCACAAACACTTAGGCAATTTTAAGTTTAAACGTGGACCAAACATCCCGATCCCACGAGAAAATCGAACAGGCTTGCTACCCCGAGCACAAACACTTAGGCAATTTTAAGTTTAAACGGGGACCAAACATCTCGATCCCACGAGTAAACAATTAAAATTCCGAACAAGCTCGCTACCCCGAGCACAAACACATAGGAATTTTAAGTTTAAACGTGGACCAAACATCCTGATCCCACAAGTAAAGAGTTAAAATTCCGAACAAGCTCGCTACCCCGAGCACAAACCATTAGGCAATTTTAAGTTTAAACGTGGAGCAAACATCCCGATCCCACAAGTAAACAATTAAAATTGCGAACAAGCTCGCAACCCCGAACACAAACACTTAGGCAATTTTAAGTTTAAACGTGGACCGAACATCCGATCCCACGAGGAAACAATTCAAATTCCGAACAAGTTCGCTACCCTGAGCACAAACACTTATGCAATTTTAAGTTTAAACGTGGACCAAACATCCCGATCCCACGAGTAAATCGAACAGGCTCGCTACCCCGAGCACAAACACTTAGGCAATTTTAAGTTTAAACGTGGACCAAACATCCCGATCCCACGAGTAAACAATTAAAATTCCGAAAAAGCTCGCAACCCCGAGCACAAACACTTAGGCAGTTTTAAGTTTAAACGTGGACCAAACATCCCGATCCCACGAGTAAACAATTAAAATTCCGGACAAGCTCGCTACCCCGAGCACAAACAATTAGACAATTTTAAGTTTAAACGTGGACCAAACATCCCGATCCCACGAGTAAACAATTAAAATTGCGAACGTGCTCGCTACCCCGAGCACAAACACTTAGGCAATTTTAAGTTTAAATGTGGACCAAACATCCCGATCCCACGAGTAAACAATTAAAATTGCGAACGTGCTCGCTAAAATTTCGAACAAGCTCGCTATCCCGAGAACAAACACTTAGGCAATTTTAAGTTTAAACGTGGACCAAACATCCCGATCCCACGAGTAAACAATTAAAATTCCGAACAAGGTCGCTACCCCGAGCACAAACCCTTAGGCAATTTTAAGTTTAAACATGGACCAAACATCTCGATCCCACGAGTAAATCGAACAGGCTCGCTACCCCGAGCACAAACACTTAGGTAATTTTAAGTTTAAACGTGGACCAAACATCCCGATCCCACGAGTAAACAATTAAAATTCCGAATAAGCTCGCTACCCCGAGCACAAACACTTAGGCAATTTTAAGTTTAAACGTGGACCAAACATCCCGATCCCACGACTAAACAATTAAAATTCCGAACAAGCTCGCTACCCCGAGCACAAACCCTTAGGCAATTTTTAGTTTAAACGTGGACCAAGCATCCCGATCCCACGAGTAAACAATTAAAATTGCGAACAAGCTCGCAACCCCGAACACAAACACTTAGGCAATTTTAAGTTTAAACGTGGACCAAACATCCCGATCCCACGAGTAAACAATTAAAATTCCGAACAAGCTCGCTACCCCGAGCACAAACACTTAGGCAATTTTAAGTTTAAACGTGGACCAAACATCCCGATTCCACGAGTAAATCGAACAAGCTCGCTACCCCGAGCACAAACACTTGTGCAATTTTAAATTTAAACGTGGACCAAAATCCCGATCCCACGAGTAAACAATTAAAATTCCGAACAAGCTCGCAACCCCGAGCACAAACACTTAGGCAATTTTAAGTTTAAACGTGGACCAAACATCCCGATCCCACGAATAAACAATTAAAATTCCGAACAAGCTCGCTACCCCGAGCACAAACACTTAGACAATTTTAAGTATAAACGTGGACCAAACATCCCGATCCCACGAGTAAACAATTAAAATTGCGAACAAGCTCGCTACCCCGAGCACAAACACTTAGGCAATTTTAAGTTTAAACGTGGACCAAACATCCCGATCCCACGAGAAAATCGAACAGGCTCGCTACCCCGAGCACAAACACTTAGGCAATTTTAAGTTTAAACGGGGACCAAACATCTCGATCCCACGAGTAAACAATTAAAATTCCGAACAAGCTCGCTACCCCGAGCACAAACACTTAGGCAATTTTAAGTTTAAACGTGGACCAAACATCCCGATCCCACAAGTAAAGAGTTAAAATTCCGAACAAGCTCGCTACCCCGAGCACAAACCATTAGGCAATTTTAAGTTTAAACGTGGAGCAAACATCCCGATCCCACAAGTAAACAATTAAAATTGCGAACAAGCTCGCAAACCCGAACACAAACACTTAAGCAATTTTAATTTTAAACGTGGACCGAACATCCGATCCCACGAGGAAACAATTCAAATTCCGAACAAGTTCGCTACCCCGAGCACAAACACTTATGCAATTTTAAGTTTAAACGTGGACCAAACATCCCGATCCCACGAGTAAATCGAACAGGCTCGCTACCCCGAGCACAAACACTTAGGCAATTTTAAGTTTAAACGTGGACCAAATATCCCGATCCCACGAGTAAACAATTAAAATTCCGAACAAGCTCGCAACCCCGAGCACAAACACTTAGGCAATTTTAAATTTAAACGTGGACCAAACATCCCGATCACACGAGTAAACAATTAAAATTCCGAACAAGCTCGCTACCCCGAGCATAAACACTTAGACAATTTTAAGTTTAAACGTGGACCAAACATCCCGATCCCACGAGTAAACAATTAAATTTGCGAACATGCTCGCTACCCCGAGCACAAACACTTAGGCAATTTTAAGTTTAAACGTAGACCAAACATCCCGATCCCACGAGTAAACAATTAAAATTCCGAACAAGCTCGCTACCCCGAGCACAAACACTTAGGCAATTTTAAGTTTAAACGTAGACCAAACATCCCGATCCCACGAGTAAACAATTAAAATTGCGAACAAGCTCGCTACACAGAGCACAAACCCTTAGGCAATTTCAAGTTTAAACGTGGACCAAACATCACGATCCCACGAGTAAACAATTAAAATTGCGAACAAGCTCGCAACCCCGAACACAAACACTTAGGCAATTTTAAGTTTAAACGTGGACCAAACATCCCGATCCCACGAGTAAACAATTAAAATTCCGAACAAGCTCGCTACCCTGAGCACAAACACTAAGGCAATTTTAAGTTTAAACATGGACCAAACATCCCGATCCCACGAGTAAATCGAACAGGCTCGCTACCCCGAGCACAAACACTTAGGCAATTTTAAGTTTAAACGTGGACAAAACATCCCGATCCCACTAGTAAACAATTAAAATTCCGAACAAGCTCGCTACCCCGAGCACAAACCCTTAGGCAATTTTAAGTTTAAACGTGGACCAAACATCCCGATCCCACGAGTAAACAATTAAAATTCCGAACAAGCTCGCTACCCCGAGCACAAACCCTTAGGCAATTTTAAGTTTAAACGTGGACCAAGCATCCCGATCCCACGAGTAAACAATTAAAATTGCGAACAAGCTCGCAACCCCGAACACAAACACTTAGGCAATGTTAAGTTTAAACGTGGACCAAACATCCCGATCCCACGAGTAAACAATTAAAATTCCGAACAAGCTCGTACCCTGAGCACAAACACTTAGGCAATTTTAAGTTTAAACGGGGACCAAACATCACGATCCCACGAGTAAACAATTAAAATTCCGAACAAGCTCGCTACCCCGAGCACAAACCCTTAGGCAATTTAAAGTTTAAACGTGGACCAAACATCCTGATCCCACGAGTAAACAATTAAAATTGCTAGTTCGCAACCCCGAGCACAAACCCTTAGGCAATTTTAAGTTTAAACGTGGAACAAACATCCCGATCCCACGAGTAAATCGAACATGCTCGCTACCCAGAGCACAAACACTTAGACAATTTTAAGTTTAAACGATGACCAAACATCCCGATCCCACGAGTAAACAATTAAAATTGCGAACAAGCTCGCAACCCCGAACACAAAGAATTAGGCAATTTTATGTTTAAACGTGGACCAAACATCCCGATTCCACGAGTAAACAATAAAAATTCCAAACAAGCTCGCTACCCCCGAGCACAAACACTTAGGCAATTTTAAGTTTAAACGTGGACCAAACATCCCGATCCCACGAGTAAACAGTTAAAATTCCGAACAAGCTCGCTACCCCGAGCACAAACGATTAGGCAATTTTAAGTTTAAACGTGGAGCAAACATCCCGATCCCACGAGTAAACAATTAAAATAGCGAACAAGCTCGCAACCCCGAACACAAACACTTATGCAATTTTAAGTTTAAACGTGGACCAAACATCCCGATCCCACGAGTAAACTATACAAATTCCGAACAAGTTCGCTACCCCGAGCACAAACACTTAGGCAATTTTAAGTTTAAACGTGGACCAAACATCCCGATCCCACGAGTAAATCGAACAGGCTCGCTACCCCGAGCACAAACACTTGGGCAATTTTAAGTTTAAACATGGATCAAACATCCCGATCCCACAAGTAAACAATTAAAATTCCGAACAAGCTCGCTACCCCGAGAACAAACACTTAGGCAATTTTAAGTTTAAACGTGGGCCAAACATCGCGATCCCACGAGTAAACAATTAAAATTTCGAACAAGCTCGCTACCCCGAGCACAAACCCTTAGGCAATTTTAAGTTTAAACGTGGACCAAACATCCCGATCCCACGAGTAAACAATTAAAATTCCGAACAAGCTCGCTACCCCGAGCACAAACCCTTAGGCAATTTTAAGTTTAAACGTGGACCAAACATCCCGATCCCACGAGTAAATCGAACAGGCTCGCTACCCTGAGCACAATTACTTAGGCACTTTTAAGTTTAAACGTAGACCAAACATCCCGATCCCACGAGTAAACAATTAAAATTGCGAACAAGCTCGCAACCCCGAACACAAACAATTAGGCAATTTCAAGTTTAAACGTGGACCAAACATCCCGATCACACGAGTAAACAATTAAATTTCCCGAGCACAAACACTTAGGCAATTTTAAGTTTAAACGTGGACCAAACATCCCCGATCCCACGAGAAAATCGAACAGGCTTGCTACCCCGAGCACAAACACTTAGGCAATTTTAAGTTTAAACGGGGACCAAACATCTCGATCCCACGAGTAAACAATTAAAATTCCGAACAAGCTCGCTACCCCCGAGCACAAACACTTAGGAATTTTAAGTTTAAACGTGGACCAAACATCCTGATCCCACAAGTAAAGAGTTAAAATTCCGAACAAGCTCGCTACCCCGAGCACAAACCATTAGGCAATTTTAAGTTTAAACGTGGAGCAAACATCCCGATCCCACAAGTAAACAATTAAAATTGCGAACAAGCTCGCAAACCCCGAACACAAACACTTAGGCAATTTTAAGTTTAAACGTGGACCGAACATCCGATCCCACGAGGAAACAATTCAAATTCCGAACAAGTTCGCTACCCCGAGCACAAACACTTATGCAATTTTAAGTTTAAACGTGGACCAAACATCCCGATCCCACGAGTAAATCGAACAGGCTCGCTACCCCGAGCACAAACACTTAGGCAATTTTAAGTTTAAACGTGGACCAAACATCCCGATCCCACGATTAAACAATTAAAATTCCGAAAAAGCTCGCAACCCCGAGCACAAACACTTAGGCAAGTTTTAAGTTTAAACGTGGACCAAACATCCCGATCCCACGAGTAAACAATTAAAATTCCGAACAAGCTCGCTACCCCCCGAGCACAAACAATTAGACAATTTTAAGTTTAAACGTGGACCTAACATCCCGATCCCACGAGTAAACAATTAAATTGCGAACAAGCTCGCTACCCCGAGAACAAACACTTAGGCAATTTTAAGTTTAAACGTGACCAAACATCCCGATCCCACGAGTAAACAATTAAAATTCCGAACAAGGTCGCTACCCCCCCGAGCACAAACCCTTAGGCAATTTTAAGTTTAAACGTGGACCAAACATCCCGATCCCACGAGTTAACAATTAAAATTGCGAACAAGCTCGCAAACCCGAACACAAACACTTAGGAAATTTTAAGTTTAAACGTGGACCAAACATCCCGATCCCACGAGTAAACAATTAAACTTCGAACAAGCTCGCTACCCCGTAGCACAACACTTAGGCAATTTTACAGTTTAAAACATGGACCAACATCCCGATCCCACGAGAAAATCGAACAGGCTCGCTACCCCGAGCACAAACACTTAGGCAATTTTAAGGTTTAAACGGGGACCAAACATCTCGATCCCACGAGTAAACAATTAAAATCCGAACAAGCTCGCTACCCGAGCACAAAACAGCTTATGGCAATTTTAAGTCTAAAACGTGGACCAAAATCCCGATCCCACAAGTAAAGAGTTAAAATCCGAACAAGCTCGCTACCCCGAGCCACAAACCATTAGGCAATTTTAAGTTTAACGTGGAGCAACAACCCCGATCCCACAAGTAAACAATTATAAATTGCGAAACAAGCTCGCAACCCCGAACACAAACACTTAGGCAATTTTTACGTTTAAACGTGGACTCGAAACATCCCGATCCCACGAGGAAACAATTCAAATCCGAACAAAGTTCGCTACCCGAGCACAATCACTTAGGCAATTTTAAGTTTAAACCGTGACCAAACATCCCGATTCCACGAGTAAATCGAACAGGCTCGCTACCCCGAGCACAAACACTTGTGCAATTTTAAGTTTAACGTGGACCAAATCCCGATCCCACGAGTAAACAATTAAAATTCCGAACAAGCTCGCAGCCCGAGCACAAACACTTAGGCAATTTTAAGTTTAAACGTGGACCAAACATCCCGATCCCACGAATAAAAAATTAAAATTCCGAACAAGCTCGCTACCCCGAGCACAAACACTTAGGCAATTTTAAGTATAAACGTGGACCAAACATCCCGATCCCACGAGTAAACAATTAAAATTGCGAACAAGCTCGCTACCCCCGAGCACAAACACTTAGGCAATTTTAAGTTTAAACGTGGACCAAACATCCCGATCCCACGAGAAAATCGAACAGGCTCGCTACCCCGAGCACAAACACTTAGGCAATTTTAAGTTTAAACGGGGACCAAACATCTCGATCCCACGAGTAAACAATTAAAATTCCGAACAAGCTCGCTACCCCGAGCACAAAACACTTAGGCAATTTTAAGTTTAAACGTGGACCCAAACATCCCGATCCCACAAGTAAACAGTTAAAATTTCGGAACAAGCTCGCTACCCCTGAGCACAAACCATTAGGCAATTTTAAGTTTAAACGTGGAGCAAACATCCCGATCCCACAAGTAAACAATTAAAATTGCGAACAAGCTCGCAACCCGAACACAAACACTTAGGCAATTTTAAGTTTAAACGTGGACCGAACATCCGATCCCACGAGGAAACAATTCAAATTCCGAACAAGTTCGCTACCCCGAGCACAAACACTTAGGCAATTTTAAGTTTAAACGCGGACCAAACATCCCCGATCCCACGAGTAAATCGAACAGGCCTCGCTACCCCGAGCACAAACACGTAGGCAATTTTAAGTTTAAACGTGGACCAAACATCCCGATCCCACGAGTAAACAATTAAAATTTCCGAACAAGCACGTACCCCGAGCACAAACCCTTAGGCAATTTTAAGTTTAAACGTGGACCAAACATCCCGATCCCACGAGTAAATCGAACAGGCTCGCTACCCTGAGCACAATTACTTAGGCACTTTTAATTTTAAACGTGGACCAAACATCCCGATCCCACTACTAAACAATTAAAATTGCCAACAAGCTCGCAACCCCGAACGCAAACAATTAGGCAATTTCAAGTTTAACGTGGACCAAACATCCCGATCACACGAGTAAACAATTAAATTTCCGAACAAGCTCTCTACCCCGAGCACAAACACTTAGGCAATTTTAAGTTTAAACGTGGACCAAACATCCCGATCCCACGAGAAAATCGAACAGGCTCGCTACCCGAGCACAAACACTTAGGCACTTTTTAAGTTTAAACGGGGACCAAACATCTCGATCCCACGAGTAACAATTAAAATTCCGAACAAGCTCGGTACCCCGAGCACAAACACTTAGGCAATTTTAAGTTTAAACGTGGACCAACATCCCGATCCCACAAGTAACAGTTAAAATTCCGAACAAGCTCGCTACCCTGAGCACAAACCATTAGGCAATTTTAAGTTTAAACGTGGAGCAAACATCCCGATCCCACAAGTAAACAATTAAAATTGCGAACAAGCTCGCAACCCGAACACAAACACTTAGGCAATTTTAAGTTTAAACGTGGACCGAACATCCGATCCCACGAGGAAACAATTCAAATTCCGAACAAGTTCGCTACCCCGAGCACAAACACTTAGGCAATTTTAAGTTTAAACGCGGACCAAACATCCCGATCCCACGAGTAAATCGAACAGGCTCGCTACCCCGAGCACAAACACTTAGGCAATTTTAAGTTTAAACGTGGACCAAACATCCCGATCCCACGAGTAAACAATTAAAATTCCGAACAAGCTCGCAACCCCGAGCACAAACACCTAGGCAGTTTTAAGTTTAAACGTGGACCAAACATCCCGATCCCACGAGTAAACAATTAAAATTCCGAACAAGCTCGCTACCCCGAGCACAAACACTTAGACAATTTTAAGTTTAAACGTGGACCAAACATCCCGATCCCACGAGTAAACAATTAAAATTGCGATCGTGCTCGCTACCCCGAGCACAAACACTTAGGCAATTTTAAGTTTAAACGTGGACCAAACATCCCGATCCCACGAGTAAACAATTAAAATTCCGAACAAGCTCGCTACCCCGAGAACAAACACTTAGGCAATTTTAAATTTAAACGTGGACCAAACATCCCGATCCCACGAGTAAACAATTAAAATTCCGAACAAGCTCGTTACCCCGAGCACAAGCCCTTAGGCAATTTTAAGTTTAAACGTGGACCAAACATCCCGATCCCACGAGTTAACAATTAAAATTGCGAACAAGCTCGCAACCCCGAACACAAACACTTAGGAAATTTTAAGTTTAAACGTGGACCAAACATCCCGATCCCACGAGTAAATAATTAAAATTCCGAACAAGCTCGCTACCCCGAGCACAAACACTTAGGCAATTTTAAGTTTAAACATGGACCAAACATCTCGATCCCACGAGTAAATCGAACAGGCTCGCTACCCCGAGCACAAACCCTTAGGCAATTTTAAGTTTAAACGTGGACCAAACATCCCGATCCCACGAGTAAACAATTAAAATTCCGAACAAGCTCGCTACCCCGAGCACAAACCCTTAGGCAATTTTAAGTTTAAACGTGGACCAAACATCCCGATCCCACGAGTAAATCGAACAGGCTCGCTACCCTGAGCACAATTACTTAGGCACTTTTAAGTTTAAACGTGGACCAAACATCCCGATCCCACGAGTAAACAATTAAAATTACGAACAAGCTCGCAACCCCGAACACAAACAATTAGGCAATTTCAAGTTTAAACGTGGACCAAACATCCCGATCACACGAGTAAACAATTAAATTTCCGAACAAGCTCGCTACCCCGAGCACAAACACTTAGGCAATTTTAAGTTTAAACGTGGACCAAACATCCCGATCCCACGAGAAAATCGAACATGCTCACTACCCCGAGCACAAACACTTAGGCAATTTTAAGTTTAAACGGGGACCAAACATCTCGATCCCACGAGTAAACAATTAAAATTCCGAACAAGCTCGCTACCCCGAGCACAAACACTTCGGCAATTTTAAGTTTAAACGTGGACCAAACATCCCGATCCCACAAGTAAACAGTTAAAATTCCGAACAAGCTCGCTACCCCGAGCACAAACCATTAGGCAATTTTAAGTTTAAACGTGGAGCAAACATCCCGATCCCACAAGTAAACAATTAAAATTGCGAACAAGCTCGCAACCCGAACACAAACACTTAGGCAAATTAAGTTTAAACGTGGACCGAACATCCGATCCCACGAGGAACAATTAAAATTCCGAACAAGCTCGCAACCCCGAGCACAAACACCTAGGCAGTTTTAAGTTTAAATGTGGACCAAACATCCCGATCCCACGAGTAAACAATTAAAATTCCGAACAAGCTCGCTACCCCGAGCACAAACGATTAGACAATTTTAAGTTTAAACGTGGACCAAACATCCTGATCCCACGAGTAAACATTTAAAATTGCGAACGTGCTCGCTACCCCGAGCACAAACACTTAGGCAATTTTAAGTTTAAACGTGGACCAAACATCCCGATCCCACGAGTAAACAATTAAAATTCCGAACAAGCTCGCTACCCCGAGAACAAACACTTAGGCAATTTTAAGTTTAAACGTGGACCAAACATCCCGATCCCACGAGTAAAGAATTAAAATTCTGAACAAGCTCGCTACCCTGAGCACAAACCATTAGGCAATTTTAAGTTTAAACGTGGACCAAACATCCCGATCCCACGAGTTAACAATTAAAATTGCGAACAAGCTCGCAACCCCGAACACAAACACTTAGGAAATTTTAAGTTTAAACGTGGACAAAACATCCCGATCCCACGAGTAAACAATTAAAATTCCGAACAAGCTCGCTACCCCGAGCACAAACACTTAGGCAATTTTAAGTTTAAACATGGACCAAACATCTCGATCCCACGAGTAAATCGAACAGGCTCGCTACCCCGAGCACAAACACTTAGGCAATTTTAAGTTTAAACGTGGACCAATCATCCCGATCCCACGAGTAAACAATTAAAATTCCGAACAAGCTCGCTACCCCGAGCACAAACACTTAGGCAATTTTAAGTTTAAACGTGGACCAAACATCCCGATCCCACAAGTAAAGAGTTAAAATTCCGAACAAGCTCGCTACCCCGAGCACAAACCATTAGATAATTTTAAGTTTAAACGTGGAGCAAACATCCCGATCCCACAAGTAAACAATTAAAATTGCGAACAAGCTCGCAAACCCGAACACAAACACTTAGGCAATTTTAAGTTTAAACGTGGACCGAACATCCGATCCCACGAGGAAACAATTCAAATTCCGAACAAGTTCGCTACCCCGAGCATAAACACTTATGCAATTTTAAGTTTAAACGTGGACCAAACATCCCGATCCCACGAGTAAATCGAACAGGCTCGCTACCCCGAGCACAAACACTTAGGCAATTTTAAGTTTAAACGTGGACCAAACATCCCGATCCCACGAGTAAACAATTAAAATTCCGAACAAGCTCGCTACCCCGAGCACAAACACTAAGGCAATTTTAAGTTTAAACATGGACCAAACATCCCGATCCCACGAGTAAATCGAACAGGCTCGCTACCCCGAGCACAAACACTTAGGCAATTTTAAGTTTAAACGTGGACCAAACATCCCGATCCCACTAGTAAACAATTAAAATTCCGAACAAGCTCGCTACCTCGAGCACAAACACTTAGGCAATTTTAAGTTTAAACGTGGACCAAACATCCGATCCCACGAGTAAACAATTAAAATTCCGAACAAGCTCGCTACCCACCCCGAGCACAAACCCTTAGGCAATTTTAAGTTTAAACGTGGACCAAGCATCCTGATCCCACGAGTGAACAATTAAAATTGCGAACAAGCTCGCAACCCCGAACACAAACACTTAGGCAATTTTAAGTTTAAACTTGGACCAAACATCCCGATCCCACGAGTAAACAATTAAAATTTCGAACAAGCTCGCTACCCCGAGCACAAACACTTAGTTAATTTTAAGTTTAAACGTGGACCAAACATCCCGATCCCACGAGTAAACAATTAAAATTCCGAACAAGCTCGCTACCCGAGCACAAACCCATAGGCAATTTTAAGTTTAAACGTGGACCAAACATCCCGATACCACGAGTAAACAATTAAAATTGCTAGTTCGCAACCCCGAGCACAAACCCTTAGGCAATTTTAAGTTTAAACGTGGAACAAACATCCCGATCCCACGAGTAAATCGAACAGGCTCGCTACCCTGAGCACAAACACTTAGACAATTTTAAGTTTAAACGAGGACCAAACATCCCGATCCCACAAGTAAACAATTAAAATTACGAACAAGCTCGCAACCCCGAACACAAAGAATTAGGCAATTTCAAGTTTAAACGTGGACCAAACATCCCGATTCCACGAGTAAACAATAAAAATTCCAAACAAGCTCGCTACCCCGAGCACAAACACTTAGGCAATTTTAGGTTTAAACTTGGACCAAACATCCCGATCCCACGAGTAAACAGTTAAAATTCCGAACAAGCTCGCTACCCCGAGCACAAACCATTAGGCAATTTTAAGTTTAAACGTGGAGCAAACATCCCGATCCCACGAGTAAACAATTAAAATTGCGAACAAGCTCGCAACTCCGAACACAAACACTTGGGCAATTTTAAGTTTAAACGTGGACCAAACATCCCGATCCCACGAGTAAACAATTCAAATTCCGAACAAGTTCGCTACCCCGAGCACAAACACTTAGGCCATTTTAAGTTTAAACGTGGACCAAACATCCCGATCCCACGAGTAAATCGAACAGGCTCGCTACCCCGAGCACAAACACTTGGGCAATTTTAAGACGTGGACCAAACATCCCGATCCCACGAGTAAACAATTAAAATTCCGAACAAGCTCGCTACCCCGAGCACAAACACTTAGGCAATTTTAAGTTTGAACGTGGGCCAAACATCCCGATCCCACGAGTAAACAATTAAAATTTCGAACATGCTCGCTACCCCGAGCACAAACCCTTAGGCAATTTTAAGTTTAAACGTGGACCAAACATCCCGATCCCACGAGTAAACAATTAAAATTCCGAACAAGCTCGTTACCCCGAGCACAAACCCTTAGGCAATTTTAAGTTTAAACGGGGACCAAACATCCCGATCCCACGAGTAAATCGAACAGGCTCGATACCCTGAGCACAATTACTTAGGCACTTTTAATTTTAAACGTGGACCAAACATCCCGATCCCACTCCTAAACAATTAAAATTGCCAACAAGCTCGCAACCCCGAACACAAACAATTAGGCAATTTCAAGTTTAAACGTGGACCAAACATCCCGATCACACGAGTACACAATTAAATTTCCGAACAAGCTCTCTACCCCGAGCACAAACACTTAGGCAATTTTAAGTTTAAACGTGGACCAAACATCCCGATCCCACGAGAAAATCGAACAGGCTCGCTACCCCGAGCACAAACACTTAGGCAATTTTAAGTTTAAACGGGGACCAAACATCTCGATCCCACGAGTAAACAATTAAAATTCCGAACAAGCTCGCTACCCCGAGCACAAACACTTAGGCAATTTTAAGTTTAAACGTGGACCAAACATCCCGATCCCACAAGTAAACAGTTAAAATTCCGAACAAGCTCGCTACCCCGAGCACAAACCATTAGGCAATTTTAAGTTTAAACGTGGAGCAAACATCCCGATCCCACAAGTAAACAATTAAAATTGCGAACAAGCTCGCAACCCGAACACAAACACTTAGGCAATTTTAAGTTTAAACGTGGACCGAACATCCGATCCCACGAGGAAACAATTCAAATTCCGAACAAGTTCGCTACCCCGAGCACAAACACTTAGGCAATTTTAAGTTTAAACGCGGACCAAACATCCCGATCCCACGAGTAAATCGAACAGGCTCGCTACCCCGAGCACAAACACTTAGGCAATTTTAAGTTTAAACGTGGACCAAACATCCCGATCCCACGAGTAAACAATTAAAATTCCGAACAAGCTCGTTACCCCGAGCACAAACCCTTAGGCAATTTTAAGTTTAAACGTGGACCAAACATCCCGATCCCACGAGTAAATCGAACAGGCTCGCTACCCTGAGGACAATTACTTAGGCACTTTTAATTTTAAACGTGGACCAAACATCCCGATCCCACTACTAAACAATTAAAATTGCCAACAAGCTCGCAACCCCGAACGCAAACAATTAGGCAATTTCAAGTTTAAACGTGGACCAAACATCCCGATCACACGAGTAAACAATTAAATTTCCGAACAAGCTCTCTACCCCGAGCACAAACACTTAGGCAATTTTAAGTTTAAACGTGGACCAAACATCCCGATCCCACGAGAAAATCGAACAGGCTCGCTACCCCGAGCACAAACACTTAGGCAATTTTAAGTTTAAACGGGGACCAAACATCTCGATCCCACGAGTAAACAATTAAAATTCCGAACAAGCTCGCTACCCCGAGCACAAACACTTAGGCAATTTTAAGTTTAAACGTGGACCAAACATCCCGATCCCACAAGTAAACAGTTAAAATTCCGAACAAGCTCGCTACCCCGAGCACAAACCATTAGGCAATTTTAAGTTTAAACGTGGAGCAAACATCCCGATCCCACAAGTAAACAATTAAAATTGCGAACAAGCTCGCAACCCGAACACAAACACTTAGGCAATTTTAAGTTTAAACGTGGACCGAACATCCGATCCCACGAGGAAACAATTCAAATTCCGAACAAGTTCGCTACCCCGAGCACAAACACTTAGGCAATTTTAAGTTTAAACGCGGACCAAACATCCCGATCCCACGAGTAAATCGAACAGGCTCGCTACCCCGAGCACAAACACTTAGGCAATTTTAAGTTTAAACGTGGACCAAACATCCCGATCCCACGAGTAAACAATTAAAATTCCGAACAAGCTCGCAACCCCGAGCACAAACACCTAGGCAGTTTTAAGTTTAAACGTGGACCAAACATCCCGATCCCACGAGTAAACAATTAAAATTCCGAACAAGCTCGCTACCCCGAGCACAAACAATTAGACAATTTTAAGTTTAAACGTGGACCAAACATCCCGATCCCACGAGTAAACAATTAAAATTGCGATCGTGCTCGCTACCCCGAGCACAAACACTTAGGCAATTTTAAGTTTAAACGTGGACCAAACATCCCGATCCCACGAGTAAACAATTAAAATTCCGAACAAGCTCGCTACCCCGAGAACAAACACTTAGGCAATTTTAAATTTAAACGTGGACCAAACATCCCGATCCCACGAGTAAACAATTAAAATTCCGAACAAGCTCGTTACCCCGAGCACAAGCCCTTAGGCAATTTTAAGTTTAAACGTGGACCAAACATCCCGATCCCACGAGTTAACAATTAAAATTGCGAACAAGCTCGCAACCCCGAACACAAACACTTAGGAAATTTTAAGTTTAAACGTGGACCAAACATCCCGATCCCACGAGTAAATAATTAAAATTCCGAACAAGCTCGCTACCCCGAGCACAAACACTTAGGCAATTTTAAGTTTAAACATGGACCAAACATCTCGATCCCACGAGTAAATCGAACAGGCTCGCTACCCCGAGCACAAACCCTTAGGCAATTTTAAGTTTAAACGTGGACCAAACATCCCGATCCCACGAGTAAACAATTAAAATTCCGAACAAGCTCGCTACCCCGAGCACAAACCCTTAGGCAATTTTAAGTTTAAACGTGGACCAAACATCCCGATCCCACGAGTAAATCGAACAGGCTCGCTACCCTGAGCACAATTACTTAGGCACTTTTAAGTTTAAACGTGGACCAAACATCGGGATCCCACGAGTAAACAATTAAAATTACGAACAAGCTCGCAACCCCGAACACAAACAATTAGGCAATTTCAAGTTTAAACGTGGACCAAACATCCCGATCACACGAGTAAACAATTAAATTTCCGAACAAGCTCGCTACCCCGAGCACAAACACTTAGGCAATTTTAAGTTTAAACGTGGACCAAACATCCCGATCCCACGAGAAAATCGAACATGCTCACTACCCCGAGCACAAACACTTAGGCAATTTTAAGTTTAAACGGGGACCAAACATCTCGATCCCACGAGTAAACAATTAAAATTCCGAACAAGCTCGCTACCCCGAGCACAAACACTTCGGCAATTTTAAGTTTAAACGTGGACCAAACATCCCGATCCCACAAGTAAACAGTTAAAATTCCGAACAAGCTCGCTACCCCGAGCACAAACCATTAGGCAATTTTAAGTTTAAACGTGGAGCAAACATCCCGATCCCACAAGTAAACAATTAAAATTGCGAACAAGCTCGCAACCCGAACACAAACACTTAGGCAAATTAAGTTTAAACGTGGACCGAACATCCGATCCCACGAGGAAACAATTAAAATTCCGAACAAGCTCGCAACCCCGAGCACAAACACCTAGGCAGTTTTAAGTTTAAATGTGGACCAAACATCCCGATCCCACGAGTAAACAATTAAAATTCCGAACAAGCTCGCTACCCCGAGCACAAACGATTAGACAATTTTAAGTTTAAACGTGGACCAAACATCCTGATCCCACGAGTAAACATTTAAAATTGCGAACGTGCTCGCTACCCCGAGCACAAACACTTAGGCAATTTTAAGTTTAAACGTGGACCAAACATCCCGATCCCACGAGTAAACAATTAAAATTCCGAACAAGCTCGCTACCCCGAGAACAAACACTTAGGCAATTTTAAGTTTAAACGTGGACCAAACATCCCGATCCCACGAGTAAAGAATTAAAATTCCGAACAAGCTCGCTACCCTGAGCACAAACCATTAGGCAATTTTAAGTTTAAACGTGGACCAAACATCCCGATCCCACGAGTTAACAATTAAAATTGCGAACAAGCTCGCAACCCCGAACACAAACACTTAGGAAATTTTAAGTTTAAACGTGGACAAAACATCCCGATCCCACGAGTAAACAATTAAAATTCCGAACAAGCTCGCTACCCCGAGCACAAACACTTAGGCAATTTTAAGTTTAAACATGGACCAAACATCTCGATCCCACGAGTAAATCGAACAGGCTCGCTACCCCGAGCACAAACACTTAGGCAATTTTAAGTTTAAACGTGGACCAATCATCCCGATCCCACGAGTAAACAATTAAAATTCCGAACAAGCTCGCTACCCCGAGCACAAACACTTAGGCAATTTTAAGTTTAAACGTGGACCAAACATCCCGATCCCACAAGTAAAGAGTTAAAATTCCGAACAAGCTCGCTACCCCGAGCACAAACCATTAGATAATTTTAAGTTTAAACGTGGAGCAAACATCCCGATCCCACAAGTAAACAATTAAAATTGCGAACAAGCTCGCAAACCCGAACACAAACACTTAGGCAATTTTAAGTTTAAACGTGGACCGAACATCCGATCCCACGAGGAAACAATTCAAATTCCGAACAAGTTCGCTACCCCGAGCATAAACACTTATGCAATTTTAAGTTTAAACGTGGACCAAACATCCCGATCCCACGAGTAAATCGAACAGGCTCGCTACCCCGAGCACAAACACTTAGGCAATTTTAAGTTTAAACGTGGACCAAACATCCCGATCCCACGAGTAAACAATTAAAATTCCGAACAAGCTCGCTACCCCGAGCACAAACACTAAGGCAATTTTAAGTTTAAACATGGACCAAACATCCCGATCCCACGAGTAAATCGAACAGGCTCGCTACCCCGAGCACAAACACTTAGGCAATTTTAAGTTTAAACGTGGACCAAACATCCCGATCCCACTAGTAAACAATTAAAATTCCGAACAAGCTCGCTACCTCGAGCACAAACACTTAGGCAATTTTAAGTTTAAACGTGGACCAAACATCCGATCCCACGAGTAAACAATTAAAATTCCGAACAAGCTCGCTACCCACCCCGAGCACAAACCCTTAGGCAATTTTAAGTTTAAACGTGGACCAAGCATCCTGATCCCACGAGTGAACAATTAAAATTGCGAACAAGCTCGCAACCCCGAACACAAACACTTAGGCAATTTTAAGTTTAAACTTGGACCAAACATCCCGATCCCACGAGTAAACAATTAAAATTTCGAACAAGCTCGCTACCCCGAGCACAAACACTTAGTTAATTTTAAGTTTAAACGTGGACCAAACATCCCGATCCCACGAGTAAACAATTAAAATTCCGAACAAGCTCGCTACCCGAGCACAAACCCATAGGCAATTTTAAGTTTAAACGTGGACCAAACATCCCGATACCACGAGTAAACAATTAAAATTGCTAGTTCGCAACCCCGAGCACAAACCCTTAGGCAATTTTAAGTTTAAACGTGGAACAAACATCCCGATCCCACGAGTAAATCGAACAGGCTCGCTACCCTGAGCACAAACACTTAGACAATTTTAAGTTTAAACGAGGACCAAACATCCCGATCCCACAAGTAAACAATTAAAATTACGAACAAGCTCGCAACCCCGAACACAAAGAATTAGGCAATTTCAAGTTTAAACGTGGACCAAACATCCCGATTCCACGAGTAAACAATAAAAATTCCAAACAAGCTCGCTACCCCGAGCACAAACACTTAGGCAATTTTAGGTTTAAACTTGGACCAAACATCCCGATCCCACGAGTAAACAGTTAAAATTCCGAACAAGCTCGCTACCCCGAGCACAAACCATTAGGCAATTTTAAGTTTAAACGTGGAGCAAACATCCCGATCCCACGAGTAAACAATTAAAATTGCGAACAAGCTCGCAACTCCGAACACAAACACTTGGGCAATTTTAAGTTTAAACGTGGACCAAACATCCCGATCCCACGAGTAAACAATTCAAATTCCGAACAAGTTCGCTACCCCGAGCACAAACACTTAGGCCATTTTAAGTTTAAACGTGGACCAAACATCCCGATCCCACGAGTAAATCGAACAGGCTCGCTACCCCGAGCACAAACACTTGGGCAATTTTAAGACGTGGACCAAACATCCCGATCCCACGAGTAAACAATTAAAATTCCGAACAAGCTCGCTACCCCGAGCACAAACACTTAGGCAATTTTAAGTTTGAACGTGGGCCAAACATCCCGATCCCACGAGTAAACAATTAAAATTTCGAACATGCTCGCTACCCCGAGCACAAACCCTTAGGCAATTTTAAGTTTAAACGTGGACCAAACATCCCGATCCCACGAGTAAACAATTAAAATTCCGAACAAGCTCGTTACCCCGAGCACAAACCCTTAGGCAATTTTAAGTTTAAACGGGGACCAAACATCCCGATCCCACGAGTAAATCGAACAGGCTCGATACCCTGAGCACAATTACTTAGGCACTTTTAATTTTAAACGTGGACCAAACATCCCGATCCCACTCCTAAACAATTAAAATTGCCAACAAGCTCGCAACCCCGAACACAAACAATTAGGCAATTTCAAGTTTAAACGTGGACCAAACATCCCGATCACACGAGTACACAATTAAATTTCCGAACAAGCTCTCTACCCCGAGCACAAACACTTAGGCAATTTTAAGTTTAAACGTGGACCAAACATCCCGATCCCACGAGAAAATCGAACAGGCTCGCTACCCCGAGCACAAACACTTAGGCAATTTTAAGTTTAAACGGGGACCAAACATCTCGATCCCACGAGTAAACAATTAAAATTCCGAACAAGCTCGCTACCCCGAGCACAAACACTTAGGCAATTTTAAGTTTAAACGTGGACCAAACATCCCGATCCCACAAGTAAACAGTTAAAATTCCGAACAAGCTCGCTACCCCGAGCACAAACCATTAGGCAATTTTAAGTTTAAACGTGGAGCAAACATCCCGATCCCACAAGTAAACAATTAAAATTGCGAACAAGCTCGCAACCCGAACACAAACACTTAGGCAATTTTAAGTTTAAACGTGGACCGAACATCCGATCCCACGAGGAAACAATTCAAATTCCGAACAAGTTCGCTACCCCGAGCACAAACACTTAGGCAATTTTAAGTTTAAACGCGGACCAAACATCCCGATCCCACGAGTAAATCGAACAGGCTCGCTACCCCGAGCACAAACACTTAGGCAATTTTAAGTTTAAACGTGGACCAAACATCCCGATCCCACGAGTAAACAATTAAAATTCCGAACAAGCTCGTTACCCCGAGCACAAACCCTTAGGCAATTTTAAGTTTAAACGTGGACCAAACATCCCGATCCCACGAGTAAATCGAACAGGCTCGCTACCCTGAGCACAATTACTTAGGCACTTTTAATTTTAAACGTGGACCAAACATCCCGATCCCACTACTAAACAATTAAAATTGCCAACAAGCTCGCAACCCCGAACGCAAACAATTAGGCAATTTCAAGTTTAAACGTGGACCAAACATCCCGATCACACGAGTAAACAATTAAATTTCCGAACAAGCTCTCTACCCCGAGCACAAACACTTAGGCAATTTTAAGTTTAAACGTGGACCAAACATCCCGATCCCACGAGAAAATCGAACAGGCTCGCTACCCCGAGCACAAACACTTAGGCAATTTTAAGTTTAAACGGGGACCAAACATCTCGATCCCACGAGTAAACAATTAAAATTCCGAACAAGCTCGCTACCCCGAGCACAAACACTTAGGCAATTTTAAGTTTAAACGTGGACCAAACATCCCGATCCCACAAGTAAACAGTTAAAATTCCGAACAAGCTCGCTACCCCGAGCACAAACCATTAGGCAATTTTAAGTTTAAACGTGGAGCAAACATCCCGATCCCACAAGTAAACAATTAAAATTGCGAACAAGCTCGCAACCCGAACACAAACACTTAGGCAATTTTAAGTTTAAACGTGGACCGAACATCCGATCCCACGAGGAAACAATTCAAATTCCGAACAAGTTCGCTACCCCGAGCACAAACACTTAGGCAATTTTAAGTTTAAACGCGGACCAAACATCCCGATCCCACGAGTAAATCGAACAGGCTCGCTACCCCGAGCACAAACACTTAGGCAATTTTAAGTTTAAACGTGGACCAAACATCCCGATCCCACGAGTAAACAATTAAAATTCCGAACAAGCTCGCAACCCCGAGCACAAACACCTAGGCAGTTTTAAGTTTAAACGTGGACCAAACATCCCGATCCCACGAGTAAACAATTAAAATTCCGAACAAGCTCGCTACCCCGAGCACAAACAATTAGACAATTTTAAGTTTAAACGTGGACCAAACATCCCGATCCCACGAGTAAACAATTAAAATTGCGATCGTGCTCGCTACCCCGAGCACAAACACTTAGGCAATTTTAAGTTTAAACGTGGACCAAACATCCCGATCCCACGAGTAAACAATTAAAATTCCGAACAAGCTCGCTACCCCGAGAACAAACACTTAGGCAATTTTAAATTTAAACGTGGACCAAACATCCCGATCCCACGAGTAAACAATTAAAATTCCGAACAAGCTCGTTACCCCGAGCACAAGCCCTTAGGCAATTTTAAGTTTAAACGTGGACCAAACATCCCGATCCCACGAGTTAACAATTAAAATTGCGAACAAGCTCGCAACCCCGAACACAAACACTTAGGAAATTTTAAGTTTAAACGTGGACCAAACATCCCGATCCCACGAGTAAACAATTAAAATTCCGAACAAGCTCGCTACCCCGAGCACAAACACTTAGGCAATTTTAAGTTTAAACATGGACCAAACATCTCGATCCCACGAGTAAATCGAACAGGCTCGCTACCCCCGAGCACAAACCCTTAGGCAATTTTAAGTTTAAACGTGGACCAAACATCCCGATCCCACGAGTAAACAATTAAAATTCCAAACAAGCTCGCTACCCCGAGCACAAACACTTAGGCAATTTTAAGTTTAAACATGGACCAAACATCTCGATCCCACGAGTAAATCGAACAGGCTCGCTACCCCGAGCACAAACCCTTAGGCAATTTTAAGTTTAAACGTGGACCAAACATCCCGATCCCACGAGTAAACAATTAAAATTCCGAACAAGCTCGCTACCCCGAGCACAAACCCTTAGGCAATTTTAAGTTTAAACGTGGACCAAACATCCCGATCCCACGAGTAAATCGAACAGGCTCGCTACCCTGAGCACAATTACTTAGGCACTTTTAAGTTTAAACGTGGACCAAACATCCCGATCCCACGAGTAAACAATTAAAATTACGAACAAGCTCGCAACCCCGAACACAAACAATTAGGCAATTTCAAGTTTTAACGTGGACCAAACATCCCGATCACACGAGTAAACAATTAAATTTCCGAACAAGCTCGCTACCCCGAGCACAAACACTTAGGCAATTTTAAGTTTAAACGTGGACCAAACATCCCGATCCCACGAGAAAATCGAACAGGCTCACTACCCCGAGCACAAACACTTAGGCAATTTTAAGTTTAAACGGGGACCAAACATCTCGATCCCACGAGTAAACAATTAAAATTCCGAACAAGCTCGCTACCCCGAGCACAAACACTTAGGCAATTTTAAGTTTAAACGTGGACCAAACATCCCGATCCCACAAGTAAACAGTTAAAATTCCGAACAAGCTCGCTACCCCGAGCACAAACCATTAGGCAATTTTAAGTTTAAACGTGGAGCAAACATCCCGATCCCACAAGTAAACAATTAAAATTGCGAACAAGCTCGCAACCCGAACACAAACACTTAGGCAAATTAAGTTTAAACGTGGACCGAACATCCGATCCCACGAGGAAACAATTAAAATTCCGAACAAGCTCGCAACCCCGAGCACAAACACCTAGGCAGTTTTAAGTTTAAATGTGGACCAAACATCCCGATCCCACGAGTAAACAATTAAAATTCCGAACAAGCTCGCTACCCCGAGCACAAACGATTAGACAATTTTAAGTTTAAACGTGGACCAAACATCCTGATCCCACGAGTAAACATTTAAAATTGCGAACGTGCTCGCTACTCCGAGCACAAACACTTAGGCAATTTTAAGTTTAAAAGTGGACCAAACATCCCGATCCCACGAGTAAACAATTAAAATTCCGAACAAGCTCGCTACCCCGAGAACAAACACTTAGGCAATTTTAAGTTTAAACGTGGACCAAACATCCCGATCCCACGAGTAAAGAATTAAAATTCCGAACAAGCTCGCTACCCTGAGCACAAACCATTAGGCAATTTTAAGTTTAAACGTGGACCAAACATCCCGATCCCACGAGTTAACAATTAAAATTGCGAACAAGCTCGCAACCCCGAACACAAACACTTAGGAAATTTTAAGTTTAAACGTGGACAAAACATCCCGATCCCACGAGTAAACAATTAAAATTTCGAACAAGCTCGCTACCCCGAGCACAAACACTTAGGCAATTTTAAGTTTAAACATGGACCAAACATCTCGATCCCACGAGCAAATCGAACAGGCTCGCTACCCCGAGCACAAACACTTAGGCAATTTTAAGTTTAAACGTGGACCAAACATCCCGATCCCACGAGTAAACAATTAAAATTCCGAACAAGCTCGCTACCCCGAGCAGAAACACTTAGGCAATTTTAAGTTTAAATGTGGACCAAACATCCCGATCCCACGAGTAAACAGTTAAAATTTCGAACAAACTCGCTACCCCGAGCACAAACCCTTAGGCAATTTTAAGTTTAAACGTGGACCAAGCATCCCGATCCCACGAGTAAACAATTAAAATTGCGAACAAGCTCGCAACCCCGAACACAAACATTTAGGCAATTTTAAGTTTAAACCTCGACCAAACATCCCGATCCCACGAGTAAACAATTAAAATTCCGAACAAGCTCGCTACCCCGAGCACAAACACTTAGGCAATTTTAAGTTTACACGTGGACCAAACATCCCGATCCCACGAATAAATAATTCAAATTCCGAACAAACTCGCCACCCTGAGCACAAACACTTAGACAATTTTAAGTATAAACGTGGACCAAACATCCCGATCCCACGAGTAAACAATTAAAATTGCGAACAAGCTCGCTACCCCGAGCACAAACACTTAGGCAATTTTAAGTTTAAACGTGGTCAAAACATCCCGATCCCACGAGTAAACAATTAAAATTCCGAACAAGCTCGCTACCCGAGCACAAACACTTAGGCAATTTTAAGTTTAAACGTGGACAAAACATCCTGATCCCACGAGTAAATAATTAAAAATCCGAACAAGCTCGCTACCCCTAACACAAACACTTAGGCAATTTTAAGTTTAAACGTGGACCAAACATCCCGATCCCAAGAGTAAATCGAACTTGCTCGCTACCCCGAGCACAAACGCTTAGGCAATTTTAAGTTTAAACGTGGACCAAACATCACGATCCCACGAGCAAATCGAACAGGCTCGCTACCCCGAGCACAAACACTTAGGCAATTTTAAGTTTAAACGTGGACCAAACATCCCGATCCCACGAGTAAACAATTAAAATTCCGAACAAGCTCGCAACCCCGAGCACAAACACTTAGGCAATTTTTAAGTTTAAACGTGGACCAAACATCCCGATCCCACGAGTAATCAATTAAAATTCCGAACAAGCTCGCAACCCCGAACACAAACACTTAGTCAATTTTAAGTTTAAATGTGGACCAAACATCCCGATCTCACGAGTAAACAATTAAAATTACAAACAAGCTCGCTACCCCGAGCACAAACACTTAGGCAATTTTAAGTTTAAACGTGGACCAAACACCCCGATCCAACGAGTAAACAATTAAAAATTCCGAACAAACTCGCTACCCCGAGCACAAACACTTAGGCAATTTTAAGTTTAAACGTGGACCAAACATCCCGATGCCACGAGTAAACAATTAAAATTCCGAACAAGCTCGCTACCTCGAGCACAAACCCTTAGGCAATTTTAAGTTTAAACGTGGACCAAGCATCCCGATCCCACGAGTAAACAATTAAATTGAGAACAAGCTCGCATTCCCGAGCACAAACCCTTAGGCAATTTTAAGTTTAAACGTGGACCAAACATCCTGATCCAACGAGTAAATCGAACAGGCTCGCTACCCCGAGCACAAACACTTAGGCAATTTTAAGTTTAAACGTGGACCAAAAATCTCGATCCCACGAGTAAGTCGAACAGGATCGCTACCCCGAGCACAAACACTTAGGCAATTTTAATTTTAAACGTGGACCAAACATCCCGATCCCATGAGTAAACAATTAAAATTACGAACAAGCTCGCAACCCCGAACACAAACAATTAGGTAATTTTACGTTTAAACGTGGACCAAACATCCCGATCCCACGAGTAAACAATTAAAATTCCGAACAAGCTCGCTACCACGAGCACAAACACTTGGATAATTTTAAGTTTAAACGTGGACCAAACATCCCGATCCCATGAGTAAATCGAACAGGCTCGCTACCCCGATCACAAACACTTAGGCAATTTTAAGTTTAAACGTGGACCAAACATCCCGATCCCACGAGTAAACATTTAAAATTACGAACAAGCTCGCTACCCCGAGCACAAACACTTAGGCAATTTTAAGTTTAAACGTAGACAAAACATCACGATCCCACGAGTAAACAGTTTAAAATTCCGAACAAGCTCGCTACCCCGAGCACAAACCCTTAGGCAATTTTAAGTTTAAACGTGGACCAAACATCCCGATCCCACGAGTAAACAATTAAAATTGCGAACAAGCTCGCAACCCCGAACACAAACACTTAGGTAATTTTAAGTTTAAACGTGGACCAAACATCACGATCCCACGAGTAAACAATTAAAATTCCGAACAAGCTCGCTACCTCGAGCACAAACACTTAGGCAATTTTGAACAAACGTCCCGATCCCACGAGTAAATTGAATAGGATCGCTACCCCGAGCACAAACACTTAGGCAATTTTAAGTTTAAACGTGGACCAAACATCCCGATCCCACGAGTAAATCGAACAGGCTCGCTACCCCGAGCACAAACACTTAGGCAATTTTAAGTTTAAACGTGGACCAAACATCCCGATCACACGAGTAAACAATTAAAATTCCGAACAAGCTCGCTACCTCGAGCACAAACACTTAGGCAATTTTAAGTTTAAACGTGGACCAAACATCCCGATGCCACGAGTAAACAATTAAAATTCCGAACAAGCTCGCTACCCCGAGCACAAACACTTAGACAATTTTAAGTTTAAACGTGGACCAAACATCCCGATCCCACGAGTAAACAATTAAAATTGCGAACAAGCTCGCTACCCCTGAGCACAAACACTTAGGCAATTTTACGTTTAAACGTGAACCAAACATCCCGATCCCACGAGTTAACAATTAAAATTCCGAACAAGCTCGCTACCCCGAGCAAAAACACTTAGGCAATTTTAAGTTTAAACGTGGACCAAACATCCCGATCCCACGAGTAAACAATTAAAATTCCGAACAACCTCTCTACCCCGAGCACAAACCCTTAGGCAATTTTAAGTTTAAACGTGGACCAAACATCCCTATCCCACGAGTAAACAATTAAAATTGCGAACAAGCTCGCAAACCCGAACACAAACACATATGCAATTTTAAGTTTAAACGTGGACCAAACATCCCGATCCCACGAGTAAACAATTAAAATTCCGAACAAGCTCGCTACCCCGAGCACAAACACTTAGACAATTTTAAATTTAAACGTGGACCAAACATCCCGATCCCACGAGTAAACAATTAAAATTCCGAACAAGCTCGATACCCCGAGCACAAACCCTTAGGCAATTTTAAGTTTAAACGTGGACCAAACATCTTGATCCCACGAGTAAACAATTAAAATTTCGAACAAGCTCAATGAATCAAATACTTTCATTTTATTAATACTGAATTCATAATTGAAATAACAAAGAAAGATTACACAAAATACTTCTGCAAGTTATGAATGTTCCAAGGTCTTACCAACTCCCGACCTTCATGATCTTCCAGTCTGTAGGCTCCTCTTCCGATCACTTCCTTTATTTTGTAAGGGCCCTCCCATTTGGGTGCCAGCTTTTTCACCTCACCAGCAGGATTTGTTCTTCGTAACACCAAATCCCCGACTTCAAATGTTCTTGGGCGAACCCTTCGGTTATAGGCATAGATAATCCTTACTTTATACAGCTCTGTTTTTTGTTACAGATTGCTCTCTTAGTTGATCAATCTCATCTAACTCTTGCTTTCTTCTATCCTCGTTCTGCTCGGGATCATAACAATGTACTCGGAGAGATTCAACTACAATTTCTGCTGGAATGAGGGCCTCCGAACCGTATACCAGACTATACGGAGTTTCCCCTGTAGATACCCACGGAGTTGTTCGGTAGGCCCACAAGACTCCAGGTATTTCGTTTACCCATTCTCCTCGAGCTCCTTCCAGCTTCGTCTTAATCCCATGTAATAGAATCCGGTTAATAACTTCGACTTGCCCATTTGACTGTGGGTAGGCCACCGACGTGAATACTTGCCTGATTCTCATATCCTCGCACCATTCATGTACCTTCTTCCCCTGAAACTGCCTCCCATTATCGGAAATTAATCTCTTCGGTATTCCGAATCGACATACTATGCTTCTCCATAGAAATTTAATGATTTCCTCCTCAGTTATTTTTGCCAAAGTCTCAGCTTCCACCCATTTTGTAAAATACTCAACTGCTACTAAGAGGAATTTCCTTTGTCCTGTGGCAAGAGGAAAAGGTCCAACGATGTCCATCCCTGGTAGCGTTTATCGTGTACGCCCAAATTAACCCTTTTTCAGTTAATGACAAAAATATGTAGTAGTGGAAGTAGGGATCGATCTCACAGGGAAGGTAAATTTATTTTGTGCCACAAGCAATAGTAACAAGGGGGTTTTAGGATGAATGATTACTACTAAGCAAATTCTAAAATTAAACTAATTAACGAGATTAACTAAGATGAGTAAACTTATGAGAGTGAAGCGATTCTTGGTTTCCAGCTAACCACACTTTTGGAAAATTATCTTTTAATCATCAAATCAAAACATTCGAATCCTTTCAATTATCTATCGATTGGAAATTCAATTCCTACTCATCTTATTTGTAGTCAAAGAGAAAACATCATTCAATTCAACCCTTACCAAATCTCTAATCACCACTACAGCCGTTAATGATTAAATCAATGATAGTTTTCAAAACTAATGAGTTCGATAAATCTAATCAATGAAAACTATAGCCGTTAAAATTGATTATTCAACCGTTTCTCCTAAGAATTCAATAACACCTACAGCCGGTTAATTATTGAGCTTAGTTGTTTCTTAACAAACTATCGATTATGTAATTGAATATTAGGTGATCGGTCTAATACACAAACACAACAATCATGGAATTCGAAATTTAAGAAACGAATTGAAATCGAAATATAATTCAACAATCAAACCAAATTTTCATAAAAGGTTCAATTCCAAAAGCAGGTATCCCTTCAACCAAGAATCGAAGAGTTTTAGCCTAGCATAATTGAATCTAAAATCAACAACATATTATTCGAAAACATTAAAATAACAAAGGAAAAGAAATTACTACGAATAGTCACGATTCCGGCTTGTCGATTCCGTTCTCGTTCTTCGTTGTTCTTGAAGAAAACTTGAAAACAAAATAATCTAAAATCTCCAAAATATTCTAAAGTATCAAAAACTATGAAAAACTGCTGCTAATGAGGCTTGTCTTCGAGTTTTAGGGTATGGAAGTGATAAATATGGGATACAATCTTTTAAACATGGTAAAAGACTCAATTTCCAAATTTCCGGACTCTTCGGCGATCGATCGCGAGGCTTTTATTTTTCAGCGAATTTCTTGAGGCGATCGATCGCTATAAAGTGGCGATCGATCGCCGAGCTCCAGTAGACTTTGGCGATCGATCGCCACTTCTTCGCGATCGATCGCTGACCCGTAAATTTTGATGCAAATGTTTCTGTCCATAGGCGATCGATCTCCTCTTCGTGGCAATCGATCTCCTCCTTCAAAATTACGTTTTTGCCCTTTTCTTGATCAACTTTGAGTCCTTGTCATATCCATGTCTATTCTTGGTCTTTACACATCATTTTTAGCTCGTTTTCTTCGATTGTACCTATAATTACACAAATATACGATTAGGTAGCATACGTATCAATTTATACATCAAAACCTACCAAATCGTAGACAATTAAGCACTAAAGATGTGTCTATTTCTAGTCACATCAAACTCCCCCATACTTACTCTTTACTCGACCTCGAGTAAACAAATAAAACTACAATATTTTTGTTTGGCTCATAGGTTCATAACAAACTAACTTGTCCTCACTTTAATGCCTCAACAATTTTAACATGCATAATAATGAACGGCGGTGAAAAGTTAACAGTGGAACAAGTTCAATCCCTAAACATTTTGTACCCAACGAAGTAGTGAACGTGTGTGTGTGGTCATAAACAAGTGTTGTGTACAAATTATAGATCCAAAATATGCAAAGCTATAATAGTTCAAGTCATACACTAACACAAGTATAAGCTCACTTGCACACTCTTCTCCACTATCTTAGCTACTTTGCAAACATAAATCAAGTAGGTCTTTATTAGCTTGTAGCTTGGCCTAGGTATTGGCTTATGAAAGAAAGGATAAAGATATTCAACAAGAGAGTACGATGAAATGCACACTAAAAGCTTCTCTTCTTGCATTAATTTTTCAACTTTGTTCTTTTTCACAAGGTTTATTTCAACACTTTTCTTCTTTTGTGCCTTGGCTCCCCTTGGAGTCATATTTTTATCTATTTTTTCAAGGCATCCCTTTTTCTTTCATGCATTCCATTCTTTTGACAATTAAGCTCACAAATATACTTCAACGATTCCCAAGTGCATTTGAATGAAATACATCATACTCCCTTAAAAGGTATGTATTAAAATCACATTTAGGCTTAAAGGGTAGGATGATAAGCTAGTCAAGAAATGTTGAATGGTGGTCTTTAGTATGCTTAGCATACTACCATTCTGTTACATTTAAGGCTCAAAATAGGTACTAGATAATGATTTTGTTTACATGGTATGCTTGAAAGGCTCAAACGCATCAAAGATTGCCTATATCACTTTCATGTTTGCAAGTAGTCTAGACATACGCCTCAAAGAGCATGTAGTTAAGTTCTAGCATGTATTAGAGACTTCTTAAGACTATCACAAAGTTCACACAATCTTCACTAAGCTGTGCACACTTCACAAGTCATGACAATAATGTGCTCAAAATATTCAACTACTATGTTAAAGTACACTTTGCATTAGAGTTCAAAGTGTTCCAAAGTTAACAATTCACCTATGTTCAAAAGCATGCATGCCATTAATTAGGTTTCATCATGGGCTAGTGATTCTAAGCATGTGTTCATTACTAACTATGAGTTCAAAATTTTCAAATTTTTCGATTTTTTTGTATTTTTGTAATATAAAAGCAATAACACACTACTAATCTCTCCCCCATACTTAAATCTTACATTGTCCCCAATGTAAGATAAAAATACAAGAAAAGAGAAAAGTCTAACTAAGAAAGCAATTAAAAAAATAAAAAGGAGAAGGGAAACTAACTCCCCTTGGGTTGCCTCCAAAGCAGCGCCTCTGTTTAACGTCGGTGGCCCGACGCCAGTCCTCTATCAAGGTGGTTGATGCAGTGTTGCTCTATCCTTCCTTAACCACCTCAATATCTTCTTCACTCCTCGGTATCTCGGCTTGTTGCTCTTTGAGTGGTCGTCCCCAGTCTTTGTTACTCCTCCAGCATTTGTTGCGTGCTTTGGTCGATCCGGAGGGTGCTTTTTTTCCAATGGTACTATCCTGCAATTGAGAAATAAGAGGATCAGCAGTATCATGAGTAGATAAAGCAGCAATAGTATGAACAGTATGCACATGAGGAGGATCCATACCTCTCTTCTCGTCAAGGCCATCAGTAGCCTTTCCCATTCCCCACAACTCATCATTATCAAAATCAGAATCATAATCATCATGTACATCAATAGCGTAACTAGAATGCTCAAGAGGTTTAATGGGTTCATACATGTTGAATTTTTCAATTTCACCATTAGACTCCATCGTTATCAAACCGCTATTCATATTGATTACTGAATTTGATGATTTCAAGAATGGTCTTCCTAAAATAATTAGACTAGAAGGATCACCATTTCTCATGTCTAAGACATAGAAATCGGCTGTGAAGACCAAATTCTTTACATGCACAACTACGTCCTCTATTATCCCCTTAGGTATGACCATGGATTTATCAGCTAAGTGAATAACTGCTCTATTTCTTTTTAAAGGTCTCATCTTCAGTTGAGAGTACATTGAGTAAGGCAAGACATTTATGGACGACCCTAAATCGAGCATAGCCTTCTCAATCTTAATACCTCTAATCTCACATGGGATAAAGAACATACCTGAGTCCTTGCATTTAATGGGGATGCTTCTTTGGTTATCCGCCAAAACATTGTCATTGAGCTCGACCTTGGGCTGCCCCTTGTGTTCCTTGTTTCGATCCTCATTCACGGTTTCATGCAATGGGGCTTGCTCTTTGTAGCGTGGACTCATCTCGTAGAGGCCTTTGAGTCCGGCACCTTTCCTATTGTCCTTCAATGCTTGGGGGAAAGGGGGTGGTTCTTTATATTCAGAAAGTTTGTGGTACTTACCTCGTGGTTCCTCCCCTTGCATTGGCTCTTCAACATCTGTCTCTGTCTCCGTCATCTCTTCTTTTTGGGGTGGTGTCAGTACCACCTTTTCTTCAGCTGCATCTTCATTCACATTCACTGTGATAGCACTCACATTTTCCAGGGGGTTCATCTCTGGTTGTGACGGCAGTCCATTTGAAATCCTTGCTTCGATCTTGCTGATTGAAGTTGCCAATTGTCACATCTGTGTTGTCAAGCTCTGGATGCTTGCCCTCGTCTCCTGTTGAAATTGCAAGCTATTTTCAGCAATAATTTTAATGCTATGTTCTAACCTGTCAGAAGGAGGGTGCACTGGCGGTGGAGGAGGTCGCTGATATGGCGGTCTGTAGGGTTGAGGTTGGTGCATCTGTGGGTTTCCATAGCCTTGGTTCGGATGGTCCCTCCACCCTTGATTGTAGTTGTTTGGTGGATGGTCATAATTCCTTTGGGGGGCCTGGGAATCCTCCTGCAGCATTTACGTTCTCCGTGGTTGTCTCTTGTAGTGAGGGGCATGCGTCTGTGGAATGGTTCGCAGCCAGACAGATTCCACACGGTTTTGTCTTTCCTACATTTCCACCTGCCATACCACGCACAAGAAAAGTGAGGTCTATCAGTTGTTGTTCTAAGTTTGATACGTTTACCTCTTTTCTTTGCGGTTGTCCATGGCGCACAGATCCGAATTGTTGGGAGTTGGCCGCCATGTTAGCTATCAACCTTCTAGCTTCCTCCGCTGTTTTATCTATGAATGATCCTCCGCTTGCCGCATCCACTAAGTTCCTGTCAGAAGAAAGTAAACCTTCATAAAAGTATTGGATGAGAAGGTGTTCACTTATCTGGTGTTGTGGACAACTTGCGCACAACTTCTTGAATCTCTCCCAGTACTCGTGTAATGATTCCTCGTAGAGCTGCTTCACACCATATATCTCTTTCCTCAAGTTCGTTGCCCTTGAAGCTGGGAAGTACTTTTCTAGGAATACTCTTTGTAAGTCAGTCCACGTGGTGATCGATCCGGATGGTAAGTAGAAGAGCCAGTCTTTTGCAGCGTCCTTTAGAGAAAACGGGAACGCTCTTAGCTTTATTTGATCCTCAGTGATTCCGGACGTGGAATTCCATCAGATGCTTATGCGGGTTTTCACCTGCAAGACCATGAAAAGCTGGCAATAAGTGAATTAAACCAGATTTAAGTTCGAAGTTTACGTTATTGGCCAGAGCAGGGAAACTGATGCAGAGCGGTTGTTGATCCAAGTTAGGATTTGCGAGCTGCCTCAAGCTTTGATTTGCAGTCATGTTGTTCCTTTCTTCCTCTTCAAGCAGCCTTGCTTCTCTCCTTCTCTGATGTAGCGTCCTCTCAATCTCAGGATCGTAGTGAAAGTTATCTTCGTGATTGAACGATCCACCTGTACTCATTAACAAACCAAAGTAGTAATGCGGGATAAAAAAATAAAAAAAATCGACACAAATAATGTTGCCCTCCCCGGCAACGACGCCAAAATTTGGTAGCGTTTATCGTGTACGCCCAAATTAACCCTTCTTCAGTTAATGACAAAAATATGTAGTAGTAGAAGTAGGGATCGATCTCACAGGGAAGGTAAATTTATTTTGTGCCACAAGTAATAGTAACAAGGGGGTTTTATGATGAATGAACTACTAAGCAAATTCTAAAATTAAACTAATTAACGAGATTAACTAAGATGAGTAAACTTATGAGAGTGAAGCGATTCTTGGTTTCCAGGTAACCACACTTTTGGAAAATTATCTTTTAATCATCAAATCAAAACATTCGAATCCTTTCAATTATCTATCGATTGGAAATTCAATTCCTACTCATCTTATTCGTAGTCAAAGAGAAACAGCATTCAATTCAACCCTTACCAAATCTCTAATCACCACTACAGCCGTTAATGATTAAATCAATGATAGTTTTCAAAACTAATGAGTTCGATAAATCTAATCAATGAAAACTACAGCCGTTAAAATTGATTATTCAACCGTTTCTCCTAAGAATTCAATAACACCTACAGCCGGTTAATTATTGATCTTAGTTGTTTCTTAACAAACTATCGATTATGTAATTGAATATTAGGTGATCGGTCTAATACACAAACACAACAATCATGGAATTCAAAATTTAAGAAACGAATTGAAATCGAAATATAATTCAACAATCAAACCAAATTTTCATAAAAGGTTCAATTCCAAAAGCAGATATCCCTTCAACCAAGAATCGAAGAGTTTTAGCCTAGCATAATTGAATCTAAAATCAACAACATATTATTCGAAAACATTAAAATAACAAAGGAAAAGAAATTACTACGAATAGTCACGATTCCGGCTTGTCGATTCCGTTCTCGTTCTTCGTTGTTCTTGAAGAAAACTTGAAAACAAATTAATCTAAAATCTCCAAAATATTCTAAAGTCTCAAAAACTATGAAAAACTGCTGCTAATGAGGCTTGTCTTCGAGTTTTAGGGTATGGAAGTGATAAATATGAGATACAATCTTTTAAACATGGTAAAAGACTCAATTTCCAAATTTCCGGACTCTTCGGTGATCGATCGCCTGATGTGTGGCGATCGATCGCGAGGCTTTTATTTTTCAGCGAATTTCTTGAGGCGATCGATCGCTATAAAGTGGCGATCGATCGCCGAGCTCCAGTAGACTTTGGTGATCGATCGCCACTTCTTCGCGATCGATCGCTGACCCGTAAATTTGATGCAAATGTTTCTGTCCATAGGCGCTCGATCTCCTCTTCGTGGCGATCGATCTCCTCCTTCAAAATTACATTTTTGCCCTTTTCTTGATCAACTTTAGTCCTTGTCATATCCATGTCTCTTCTTGGTCTTTACACATCATTTTTAGCTCGTTTTCTTCGATTGTACCTATAATTACACAAATATACGATTAGGTAGCATACGTATCAATTTATCCATCAAAACCTACCAAATCGTAGACAATTAAGCACTAAAGATGTGTCTATTTCTAGTCACATCAATCCCCCACTTATCGAAGGGACAGGAGGTAACACTGCTATTTAAGACCTCCGCAGGCATATGAGATAAATTTGCATGTTTCTGGCAGTTGTTACACTTTTTAACAATTTCTTCGGCATTCTCTCTCATGCTGGGCCAATAGTATCCTGCTCGAAGAGCTTTCTTATATAACATATTGCTTCCCACATGATTTCCACAACAGCCTTCGTGAATCTCCTTTAGCAAATGTTCTTCTTCTTGTATTGATGTGCATTGCAAGAAGGGAGTTGAAAATCCATTTTTGAACAATTTGCCTTCCACTAACACGAAGCGCATCTCCCCTCTCTTTACCCGAGCAGCTTCCTTTGGGTCTGATGGCAACACCTTGGTTTTTAAGAATTTAATGATATGTTCCCGTCAATCAGATATAATACAGGGCTCTAAATTCATTATCTTGTTGATAGCTACATGCGAGACCAAAAGATCTTGTACCAGTACTTTCCTGTTCTTCCACTCATGAATGGAACTGGCCAACTTTGCGAGTATCGGCTCGGCTATTATCCTCTAATGGTATTTGCTTCAACTCCACTTCCTGGAACTGAGTCATTAATGTTTGGGCATTCTCCACATATTTTTTCAACTTTTCTTCTTTCACCTTGTATACCCCATTTACCTGCTGAACAACCAGCATTGAATCCATGAACACTTTTACTTTCCAAACTCCGGCATCTAATGCTACTCGTAAACCTGATAGGAGAGCTTCGAATTCGGCTTCATTGTTTGAGGAATGAAAACCGAACTGAATAGCTACGTCAATTTCTTCTCCTTCTGGACTGACAAGTAGAACTCCTGCACCGCTTCCTATTTGAGTGGATGACCCATCTATAAACAAGCTCCAATCTTTTTCTTCACGAGTATGAGTCACCTCGACCAAGAAATCCGACAAGGCTTGAGCTTTGATGGTAGTTCGAGGCTGATAAGAAATATCAAACTCACTCAATTCTGTGGCCCATTTCACCATTCGTCCTGAAATTTCTTCTTTTGATAGGAGCCTTCCCAAGGGAGTGCTCGTCACCACCATGATAGGGTGAGACAAAAAGTACGGCCAAAGCCTTCTCGCAGTGATCACGAGAGCCAAGGCTAATTTTTCAATTTCAGGGTATCTCTGTTCGGCTTCTTGCAAAGCTCGGCTGAGTATACCGGTTGCTGATGCCCCAACTTCTCTTGAATTAACACCGAGCTGACAACTTCCTCGGTTACCGACAAGTAGACGATTAGGGTTTCATTGTGCTCGGGTTTATTCATTAACGGTAACTGAGCTAGATACTCTTTTAAGTCCTCGAAAGCTTTCTAACACTGATCATCCCACTCGAATTGCATTCCTCGCCTTAATACTTTAAAGAAGGGCAAACTCCTATCAGCTGAGCGTGATATGAATCGACTAAGTACCGCTATTCTCCCTGCTAATCTTTGTACTTCGTTCAATGTCCGAGGAGGGTTCATTTCTTGGATTGCTCGGATCTTCTCAGGGTTAGCTTCCACACCTCTCTCTGTCACCATGTACCCCAAGAATTTTCCACTATGAATTCCGAAAGTGCATTTGGTGGGATTCAATTTCATGCCAAATCTCTTCAAAGTGGCGAAGACCTCCTCCATATCTTCGATCAGATTTTGGGTCTTCTTGCTTTTGATCATGACATCATCGACATAAACCTCCCCATTCCGCCATATTTGATCTTTGAACATCTTATCCATTAGTCTCTGATAGGTGGCCCCAGCATTTTTCAATCCAAATGGCATTACCACATAGCAGAAAGTTCCTCCCACTGTGACAAAGCTAACCTTGGATTGGTCTTCTTGTGCTAAGGGGATTTGATGATATCCTTGATAAGCATCCATAAGACACAACAGCTCGTGTCCCGCAGTAGAGTCCCCCCTCGGCAATGGATAACAATCTTTGGGACACGCTTTGTTCACGTCTCGAAAATCTACACACATCCTCCACTTGTCTCCTGTTTTAGGTACTAGAACCACATTTGAGAGCCATGTAGGGAAACTAATTTCCCGTATATGACCTGCCTTCAGCAACTCCTCTACTTGTTTAGCTATGACGGCATCCTTCTCGGGTCCGAAATGCCTTCATCTTCTGCTTAATTGCCCGAGCACTCGGGTCCACATTGAGATGATGCTCAGCAATTTCGGGTTTTACCCCAATCAAATCAGAAGTATTCCAAGTGAACACATCCACGTTATATATCAAGCACTCAATCACCCTTTTCCTCAATTCTGGATCCAACTTGGATCCGATGCGAATAGTTTTTTCAGGGTGACCTAACTCGATACTCAGAAATTCCTCCTCAGGGACTATCTGCTCCTCTGCCTCCGGCTGTCCATGTTTCCTCTTATTGTTTCCTCGTCCCCCTTCCTCTCTGTTATTCCCATTGTCTTGCTTTAACTCTTGCACATAGCATTTTCTTGATGAGCTCTGACTTCCCCTTACTTGTCCAACTTCCTCTCCGACTGTGAATTTTATCTTCAAGTGGTAAGTAAAAGCAACCGCTTCGAAGGCCGTTAACGCCGGCCGACCCAATATTATATTATAAGAGGAAGGTGCATCCACTATGAGGAAGGTGATCATCTTCGATTTTGTCTTTGATTCCTCACCTAGGGTAACGGGTAAAGACACTTGTCCTATTGGACTTATGACTTCTCCGGTAAACCCATGCAAAGAAGTATTCACTTTTTGTACAGCTATACTTCCCAATTCCATCTGTTTCAAAGTATTAAGGAAGAGCACATCTATCGAGCTGCCTGTATCGACGAACTGTACACTATAGTTGGCCACCGTGGCCGAAATAACCAATGCATCCTCGTGGGGAAAATAAATCCCTTGTAAATCTACAGGCCCAAAAGCTATAGAAGGACTTTCGTGGGTATGACTTGGATCAATGGATAATACTTCGAGTCTTCGAGCATAACTTTTTCTTGCTCGGTTTGAATCTCCACATGAGGTTCCTCCAGAAATCATATGTATAGTTCATCGGTTAGGAACATTGCTCACGGTCCTTTCTCCGGGGACTTGATTTCCTCCCTCCAATCTTTCCCCCCGTACTGCCCAAGGAACTGGCTGAAGTGCTCCTCTCCATGGATTAGCATTATTCTGAGGAAAAAGGGGCATTGCTCCTCATGTCACCGTCGCCTCCTCGCCTTACACCCATTCTTCCTTCATGAACGTTCCCTCCTCGAGTGCTTCCTCCTCGGAATACTCCTCTTCCGTAAGGTCCTCCCCGACCCCTCTTCGGCATAATTTGGTTGATGGCTACCTCCCGATGAGATTTCATCGGTAGGTATTGATCAAAACTCCTCTTAGGTTGCTCCAGTGGCCTCTCTTTCTTATTGACTTCACCACCATTTTTTATTTCTTTCTTCTGTTCCATCCTCTGCGCTTCCTCTAAATTAATGTATTTAGAGGCACGTCCTAACAATTCGTCATAATCCGACGGTGGCTTCTTGGCCAAAGATCTGAACAGGCCCCCCCCCCTCAACCCTTGGGTGAAAGAGCTTGCTAGTATTTCGGACGTCACATGTGGAACATCAAGGCATGGTTGATTGAATCTTTTCAAAAAATCCCGCAGGGACTCTTTCTCCATCTGCCTAAGTCCGAACAGACTCAAGGTTGTTCTCTTGCAACTCCTACTGCTTGCGAACTGATGGAGGAACAATGAGCTGAATTTAGGAAAGGAATCTACTATTCCTGATGGTAATTGATTGAACCATGATTGAGCAGCGCCAGCTAGGGTAGTCAAGAACACTCTACATTTCACCCCATCTGTCAGCTGATGAAGGAGTGAATCATTCTCAAATCGAGACAAATATTCCTCTGGATCCGTGCTGCCATCATAATTCCCCACACTTAAAGTTCTAAAATTAAGAGGCAAAGGATCGTCAATGACTTGATGAGCGAATGGGGTGCTCCTCCTTGCCGAGTAAATACGCCCTTCCATTTTATTGCGCATTTTTGTAACTCCTCCTTTAAATCCTCCATTTGGTGGTGCAAAGTCCTGTCTATTTCATCATTTGAATGATTAGGAAGATCTTTCGATTCTCTAACCTCCTCATCCGACTTCTTTACAGAGGCTGAGTCTTCCTCTTCTTCCCTAGTTTCTTCCTGACAAGGGGGGGTCATAAACTACTTCATAACCTCTCCGACAGTTTTAGCAATCATATCCGTTAAATGTTCCATGGGTATCCCTCCAGTAGGTAATACTCGTGAAACATTCTGAGATGATCCAGCCTCCCCTGCTCCTTCTGGTTCTGGGCATGAACGCGGTGGGGGGGGGGGGGGGGGGGGGGAGTTGGTTTACCCCTTCCCGACATTGGCCCTCGTCCCTTGCTTCTAACCATTTTGCCCTGGATTCTTAATGAAAAATCATTGCTTCAACGTCTTTACTCTTTTGTTCCCACAGACGGCGCCAATGATGTGATTCGATATTTTAGGGTATAAGGTAGAATAAATTGTTAATGAAAAAATAACGATAAATACACCAAGATTTTTTACGTCGAAAACCCTCAAATTGAGAGAAAAACCAGGGACCCAGTCCAATATAAAACTTTACTATAAACGTTGATGATTTACAAGACTCTTTTCACACAAGTGACAAGCGCCCAATGACTTATAAGAATATCCTAGAAAAATAATAAAAATGACCGAACAGAAATAAATTTGCTCTCTTCGGAGTCTTTTTGTCTAGAAAAATTCAACCCTTTACTGTGAGATCATCTGCGGGTATTTATAGGGCTGTTCCCAGTGATTGGCTCGCGGGAGATCCGGAATACGATGTCCTCTGATCGTGGCTTAACTGGAGCCAAACGTGTCCGAAAAATCCGCGCCCCATTACTGCACGTTTATCCACGCCGGTTGATTTGTTGGTTATCTCCGGGTCTTCCGCTAGTCTTTGACCGGAAACCGAGGAGGGTTTAGCGACGATTCTGTTCGGTGTCTTTCTGTTCGGTAAAAACCTGCTCGATGCTATCTGTTCGGTATATGACTTGTTTGATTCTTGGGGGGGTTTTACCCGAGGAAGTCAATATGTCATATGGCATCTATAATATATATAAAAATATACAGGCATGTTTCAGCCGTGTCGCATCCTGAAAATTTTGAAATTCCATGTCGTCATGTCTGTGTCGGTCTGTCATGTCAGTATCGTCATATCAATGTTGGTATATCGTAGTTTAAGATGCTTTAAAAATAAAAAACGAAAAAGGTACACATATCCCATCCTTTTAAAATTATAGTTTAACGAGAAATAATTTTAAGAAACCCCAACATATGGAATAAAGTTCTTCAATTGGCATTCTTACGTGCAATCATTAGCAAAATTAACAATGGAATGTTGCTGAAACTGACAAAGCATTCATCTCGTCATTATACTTACCAAGATTCCAAGAAATTAAATTTTCAAAATGGAATAGGATCCAAAGTTCGTTGCTCTTTATTCCCTTTCTAATGTATTTCCCCGATTCCATTATTTTTATACGTTGTGGATAATCTTTTAAATCAATTTCTTTATTCTTAATTACTCAATCAACTAGTGGAAATGAAAACTCTAATCAATTTCTTGAAAACCCCTGTTAAAATTCTCACTATTTGCATGCCGATAAGGTTTACTAAAATATTCATTTAGAATAAATTCCATAATAAAAAAACAAACAAGCATTTTGTTAATTTCTTTATGTTCCAAAAAAAACTTATGATTCAATGAAATATATATTCCAGCAACTAAGAATCCATTAATAGTTTCTTAATTTTATTAACTAAATGTGAAGTAACTTTATTAATATTTTTTTAAAAAACTAAAGAAATAATGACGAGAGAATCAAAATAATAGACAAATGAAAAAGAAGAAAAAATTGTTAATGTTCTAGGGCGGAAATAATTAGATAAAAAGATCTCGACATAGAGCTAATCAAATATATCTGACATAAATTATTATTATTTTTTATCAAAAATAGTCTCACATGGATGTTTTAAATAAATTTAATCCCATAAAAATTATTTTTAACAAACATAGTCTCACAATTGAATATGAGACTTCAAGACCATTTTTAATAAAAAGAAAAGTTTGAGACTAGTATTGTGCTTTTTATTTAAATGAATTTTAATGGGAATGAAATTCGTTTAGTCCTAAAAATTTGATATTAATATTGCAAAGATCTCTATTATATGGACCACATTTGAAATTTAACCTACAAATTAGGTAATTAATCAATTTTAAAACTTTAGCATACATGAACAGCTTTGGGGTTTGCGATGCTCACACAAACACATAAAGCATCAACAAGACTTCATAATTATTTGTTATGATTTGTTAAATAAACTTCATAATTTCTAAATGCAAGATAAAATAATTAGAGACAAGGTTTAATTAAATTTAAATTTAAAAAATAATTAAGTAAATGTATCTTTTTAAATTTGAGAGTAATATTGATGTCATAGGATAAGTCATTTTCTTCGGTAAAATCTCATGCAACCGCCGAGCACGAGATATCTTGTGCAAAGAACCCCGAACACAAATTGCCCGAAGAACATCGATACATGCTCGGCATACTGGTCAAAGGGTAGTGGAAGGACATAACTAACAAATCAACCGGCGCAAACAAACGTGTAATAATGGAACGGGAATTTCTCGGACACGTTTTGATCCAATATTGCCACGATCAGAGGGGATCGTGTTCCAGATTTATCGCGTACCAACCATCGGGATCAACACTATAAATACACACTGATAGTCTCATTGCAGGGGGTTGAACTTTCTAGGCAAGAAAAGACTCCGAAGAGAGCGTATTATAGTCTGTTCGGTCTTTCATTCTTATACTGTTTCTGGAAGTTAAGTTCTATAAATCCAAACAAATTTATAGTGAAGATTAGTACTGGACTAGGTCCCGTGATTTTTCATTCGATTTGAAGGTTTTCCAAGTAAAAATTGTGGTGTATTTCCTTTATTTTCCACTACACATAAGTCTACCAAGCACGAAAAATAGCGAACCACATCATTGGCGTCGTCTGCGGGAAATCAAGCTAAGACGTTGAAGAAGAAGAATTTCTTATAATTAAGGAAGGAGAAACATGTCCAGAAATAAAGGTCACGGACAAAGTTCAATGGGGTATATCCCAAATCCCCCTTCAAATTCATCCCAGTTACGTGAAGAAGAGGAAAATGACATGGAATGATTTCAACGTTCCTCAAGCTAATCCTCAAGCATTTTCTACTACAGGAACGCCAATGGAACAATTGGCTGAGGTTATTGCAAAAACCATAGGGGAGGTCATGAAGCAATTTATGACCCCGCCCTAGCAAGGAAGAACAAGTAAGGAAAAAGATTTGGCTTCTTCAGAAGAGTAGGAAGATGATACAAAGAAGGTTGATGATCTTTCCAGTCAAATAAGAGAGAAAAGTAACAAGACTCTGCATCATCAGATGGAGGATCTAAAAGATGAGTTACAGTAGATGCACAACAAGATGGAGGGGCACATCTACTCAGTACGGAGGAGCACACCGTTTGCTCCTGAGGTTATTGATGATCCCTTGCCATCTAATTTCCGAACTTTAAATATGGGAAACTATGATGGCACCGCAGATCCTGAGGAGTATTTGTCACGATTTTAGAACGCTTTGCTCCTTCACCAACTCATAGATACATCCCCGAAGTTCAGCTCGATGTTCTTACATCAATTTGTGAGCAGCAGAAGTTGCAAGAGAACAACCATCACCCTGTTCGGGCTTAAACAGATGGAAAAAGAGTCTCTTTGGGACTTCCTGAAAAGATTCAATCAAGCATGCCTCAATGTTGCTCACGACACATTGGAGATACTCATCAGCGCCTTTATTCAAGTGCTACGAGAATGAGATCTATTCAGATCACTAGCCAAAAAACCACCCTCTGACTACAACGAGTTGCTGGGAAGAGCTTCTAAGTATAGCCCGGAAGATGAAACAAAGAAATGAAGTGAAGCCTGAAAATGAGCCAAATCGGAGGGATAAACACCTGGAACAGCCGAAAAGGAGTTTCGAGCAATATCTTTAGATGAGACCACCCCGAGAGGTGGCTATAAATCAAAGAGGGTCGAAGAGAGGCCGATGAGGACATTTCCAAGGAGGACCCTTCCGAGTCTTGGAAGGGGAACGCCCAAGCCGATACCATGGGCAAACAGAGGAGAAAGGCAAGAAGAAGATGACGTTCAAGCAGTAGGCAGACTCGCCCTAGTTAACATTCCAAACCGAGGGACCAAACATATGATCTCTGGGGGAATGTCAGGATGAGATTCTAACCGAGCAAGAAAGAGCTATGCTCGGAAATTGCAGGTTATGTCAAACACATCGGAGAACGCCCCAGCAGGGCCGTCCATTGCCTTTGGACCCGAGGATCTACAGGGGGTGCAATTTCCCCATGATGATGCACTAGTTATATCAACCACAGTAGACAATTATAACGTGCAGAGAATTTTTATTGATACTGGAAGTTCGGCCGACGTGCTTTTCTTAAAGACGTTGGCCCAAATGGAGCTGAAAAGCGTGCCCATGCAAAGGGTAAATACTTCCTTGCATGGGTTTGCTGGAGAAGTTGTGAGTCCGGTTGGGCAAGTTTCATTGCCAGTCACAATGGGAGAAGAAGTGGGGACGAAGACAAAGATGATTAATTTTCTGGTGGTGGACGCCCTTTCCTCATATAACATAATTTTGGGCCAACCAGGCGTGAGTGCATTTCAAGCATTGGCGTCCACTTATCATTTGACAATGAAATTCCCTGTGAGTGAGGAGGTCGGACAAGTTCGAGGAAATCAGAGTTCCTTGAGGAATTGTTATGTTCAGGAGCTGAAGCTGAAGCATGAAAAGTTAAAAAAGAAGGAGGACGAGAACCTTGGAGCACATGGTAAGTGGGAGAGGATGATGAGATGGTCGAGGAGATAATAGCCCGAGGAATTTCTTACATTGAACTGGGTCACCCGACTAAAACCACAAAAGTGGGTTCCCAATTGGAACCATATTTAAAGGAAAAAGTATTTGAATGTTTGAACAGGAATGTGGATGTGTTTGTATGGAGTACCACCGACTTGACTGGAGATCGCCAGAGGTCGCCGAGCATCACCACAATGTGGAGCCGTATGCTCGGGCCATCAAGCAGAAGAGAAGACATTTCGAACTCGAGAAATATGTTATCATTGCTCAGCAGGTGGGTGAATTGCTGAATGATGGTCATATCAGGGAAATCAGTTTCCCAACATGGCTCTCGAATGTGGTTCTTGTACAAAAGTCAGGAGACAAATGGCGAATGTTATCCTCTGCCGAGGATTGATCAACTGGTAGACTCCACCGCTGGACAATAACTACAATGCCCGATGGATGCGTACAAGGGATATCATCAGATCCCTCTGGCCCAAGAAGATCAACCTAAAGTTAGCTTCGTCACGATAGGAGGAACTTTTTGTTACTTAGTTATGCCCTTCAGACTAAAGAATGCAGGAGCCACTTATCAAAGATTGATGGATAAGATATTCAAAGATCAGATTTGGCGGATTGTTGAAGTGTATGCAGACGATGTTCTCATTAAAAGTAAGAGAGCATTTGATTTGGTATGCGATATGGAGGAAGTCTTCGGCACTTTGCGAAGATTTTGCATGAAGTTAAATCCTGCTAAATGCACATTCGGAATACACAGTGAAATTTTTTTGGGGTACATGGTTGCTGAAGGAGTGTTGAGGCCAACCCGAGAAGATAAGGCGAGATGAATCCTCATCGACCCTGAACGAAGTACATACACTGGCAGGACGAATAGCTACTTTGAGTAGGTTCATATACCAACCAGCTGATCGGAGCATACTATTCTTTAAAGCCCTAAGGCAAGGAGCTTTTGAGGACTTGAAGAAGTATCTAGCTGAGCTGCCGTTGATGAACAAACCGGAGGACAATGAGACTCTCCTCATCTATTTATCTATGGCCGAGGAGGTCATTAGCTCAGTCTTGGTCAAAGAAATGGTGGGGCCAACAATTACCAGTGTATTATGTAAGCCTAGAATTACAAGGGGCCGAACAAAGATAATCCGAGGTTGAAAAGTTGGCTTTAGCTCTTATAAACAACCATGAGACTTTGGCCATATATTTTGTCCCATCCTATTGTGGTAGTGACCAGTACCCTACTGGGAAAGTTGTTATCAAAAGCGGAAATCTCGGGAAGAATGGTGAAATGGAACCGAACTCAGCAAGTTCGATCTTACATATCAACCGCGAACTACCATCAAAGCTCAATCCTTATCAAATTTTCTGGTGGAAATGGCCCATATGCTAGAGGAAAAAGAATGGAATCTTTATGTAGATGGATCTGCTACTCAACTCGGAAGTGGTGCATGCGTGGTTCTTATTAGTCCCGAATGGGAGGAGATAAAAGTAGACATCCAGTTCGGTTTTCATTCCTCAAACAATGAAGCTGAATTCGAAGCTCTCATTTCGGGGCTCTTGATAACACTTGACACAGGGGTTCAGAAGGTAGCAGTGTTTATGGACTCCATGCTGGTGGTACAACAAATGAATGGTGTATATAAAGTGAAGGAAGAAAAGCTAAAGAGATACGTTGAAACTGCTCAGGCACTGATGAGTAGGTTTCAAGAATTAAAACTGACACGAGACCCCAAGAAGAGAATAACCGAGCCGATGAGTTGGTCAAACTGACTAGTTCAGTGCATGAGTGGAAAACAGGAGCGTGCTGGTACAAGAGCTCTTAATCTCCCATATACCTGCCAATAGTATAATGAGTCTTCAACCATGCATCATGGGAGATTGGAGAGAACACATCATTAACTTTTAATGACATCCCCTCTGATCCTAAAGAAGCAGCTCGGGTGAAGAGAAGGAGGAATCAGTTCGTGTTGATAGGAGAAAAGCTATTCAAGAAGGGCTTCTCGCTCCCTTTTTTACATTGTGCTTCTAACGAAGAAGAGGAATACCTGTTGAAAGAAATTCATGAAGGTTGTTGTGGGAACCAATTGGGTACAAACATGCTATACCAAAAAACAAACCGAGCTAGATATTATTGGCCTACCATGAAAACAGATGTCGAAAACATCGTCAGAAAATGTAATAATTGCCAAAAGCATGCCAATTTGTCGCACGTGTTAATGGAAGTTTTTGATAGCAGCCTTACTTCTTGTTCCTTTGATCGATGGAGAATGGATATTGTGGGACCTTTTTCTCCAGCAACGGGACATGAAGTTTCTTTTAGTCGTAGTTGAATACTTCACCAAGTGGGTGGAAGCCGAGCCCCTTGCCAAGATCACCGAGGACGAAGTGATTAAGTTCTTGTGGAAGAACATAATATGCTGGTTCGGAATACCGAGAAAATTGGTCTCAGATAATGGAAGACAATTTCAGGGAAATAGAGTTCAGGATTGGTGCAAGGACATGAAAATTACACAAGTATTCACCTCGGTAGCTTATCCTCAATCCAATGGACAAGCTGAGGTGACGAATCGGATTCTGTTACATGAGATTAAAACCAGGTTGGAAGGACAAGAGGAGCATGGGTTGATGAACTACCAGGTCTACTATGGGCATACCGAACTACACCACGAAATCTACAGGAGAAACTCCATATAGCTTGGCATATGGTTACGAGGCCCTGATCCCCCTGAAATCAGTGTAGAATCTCTTCGGGTGCAATATTATGATCCCTAAAGGAATGAGGAGGCGAGAAAATTAGAACTGGATGAGGTGGACCTGTTGAGAGAAAGAGCAGTTGTATGCACTGAAATGTACAAAATAAGGATCACTAACGCTTATAATCGGTGGGTTCGCCCAAGGGCTTTTCAGGTCGGGGATCTGGTATGGCGGAGAACTAAATCGGCCGGGGATGTAAAGAAAGTAGAGCCAAAATGGGAAGACCCTTATAAAGTAAAGACAATGATAGGGCGAGGGTCATATAGATTGGAAGATCAGCTGGGTCGAGAATTTGCAAGACCGTGGAATGTTCATAACCTTAAGAAGTACTTTATATAGTATCTGATTGTTATTTTTATGATTTTTAGAGTACTTTGGATATTAATAAAGTAAGTTTGCATTTGTATAAGCTTGTTCAAAATTTATTAGTTTATTCGTGGGATCGGGATGTTCAGTCCGTGTTTAAACTTAAAATTAACTAAGTGTTAGTGCTCGGAATGTTTGAGACGTTCTATTATTGCTCGGGATGTTCGACCATATTTTAATGTTGTTTGAGTTATTTGATCTGCTCCGTTGTTGGCAGATTAAATGCGGGATGTTTGATCCATATTTGAACATAAAACGTGGCTATGTGTTTGTGCTCGGGATGTTTGTGTACGTTCTATTGGTGCTCGGGATGTTCAAGTTCGTTCTATTATTGCTCGGAATGTTTGAGCATATTTTATTGTTGTTTGAGTTATTTGATCTGATCCGTTGTTCGCAGGTTAAATGCGGGATGTTTGAGCCATATTTGAGCCTAAAACGGGATTAAGTGTTGGTGCTTGGGATGTTCTAGTACATTCTATTATTGTTTGGGATGTTCAAACATATTTTATTGTTATTTGAGTTATTTGATCTGGTCCGTTGTTGGCAGGTTAAATGCTGGATGTTGATCCGTATTTGAGTCTAAAAAGGGACTAAGTGTAGGTGATAGGGATGTTCGAGTACGTTCTATTATTGCTCGGGATGTTCGAGCTTATTTTATTGTAATTTGAGTTATTTGATCTGTTCTGTTGTTGGTCGGTTAAATGCGGGATATTTGATCCATATTTGAGCCTAAAACGGGACTAACTGTTGGTGATCAGGATGTTCGAGTATGTTCTATTATTGCTCGGGATGTTAGAACATATTTTATTGTTGTTTGAGTTATTTGATCTGGTCCGTTGTTGGCAGGTTAAATGCTAGATGTTTGATCCATATTTGAGCCTAAAACAGGACTAAGTCTAGGTGCTCGGGATGTTCGAGTACGTTATTATTGCTCGGGATGTTCAATCATATTTTATTGTTGTTTGGGGTATTTGATCTTGTCTGTTGTTGGCAGGTTAAATGCGGGATCAGATGTTTTGATCCGTATTTGAACATAAAATGGGACTAAGTGTTGTGCTTTGGATGTTCGAGTACGTTCTATTATTGCTCGGGATGTTCGAGAATTTTTTATTGATGTTTTAGTTAGTTGATCTGGTTCGTTTTTGACAGGTTAAATGCGGGATGTTTGATCCGGATTTGAGCCTAAAACGGAACTAAGTGTAGGTGCTCGGGATGTTTGAGTATGTTCTATTATTGCTCGGGATGTTCGGGCATACTTTATTGTTGTTTGGGATATTTGATCTTGCCCATTGTTGGCAGGTTAAATACGGTATCAGGATGTTTTGATCCGTATTTGAGCCTACTATGGGACTAAGTGTTTGTGCTCGGGATGTTCGAGTACGTTCTATTATTGCTCGGGATGTTCGAGCATATTTTATTGAGGTTTGAGTTATTTGATCTGGTCCATTGTTGGCAGGTTAAATACGGGATGTTTGATCCATATTTGAGTCTAAAATGGGACTAAGTGTAGGTGCTCGGAATGTTCGAGTACGTTCCATTATTGCTCAGGATGTTCGAGCATATTTTATTGTTGTTTGGGATATTTGATCTTGTCTGTTGTTGGCAGGTTAATTGCGGGATCGGGATGTTTTGATCCGTATTTGAGCCTAAAATAAGACTAAGTGTAGGTGCTCGGGATGTTCGAGTACGCTCTATTATTGCTCAGGATGTTCGAGCATATTTTATTGTTGTTGAGTTATTTGATCTGGTACGTTGTTGGCAGGTTAAATGCGGGATGTTTGATTCGTATTTGAACCTAAAACGTGGCTAAGTGATTGTGCTTGGGATGTTCGAGTACGTTTTATTGGTGCTCAGGATGTTCGAGTACATTCTATTATTGCTCGGAATGTTCGAACTTGTTCGGAATTTTATTAGTTTATTCATGGGATCGGAATGTTTGGTCCATGTTTAAACCTAAAATTGCCTAAGTGTTTGTGCTCGGGATGTCGGGAGTTTTATTAGCATATTCATGGGATCGGGATGTTCGATCCATGTTAAACCTAAAATTGCATAAGTGTATGTGCTGTGGATGTAGTTTGTTCGGAGTTTTATTAGTTTATTAATGTGATCGGGATGTTCAGTCCATGTTTAAACCTAAAATTGCCTAAGTGTATGTGCTAGAGATGTTCGAGCTTGTTCGGAGTTTTATTAGTTTATTCATGAGATCGGGATGTTCGGTCCATCTTTAAACCTAAAATTTCCTAAGCATATGTGCTCGGGATGATCGAGCTTGTTCAGAATTTTATTGGTTTAGTTAAGTGTTTATGCTCGGAAAGATCGAGCATATTCGTCATCTGGTTAATTTGTGCAGAGAATGAAGAAATGATAAAATGGTACTTTCATTCATTAAAGAAAAGGATTACAAGTGCAAGGAAAATAACAGAAGATACATCCCTACTATATCATTTAAATAGCTCTTCAGGAAGACTGGCTAGGGCTGCTCCTTGATCCAGAAAGTCCGAAGAGGTGCCTTCAAGGGGATAACCCTTCGCCTCAAATTGACGAGCACAAGCTTCAAACTCATGCTCGAAAAATACAGAGGCGAGGTCAGACACCGTGTTGCCATACTATTCGGACTTCGGAAAGTCTGCTCTCCCCTTCAACCAGATTTCCTCTCCCCGAGCTTCGAAGGAAGCTTTTTCTTGAGCGTATTGCTCGGATAGAAACTTGTTGATTTCTTCAAGATCATCCGCCTTTCTCTCCAGCTCCTCGGACCTTCTTCGCTCTTCTTCAAGAGCCTTATGGACCACTTCCTGAGCTTTCTTGTCAGATTTGTGATGTTTCTGGAGAATGGTCATATTCTTCTGCAAGTCCTCATACATGTTTTGAAATTGATACATCTCCTTGTGCCGAGCAGTGCTCTCCGCCCGAGTGGAGTGAAATCGGTTTAGGAGTTTGGCACACCATTTTGTGGGCCTGCATAAGAATACAACGAAGTAAGGAGCAAGAACAAACTTAGAAAAATTTGGGAAAAGAATCTGACTTACCTTCAACAAAGAAGTGGATAAATCATTCACCAAGTTGATGAAATCTAACTCCCCGAGAAGCTTTCTATCTGGACTATTGGGAGATAAGGAAATGATGGATTGAACTTTTTGGCCAAGAAAAGACTACGAAGAGAGCGTATTATAGTATGTTCGGTCTCATTCTTATGCAGTTTCTGAAAGTTCTTATTTTGTGTCTAAGTCCTGTAAATCCATATAAATTTATAGTGAATATTTATACTGGACTAAATCCCGTGGTTTTTCCTTCGATTTGAAGGTTTTCCACGTAAAAATTGTGGTGTATTTCCTTTATTTTCCGCTACACATAATTCTACCGAGCACGAAAAATCATGAATATCAATTATATTTAAGTACATTTTTGTTTTAGTAAATTATTAATTTATATTAAATAAATGTACGGTATCATAGAATTATATAAATAAAAGTTTTCAAAATAAAACATTAATCTATTAAACTAAATTTGAACGGTGAAAAATGTTTTAAAAAAATGCAAAATGAGGGTATTCTCGTCACGATAACTCAAAAAATTCTTAGAATTGTGGAGGGAGATCTTCAGCTATATTTTGCAAACCAAGAGAGAAAGTCATATTCAAAATATGAGTGTAATGTACCTATTACTGATATCATATAGAGCTAAATTATCACTAGCTCTCGTAATCAGAAGGGAACAAAACTTATGATGAGACCAGTGTTTCAAAACAAACTGGACGTAGAACCGGTGCCCTTACTGGTTACAGGTTCGATCGGTGATGACGTCAGCATTATGTAATATATATTTTTAAAAATATATATACCATACATTTACTATAGTTTCAAATTGTTCATAATAAAAAAATATCATTACACCAACATAACATGTCAAACTTTAAAAATCAGATCATTCTAAATGTCCAACATAACAAAAAAAATAAACTTCTGAAAAAACAACAAACAATGCAAAAATATATATATATATCCCAAACTTATAAGAAAAACTATTTAAAAAATTATGAAATGATTCACATCTTTTGTAATTTACGAGAAACTAAACATTGTATATATTATATTTTTGTTCTAAAATTTGATTTGGGGAAATTACACAAAACATCCTATAGTTTGGTCCAAATTTCACTTTGCAACCGTTGTTTGAAAAATTACAGTTTACATCCTCAACTTTCATGAATTGTAACACTTTGCATGCTATTGACTCGATTTTGTATTTCTATCTGAGCTTTATCGTCGAATTCGATCATCACCTAACATACTCAAACTTATATCCATTTAAGCTAGTTATTCCAATTTTTTTTTTAAATAACATTTTTAGTTTCGAAATTCTCTAGTTAATGATAATGAAAAATGAAATTTTGACACCGCCAATATTAAATGCATCGATAAATTTTTCGATAAAAACACAAAATCGAGTCAAAAGATGCAAAGTGTTACATTTCATGAAAGTTGATGATATAAATTGTAATTATTCAAATAATGGTTGCAAAGTAAAATTTGGAGCAAACTATAGGATGTTTTTGGTAATTTTCCCTTTTGATTATAATTTTAAGAAAAATAAAAAATAATTAAATTTTGAAAAACGAAAGAAATTGGAGGAACATGCCGGTTCAACTGACGACCCGGTTCACTGGTTGAACCGAATTTTTACGGTTTAATCCGGTTCCAACCGATTTTTTAGCAGGGTGGTTTTAGAGGGTCTATCTGTGAAGACCCGGAAATTTGGTCAAACAAATTTCGTGATACCAAGATAATATTGAAAATTAAATAAAAATATATTTGCAGTATGGATGGATTGAATTGTATTATTCAATCTTGTGGAATTAAATCACCTATTTAAGCAAATAACTTAGTATTTAACTTATTAGAGTTTGTGTAGGAGATAATACCTAGGTTATGTGATTTTAACTTGTACACTTTTCAATAATTTAAAAGTTTGTAGATAATTAAGAAATCTTTGAAAATAATAATAATAATAGCATCCAATCTTAAATCTTGCAATGAATAGATAAAAGTTATGCATTATAATTCCTACACTAATCCTACATAAAAAGGCACCCAATGAGGCTCCACTTTCACCTACTAGAATTTTGAAAGTGCATAATTAAACCATTCAATGGTCTTGTCCAAACCTTGTCATAAGTCATTCAATGACATTTAAGTGTCTAACCCAAGTCTTGCCACCATTCAATCTCTTACAACCACAATTCAATCCCATTCATTCTAATATAAAGATATTTAATAGCTTGCTTAAATCATGTCAGTAGATGGTCAAAGTTTTGTAATTGTCAATAAATTCTTCTACACTGCCAATTATTGACCACATTCATTACTTGACTCAAATCTTGTCATTAGGAGACCAAAATTATCGGATGCAATTAAGTCTCATACATTATATCATATTATACCATACCAAAGAAAATATTATCATACCAAGATGCATATTTAAATTCATTACATTGCCAAATCATGACACTAAATGACCAAAGTTAAGGAACCCAATTTAAATTCCTCCTACATTAAAATCACCTCACTCAATCCCATTTAATTGCCTCCCAATCACATTAGCAACATCCACACATCATACACTAAAGTCTTGCCAATTGGGAGCCAAAATAGTGGATCTAAATTGGACACTCCTCCCCACATTAAAACCACATTACACCATACCAAGAAGAGATTACTCTACACTTTGCATTTTGTTGAAAATCCTCACATGCACACACTCATTTTCGAACACTTCAAGGCAAGAGAGGAATAGTTTGCACCTTTTTTCTCAACCCGGATCTCATCTCAACGTTCTTCGATTATTCAATTGTAAGTGGGTTTTTTGCTACAATTACCATTTCGTTTTTCAAAACTATATATATATGTTTAAACTTTAGATTGAACATCAATTATGAAGGTTATGTTTTAGATCTAACAAGCATGTGACATGATTATGAATGAAAGGACTTTGCAGAGCCACCTTTTGAATCAAATAATTCGCTATGTGAATATGTGGAAGATATGTGTTTATGAGTAAGAAATCTATTTATGTGCCAAGATCTATGTGATGTGATAAATAAATATTTAAAGGATTTTTGCTCTGAATATATATATATATATATATATATATATATATATATATATATATATATATATATATATATATATATATATATATATATATATATTTACCATGTTCAATCGGCCCCTACTTGCCGGTGTTTTTCCCAAACACTCACCCCCTCCCAGACAAAGACGAAAAGAAGAGATCAAGGAAGAAGAACAATTTTGGGGATAATGACTCCCGAAGAACTTTCAAGAAAATTTATGAGTTTTATTTACGCTTCCGCATCTTTGATTTAATTCGAGACAATTGTATTTTGTAATATCAATTGTAATGACAATTTATCTATTTTGGATAAATAGACTGATTTTATCATATATCTATAGACGAAGCTTGTTGTATTTGAAATTTCCGGTTACCGGTTGAACCGTCCGGTTCCGTCCGGTTTTCAAAACATTGGACGAGACAATTTATAACAAAATGTTTGACAGTTCCGCAAATATCTAGGTAACCATGATTTCATGTACACATCCATTTTCTAATATAAATACTACATACAACACCAAGTTAATATATTCTTTGGTCGAAGATACACTCAAAATCCAATTATAAGTGTTATTAATGAACAATTTTCAGTAAACTTTTATTGTTTCGCCTCAAGTCACAAACAAAGGGCAATATTACACAATGTGGCCTACAAATTTGATAAAGGAGATGATTTAGTAATATGTCTTTTTAAAAAGAAAAGGCCTAAAATTTGAGGGGGGAGGGTTAATTTGATCGTGTGTATTGTAATAGGGTTTAAGTACCCATTATACTCGTTTTTAATAAATTTTACTTTTTAAAAAAAACAAAAATTTGATCGTGTGTATTATCAAATTTGAGCCATTTTGAGTTTTGCAATGGACTTTTCAACACGTTTTTAATGCTTTCAATAATTATATTTGAATCCCCATTCCTTCCTTGAATGGGCAATCTATGTTATGTCACTCTCCTCCTCAGTTATCAACTAAAAGTAAATATAAAAATAAATAAAATTAATGGCAAGAAATAAATGTATCTTATTTTCTTTCTTATCCTATCCATAAAGCATGGGTCGATAAAGTTGTAGATTCTTTCTCACGAGTTTTATTTTTACACCTTGGAGCTTTTGTCACACTCATGCCATGCATGAAGCTAGCTTTCAAATTTAAAAAGAATATATATATATATATATATATATATTTGTATATATATAATCCATTTTTACAGCAAAATATATTGAAATATATAATTAATTTATAATATTATTGATATTATTGTCAATAGTAATCGATCGAATCGAATTAATCAGTGATGTATTATTTGGATACCCGACTTACAAGATTTGGACATATAAAGTGTAGGATCAACTGCTTGTCGATTTAACAAAAACTATAGCTTGTGGGAACGGTGTAACTATAATCTTACCGTATAGCAGTCTAAGCGCTACACTTCGATCCCTCTCAAAGCAGGGACAATTATTGTACTCCAACAATCTTCCTCCCAATAATTGAACTACCTTGCAACTAACGTGAATCGAACATATGACATTGACTGTGATATCAATTGTAGGATCAATCGTTTGAAGCTTTACCTAAAGCTATAGTTGGTGGTAACGATGTTGCAACTCTAATCTTTAAACCGTATGACAGTTCAACGCCATGCTTCGATCATTCTCTAAGCATGAATAATTATTGCACTGCAACATAAATCTTGTAAACAAATTTTACTTAAAGGGAATAATTGTCCTACTCATCTGCTTTGTTCATGCCACAATACGTTCATTTAGAAAGTTTTTACCGAGTAAATTGTTACATATTATTGCATGCACGTAAGAATATTGAGAGAAGGTTCTTAGGAACCCATTAAGACAAAAAACTAGTTTATTTAATTATGTAGCCTTTATTCACTAGGGTTTTCAGACGTAGAAAGGCTATTTAAATAAATTTATTACCCCATGAAAGGCTCTTTACCAAATTCTTGTGCTTGAATCAATTAAAAAGCAACTTTTATTTTTAAAAAATACAACAGGAACCTAGTTCCCAAATTTTTTTAAGGATAAAACTATATGATTTCATATTATTCACAATTTCTTGAAATTACAGATATATGCTCTCAAATTTGTATCTTAATCCGATGTCTCATACAATTATGACTCTAATATTCGTTCTTGAAATATGAATATTCACAAATAGATTTATTAAATTTAAAATATTCAATTTCTACCTAGCAAATGGGTATTATTTAAAAATAAAAAGACGAAAAATCAAATTCCATAACATCCACTATATAATAAACCATTGCATGATACATAACTTATATTCTTAATTCGAGCTATTACACACAGTACCACTCAACGTGTTCCGCAGAGTAATTTTCATCATAATCCACAGCCTTCCATCCCATACTTCTCTTACATCCATTACACAACATCAGGAAGCCATGTCTGGTGTTTGGGTATTCAAAAACGGCATTGTCCGGCTCGTTGAGAACGCCGGGGAATACAATACCAAGAAAGTTTTGGTCCATCTTCCCTCTAATGATGTGATCACTTCATATAGTATTCTTGAGAGAAAATTATTGTCCCTTGGATGGGAGAGGTATTACGATGATCCCGATTTGTTGCAGTTTCATAAACGATCAACAGTTCATCTGATCTCTCTTCCTAAAGACTTCAATAAGTTCAAGTCCATGCATATGTATGACATTGTTGTCAAGAATCGCAACGAATTCGAAGTGAGGGATACGTAATAGTTGTGTTTTGCTAGGTTTTTAACGAGTGTTTCGGGTTCTGCTCGTGGATTTTTCTATCAACTCAAGTTATTGTGAGTGTGTGATTGATGTTGGAGCTTAGGTTTCTGTGAATGTTAAGGTAAGAGTATGCATGTGTATGTTGTAATAGGTAGATATTAGTGTTTGCTATTGATATGTTTCTTGTGAAATTGGGGTTGTGATGCTTTATTTTCTTCAATTATCTGACTCGGCTAGTTATAGGAAATTGTAAGGAGATTTTTACTAATTTTCATTACACATTTTAATATCTATTTCATAAAGTATTATACTAGTATATAACTAAATAACCCATCTTGTATTTTTATCTTTTTATGGGACAAGGGTTGCGACAATAAACCCGCATCCGAGAGCTACTCGAGCTAACAACGTGGACAAGCTCCTGGGGCGATGTAGATGGCATCAGATGACATCGAAGGCGGAGTCCATAGGACGTCTACCCAAAGAGAAGGGGATAGATGAACTACACATAGTGTTGATGAGTTTCATCAATCTACTACCGTGGGTTCGGTAAACAATTAATGGGTATTTTGGGTTATATTCCAATTTTAAAACCTCCCTTTTTGACAATAAGGCTTTCAAAGCTTAGTTGATTTCCCACCCCAAATAAGAAATATACTTGTACCAAATATTCACTTCGACATAACCCTAACCATTAAAAATATACAAGTATAAAGCAAAATCTTTCTGATTAAGCTACAATATTCTCAATTTTTAATTTTATTTTTAGGTGGTTTCATATCATTCAAAGATTCTTCTTTTTAGGTCCTTATGATTTCATGTAATTTAGAGCCATTTATTAGGTAAACTTATTGTTATGTGGGAAGAATATTTCTTTTGGTGAGAATGGATGACTTAAATACTTACATCTTAATATTAAAATTAATAGTAATTGTAGGATCAAATGTTTGTTGTTTTACCAAAAGTTATAGCTGATGATAATGGTGCAACTCTCATCTTTAAACTGTATTACAGCCCAAGCGCAATGCTTTGGTCACAATTCAAGGGGACAATTATTGCACTCAAATAATCCCCCTCCCAATAATTGCACTACCTTGCAACTAATGGGAATCAAACACATGACATTGACTCTGATATCAATTATAGGATCAAATATTTGTCGTTTTACTAAAAGCTATAGCTGATGGTAACGATGCAACTCTAATCTTTAAACTATATTAGAGCACAAGGGCAACACTTCGATCACAATTCAAGCAGGGACAAATACTGCACTCAAATAACCCCTCCCAATAATTGCACTACCTTGCAACTCATGAGAATCGAACACATGATATTGAATCTGATATCAATTATAGGATCAAGTGTTTGCTGCTATACCAAAATCTATAGGTGGTGATAACGATGCAACTCTAGTATTTAAACCGTATAGCCGCCCAAGTGCCACGCCTCGATCGCACTCCAAGCAAGAACAATTATTGTACTCCAACAGTAGTAACTCTAGTTTTAAAATAAACTACCTTAACATAAACTTATATTTTTTTCGTTTTTGAAATAGTTGTTTTTTTTTTTCAGAAAGAAGATGATATTATCATTCATAAATCAGTTTGGCCAACAAATACAATATCAGTGAAGAACCCTCCTCACAATCAAGCTCGACATCCATAGCAAGAAAATGGGCAACCACATTTCAAAGCGCGGTACATGTAAACTAGCAAAAAGATTGAAACCCCACAGGAGAGCAAAGATCTCATAAAAAACAACTCCGACCGGGGCACGGGAGCTAACCCTGCAGTCAATGCCACTCAGCCACCACAAAGCAATCACCTTCCAATATAATCCTAGTCCAACCCCGAGAAATTGCCAGGTCGATCCCAAGTTTCTCGGCCAAAGCCTCCCAACCTCAGGGTTCAAATTTCCCCTCACCTTCCTTCGTTTCCAAGCGACCACATAGCCACCATCATCCCTAGCCACCGCCTCTAAGCCAAGGTAATTGCATGGTTAGGGATCGAAGCATTGTGGTTAATCTTAATAGTACCAGAGTTTGGTAGATGGCTCAGGACTTATCCTCGGAGCAAAACGGGAAGAATCTTCCGAAAAGCGCAACAAAAGCCTCCTAGCAAAGGGAGGTCTCAAATTCAGCATTATCATGAATCTTACGGTTTCTATTATTACATATAGCCAGTTGCATGAATAGGCCTTTGCAGAACAATCAGCCTCTGTAGAGAAACCAAGTTCTTTTTTTTGAAAAAAAAAAACAAAAAACTTGTACAAACACATTCCTGCAATCCTCCCCTATTTCTTATGGGATTAGTTGCAAAACTAACCCTACAAAATTCTTTTCTATGTAAAATAGGACTTATGACCAAAACAATGCATGGTACTACATGTGGTACGATGTGTATTTTGTAAAATGTGGAGTGAGACCAATTTTTTTTAAAAAAAACCTTTTTTTTCCACAAGGTTATTCTTGCAAGACTGACCCTGCACAAAACAAAATCTTTTTTTAAAAAAATTAGGCCTCATGATCAAATAATAAATGGCACTACATTGTATAAAAGCAGGTGGAGTGAGACCTATTTTTCAAAAACGTTTGTGCACATACTTGTATTCTTGCAAATACCCATTTTGGGTCAGTTGCATCGTCTTGCACAAGGGCGGAGCCACACCCAAGTTGGGTGGGGGCTCCAGCTGTGAAGATAATATTCCGGATAGCCAAAATGATAACCAAAATGAAACTCAAGAATAATAACCTTTTGGTTCAATATTTGTTTTATTTCAGTTATTCAATTTATTTCAGTTAGTTAGTTATAAGTAGCTGTTAACTAGCCGTTAGGATTCCAATAGGGAAAATAGTTATATATATTAAGCAACTCTTGTATTCAGATTAATAATTCTTGTATTCAGATTAATAATTCAAGAACTCAAATGTAAAAGTTTTCTTTAGAATTCAATCAATAGAAATTCATTCATTATTCTTCAATGATCAACTCCGCCATTGATATACATCACTTATTATATGGATCACTTATGATATGTATCACTGCATGTCCCAAGCCAGGATAAAGGAGGAGGGTGGTGGTAGACCTATGACAGCCAGCCGGGTAAATTAGTCACATCTCAATGACATGAACTATAAGATGAATTGCGTTGGGGCGTTCCTACACAGCGACGCGCTGGACCGAACCCCGGGTGTAGTGATAAGTGGGCAAGGGCTGCTAGGTCGTCGCCCAGAAGCGACGCACCACTGGGTGTGGTGTCAAATGAACAAGGGTTCTCTCACCTTGAGCGGGTGGGGGTAAAGAAGTTAGGTCGAAACCAAGACTATAGGATTCGTTTAGCCTCTTGGAATGTAGGTTCCCTTACCGGTAGATTAGCAGAGTTAGTAGAGACTATGAGTAGAAGAAAAACTAGTATTATGTGTATGCAGGAGACCAAATGGGTAGGTGAGAAAGCCAAAACTATAGCTCCTTGGGGCTATAAAATCTGGTATATATGTAAGGATAAGAATCGTAATGGGTTAGGTGTAATCGTAGAAAATAAACTACTCTAGTATGTAGTTGAAGTTAGGATGAACTGAGATATGATAATATTAGTTAAGCTAGTTTTAGGCAATGATATTTTTAATATCATTAGTGCCTATGCACCCAAAATTGGTCTCGAGGATGCTATTAAACGGAAATTTTGGGAAGATCTAGATGACGTGGTGCAAGGAATACCCCTTAATGATAAAATCTTCATCGGGGGAGATTTCAATGGGCACGTAGGTTATGATCGGGATGGTTATGAGAGTGTTCATGGAGGCTATGACATTGGGGACATGAACGCCGCAGGTAATTCACTTTTGGATTTTGCCATGTCATATCACTTATTCCTAGCGAATACCTGGTTCAAAAAAAGGTCATCTCATCTAGTTACTTTTAGAAGTGGGTCTAGTGCAACTCAAATAGATTTCTTTTTGGCTAGAAGGATAGATATAGTTAAATGCTTGGACTGTAAGGTAATTCCAGGAGAGAGTGTAGTCACCCAACACCTACTTTTAGTTCTAGATGTTAGGATTAAGAATATGGCTACTAGAATTAAGCATAAGTTAGAACCTAGAATTAAGTGGTGGCGGTTAAAAGAAGGTAACTTTGGAGCTTTTGTCGGGAAGGTAGTCGAGGAAGTTAATTGGACGCCAAGAGATGATCTTGTACCACCTGGAACAAAATGGCTCGTGGCATTAAGATGGTAGCTAAAGAGCTCCTTGGTGAGTCGGGAGGATATGCTCCACCATGTAAGGAAGCATCATGGTGGAATGAAGATGTAAGGACACTAATCCTTAAGTGCGGATCAAAGGCATAAATAGAGCTAATATAAATTATCAAAGTGAATTAATCGTGTTGAGTCTATGAGCTTTAATAATTACATGCCAAAATGAGGACTATCAATGGATTAATTACATTCCTCATCAAAAGAATGTATCAACTATAGTTTTACACTACTCCTAGAGTAGACACTATACAAAAATAATCCTGTCCTGCCTGGGTCAAAAGAATTCTCCACAAGCTCACCACCTCAACCCGTTTAGCCCTCTTATCATGCCAAAAGTGTACCTACAAGGACAACCCCCAAACATGAGCAATAATATCATCCATATTCAACACAATATGAATATAAAGCGTAAATGCATAAAACACAATTAAAACACTTCCTGTTTTCCCATGCATTTCAAAACGCTTCCAGTTTGGTTGTCCCTGTACCATAACTCATGAGTATAATCAATAGATTATTTTTAATGGTCTAGACATGTCATGACACAATACCATCTCATCAATATCAAATACCGGTCACCATTCCCTAGTCTGTCTATCACAATGTATTTTAATGCCCCTCGCTTATTTACATATAGGCGGCATAGAATAACCTCGCTTCAATGGACAAGCGGTACTCCCACCCCTCGCCTCACATTGAGCGGCAAATATCCTTTCCTCGCCCTATATGATAACCACGCTCAAATGTGACATGTGGCGCTCCCACCCCTCGCTTCACATTTAGCGGAACCAAAACAAATAGCGGCAAGCATTAAAATCATCAAGGGATGACCACGACTCATGGGATGTGCACCAATAATCATATGCATCTACAATCATCATGCATAATTCAACATGTATTTGCATCCACAATGCATAATCACATATATACTCGCATCCACAATGCATAAACAATGAGTATATTAGATACATGTACCGTTGGGTGCCCGTACGTCCTCTACGTACCTTTCCAAAATGTAGGATATGGTAGGACTTCAATTCCTTGGCTGTATTGCCACCTGGGATGGTTCTACACATTCACACAAATCAATATTAGAACCCAATAATAGTCCAATACCAAAAATCCTACAAAAAAATCCAAAAACACCATTTTCGGTGTCTCGCGATCGATCGCCATAAAGCCCCGATCGATCGCGAGACCACACTGCCTCGCCCAACAAAATTATCCAATCCGCGATCGATCGCTGAGTTTGCGCCGATCGATCGCGGCCTCGCCGATCGATCGCGCAAAACTCGCGGTCGATCGCTGAAGTCCACTACCTTCAGCACTGCAGCTCGCGATCGATCGCGGAAGGCGCCGATCGATCGCCGAGTCCGGCATACCCGATTTTCGGGCACTATTCACCCATCTTCAACCCCAACTCAAATAAACTCAAATAATCCAACATCAACCATACAAAACCACTCAAAACCATCAATAAACATCCTCATATACTCATAAATTAAACACCCAACCAAAATAATACCAACCCCCAACAAACCCATTTTAAACCGTTCAAACCATTCCAAAACTAAACCAAACACAACAAGATAACATGGAGGCATCCATACCTCTTGGGGACCTCAAATCACCCAATAAACTCCACAAATCATTCGTTTGCCTTTGCTGTGGTACTTGTGGTGGCACAGCACTAGGATAAGCTCCCACTCCAAGCTCGGCAAGCTCCGCTCTTGTGAGAGCATCATCAAAAGAAGTTGGGTTATTGGTGATAATCCGGTCATAGAGCTCCGGTCGCAACCCCTTCATAAAACTCCTCATCTTTGCGTGCCCATTAGTGGCAATGTGGGGAACATACCTCAGCAACGAAGAGTACCGCGTGGCATAGTATGACACTGTCATGTTCCCCTGTTTCAAACTTGTAAATTCGTCCTCCTTTGTCTGTCTCCCCGCTGCGGAGAAGTACCGGTTCAGAAACCGGGTCCTGAAGAGTGTCCAATCAATCACAGTACCTAGTGCTCTTAGCTCCAATACAGTGCCCCTCCACCACATTAGGGGTTTCTTTGCTAACTGGAACTCCGCCAGCCTCAGCCACGCTGTAACAGCACAAGGAGCCGATACAAAAATCTGCTCAAGTCTTTCCAGCCACTCCTCAGCTTCCTCCCCTGATTCTGTTCCCTCAAACCGGGGCGGGTGGTAAGACAGAAACTGAGTCAAGTTAATCTCACCGGGTAGTAATAACTGAGCCACTGGCTCCAAGCCTACTGCTGGTGGAGGTAGAGGGTTCACTTGTCCAACGCTAGCGTTAACACTGCCCACATCGCCAACTTCTTCGTTAAGGTTCCCCGCATTCATAGCAGCCATGCTGTAAGACAAAGGTTAACAACAATTCCAAAACAAATATACATGTTATGCCGTTAGATAACAGGAATGATAACAGAATATACATCAATATGCACCACATGCATAAACATGCCTCAAATGTAAGCACCTAGCCAATCATGCTAAGGCTACCCTTCACTCGTTCCCGGGTTCTCTAACCACTGCTCTGATACCACTAATGTAAGGACCCTAATCCTTAAGTGCGGATCAAAGGCATAAATAGAGCTAATATAAATGATCAGAGTGAATTAATCGTGTTGAGTCTATGAGCTTTAATAATTACATGCCAAAATGAGGACTATCAATGGATTAATTACATTCCCCATCAAAAGAATGTATCAACTATAGTTTTACACTACTCCTAGAGTAGACACTATACAAAAATAATCCTGTCCTGCCTGGGTCAAAAGAATTCTCCACAAGCTCACCACCTCAACCCGTTTAGCCCTCTTATCATGCCAAAAGTGTACCTACAAGGACAACCCCCAAACATGAGCAATAATATCATCCATATTCAACACAATATGAATATAAAGCGTAAATGCATAAAACACAATTAAAACACTTCCTGTTTTCCCATGCATTTCAAAACGCTTCCAGTTTGGTTGTCCCTGTACCATAACTCATGAGTATAATCAATAGATTATTTTTAATGGTCTAGACATGTCATGACACAATACCATCTCATCAATATCAAATACCGGTCACCATTCCTTAGTCTGTCCATCACAATGTATTTTAATGCCCCTCGCTTATTTACATATAGGCGGCATAGAATAACCTCGCTTCAATGGACAAGCGGTACTCCCACCCCTCGCCTCACATTGAGCGGCAAATATCCTTTCCTCGCCCTATATGATAACCACGCTCAAATGTGACATGCGGCGCTCACACCCCTCGCTTCACATTTAGCGGAACCAAAACAAATAGCGGCAAGCATTAAAATCATCAAGGGATGACCACGACTCATGGGATGTGCACCAATAATCATATGCATCTACAATCATCATGCATAATTCAACATGTATTTGCATCCACAATGCATAATCACATATATACTCGCATCCACAATGCATAAACAATGAGTATATTAGATACATGTACCGTTGGGTGCCCGTACGTCCTCTACGTACCTTTCCAAAATGTAGGATATTGTAGGACTTCAATTCCTTGGCTGTGTTGCCACCTGGGATGGTTCTACACATTCACACAAATCAATATTAGAACCCAATAATAGTCCAATACCAAAAATCCTACAAAAAAATCCAAAAACACCATTTTTGATGTCTCGCGATCGATCGCCATAAAGCCCCGATCGATCGCGAGAACACTGCCTCGCCCAACAAAATTATCCAATCCGCGATCGATCGCTGAGTTTGCGCCGATCGATCGCGGCCTCGCCGATCGATCGCGCAAAACTCGCGATCGATCGCTGAAGTCCACTGCCTTCAGCACTGCAGCTCGCGATCGATCGCGGAAGGCGCCGATCGATCGCCGAGTCCTGCATACCCGATTTTTGGGCACTATTCACCCATCTTCAACCCCAACTCAAATAAACTCAAATAATCCAACATCAACCATACAAAACCACTCGAAACCATCATAAACATCCTCATATACTCATAAATTAAACACCCAACCAAAATAATACCAACCCCCAACAAACCCAATTTAAACCATTCAAACCATTCCAAAACTAAACCAAACACAACAAGATAACATGGAGGCATCCATACCTCTTGGGGACCTCAAATCACCCAATAAACTCCACAAATCAAAGTTTTGGAAGGATTTCTCCCCACCTTTTTGCTCCAACTCGAAAATGGAAAGGGGAAAGGGTTTGGGTGGTGATTTGGTAAAGTAAGAGTGAGAGTGGTGAGGTGGGGTTGGAGTATAAAGTGGGTTAAATAATTAAAATGCATTCCACAATCCCATGGTGTATAAAACACCCCAACATGATATTTTTAAAAGCATTAATCCAAAATGCACCAAAATATCAATTAACTCATGCTTTCCAAATAATTGCTAACCATGGCAAATAAATCATGTTAATAGCAATTTCCCCAACATGCACAACATGCACCCTGAAATGCACTCCCGGGTCATCCTTTCCATGTGACCATGCATTTCCACACATTAAATAAATTCCGCACATAAACAATTAATTACCATCTTAATTAATCATATAAACACAATTAATACCTAAATTGCAATTAATCATTTCGGGGATATCAGAGAAGACGTAAAGAAGGCTATCCGTATCAAGAGGGATGCTTACAGAGAGCTGAAGAAGAACAACAATGGGCAACTTTCGAAAGGTATAAGCTTGCCAAAAAAGAAACGAAGACAGCAATTCGAGATGCTAGAGCTAAAGTGTACAAAGAAGTGTACGATAAATTGGATATCAAAGAGGCAGAAAAAGATAGCTACAGGATTGCCCAAGCGAGGGAGAGGAAGACAATATACTTATGCACTGCATAAAAGATGAGAACCATACAGTCTTGGTTAGAGATGAAGACATCAAAACAAGATGGAAAAATTATTTTAGCAGCTTGTTCAATGGTGGCTTTAGCCAAGATTTAGGTGATCTTAACATCCATCAACATGATGTAAACCGTGAGTTTACTCGCAGAATTAGAGAATCTGAGGTTAAATAAGCTTTGAACTAAATGAAAGCACGAAGAGCAGTTGGTCTTGATGGAATCCCTATTGAAGTAAATGTTTAGGACCGACGGGGATAAAGTGGCTAATAGATCTATTTAACAAGATTTGGAGGAGTAACAAAATTACAAATGAATGGAGAAAGAGTACTTTCATTCCTATCTATAAGAGCACGGGTGACATTCAGAGTTGCACCAACTATCATGGTATAAAACTCATGTGTCACACAATGAAGCTTTGGGAGAGGATAATTGAATGTCGTTTAAGAAGGGGGTTAAGATACTGGAGAACCAATTTGGTTTCATGCCAGGACGGTCAACTAGTGAAGCTATCCATTTACTTCGTCAACTTGTCGAGCGCAATCATGAGAGGAGTAAAGATCTGCATATGATCTTTATAAACTTGGAGAAGGCCTACGATAAAGTTCCATGGGAGATATTATGGTGGGTTTTGATGAAGAAAAAAGTTCACATCAAGTATGTCAATATAATCAAGGACATGCATGACGGAGTAGCATCCAATGTGAGAACGTCCAGTGGGGTGACAGTGAGTTCTCGATCACTATTGGATTGCATCAAGGGTCTGTGTTGAGTCCTTTCCTGTGCGCCCTAGTGATGGAGAACAAAAGACATACAGACTGAATTACCATGGAACATACTTTTTGCTGACAATATTGTGTTAATTGACGTGTGATGTGACTATAAATAGACACCTCTATTGCGCTTAATTGTCTACGATTTTGTATGTTTTGATAGATAAAATGACACATATGCTACCTAATCGTATATTTGTGTAAAGGTAGGTGGAATCAAAGAAATCGAGCTAATAACGATAAATAAAGATCAAGAAATGCATTGGAGTTGACAAGGGATCAAAATAGATCAACAAAAATGCATAAAAGTGAATAAGGAGTCGTTATTGATCGAGAAAAGAGCCCTGATCGATCGCCAAACGAGAAAATCCGAGCAACAAAAGTTAAGTCTCGGCGATCGATCGACACTTTTCCGCGATCGATCACCGCGAGACAAGGTTTGGGGCAGAAACAATTTACGATCGATGGCCATATTTGCCCGAGCGATCGCGAGTGAAAAAATTCTGAAAAATAAAACAGTGCCGCGATCGATCGCCAGAGAAGTTCGAGCAAAAGTAAAAGACTTGGTTTCTTTCCATCATACAAGGAATCTAGCCCCTTCCTCCTTCTCCTATAAATACCCCTCGACCATCAGACCTTTTGGGATCTCTTTTACTTTTACATGCTTTCATAGATAACTAACATCTAGTTCATCATAGTTCAAAGACACGCTACGAATATCGAAGCGAAAAGTGGGCGTGACAATCTCGACAAGTGAAGATCTACATAGTTTGCCTAGTGTGTGTTTTTTTTATGTTGTTTTTATTTAATTTTGATTATTTTGCATTAGTCATGAGTGGCTAAACTAGTTTTGTGATTCTTGGTTAAGGAAGACAATACATTGTGATTTATGTTTCTTATGAAGTTCTTGTGCTTTTTAATCAATTTTTGAAAGATATTGATTGTTTTTCTATACTTGGTTGATAAGATTGTTGTGTTTAAATATTGGATTGATCACCTAGTATTGTGCATGCAATCTACTGCTTGTTTTATGAAGCAACTAAGATTAATAAATTTGCACGTGTGAGATTGTTAAATCCTTAGGAAAACATTCAACTAGATTAAAAACAAACCCATGGATTAGATTGTCTAGCTTCATTTTTCTCACTAGTTTATGAATATATCATCTTTAATCTTAATCGCGTGTATTTGGATTAATTGATTGATAAGTGTTAGAATAGAACGTGTGGAAGGATTGGAGCTTGAGATTGGATGACGCACTCTAGGCCTATAGGACTGCATAAAAGAGCCCCGATCGATCGCCAGACGAGAAAATCCGAGCAACAGAAGTTAAGTCTCGGCGATCGATCTGCACTTTTCCGCGATCGATCGCCGCAAGACAAGGTTTGAGGCAGAAACAATTGGCGATCGATCGTCATATTTGCCCGATTGATCGCGAATGAAAAAATTCTGAAAAATAAAAACAGTAAGGTCTAGCGATCGATCGCCAGAGGAGTTCGAGCAAAAGTAAAAGACTTGGTTTCTTTCCATCATACAAGGACTCTAGCCCCTTCCTCCTTCTCCTATAAATACCCCTCGACCATCAGACCTTTTGGGATCTCTTTTTACATACTTTTATATGCTTTCGAAGATAACTAGCATCTAGTTCATCATAGTTCAAAGGCACACTACGAAGATCGGAGAGAAAGGCGGGCGTGACAATCTCGACAAGTGAATATCTACATAGTTTGTCTAGTTTGTGTTTCTTTTATGTTGTTTTTATTTAATTTTGATTATTTTGCATTAGTCATGAATGGCTAAACTAGTTTTGTGATTCTTGGTTAAGGAAGACAATAAATTGGGATTTATTTTTCTTATGAAATTCATGTGCTTTTTAATCAAATTTTGAATGAGTATTGATTGTTTTTCTATAGTTGGCTGATAGGATTGTTGTGTTTAATTATTGGATTGATCACCTAGTAATTGTGCATGAAATCTAATGCTTGTTTTATGAAGCAACTAAGATTAATAGTTATGCGCGTGTGAGATTGTTAAATCATTAGGGAAAACATTCAACTATATTAAATATAGACGCGTGGATTATATTGTCTAGCTTCGTTTTTCTCACTAGTTTATGAATATATTATCTTTTAATCTTAATCACATATATTTGGATTAATTGATTGATAATGGTTAGAATAGAACGCGTGGACTACCTAACAACGATTAAGGTGAGATAGGAATTAATTTTCCAAGGCAAATACTCATATACAAATTGAACCTTTGTGAGAATTGATGATTAAGATAATAAACCCAATTGTAAATGCTTTACCTTGGAACATACTTTTTGCTGACGATGTTGTGTTAATCGACGAAACAATGGCAGGGGTAAATGCCAAATTGGAGTTATGGAGAGAGACGTTGGAATCAAAAGGGTTTAGATTAAGTAGGTCTAAAACAGAATATATGGAGTGCAGATTTAGTTATCGTTCCTTTCGGAATTCCGGTGTTGTAGCAGTCGGTGGTCAAGAGGTATAGATGAGCAACAAGTTTCGATACCTAGGTTCAGTAATCCAAAAGGATGGAAAGAATGGCCGTGACGTTAACCACAGGATTCAGGCTAGCTGGTTGAAATGGAGAAACGCCACCGGAGTTCTATGCGATCATCCCGCTGAAATTGAAGGAAATGTTTTATAGAACCACCGTAAGACCCGCAATGTTGTATGTGACGGAATGCTGGGCACCCAAGAGGAAGCATATCCAAAAGATGAGTGTGGCAGAGATGCGTATGCTTCGTTGGATGTACGGTAAGACCAGAAGAGATAAAAAAAGGAACGAATATATTCGAGCTGAAGTAGGTGTAGCTTGTATAGAAGAGAATATGCAAGAAAGCCGCTTACATTGGTTTGGTCATGTTCGGCGTACGCCCAGCTGTGCACCTTTGCTTTGAATATAGTCCATGGATTTCGGCCAGTTCACGAGAGTGAGAGGATGACCGAAGAATACATGACTCAAAGTTATAAGCAAAGACTTGGAGTGCAAGGGGATTACAGAAGATATGTTAACCTATAGAAGCGTTTGGAGAATACTGACGCATGTGTCCGACCCGACTTGATTCTCTCCATTGTTCATGTAGCCTCAAATTATTGGGATTAAAATCTTAGTTGTTGTATTCTTCAACGATCTCTTGAGAATGGAATTCTACGTGGTATCATACGCCTCATCGATTCATCCATCTGCCGCACAAATTTTTTCTATGTTTCTTTATCTTTCTCTTCTTGATTTTGAGACTAATCATTGATGGCGTCAACGACTCCTCCTTTTGCCTCTAATGAAGTTCTTGTTTCGGGATCAACTATGCCCAATCAGACAGCATGTACATCTTCACCGTTTTTTCTTCATCTGAGTGATAGCCCAGGAGCGTTGATTGTTGGCGAAGTCTTCAATGGTGAGAACTACATTTCTTGGTCTAAGTCGATTCAAATGGCATTTAGTGTAAAAATAAATATGTTTTTCTTGATGGCTCTTTGCCATGTCCCACTTCTTCTTCACAAGTTTACATTTAGCTTGGATAAGAGCGAACAATCTAGTCTTATCGTGGCTTTTGAATTCGATCTCAAAGGACATCAGACAAAGTCTTTGTATTTCATGTCTGCTTACGACGTCTGGGTAGAATTATGCACTAGGTTTGCTAAAAGTGATGGTCATGAACCAAGTTCTCTTTCCCTCACAAACTACTATAATTCTTTTAAATCCATTTGGGAAGAATATGTTAGTTATCGTCGATTTTTTGTTGTAATTGTGGGGCAATGAGTACTTGTTCTTGTCAGATTCTTGAGGCAGTGTCAAATTCACAACAAAATGATAGTGTTTTAAAAATTTTGGTTGGTTCGTATGATTCTTATGCTGCCATCCATAGCCAAATTCTCCTTGTCTCTTCTTTGCCATCCCTTGCCAAAGTCTATTATCTATTATTCCAAGAAGAGGGTTAACGATCTCTTCAAACTCAATCTGTAGTTTCTTTAGATCATTTGGCAATGATGGTCTCACAAGTGAATATGGCTCCTTCTCAAATCAATCCTACTATGGATTCAACAACGTTATTGGCCAAGAATTTATACAATAAAGAAAAGAAACGTTCAAAATGTACCCATTGTGGATACAATGGGCACACAGTAGATAAATGCTTCCAATTAATTGGATATACTACAGGGTGGAAGGGACCAAAAGTTCTAGAATTGCTCCTACTTCTACCACTGTTAATGCTGCACAGACCAGCACTCCTCGACCTGCTCAGATGGAATTCTCCCAAGATTTATATAATAAATTTTTAGCATTTGCAAGATCTCAATCTCAATCTCGGCAAATCCTGCTCCAATTGCATCTGAGGCACACTCACACCTGGCCGCTAATATGATGAAAGGTAATCTTCCAGGTAGTGCCGCAAAAGTTTTGTAATATTCTAACTTCAAATTGTCCTAAAACTTGGATTCTAGATACAGGGGCAATAGATCATATGATTTTTTATATATCCCTTTTTACAAGTAATGTATCTCTTATTCCAGTAAATGTTCACCTTCCAAATGGTGAAATTACACAAGAGACACACATAGGGACAATACAGCTCATGCCAAATCTCATCCTTGAAAACGTTCTATGCGTCCCTAGTTTCACTTTTAATCTTATTTCTGTATCAAAACCCACAAATAAAACATGTTAAGTCTTCAATTTGTTTCTGACCGATGCTTAATACAAGACCATAAGTCCAAGACAATGATTGGTACTGCTGAAACAAATGATGGTTTACACCACATCATATTCCCTGAAAATCATTCTGTTGTTGTATGCATTCAATTGATTTTACTAATATATGGCATTCAAGACTAGGCCATTTATCCCTTGGCAGAATGTTGTTGATTCCCAACTTGAACTTCAGTTGTAATAAACAAAACAATCCCATGCGATGTGTCATTTCTCCAAAAAAAAAGAAGCTCCCTTATTTCATTAGTAATTCTGTGACATCTCATATTTTTGAAATGATTCATGGTGATATATGAGGACCATTTTCAGTCCCATCTTATACTGGTCATATGTTTTTCCTTACTATTGTGGATGATTATAGTAGATGCACTTGGATATATGTTGTAAGGACCCCGTGTCCTAATATGGTCTTTAGTGCATTTAATCGTCATTAGTGCATACATCATATCATTAAGGGATTCTTATAATATGCTTCTTTCAATTATAGCATATCTTGCATATAATTTCCAAAACATCTCTACTCGATTCTTCAACACAACTCAATTCATATATATATATGCACTCATCATTGCACTAATCATATTCTCAATTCATCATCCAGTGTTTAGTCTCAATTAAATTGCATGCAATACTCGAATAAAAAGAGAATTATCAAGAACGCTTATGCAATCTGCATACACCTATCTCTATGCTCGCATACGAGCATTTGATAAATAAATGTGTATCTATTGTATATAAATTCATCATTCTCAACCAATACTGGTACCTCGCTCCTAGGAGCATCCTCATTCATAGCTCTAACTCCTTTCCAGCACCAATGTCATACATGTTCTACCTGTTTCAACAGAACCCACACGAGGTGAGCATACTAACAAAATAATCTCAATATTACCGAAAGCACAATTAATGATTTACAGGATATAAATATGCAAATTTAGATAATACTCTCTGTATATGTCATAACCATACGGAGTCTCACATGTTGTTCCCGAGTATACCACAAACATATGGCAAGTCCCAAGATGTTCATGTTCTCACAATATCTAGAATCATCAACTCCAAATTCAGTTAAATCATCAACAATGATTTACGGTACACGCATTCATAATCATTAGCTCTATTTTGTAATGAGCAATTTATCACCACAATAATTACTGAAAATACTTATATTTCAATTATCAATTAATTACACAATCTCATTATAATACATTCTCCTCATATCACATCGTTCGCTCAATAGCGGCGGCACCATTACCCATAGCCCGCTCAATAGCGGAGGCATCATAATCCATAACCAACGCACGCTCAATAGCGGCATCACAATAGTTCATCATGCACCATAATATCATGTAATGATTCTATCATAATTCGTCTCGTACAATAATATTTAGAATTCTAACCTAAATTCTCAATTCATTGATTTTATCACATAACTCATTTCCATCCTTTTGTGAATCATAATTCATAATTAATAATATGCATACCTACTCGTACGTCACTACGTACATTAAAGTCGACAGCGTGATTTAATCATCATTGATCTCTAGAGGTTCATGAAGTATCTATATTGAATGTCAATTCAATATTACTCAATCAATACTTCCAACAACATCATCATTTACCTACTAAATTAGTCATGCATCATATCGTGACCAATCACAATTACTGAACTCTGTATAATAATCAAGACATCCCATTTTATTCTATATTCATTGAGTTATCAATTAACTCGATCGAGTAGTACATCTTACTAAAGTTCAACTTGTGATGACCAGAAATTATGGATGTTAATCCCGGAGTGTTAATAAGCCGTAAAGTTGTTTTACGTGGCAATTGGAGTTTAATCGAGGTGTTGGGCCTTCTGGGCTCGTCTATTTGAGTAGTTGGGATCGTTGGATCCCGAGGTTGAGATCGTATTCTCATTTCGGTGAAAACCCGTGAGTTGGGTTTTTAGTGTGACTCGGAATCTCGGGTGCTTGGTGTGGGCACCGGTAAGGGGTTTTTGAGTTAGAGAGAGAATTTTTGAAAACAGATGATTTTTAATGAATCATGATGTATTTGTGGGACTATTAGTATTTTGGGGTATTTTTGCTATAAATACCAGTTGAACCCGAGATTTTAATTATCGGAACCATTTTTCCCACTTTGTTTCTCTCTCCCCGCACCCGCGCACTTCTCGATCCCCTTTGACCCCCGCGCACAAAAGGCCTCCGCCCGCCGCCGTCCGGCCGCCGTTCGGCGCGTGCCACCCGCCGTTGGATTTGTCTCTTCCAGGCGCTCCTATCCATACCATCAATTTGAAGTTTGGTCGCGAGTTGAGCTCGGATTTGCCAGAAAAGCGTAGGGTTCGAAACTGGAGTTCATCCGATTTTTGGGGCTCGATTTTGGTATGTTTTTGGTACGATTATTCTGGTGTTTTTGGGGCATTTTTTAGCTGTTATTGAGTCGATGATTTCAGACTTTTTGGTTCGAAAATTTTTGTTGCATTTGGTTCGAATTTCAGCTCTATTTTCGTGAGTTAGGGTTCGAAAAATTTGGGGTTTTTGACAAGGAGTGATGATTCTTGTTAGTAATTGATTAATTCATGTTTTAGATGCATTATGATGCTTGATTGTGTTCGAAATTGAAGAATTGGATTCGAATTTAGGGCTTTGAATTCGAATTTTGGGGGTTTTGGCATGTGGGGCGATTATTCATGTTGTTGATTGATTAATTCATGTTTAGATGAATTATGGTGTTTAATTGGGTTCGATTTGTGTTGTGAAGGTTCGAAAATTTGTGGGGAATTCTTGAGCAATTTTCGATATTGGTTTATTGTCGTGTGTTGACAATATTTTTTAGGGTTATGGGTGTGCTTGAGCATGGGTTGCATGTTCGTAATTAATTATGAATTAATTTATCGTGTTAGCACATCGTTCCTCGGAGCATGGAACTCGAGCAAGGTTTGGCTCGGACTTCGGAGATTTAAGGTACGTGCGACGTACGAGCATTACTTTATATGAGAGCATTTGTGAAATGCATAATGTATATTGACTTCATCGATGGTTGTGCGCATGGCTATATTTATGTGTTGATATATATGGGGTACTGGGCCTATATGACTATTGTACGGCATTTGAGATGCCTGAGAATGATCGTGGGATCATGTACTCATTATAAGACATGTGAGATGTCTAGGTATAATGGAAAATTGGTAAAATAAATGCTAGGCATTTGAGCTATCTATGATTGATAGCGAAATTGAGAAATCAGTACTAGATATTGAGATATCTATATTTGTATGTATAATGAACTTGGAATCATTGATTATTGATACTTGAGAATCAGGCATGCTATGAGTTAAATCAATGTGTTGATTTACTGATTTATGAGATTTGATGAGTTTGATGATTGTGAGAACAGGGACAGTACACGGAATCCCGGATGAGGATGTTGCCATCCAGGGAGTATCATTTAAAATTCATTAATATTTACTTGTGTTGTAAATTATGAATTTCATTATTGTGATTATGAGATTTTGTGTATTGGTATGCTCACCCCGTTGGGGGCTGTCTCTGTTGGGGCAGGTGAACAGGTGCATCGATGGCTATGGAGCTGGGCTCGAGCTGTTGATTGGATGCACTCACAGGATCGTGGTACCAGGGCTTGATGGAGCACGGTATCGTATAGAGTACTTATATACACCCGAGGTTTATATACACATTTATGATGCTCGCTTGTGAGCATGGATATTCTTGTATATGGGTTGTATATAAAGGCATGAGCCTTTCTCTCTTTCATTATATGTTGCATGCAATTGTGGTAGAATTGCTAATGATATGAGAGTCGTTAGTGTATTATGTGGGTGTTGAAACCCACTTTTGTCGTCTTATGTGTGGTGTCTTCCCTGGCTGGGAATTTACTTTGTGTTCAGTATTCTGTTGGGTATTGTGTATTCCCTGGCCGGGAATTATATTATATGATGTGCTTTTGTTTTGGGATAGCTCAATTTACGGGGAGACTCTGCCCAAATTTTTATAAAAGTCCACAATGTGAAAAGTGGCAAAATGGGGATGGTAATGGGCAACTCTATGAGTCTATATGTTAGTAGAGATGATCTTATAACGTTGAATATTGAAGGAATTTTGTAAGCATCATTTGAGCTTCCCGATTGACTTTTTATTGAAAGCATGTGCCACACATAATGGTTAATACACTAATTAAGGGTTAAGGGCTTGTGGTCCTTACATTAGTGGTATCAGAGCAGTGGTTAGCTCTTTGGGGCTGTTGAGGGCCTGGAACATGCTGATAGGGATGAGTAGCACATATTTATGCATTATAGTAGTTAGTGTGGTGTGACACGACTATTTTACTTATGTGCATTTGTGATATGTGATCATAGTGAAACGATTATATGTCATGACATCTATAGAATCATAATATAACTTGTTGATTATGATTGTGAGTTGTGACACAGGGACAACCAAGTGGAGCATTTTGAAATGCATTGGGATACAGGAAGTACTTTGTACTCATAGTTTATGCATTTACTCATTATAATCATATTGTGTGGAATATGGATTATCGTATGCTCATGGTTTGGAATTGTTCCTGTAGGGACACTATGACGTGGAAAGGCTAAGGCCATGGTTGTAAAGACACGAAACGGTAACCTGCATTTTATATACATCCTGGAATTATGCATTGTGGTTGCATGTATACATGTAGTGATGATTTTAATGCTTTGCCGCCAAATGTTGAAGCGAGGGGTGGGAGTACCGCATGTCGCATTTGAGCGTACCGCATGTCGCATTTGAGCGAGGTGCATTAAAATACACTCATGATGATGTATGTTGGTATATGGATTATGCTTTGTGATGCAGGTATGGATGAAATACTTGGTGAATATCCCATGAGTCATTGTTATGGATGAGTGATGATTTTAAATGCTTGCCGCTATTTATTATTTTGTGCCGCTAAAATGTGAAGCGAGGGGTGGGAGCGCCGCATGTCACATTGAAGCGTGGTTAGCATATGAGGCGAGGAAAGAATATTTGCCGCTAAAATGTGAGGCGAGGGGTGGGAGTACCGCATGTCCATTTAAGCGAGGTTATTCTATGCCGCCTATATGTGAAGCGAGGGGTGGGAGTACCACATGTTTTTACTTGAGCGAGGGGCATTAAAATACACTACCGTGACAATGACTAGGGATCGGCTATATTGACTGGCGATGGTTCTTGCCGCCATGGATATTGATAGCGATGGTTCATGCCGCTATATTGACTGGCGATGGTTCTTGCCGCCATGTATATTGATAGCGATGGTTCATGCCGCTATATTGACTGGCGATGGTTCTTGCCGCCATGGATATTGATAGCGATGGTTCATGCCGCTATATTGACTGGTGATGGTTCTTGCCGCCATGTATATTGATAGCGATGGTTCATGGCGATGGTTCTTGCCGCCATGTATATTGATAGCGATGGTTCATGCCGCTATATTGACTGGCGATGGTTCTTGCCGCCATGGATATTGATAGCGATGGTTTATTCCGCTATATTGACTGGCGATGGTTCTTGCCGCCATGTATATGGATAGCGATGGTTCATTCCGCTATATTGATTGGCGATGGTTCTTGCCAGCCGGATATATTGCTAGCGATGCCTCTTTCCGCTATTATGTGGACGATATTCATGCTCAGGTGTATAGCGAGGTTTCATGCCACTTATTATATGACGAGGTATCATGCCGTCGATTCTATAGCGATGGATTGTGCCGCTATGTGCTCAGCACAGGATTTTGCCGCCTTCGAGCGATGGGTGCTGACTACGTACTATTATCGAGCGACGGAGACAGGTATGCCGCTATATTGATAGCGATGAGGTATGGCATATTACTTGTGTTAGCATTATTGTGGATACTATGTGTTGCTATATATATGCCATGTGTTTGACGATGAGATTATGGATGTCGTGTATTGCCATGTACCGTCGTATGTTTGACGATGTTAGTTGGATGTCATATGTTGACATATGCCGTCACGGGATGACGATGACATAGTTGATGTTCTATGTAGACGTGTGGCGTCGTTTTGATGATTAATACATTTATGTTATGTATTTGGTTATATGGTTTGAGTGCCTTGGTGGGCACATGGTAGTGTCTGAGTCACTAGTTGACGAGACCATTATGCCGAGCAAGTTGCTCGAGGAACTATTGGGTGCGCCGTATAGGAATTATACCGCAGCACATATTCGAAGTATATATTTGTCGAGCAATGATACCCTTGGGTATGCTCGTTGGTTTGGCTAGGGCCAAGTGATTGGTGGTAAGAGTAGTCATTGAGGAAACTACTCGCTTGTGTTGTGATGTAGGGTAGACATGGTTGCACCCACCCTGAGGGTGTGGGATAAGTCTTAACGGATTATGATTGCATCATAAGTGAGCAAGGACACCGGGTTGTCCATTGTGCTTGGTATTTTAGAGATATGATGGGCGATGACCCACAACTCTAATAATTTGTACGGTATGGTATACCGGATTGGGACGTGTGTCACGTCGATAAGCTGGTACGAGCCTATGGAGACAGTGCTTTGCTAGCCAGATATCGTGGTAATGATATAGTGTGATTGTTGGAGCCATGATACTGCACGATGGAACCGAGCTTGGTGAATCGTATGATGATACGATGAAAGCTTTTGGCAGGCTTTTGATTGTCCCTTTGTAGCATGATGTTGAGGCATGTGACACCCCATGAGAACGTTTATACGTCTATTGTTTTGAGGGATTTGTCTGGGGCAGCTCATAATGTTGGAGTACTAACAAGAGAGTCATCAGGTCGTTATTGACTCGATCTGAGGGAACCCGTGCATTTGGGATGCAATGGGTGTTATTGTATCCAGTTTTCCGAACAGTGGTTCGAGACTTGTGGATCTCGAGTTCGATGGCACTCCCCTTGTGGGGAAGGAGGTAGTATTATACCCATTTGGAAATCTTTGAAAGATTCGGTAAGTTGGTACGTGTAGTGTTGATTTTGGGAATCACACCGTGTTGTTGATCGTCGATTATCGTTCTCCACTGGGTAGGGAATGACTCAGAATTGATAGTTGTGTTTGGGGCTTAGGGGTATGTTGTAGATACCCGAGCCAAGTGCATTGAGTATGCATGTGATGTCAGTGCTTATGCAGGTATACGGCGAGTATACGGATGCCAGTTATTGATTTCCTTCTTGTCAAGCATAGAGTTATGCTACTTTTGGATGGTTAAATCTCTGATGAGAGATATGGAACACCTTGAGATTGGGAATCTCCATGGCACGATGATTATGAGGGATAATCGTGAAGTTAGTTGACTTCCCTTGAGGAGGGATTATCTTGTGTGGGTTGAGATGTTCCCTGGTTGGTGTTTCCCTTCGAGTTATACGATAGCCTTCCCAAGTTTGGATTGTTAAATCCTAGGATTGCCAAGGGATGGCAGGAATTCAGATTGGTTGGGTGTCGCTGCCGACACAAGCGTTGAGGATGCAATGGGTTTATTGCATGTCCTTTCAGAATTTGAACTCTGTGGAGTCTCGATGGTTTGTTTATGATCAGGATGTGATCCTTGGAATATCCGGAGGTGGGTATCTTGTGAGATGTCTTCTGTGTGAATTTGCGGCCGTGAGTTGCCCAAATTGAGTTGCAATGATGCGACTGCTCATTCGATGGAGGAGGTTTGAAAGTGGAAACCAGGTTTGGTATGTGTGCACCGTGGTATGCTAATGTTTCCCTCGTAACGATGTATGTTAGACATCGTGAGTCATGATAAAGATATCATTGGACGATATCTACGATGGAATCGGGAGCGATTCGAATCCTTGCAGTTTCAGTTGCCTAACTGCTTTTGGATTATTAGCGTTGAGTGGTGCTGACGCTCTTTGACGTTATGATGGATTTGGAAGTCTATTCCACACCAGAGATTGACACGAGGTCAACGCTCACACGGTTGAGGTGTCATTCAGGGTGCGTTCTTACTAGTTGTATTAGAACTGAGGATGACTGTCTGATTTACAGTCGTAAGTATTGGTTGTTTTGCAGTCATGAGGGACTGACTTTTGGGATGAACCGCATCGAGGTATGTTTTGCCTCTTGGGTGATATGTTGGTTTTGGTATGTCGCTCTGTTTCAGAGTTCGATGTGAGATAAGTATTCTCGAGGTTTTTAAGACGATTCTGATATGGTCAGGAATCGAGGTTATGACTTCTTGTAGTTGTGTAGCCCGGGTGTTACGTGATACACCGGTGCTAATTTCGAGGACAAAATTCTTTTAGTGGAGGATATTGTGATGACCAGAAATTATGGATGTTAATCCCTGAGTGTTAATAACCCGTAAAGTTGTTTTACGTGGCAATTGGAGTTTAATCGAGGTGTTGGGCCTTCTGGGCTCGTCTATTTGAGTAGTTGGGATCGTTGGATCCCGAGGTTGAGATCGTATTCTCATTTCGGTGAAAACCCATGAGTTGGGTTTTTAGTGTGACTCGGAATCTCGGGTGCTTGGTGTGGGCACCGGTAGGGGGTTTTTGAGTTAGAGAGAGAATTTTTGAAAACAGATGATTTTAATGAATCATGATGTATTTGTGGGACTATTAGTATTTTGGGGTATTTTTGCTATAAATACCAGTTGAACCCGAGATTTTAATTATCGGAACCATTTTTCCCACTTTATTTCTCTCTCCCCGCACCCGCGCACTTCTCGATCCCCTTTGACCCCCGCGCACAAAAGGCCTCCGCCCGCCGCCGTCCGGCTGCCGTTCGGCGCGTGCCACCCGCCGTTGGATTTGTCTCTTCCAGGCGCTCCTATCCATACCATCAATTTGAAGTTTGGTCGCGAGTTGAGCTCGGATTTGCCAGAAAAGTGTAGGGTTCGAAACTGGAGTTCATCCGATTTTTGGGGCTCGATTTTGGTATGTTTTTGGTACGATTATTCTGGTGTTTTTGGGGCATTTTTTAGCTGTTATTGAGTCGATGATTTCAGACTTTTTGGTTCGAAAATATTTGTTGCATTTGGTTCGAATTTCAGCTCTATTTTCGTGAGTTAGGGTTCGAAAAATTTGGGGTTTTTGACAAGGAGTGATGATTCTTGTTAGTAATTGATTAATTCATGTTTTAGATGCATTATGATGCTTGATTGTGTTCGAAATTGAGGAATTGGATTCGAATTTAGGGCTTTGAATTCGAATTTTGGGGGTTTTGGCATGTGGGGCGATTATTCATGTTGTTGATTGATTAATTCATGTTTAGATGAATTATGGTGTTTAATTGGGTTCGATTTGTGTTGTGAAGGTTCGAAAATTTGTGGGGAATTCTTGAGCAATTTTCGATATTGGTTTATTGTCGTGTGTTGACAATATTTTTGAGGGTTATGGGTGTGCTTGAGCATGGGTTGCATGTTCGTAATTAATTGTGAATTAATTTATCGTGTTAGCACATCGTTCCTCGGAGCATGGAACTCGAGCAAGGTTTGGCTCGGACTTCGGAGATTTAAGGTACGTGCGACGTACGAGCATTACTTTATATGAGAGCATTTGTGAAATGCATAATGTATATTGACTTCATCGATGGTTGTGCGCATGGCTATATTTATGTGTTGATATATATGGGGTACTGGGCCTATATGACTATTGTACGGCATTTGAGATGCCTGAGAATGATCGTGGGATCATGTACTCATTATAAGACATGTGAGATGTCTAGGTATAATGGAAAATTGGTAAAATAAATGCTAGGCATTTGAGCTATCTATGATTGATAGCGAAATTGAGAAATCAGTACTAGATATTGAGATATCTATATTTGTATGTATAATGAACTTGGAATCATTGATTATTGATACTTGAGAATCAGGCATGCTATGAGTTAAATCAATGTGTTGATTTACTGATTTATGAGATTTGATGAGTTTGATGATTGTGAGAACAGGGACAGTACACGGAATCCCGGATGAGGATGTTGCCATCCAGGGAGTATCATTTAAAATTCATTAATATTTACTTGTGTTGTAAATTATGAATTTCATTATAGTGATTATGAGATTTTGTGTATTGGTATGCTCACCCCGTTGGGGGCTGTCTCTGTTGGGGCAGGTGAACAGGTGCATCGATGGCTATGGAGCTGGGCTCGAGCTGTTGATTGGATGCACTCACAGGATCGTGGTACCTAGGGCTTGATGGAGCACGGTATCGTATAGAGTACTTATATACACCCGAGGTTTATATACACATTTATGATGCTCGCTTGTGAGCATGGATATTCTTGTATATGGGTTGTATATAAAGGCATGAGCCTTTCTCTCTTTCATTATATGTTGCATGCAATTGTGGTAGAATTGCTAATGATATGAGAGTCGTTAGTGTATTATGTGGGTGTTGAAACCCACTTTTGTCGTCTTATGTGTGGTGTCTTCCCTGGCTGGGAATTTACTTTGTGTTCAGTATTCTGTTGGGTATTGTGTATTCCCTGGCCGGGAATTATATTATATGATGTGCTTTTGTTTTGGGATAGCTCAATTTACGGGGAGACTCTGCCCAAATTTTTATAAAAGTCCACAATGTGAAAAGTGGCAAAATGGGGATGGTAATGGGCAACTCTATGAGTCTATATGTTAGTAGAGATGATCTTATAACGTTGAATATTAAAGGAATTTTGTAAGCATCATTTGAGCTTCCCGATTGACTTTTTATTGAAAGCATGTGCCACACATAATGGTTAATACACTAATTAAGGGTTAAGGGCTTGGGGTCCTTACACAACTCATGCCACTTCATGTTATTGTGTAATATTTGCATCGAAATGTAGAATCATCACGAAAATAAACCATAAATAATATATTTCCAAAAACCCCAACACTTCAACAATTTTTTTTTTAAATGTGCAACCGAGCCGCGATCGATCGCGGCTCCTCTCGCGATCGATCCGTCGGTTCGGGCAATCGATCGCCCCAGCTGTTTATCGCCTTCCAAAATTCAGTGTCATATCGCGATCGGTCGGCGCTATAGCCGCGTCGATTGATCGAGACCTGTGATTTTTCGAAATTTTTTGCTTCAATGGTGTATTTCGAACCCAAACTCAAATCAAACACCCACAACACTCACAATACTGCAAGGACTCCATTAAAACACATAAAAACATTAAGAACATCAATATAACAAATTCTTCCAAAAATCTTCAACTTTAAACCCAACTCAAGTCATACCCAAACTTCATAAAAATACTATCAAAACCAAGATAAAAGAGAGGGTTATGAGATTACCCCACTATTTGCTCGAAAATCCAACAAGAATCGAGCCCGCCATCGATTTTCTCCTCAAGAAAATAAGAGAGGTGAGAAGGGTTTGGGGAAGGGGAGAAAGAGACGTGGGAAAGAGAGGAAGGAGAGTGGGGGAATAATTGAACATCAAGTTTATTTGGTGTTCCACCCACCACCCAAACCACCGCAAGCACCCAAACCACCTCCACAAACCTCACCAAAACCCAACCCCAGGCAGAACAAGCTTAAACACAGATGATAAAAACCACCCAACATTGAAGATTTTAGAAACCCTATGCTCCACGTGAGATAATTTTTTAGAGAGATGAGCTCATCGAAGGCCTTGCACTTTTAATTGGCGATTTGAATTGATAAAAATTGAAACGTAAGACTCAACTAACAAAAACTTGAAGCCATAAAATGAGAAGAAACAATTACCATAGCCATCTTAAACTAAGTAGTTAAACATATGGTGATCATATTGGTAAATTAACTTGTTGCTTGAAGAAGGTAACTTCTGCAAGCTCTGCAGCCGCCGCAAAATTCCCGGTTATCTCGGTGTATTCAGCCAATACCATCGTGTCACGTGCCACGAAGCTATATGCAAACGATTCTTGACTCATGGCTGCTTAAAAAAACTCGGTCACAGAACCTACCTCCAAATAAAGAAATTTAATGGTTTTCCGCATAGATGAGCTGCAATATCTTATGCTTTGCAATAAGGTTTCTAAATCTTGAGTGTCTGATATTCAATTTGCATCACTGTATCCTTCCAATACAGCATGATATCTTGTATAGTACAATCCATAGTTCAGGGTGTATCTTAAATATTTAAGTACCCTCGTCAATGCCTTCCAATGGTCATTGTTTGGATTGCTCGTGAATCTACTTAGTTTGCCAACCGCATATGCAATATCATGACGTGTACAGTTCATGAGATACATGAGACTGCCAATTATCCTTGAGTATTCTAATTGCATGACAAGGTCTCTTTTATTTTTAACCAAATGTAGATTCGGGTCATAGGATATTTTTACAAACAACGTATCATTCGCGAGAAATTTCTCGAGTATTTTCTCAACATAATGAGACTGTGACAACACTCGTCCTTCGGATATCTTGGAGATTTTATTTCCAAGTATCACATCAGCTTCACCCATATCTTTCATTTCAAAATGTTTTATTAACATTTTCTTTGTCTCGTTGATGATTTCTAAGTTGCTTCCCACTATGAGCATATCATCAACGTACAAGCATACTATTACATATGCTTTAGGCGTGTTTTTCGTATATACGCATTTGTCGCACTCATTACGTTTGAAACTATTTGACAACATATTTTTGCCAAATTTTTCATGCCATTGTTTTGGCGCTTGCTTAAGCCCATACAATGACTTAACGAGTCTACACACCTTTTTTCTCTTGTCCGGGAACAACAAACCCCTCGGGTTGTTTCATATAAATTTCCTCCTCAAGTTCCCCATTGAAGAATGTCGTTTTTACATCCATTTGATGTATCTCTAAATTGTTTAGAGCAGTGATAGCAATGATCACTCTAATGAACGTAATTCTCGTGACTGGTGAATATATATCAAAGTAATCAAGGCCTTCTTTTTGTCTGTATCCCTTTGCCACGAGTCTCGCCTTTATACTTATCAATTGAACCACAAACTTATATTTCCTTTTAAGAATCAATTTGCATTCTAATGGTTTACTTCCAGTTGGAAGGTCTACCAATCCCACGTGTGGTTTTGCATTATGGATTCTATCTCGCCATTAATAGCCTCTTTCCACAGGAGCATCAGGGCTAAATAAGACGTCACTAACTGATCTTGGTTCATTGTCCAACATATATGTCATGAAGTCAGGGCCATAAGTCTTAGCCACTTTGGTTCTCTTGCTACGTCGTGGTTCTACTTCCTCAATAGAGTCACGGTTAGCGTCTTTATACACCATTTTCTTAGGGCTCATTTCCTTGTTAGTTTTGTAAGGAAATGCTTCTTCAAAAAATACCACATTTCTTGATTCCATGATTGTACCTTCATGCACATCACTTATTTCAGATTTATGTAGTAAAAATCGATATGCACTACTATTGTTAGCATAACCAATAAATACACAATCTATTATTTTAGGCCCGATTTTCACTTGCTTTGGTTTTGGTACTTCTACCTTAGCCAAGCACCCCCACACTTTCAAGTATTTGTAGGAAGGCTTGTGACCTTTCCATAACTCATAAGGAGTTTCATCCTTACTTTTGTGTGGAATTTTGTTTAAAATGTAGTTGGCCGACAGGATTGCTTCCCCCCAAAAATTTTGTGGTAATCCAGAACTTGTTAACATAGCATTCATCATCTCTTTTAGAGTACGATTTTTACGTTCGGCAATACCATTTGATTGTGGTGAATATGGGGGCAGCGGTTTGGTGAATAATGCCATACTCAGTGCAAAATTCTTCAAAAGGTGCTCCATATTCTCCTCCTCTATCGCTTCGAACATTCTTTATCTTTTTGCTAAGTTGATTTTCAACTTCATTCTTGTATTGTTTAGATACTCCAAGGCCTCGTATTTGCTTCTTAACAAATTGACGTAACAATATCTTATACAATTATCAATGAAAGTAATGAAGTACTTTTTCCCACCTCTAGTTTCCACAAACTTTAGGTCACATAAATCCGTATGAATTAATTCAAGAGATGTCGTAGTTCTTTCAATTGAATGGAATGGCGGTTTCATTAACTTGGCCTCGACACAAGTCTCACACCTATATTTCAAGTTAACATTTGTTTGAGGCAATAAGTTTAACTTCACTAATTTGTTAAGTGAACCATAAATTACGTGACCTAAACGATCATGCCATAAATTACAAGACTCAATCAAATAAGTAGAATCATTCACTTTATTGCTTTCAAATTGACGTTTAACCGTCATTACATTCATTTTGAATAGGCTTTTTATCCATATAGCATTTTCCTAGAAAAACTCTATTTTTGGAGAGTACAATTTTTCCAGATTCTAAAACTAGTCTAAAACCCGCCTTGACTAGAGCCGATCCGGATATCAGTTTCTTTCGGATGTCGGGAACATGTAGGACATCAATCAAAGTCAATTCATTTCCCGAAGTCATCTTTAGAACTACCTTCCCCAGTCCAACTACCGGAGATGTTGTGGAGTTTCCCATATAGAGTTGGCGCCCACTTATTGGAGTGTAAGTGGAGAACATGGCCTTATCCGAACACACATGTCGGGTTGCACCATAATCGACGAACCATTCCATAGGATTGTCCACCAAGTTCGCTTCAAAGAGCATAGCGGTTAACATTAGATCATTCAAGTCATCCGAGATCCGATCATGTTCGGTCACATTGATTTGATCTTTTGCTTTCCCACGAGTGTCTTTGTTACGACAATCATTTGCCATGTGATTGGGCTTTCCACACTTATAGCATTTTCCTTTGAATTTTTCGCATTGCCACTGTTGGAGGCCGTACCGTCAAACTTACGCTTTGATCCGGTTCTTTGTTCAACTAGGTTAGCCCGTGATTCCATTTGAAACCTACCCGCCTTCCTCTCGGAAACTTTGTTGTCCTCCTCGATACGTAATCGAACCACAAGGTCTTCAAGACTCATCTCCTTCCGTTTGTGTTTCAGATAGTTCTTGAAGTCCTTCCACGTAGGAGGCAATTTCTCAATCATAGCGGCAACTTGGAATGAATCACTTAGACTCACTCCCTCCGCATGAATGTCATGCAAGATCACTTGTAGATCTTGCACTTGCGCCATCACAGGTTTGGTATCAACCATCTTGAAATGCAGGAACTGTCCAACTATGAATTTCTTCATGCAGGCATCCTCAGATTTGTACTTCTTTTCCAGCAATGCCCAAAGTTCCTTTGTTGTTTTCACAAGACAATAAACGTCATACAATTTATTGTCTAACCCGTTTAGTATGTAGTTCTTGCATAGGAAGTCGTTTTGATTCCATGCATTCAGTCCTGTCCTCTTTTGGGTGTCAGTCTCTCGTTCTTCAACCGTAGGAGGCTCCTCGATTAAGAACTTGCCAAACTCAGTGTGGTCAAGTAAAATAGCATCTTTTGTTGCCACCGCTTTAAAGCGTTCCCATTGGACTTTTCAGGCCTTTCACCATGATGAACAAGAGTCGTTGTTGCACTCAATGAAGCCATTGAATTGCTCGATTATTGTCTTAAAATTGTTGTACAAAATTTCTCTCAAAGTGTATCTCAGGAAAAAATAATAATGGCTTCAAAACAAGTTTTATGTCGATGCGAGATTTGTAATATCCATCCTTAAGACAATATTATCCCGCTATGGTGCTAACGGTTTGCTATTGCAATTTGTCTCCCAAGATACAACGACTATGACTTGTGATAGGAGCACTCAAAATCACAAGTTCTCAAACCACAAAGGTTCAAAGCACTCAATTTGATGAACAACAAATGCTCTCAAATTTCACTAAAAATATGATGTTGATTTCGAAATCTCTTTCAAAACAAGTGGGGTTATGTTGTTTATATAGTAGATCAAAAATCAAGTCCAAAGGACACCATTTGGAGGCAATATTTGGCCAAAAATTGCACCCCAAACGTGAATGGATATACCATTTCATAAATCTAAAACAGGCCTCGATCGATCGAGCTCCTATAGCAACGAACATAAAAAGTTCTGGTCCGCTCGATCGATCGAGCAACTATGCTCGATCGATCGAGTATAAATTTTTTTTTAACTTTAACTCATTTTCCAACAGTACCTACACACAACTCACATAATTGCATCTGCTTTATTCGATTCAGCATTGGAGGTAGTAAGGAGATCACATTTGTTTTTTCATATGGTCTCATGTGTGGGCCTACGTGGAAAAAAATACATGCAACTCTCTTACTACCGTTGCCATTGAGGGTAATACCATTCCTGCAGGAGCGAACTAACTGTTGCATCTCGTTTGTGAAAGTATGGGCATATTAAATAAATTTGAATCATTCCTTTTTAAGTTTGATTTACATTCATATTTTTTTTTTAACAATTACAAGACAATTATAATGATTAATATATTGAAAGTTCAAGCCAATCGTACAAGGATCCATCAGTTCTTTTTTCATCACTGTTCAAATAAAAGAAGATTACTAATAAAAGAATCTCTAAGCAATGATATATCTAATGTCAGTATGTCACAATAGATAGATTAACCAAATATTCTAGTGTGGTCACTATATTCATCGGTCAAAGACTCAAAGTTCGATGAAAATTGACTTCTTGTTAATTTTAAAGTCTGAAAATTACTTATCATTCGCCTTATATTCTATGGCCTCCCTCTCTCTGTCTTGTGGTAATAATTTCATTATAATTTTTACCACAATGATGTTGTTCATAGATCGAACTATTTCATAGATTGGATTGCACTTGACTGTCTGCGGTTTCATTTCGTGTTCTTGGGATAGAAGTTTGTATAATGTATCGACGTACTATTCCCATAAAATGTGTTTATTTAAATTCTTTTATTTTTTAAGAAATGGAATATAATAATCCGGTTGAAGCATAATGATCATACATTTGTAATGCATTATATGCTATGATATCACCAAAAAGTGTGATCTTCCATAAAACATCGAGCGATGATGCAACGAACGGTTTTTTCACCCATAAACCGAATTGAACCACCCTAAATATATCTGTGTATCAAAGAAAAAGAGTACGATGAATCCGCCCATAGGCGAAGCCACTCCGACGCTCAAGTCAGTATTGACTGGAACTCTTCTCCTAAATTGATTGTGACTCTACATTCTATCTGCATCTATAAATAGAGGGATCATAACCCTCATTAAGGTACGCGATTACTTATGCAAAAGTCTACAAATTTCAATACTTTTTCTATTGAAACATATACTGACTTGAGCATCGGAGTGGCTTCGCCTACGGGCGGAGTCATCTTACCCTTTTTCTTTGATACACAGATATATTTAGGGTGGTTCGATTCGGTTTATGGGTGAAAAAACTGTTCGTTGTATCATCGCTCGATATTTATTGAAGATCACACTTTTTGATATCAATTGGCGCCGTTTATGGGAAACTATGAGTTTAAGACGTGAGATTGAAAGGAAAAAAAAAGAGTAGAAACCTTTTCGAACCGAATAAGATTCACCCTGCCATCAAAACCGATTGGATCGTTTTATGCGACTAAGATGACCGGTGAAAGGTTCAAGCTATGGTGGAATGAAAAGAAGAAAATCAAGAGGGGATTGACACTGTCCCATGAATAACCAAATATTCCCCATCCATCAGTTCTCAAATTTTCATTCTCCGATTTCGTCCCAAATTCCAATCTCTGCAACAATGGTTATTCTCTACACACAATGTTCAACACTGCCATGCTCCAGCGCAAGCTGTTAGCTACACCACCAGCCTGCGCTCCCTCCATATGTTTAAACAAGCCGCAGTCTTCGGCCTCATATCTTTACCCTTCCGTGGGTGGAGTCATCTGCATGGACTCGTACAAAGTCACACTCTGCATTCCGGCAGGAAAGGCTCTTTCGATTGCGATGACAAAATGTACATCCTTCTTCAATTGCGACGACGAAACGATAGGAAAGGTCTCCTTCGGAGGAAGACGGAATTGATATTATGTACTCCTGCCGCACCAAATCCTGCTCCTCCTGACCACCAACACTGTTATTGATCCCTATTGCGGCGACAACGATCACTATGCTTCACCATCGCACCTATCTTTGTGGTAGAGGATTCTTGAACGGAGAGAAGGAAACTGCATCTATGCTCCCATTATTTGCATGTAGACGACATTCAAAGGGAAAGACAAATACAATACCTCATATATTGGGAAGATGATTTGCGAAGATTTCTCATAAGAAGCCCAACAAATCCCAATTATATTCCTTATTTTCGGGGACTTGGAGTTGACACCTTCCAATATTATTACTCATTGGGTTGATGAATGACTACTGTCTTTTCAGCTGTATTTAAGAAATATTATGAACCTCTTGGTGATTAGTTATTACAAATTAAGAGAAAATTATTTAGTCATAGGGCAGCAAGAATTCACATATACAAAGCGAATGTCACATTGCCTAGGCCATCGAAGGTTCAACACCTTGTTTATATCTCAGTTGTGGTGACTGAAAAGAAAATAGACCCTGCATCCACGATGACAATTTAATAACAATTGAACAAATTGCAATAAATCCAAAGTCAAATATAAGTCCTTGTTTATCTTTCTTTCGGCATGCAACAGTGGAAATTTCAATTGTTATTAAAATTACATTTCTTTTGAAATGATTGTTTTTTCTAAAAAACTTCCAACGTTTTAAAATCAGTTATTTGGGTTATCCGACATACCCCCAAGATGTTTCTTTCATCAAAAAGAAATTTTTTATAATCAACAATTTTAACTACGAGATCGAGGTATTTGGGTCCATGTCTTATTTAGAATCTGCTTCTTTTTTCAGCAATAATGGTTGAACTATTACATTTTTTTTTTGTACAAGACATGAATCCTAAGAGAAAAAAAATAACACTTATACTTTGGGCATCGCAATCCTGAAGTTTGCTAGACGGCACATTAGGTAAGCTCATTGTGTGGCCTCTTGGGCATCGTGTTCCTAAAGTCCACTACGCGGCATCTATGATCATCGGGCCATCACCCGACATCTCTGACCATCAGCCCACCATGCGGCTTGTATGTCCGCTACAATGTGGTACTTCAGACATCACATCCCTAAGGTCCACCATACAGCATACCCCATAAGCCTACTATGCAGCACATCAAGCATCGCGCCCCTAAGGCCCATCATATGACACCTCTCATAAGCACACATCGAATATTGGATTTCTCCAAAAATTCAAGGCACTCATCCATACGTGTCTCCATCATTTCATTCGTCGTCACTTTCCTTAGGGGAAGTAGTGATAGTATGGTAAATAATCCTACTAAATCTTATAAAATCTTTATTTAAATTTTGAAGATCTCCCAATATTCTCGGGATAAACATGGATCTAGTTGCCATATACAATACAATTCCATAATGACTGGAACTCATAACCCTCATTCAGGTATGCAATTATTTATGCAAAAATCTACAATTTCAATATTTTTTTCTTTTGAAACATATACCGACTTGAGCGTCGGAGTGGCTTCGCCTACGGGCGGAGTCATCTTACCCTTTTCTTTGATACACAAATATACTTGCGGTGGTTCGATTCGGTTTATGGGTGAAAAAAATATTCCTTGCATCATCGTTTGATATTTATTGAACGCTTTTTGGTGATATCATTTGGTTCCGTCTATGGGAGACTATGAGTTTAAGACGTGAGATTGTGTGATGTCCGGGGATTAATGGTGTTAATCCCGGTGTGGTATTAATCCTTGATGGATTTTCAATTGAGGCAATTAGGAATTAATTGCGGTGTTGGGTCTCCCGAGGTTGTTGAATCGGGTATTTGGACCGTTGGATCCAAATGTTGAGATCGTATTCTCATTTTGGTGGAAAACCTATGAGTTGGTTTCTAGTGAGACTTGGGGTCCGGGGTGCCTTATGTTGGGGCCAGTCTGGGGATTTGCTGTTGGAGATATAGTTTTTGAAAACAGATGATTTTTAATGAATCATGATGTATTGGTGGAGGTATTGGTATTTCGGGGCATTTTTGCTATATATACCAGTTGGACTCGGGATTCCGTCATTTGGAATCCATTTCTCTCCTCTCCTCTCCCTCATGCCTCTCTCTCACCCCAAACCCTTCCCCTTTCCCCTCTCTTACTCTTGGGAAGGAAATCGTTGGTAGCTTGGCTCGAAAGTCGGAATTCTCTAAGATAATCAGGTATTTATCTTCCCCTAACCATTATCTTCGTTTGGGTGGTAATATTGTAGTTTTTGGTTGGGTTTTTGGTGGGTTATGAAATTGGGGATTTTTGGTTAAAAATCCAAGTTGAGTTTTTATAGTTTTTATTGGTCCTTTTTGGCGTATTGGAGGTGTTGAGAAAGTTTTGGGTGTTGGTTTTGAGTTTGGGTGTGAAAAACACCATGGAAGGTCGAATTTTTCGGAATATTGCAGGTGGCGATCAATCGCCGAGGAGGGGCGATCGATCGCGACGAGCAGCTGCTAAAAATCGAAGATGATGAACAGTAGCGGCGATCGATCGCATGGTTGAGGCGATCGATCGCGAGCGGGTTGGCGATCGATCGCGAGAAGGCACTGGTTTGGCCACTGGAGTGTGGCGATCGATCGCGATAAAGGTGGCAATCGATCGCCACCCGAAGGAAGTTGTTTTTTTTGAAATTTTTGGAAAATGTCGGGATTTTGGAATCGAGGTTTAAAGGGGCTGTTTCCGGGGCAATATCTACATTCCAATGGGAATGCTATACTTTTAAAATGGATTGATTGGAACCAAAGTCTAATAAAATGGGATTCTCGGGTGAGTCTTTGGCTATCTATTAAACTTGTAAAACGGTATATTTTGGGTATTATGCATGCTTAGCCGGGGGGCTTTTATTTTGGTAATCGTCATGGATTGACGATATGATTGGGAGCTATGAACGTGCTTGGGCACGTGGTTGCATGCTTATGTTTGATTGTGAATTACTGTGTTTTAGCACATACTACTTGAGGAATGGGACTCAAGCAAGGTTTGGCTTGGACTGCGGAGACTTAAGGTACGTATTGACGTACGAGCATATCCTATTATAATGTCGCAACTGTAAAATGCATGGTATGTGATAATTGTATTAAATGGGCATGGGAGCACATGGTGTGTGGTAATTGCATTATATGGACATTGAAATATGTGGCATGTGGTAATTGCATCGGATAGGTATTGAAATGCATGGTGCATGATATTTGCTATAAATGGATAACGACATGTATGGTAAACGGTATTCGCGTCAAATGGTTATACATTGGGAACCATACGGTGCCGCTTTTGAGCGAGCAATGATTTGGGATGCTGTCACCGTTGAGCGACCATCGGTTATGACGCCGCTATTGTTGAGCGTGCGCGAGGTTTAGTATGCCGCTATTGTGGAGCGAGCAACGAAATGGAACACGGAATTATTGGTTAGATATATGTGAGATCTATGGTCTCTTTATATTATGATTTTACCATATTGATCATGGAACTGGCATAATAGAACGGTATTAGTTAATCTATGTGACGATTAACTGGCTTTGGGAATTTGATGAGTTTGGTTATTTTGAGAACATGGACAATACTGGGGATCCCGGATGAGGGTGTTACCATCCGGGGAGTATCATTTAAATTATGGCATTTACATTCTGTATTTGAAATGCAATGTTATGATTTTTGGATTGGTGGTATTGGTATGCTCACCCCGTGTGGGGGCTGTCTCTGTTGGGGCAGGTGTTATAGGTGTAGCAGCAGCTTTGGAGATTGAGCTCGGGCTGTTGATTGAGATACTTCCAGGATCGAGGTACCAGAACTGGTTGAATAAGCGCATAGATCCAGAGTTGAGGTCGAGCTATGCTTTGGAGGTGCTTCCAGGATTGAAGTGCCAGTAACGGTACCCGGTAGAGTGCTTTTATACATTAGATACACGCGTGTTCATTGGGTGCTCTTATGTGAGTACAATGTGTATATGGAATGTATAAATGGGTTACGGCTCTTCTCTATTCATTTATGGTTACATGCAATTAAATACGGAATTGCTAAATGAACTAAGAGCATGTTAGTGTATTATGAGGGTGCATGTTATATGAATAATCTTTGGTTGGGGAATATGAATATTATGTGGATTGAATGCAAGAAATTTTCTGGATAGCATATGGTGTTGCACTTGCATATGGTTTTCCCCATGATAGTATGATTATATGCACTAATGGTATGGCTTAATACACTAATAACGGGTTAAGGGCACGGGGGGTCCTTACAGATTGAAAGGGAAAAAAAGAGTAGAAACCTTTTTGAACCGAATAAGATTCACCCTGCCATCAAAACCGATTGGATCGTTTTATGCGACTAAGATGATCGGTGAAAGGTTCAAGCTATGGTGGAATAAAAAGAAAAAAAAAAGAACAAAATCAAGAGGGGATTGACATTGTCCCATGAATAAATAAATATTCCCCATTCCATCAGTTCTCAAATTTTCATTATCCACCTTCCTCCCAAATTCCAATCTCCGCGACAATGGTTATTCTCTCAGCACAATGTTCAACACTGCCATGCTCCAGCGCAAGCTGTTAGCTGCGCCACCAGCATGTGCTCCCTCCATATCTTTAAACAAGCCGCACTCTTCGGCCTCAAATCCTGCTCCTCCTGACCACCAGCACTGTCATTGATCCCTATTGCGGTGACAACGATCATTATGCTTCACCATTGCACCTATCTTTGTGGTAGAGGATTCTAGAACGGAGAGAAGGAAACTGCATCTATGCTCCCATTATCTGCATGTAGACGACATTCAAAGGGAAAGCAAATACAAATTGGGAAGATGATTTGTGAAGATTTCTCATAAGAAGCCCAACAAATCCCAATATATTCTTTATTTTCGGGGACTTGGAGTTGACACCTTCCAATATTATTACTCATTGGGTTGATGAATGATTACTATCTTTTAAGCTCTATTTAAGAAATATTATGAGCCTCTTGGTGATGAGTTATTCCAAATTAAGAGAAAATTTTTAGTCATGGGGCAGCAAGAATTCACACATACAGAGAATGTCACATTGCCTAGGCCACAGGAGATTCAACACCTTGTTTATATCTCAGTTGTGGTAACTGGCGGGAAAACAGACCCTGCATCCACGATGACAATTTAACAAATTGCAATAAATCCAAAGTCAAACATAAGTCCCATTTTATCTTTATTTCGGCATGAAGCAATAGAAATTTCAATTTTACAATTATTATTTTTGTATGAGAGTTTTCTAAAAAACTTCCTACCTTATAAAATCAATTATTTGGGTTCTCGACGAACCCCATGATTTTCTTTGATAAAAAAGAAATTTATTATAACCAACAGTTTTTAACTACGAGATCGAGGTTGTCACGCCCTGAGACCGGAGCCCGTGACATCGGCGTTGAATCCAAATATGAAATTCGAATACAACAGGCCTCGTATACAGATCTTTGATAAAACCAATCTATTTATTCCAAAATCATTAAATTATCCTTACAATTGCTATTACAAAATACTATTGTTTAGGATTAAATCAAAGATGCGGAAGCGCAAATAAAACTAATATATTTTCTTGAAGGTTCTCCGTGGATCATCATCTCCAAAAATTATTCTTGTTCCTCTTCCTCGATCTCTTCTTTTCGTCTTTGTCTGGGAGGGGAGGTAAGGGGGTGAGCGTTTGGGAAAACACTCAGCAAGTAGGGCCGATTGAACATAGTAAAAATATACATATAATCATAGCAAAAATCCTTTAATATTTCTTTGTCAAATCACATAGATCTTGGCACATAAACATATTTCTTACACATATCCACATAACGAGTTATTTGATTTAAAAACATACTTTTCATAGGGTTGTTCAATCGAGATTTAAAGCATACATATAGTTTTGAAAATGAAAGGAATGATAGCAAAAACCCACTTACATGATGGATAACCGAAGCGAGATCCGGGCTGAGAAAGTGGTGAGAAACTCCTCCTATCTACCTTGAAGCTTTCGAAAATGAGTGTGTGTGTGTGTGAGGTTTTTCGAAAATGTATGATATCATGTGTTGTTAGTGTAGGAGAATTAATGGAGATTCCTAGACTTTTGCCATTTAAAGTCATGATTTTGGGAAACTTAATTGAGTGTGTTAATGAGGCAATTGTATGAGGGAAATTGATATAATGATGAGTAAGATAAGAATCATTTAGTGGGCAAGACAATTGAATGTGTTAATGGGGCAATTGAATGGTATGCCATTATTTGAGCTAGGCCTTTAAATGCATTGAATTGCAAATTACAAGATTTGGGTAATGACATTGATTGGCTAGCAAGATTTGGGAAAAGGGCACTTGAATATGCAATTTGAGTGGTCATCACCTTTCATAATTTGAGCAAACACAATTACGAACTTTGGCATCTAATGGCATGATTTAAGCAAACCATTAATGTTATTATATTGGATTGAATGAGCTTGAATGGTGGTTGAATGGGATTGAATGGTGGCAAGGTTTGAGTTAAGCACTTAAATGTCATTGAATGACTAATGATAAGAATTGAGCAAGTCCACTGAATGGTTTAATTATGTACTTTCAAAATTGAGCCTCATTGGGTGCCTTTTTTATGTAGGATTAATGTAGGAATTATAATGTCTAACTTTTATCTATTCATTGCAAGATTTATGATTGGTTATTATTATTAATATTATTTTCAATGATTTTTTAATTATCTACAACTTTAAATTATTTAAAAGTTTACAAGCTAAAATCATATAACCTATGTATTATCTCTTACAAACTCTAATAGGTTATAAACTTAAATATGTGATTAAAAGTCCACAAGATTGAATAATATAATTAAATCCATCCATAATGTAAATCTATTATTTTAAATTTTCAATATTTTTTTAGTATCACGTAATTTGTTTAACCAAAATTTCGGGTCTTCACAGAGGTATTTGGGTCCATGTGATTTTTAGCATCTACTTCTTTTTTCGGCAATAATGGTTGAACTACTACATTTTTTTAATGTACAAGACATGGATCCCAAGAGCGCAAAAAATAAAACTTTTTTACATTGGGCATCGCCTTCCTGAAGTTTGCTACGTGGCACAACATAAGCTCGTTGTGTGGGCCTCTAGGGCATCGTGTTCCTAAAGTCCACTATGCGGCATCTCTGATCATCAGCCCATCACGCGGCATCTCTGGTCATCAGCCCACCAAGCTACTTGTATGCCCACTACAATGTGGTACTTCAGGCATCACATCCCTAAGGTCCATCATACAGCATACCCCCATAAGCCTACTATGAAGCACATCAGGCATCGCGCCCTAAGGCCCGTCATATGACACCTCTCATAAGTGCACACATCGAATATTGGATTTCTCCAAAAATTTCAAGGCACTCATCCAGACGTGTCTCCATCATTTCATTCGTCGTCACTTTCCTTAGGGGGGGAGTAGTGATAGTTGGTAAATAATCCTACCAAATCTTATAAAATCTTTATTTAAATTTTGAAGATATCTCCCAATATTCTCGGGATAAACATGGATCTAGTTGTCATATATAATATAATTCCATAATGACTGGAACTCTTCTTCTATATTGATTGAGACTCTACATCTATCACTACATCTATAAATTGAGGGCTCCTAACCCTCGTTCAGGTATGCAATTACTTATGCAAAAGTCTACATTTTCAATACTTTTCTATTGAAACATACACTGACTTGAGCGTCGGAGTGGCTTCGCCTACGGGCGGAGTCATCTTACCCTTTTTCTTTGATACACAGATATATATGGGGTGGTTCGATTAAGTTTATGGGTGAAAAAACCGTTCGTTGCATCACCGCTCGATATTTATTGAAGAGCACATTTTTTGGTGATATCATGTCACATAATAGATCACATTCTTCTACCCTTTCCCGGAAGTAGATGATTATTCATAGATGCTTTAGTTCTCTGATTCGGACATTAGAAGTATATTGATATTTTCCCGATAACTGGATACTTTTATCTGTAAATAATACATATTTGATTACATCCATATATTTAGCTCTTTTGTTCTGAATTTTTTAAAAAAACAATTATGCCAAAAATACAATTTTGAAATAAGTGAATTTTTAGGGATGTTTTAATTGAAAAATTATAAGATCATTTTAAATTTATAGCACAGTATGTAAAAACATATAATATGTGAGATAGACGTTATTTTTAAACTATAAATATAATTTTGTAATTGTTCAAATTAGACGGATTGTATATATAAAATTCATTCCTTTTTGTACGACCCAACAATCTTCATTATGATCTCACACGCTAATAATTGTTAAAATCATAACTATTAAATATATCTAAACTTCGCAGATTAATTAATTAAGTATAGTGCTATATAGATGGAACTTCAGTTTATTGAACTTTATTAGATTATTATGGCCTATATATGAAACCTACATAAAATTAAATGGGACCTGCATGTAGAAAGTTGATATATCATATACCTAACTATATTTTCAGCAAATTCAAACTATTAATAAATTGTCAATTTGGTATATAAACTATTGTAAACTTTGTATATAAAATCTGTAAATGTAATGTAAAAAATGATGATTTTTCCCTCAAATTAAATAATTTTGTAAAAAAGGTACACTTATTTCTATGCGGTTTTATGATTTTTTTCTGAAATTATCCAGTAGCTATTTAATAAATTAATTTTAGATTTTTTGAAACCTTAAAATTCCAATTATTTATATTCGAAAAATCACTTAGGCTTAAAATGACGTGAATATTTGAAATGAGTGGGCATGTACAGATATAGATTTATAGCACACATTTTTGTGTGTATTTGAATCTATAATAATAATATATTTATACCTTTAACAAATAAAATCATATGTTACATTATATTTTCATTTGATAAAGAATAAAATACTTAACTTCATGATACATTTGTTTTTCAAATAAATATCAAAATACTTGTTTTCACATGCAAATTATTAAATTAAATCTTTTTTGAAATTTTAAATGTTTGTTTCAAATTTAGAAATGTCAATTATTATATTTATTATTATATCTAACTTTTTTAGATTTTGGAACCTCGGTTTGAGATAAAATTTAGTACATTAAATCGGAAAATTTCAGAAGGAATTCATTTCGTAAGAGTCATTGTGACAATTTAGGCAACTTTAGGTATCAAGTAAAACATTACGAAAAGATGTACTTTGATACCAATAAATCGAGTATCCAACTCGTGCTTACCTCTATTCTCAGGGTTTTTTTATAAAAAAAAATCATTCAAACAAATATAAAAATTCAAAAATATTGTATTTTAAAAATTGTAGCAAAAAAACTTTAAAACGCTCCCTACCATAGCGGGAGCCGAATTTTTTCAGGGCTGTAGGCGTCTTGCTGCAGCTGCAGGCATCGTTTTAAGTATTTTTGCAATACTTTTCGAAATGTGATATTTTTATTTTATTTTTAATTAATTTTAAAAAATTCCATATTCTCAGCTTACTTTTATGTTTGTTTTTTCTTTTTAGTTCAGTCATTATCTCATAAATTTCTTGTCACTCCCAAAATAATTCTATTATTACTTTATGTTTCATTATAATTATAATACATAATTATTATCATTAAGAATCATCTTCCTAATAATAATATTTTTTACAATTTATGAAATCAAACACATGATTTTAACTCCGGGTTTTGTAATTATTTAATCGATATTTTAAAGATTTAACAATATAACCCAATGTTTTTATTAAACTAACCGAAGTCGCCATCTGACATGGCGACTTTGCAAAAAATCAGATTTTTCTGATGTAGCCATGTCAGATGGCGACAACATTAATTTTTTAGATGGCGACATCTTTTAAATCTGAAAATGAAAAAATTATTTTTTTATTGGTGTCTCCATCTCAGATGGCGACACCAATGAAATTTAAAACCCTAGCTTCCTCTTTTACACGCCCGCCGCTCACTCACACATTCCAAATTCTCCATCTGCAAGCTGCGAAAATCGAACGATTTCAATCCAAGGCGACACCAATGAAATTTAAAACCCTAGCTTCCTCTTTTACACGCCCGCCGCTCACTCACACATTCTAAATTCTCCATATGCAAGCTGCGAAAATCGAACTATTTCTTTCCAAATTATTTAAGGTAAGCTTTTTTATTTTTGTTATTTGTTGATTTTAGATAAATTATGATTTTGATATATATATTGGGAGTATATTATTTGTTGGTGTATATTTTGATTATGTGGATGGTGAAAAGTTTGCTCCGAAGGAAGGCGGCCATGAGTCGACTCCGGATTGAGGTGACTAGTGCTTCGGGGTCGGCGTGGGAGGGAGGGCGGCTGTGGACAGCCGACGGGTAGTTTTTGTAATGTTGAGATTAATGTTGATAAATTTTTTATTATATTCCAGGATGGATCAAATGAGACAACCAGGCCCAGTTGACACACATCTCTTGTCATTGCAGTCTTCACATCGATCTGAGGATGTATGGGGAGGTGATATGGATAGCATACTTCGTGTGAGAAACTCAGATAGCTATTTTTGGGATATGTGTCCACTAGATATACGTGTTGTTAATTTGTTGCACGTGATTGGATTTTATGGTATATATAGATGTGGTAAAATTGAACTTGACATGCACCTGATCACGGCTTTAGTTGAGAGATGGCACCGTGAAACACACACATTTCATCTTAGATATGGAGAAGCGTCTATCACACTGCAAGACATTGCAGTAATATAGGCGTTGCCAATAGATGGCATCGTAGTGTCGGGGATAGATTATGATAGGACTCTATCCGAATGGCAAGCATATTGCCATACATATTTAGGATTCACACCAGATATCAAAGATTTTAAAGGTACGAGGACTCTACCCGAATGGCAAGCATATTGCCATACATATTTAGGATTCACACCAGATATCAAAGATTTTAAAGGTACGAGGTTGAGATTAGTTGTTTTGAAAAATCATTTACTGCAAAATCCCTTGGAGATACATAGTACGCCAGATGATGTTGTTAAGTTTACACCATATGATGTTGTTAAGTTTACACGAGTTTGTGCGTTATTGATGTTAGGGGGAATTATGGGCCCTGATTCATCAGGCAATTTTGTTAGGTTATTGTATTTACAGAAGTTTGAGGATATCGACGCTGCCCGTACATATAGTTGGGGTAGTGCTGTGTTGGCATACTTGTAACGTGAGTTGTGCACGTCATCAGAGAGATGGAAAAAAGTTATAGGTAGTGCATTGCAACTCTTACATGTAAATAATATGTTTGTTTATTTTAATGATTAAAATATGTTTATTGTCAATCTAACTTGTATTATTGATGTCACTACAATAAATGAGATTTGGGCATGGTCAAGAATCCCAAGTTTGACTCCGCAATTGGGTAGACAAAGATCTCATATGGGGCAAATAATGATCGGCCCAGACAATGTGATACATTCTGCTCCATATGATGTAAGGTAATACAAATATGCATTATTTTATAATTGTTATTATGTGTTAATGCATTTAATCATTTATTTGAATATATACAGGTGGACATGTCATTTAAACTTTACAGAAACTGGGAGTTATTCCGTACGCATCATGAGGGACATCCTCGATGAGCAGCCAGTAACTCAAGTAAACATGCTGTTAAATTAGTTTATACAAAAATACATTCTTTTGATAGTATGTAAATCAATGTTGTTTTGCAGTTTAACAGGCAGCCGTACCCTGATGAGTACACTGGAGGAATCATCGAGTTAGGGATATATAAGGGTCCGTTGATTTTCTTCGACATAGTTGAAATGCAACGGTCTGATAGAGTACTTCGACAATTTGGGATGCTACAGACATCCCAGAAGATCCACAATCGGGGGATGAAGCATTGCATAATGTTGGTCGAAGAGGAAACGTCAACAAAGACTGGAGCACTCGGCATAGAGCATACATACTTTGCTGGGAGAGGGCAAATGATCTACGTGTAGACAGATCACGATTTATTGATGGTGGTTACTACGTTGTTGGCGGCAGTGAGTGGTATGAACAAGTCACACGTAGATACATTGGACGTCAAGAATATTTTGTACAGACAGGATATCAACATGGTGATGGCTCGGCATGGCAGCATGTGGTAAGTTAATTACGTGAAATTTTGTTTTTATAATTGTGTTTAGATGTATAAATTTTATATGGACTTTGCAGATGGAGCAGATGGAGCAGTTAACTACAAGCTATGACCGACATCTGGCTGATGGAGTGCCTATTACGATAGAGTCGATGAGGCAACACAGGAGTATGTTCGACAATGTGGTGCGAGTGGCTCGTGAAAGACGAGACATAAACTTCCCGGTATACAATGAAGTCCAGTCTGTTGATACACGTCGGTTCCACACAGGCACTTCATTTACACATATGCCGACAGATATCCAGACAAATATTGCAGGTCCGTCTACGTGGATAGGGCCAGATATGTCTATAGACTATTATATTATTGTGCATGTACCATCATATGATCTATCTCCATTCACGCCATATCCCCCCATGTTCACTCAAGCCCAGTTCATCAGCGTTGATAAAATGTCAAATTTGGGTTTGCAACATATGCATCTATGACTTCACCTTTCGATGTCTCGCCAGTTCTATTCCCTCAATTAACGCCAATTCAGCAGCCTGCCAACACACCTACGGCAAGGGAAATGGGCGAAGAAGTGGTTCAACAACGAAGAGTTAGAAGACAGACAAATCCTCCTCCTTGTGGTACTGGAGGACATTTAGCTCGTCGTCGTCGTTGAAGTCATCATTTATGTTGTAAATATTTATGAGTTATGTTATATCAATTTGTTTATGAGTTTTGTGAGCATACAATCAACAGTCAATAAGTTCGTAATTAAACGTACAATAATTTTCACAATAACGTAAAATCATTTACACAAAAAACTGACAATCAATTACACATAAAAAAATTTATTGAGTTCGAGAAGTTGAAGCCATATGTCGTCTTGCACGGGCTTCTGGACAGTCCATCTCATTCTGAATGCGCGTTGTTCGATCTCGACCTACTCTTTTGCTTTTTCGCGGAGTGCAATTGTGGTACAACTCAAAACACGGGGTGTCCCAATACTCCCCCCCTCACCCCCCCACATTGGTTCGAATCGTCCTTGATATGTGCTCCAATATTCATTCATATTGTAATATGGTTTCACGCTAAAGCCATACTTTCGACACACTTGGATCACATGCGAGAAAGGAATTCCGAACTCTTTCCATTTTCCACAAGAGCATTCCCCTAATTTTAGATGCACAACATGCGTATTACCCCCACATCCTGGTTGTACTCTTGTGATAACAGAAGCTGTTAGACGTCTACGATCGAACATCTGGACATCATGATGGATGGAATGATAGTCAGCACGACCATCTTTCGAACACATATGGCCATTCTTGATTATTTTGAATCATTCGCTCCGTCTTCTTAAGTCGTTCGAAAAATATAGCACACAACGATCATAAATTAATTGCACAATGGTGGTGATTGGAAGTCGACGATCACCTTTTATAACTCCATCTATGCATTCTGACATATTTGTGGTCATGATACCACAACGCCAGCCTCTGTCATGAGCAAGAGACCATTGACACTTATCAATACGACTCAAGTAATCAAAAGCCATTGGTTCTATAAGTTTTATCTCTTCCATTGTGCGATCAAATTTTCTGAGCTGATTTTATGATCACGCTCTCCAACATAAGTCTTTCAAATGAACGGATTTGAAGCGACTATTAAAGTTTGAACAAACATGTCTCAAACAAAATCGATGTACTCCATGGGGTGATTTGAAGTCAGGAATACAATCGACTGCTGCAATAGGCCTGGATGACGGTCAGAAATCAAACATACACCACCCTCAGATCTTCTCACAACATGCTTGCTAATCATCTCCAAAAACCATCTCCATGACACAAAGTTTTCATCGTCAACAATTGCAAATGCCAAAGGTAAGACTTGATTATTAGCGTCCATTGCCACGACAATCAACATCTTATGTTGATATTTCGTATACAGATGTGTTTCATCCACACTTATTACCCAGAGGCAATTTGGAATCCTTCTACACATGGATGGAAGGCCCAGAACACGTAATTCAAAGTCCTTTCTCTTGGTCTGGCATTTTCAAGGTGAACCCACTCAACGACTGTGCCGAGATTCCATTTTTGCAAAGCTCCCATGTAGTAAGGCAATTTCTTCACGGAGCTCTCCCATGTTCCGTATACATTCTCAACAGCACGTCACAAACTAAGCCATTGCATAGGAGATCTCAAATCCGTATACACTCTCAACAGCACGTCGCAAACTAAACCATCCTTTTGCATATGAGATCTCAAATCCATATTTTCTTTAACTGTTTGAATTACATACTTTATTTTGTAAGCTGGATCACATCGAACAATTCCCATTAACAAGCTAGCAATCATATTTTTGTCCAAATTTACATGATCGATCGACAGTTCACTCAAAAGGCAAGTGTGAGTACTTGTTTATTTTGAATAATCCAACTTTTTTATTCAACGAGGCCCCCAGGTACCATCAACAAGGCATATCTTATGTACTATGTTTGCACACCACTTTCCACAATGTTTCTGTACTCTTGACAAGGTGATACTCCTGTTTTGCAACACGTACAGAGTAATCATTTACAGCTGTCTGCAGATGAGCTTTATTTTTGAAGACCCTATCTAGATGGATATCCCCTTTGGAGTAGTCGTAATAACTCCCCCATCTACCTGTTAAAATGTCTATTGAGTCTCCAAATACTTCGGGATGTGTCATTGAGAAGAATGAAATTGTTGGATAAAGGACATGGGTATTTATCATGGTTGTGTCTGGTACATTAACTGACACTTCTTCAATATCAACCTCAGCGTCATCAGACTCGTACTCAGATGGAATTCCCTCCGGTTCAGTCTGAATATTGTCTCCAAAATCCACAAAACTGTCTGCTAGTGGCTCGGGAACAATATTGTCAGCAACTATAGGAGCATCATCTTGAATCCTTCCTGGTAGTTGGTCTTTCTGTAACTACTACAAATGGATCACTAGCACTTGTTGGCATTTCTGTAATAAAATCATAAGCTCTTCGTTCTGTTTGTATATACATCTCCAAACAACTATAATCTTGTTCAGAATCCAATACCCATGCTAAATTGTAGTCACTGTCAACGGAAAAATTGTTTGTTTCATCCCAGAAAAATCACTAAATATATATTTATAATATATTTTCAGAATGATCTGGTTACGGTCGATGCCATTATTATCATATAAGTCGTTCAATAACTGCAAATAATTAATAGTGCGAGACATTGTCATGCCTTTCGACGGACCACGATCATATCTAACATATTCTGAATCTTGTAATATATCGCTTCCCCAATACAACAAAACTTTAATTGACATACCTTAAAAAATAAAGATAAATTTTATAAATTAGTGCATTATATATAATGTTGTTAAATTTGATGATTTGTATAACAACGTACCTGCAATGTGCCGACCAGAGGAAACGACTGGAGGAAATAATGAAGATTATGGTTTACGACTTCTGGAGAGTAAATGTTTACGAATTCTGAACAGAATTTGTTTACGAATGCCGAAGAGATTTTGGTTTACGAAATGAGCAACATTGTGTTCGATTTTGTAGACGAAGAAACTGATTGTTGTCGCTATCTTAGATGTCGACATCAAATAATTTTTTTTTTTCAATTGTCGCCATCTGAGATGGCGACAACGTTTTAAAAAAAAGTTTATGTCATTATATACCGACATCGGTGAAAAAATTGTTTTTTTATATAAGATGTCGTCATCTTACATGGCGACATTAAAAAAAAAATATTTTTTTAAAGATGTCGCCATATCAGATGGTGACTTCACCTGAAGTCGATATCTGACATGGCGACATCAAAAAAATATGATTTTTTAAGAAAGTCACCATGTTAGATGGCGACTTCAAAATAAAGTCGTCATCTAACATGACGACTTCGATTAGTTTGCTAATAAGAAAAAAAAATTCAATTGTTAAATACTTTTTAAAACTCGATTATATTATTAAAAGACCATTTTAACTCCAATAGGAGATTAAATTTGTATTACTTAACAACAAAACTAATTATTGCGCCCAAAATATATATATATTTATTTATATTTATTGAATTCACATTTCCTGTCCGAATCCCATATTCGCCACCTCTGTCCATGTCCGTGCCCTTTCATTCTTGCTCTATAGCCACTGCCGGCGCTTAAAATTCCCCCTTTCCCACGAAAAAAAAAATGCATCTCAAATTTGAAATCAACATTCTCAAAGCTTCCATTTTCGTGCAACAATCCTTGAAAAATCATTGCCAGATTAAAGAAAATCATCTTTGCCAGTTCTATTAATCCATTGAAAAATTTCCAACTCTGGAATTTTGATCTTTTTCCGTCTCATATATCGAACCCGGTTAAAGTTTAAGCTCAAAGGATTTGACGTCATGTTAAATCGGCTAATCAGCCATCGCCGGGCGCGCCAGTTCCGGCGGATTCTGCGCAATGGTAAGCTCACGCTTTTATGCCTTGTTCTTACCGTCGTAGTCCTGCGTGGGAACCTCGGCGCCGGAAGATTCGGCACGCCGGAGAAAGATCTTGACGAGATCCGGGAAACTTTCTCATACATCCGCAAGCATGCCGAGCCGCGCCGCGCTTTGGTAGAGCCTTCAAAGGGGCAGCGGAAACCCAGTGATGGTGCGGAAAATGGCAGCAACAATTATGCTGAATTTGATATAAATAAGATTTTGAAAGATGAGGGTGATGGGGTTGAGGAATTTAAGCGTGATTCAACGCAACCATATAGTTTGGGTCCAAAGATTGACAATTGGGATCAAATGAGAGACGAATGGCTGCAACAACATCCAAATGTCCCTAATTTCATTGCAGGAAAGAAGCCCAGGGTTTTTCTGGTGACTGGGTCGTCTCCCAAGCCATGCGAGAATCCGGTGGGGGATCATTACTTGTTGAAGTCGATCAAGAATAAGATTGATTACTCTAGGCTCCATGGGATTGAGATTTTTTACAATATGGCATTGCTTGATGCAGAAATGGCAGGATTTTGGGCGAAATTGCCATTAATTCGAAAGCTTTTGCTGTCCCATCCAGAAGTGGAGTTCTTGTGGTGGATGGACAGTGATGCTATGTTCACAGATATGGCCTTTGAGGTACCTTGGGAGAGGTATAAGGATCATAATTTAGTGATGCATGGTTGGGACGAAATGGTGTATGATAAAAAGAATTGGATTGGTTTGAACACTGGGAGTTTCTTGTTGAGAAATTGTCAATGGTCTTTAGATATTCTTGATACATTGGCACCAATGGGGCCAAAAGGAAAGGTTAGGGAAGAAGCAGGGAAGCTTTTAACTCGGGAGCTAAAGGATAGGCCGGTTTTTGAGGCGGATGATCAGTCTGCGATGGTGTATATATTGGCAACACGGAAGGATAAGTGGGGTGATAAGGTTTATCTCGAGAACTCGTATTATCTGCACGGTTATTGGGGCATTTTGGTGGATAAGTATGAGGAGATGATCCAGAAATATCACCCCGGTTTTGGTGATGACCGGTGGCCTCTTGTTACTCACTTCGTGGGTTGCAAGCCTTGTGCAAAGTTCGGGGATTATCCGGTTGAAAGATGCTTGAAACAGATGGATCGTGCATTCAACTTTGGAGACGATCAGATTATGCGTATGTATGGTTTCTCTCATAAATCACTAGCCAGTCGAGGGGTGAAGAGAATACGGAATGAAACGAGCAATCCTCTTGAGGTAAGAGGTGATGTAGGGTTGCTTCACTTGCGTCCAAAGCTGTGAAAATACCATTTTCTCGAATAGGCATGAAGATCAGATGAAAGGGATTGACTTGCATCTTTTCAGATCAAGATTTTGTTTCTTGGAGTACATGTAATTTTTTGCATTTATGTTGTTTTAGTGTAATGCATTCGTGAGAACTGTTCTGTGACAATGCTGTACAGGTTACATGGATTTTAGCTGATTTATCCAATCTGAACTCGTTCCTCCATTTATTTGATTCTTGTTTTGAATTTCATTATCTGTATATGTTGATGTTTGATCTGCAATGTCACGCAGCAGATGAACCTCTACTTTCATCAGTTGTTTTGGTTGAGTCGCTCATTTTTGTTTCAAATTTATCGGTGAACATCAATATATTGATCAAAATTGTTTATTTACAAGATACCACATGAATACCCAGGCTGCATGAACAACAACAAATTACTGGATATAATCTTAAATGCCAACAAAAGAAGTCAGAAGAAAAATACATGTATAAGCATTGACATACATGAATCTTAATCTTGAAAACATCTAGTTCACGTTAGGTACTGTCCCTTTAACAATCATGTTGTTGTGAACTTTCCATAAAGCGTGCAATACTAGACAAGGCGAAAGTCGCACCCTATTCTTGCTCGAGACTAACGAAGCAAAGCACACAAAATTGACTTAGATCTGTTGGAATCGAGTTACATAGAACGTGCCATCCGTCCTTGGATTTCTTCATATAGAAAACAATCAGAAATGTATGATCCAACGTTATTGTTCCCCATTTTACTCCCATCCACGTCTAAAGTGATTGCAGTCAAGTCTGTTTATGATCTTAAGAATAATTGAAGAGCTGAGATTTACTTATATGAATTGGATTTGAATATAGGATTTTCAAATCTATAATCTATAAAGTAATAAATAATACATTACAAGAAGTAACATTTTTTTTAACCAGATAGCACTTCAAATAATCAATACCTTTCCCCCCTCCATGGACCTAAAGAAAAGTGTTTTTCATGCCGCTACTAAGCATGGTGTTACCTCATGATATTAAGCAATATCTGTCCGTTTCTTTGTTAAAAAAAGTAAAAATAAAAATAAAAGGACACGTGTCGTTTGATATCATCCCAAAAGCATGGTTCTCAAGGGCGACATAAGAACTACAAAATGGTTACTCCGATTGGAGCCGTCTGAGACTGGTCATCATCGAATAAAATTATTCTTGACTATCTCATTGTGCACTACCTCAAATATTGGATTAATGGCCTGAATTTATCAATGTCCACTTTTATTATGTGGGACTCGATAAATTGATATATTTGAGTCATTGATCCATCATATAAGGTGATACCCGATGTTGTAACAAAGAAGTAACCATCCAATAAATCCCACAAATATATACCAAGTAGGACTTGTTTTCCAATTAAAAATGACACGTCACCAGTTTCACCATCTACAACATTAGACCGTCGCACCAAATCATCAATGAATCACCACACGCTTACAGTTACAGCTGCACTACTAAAACCTCTCTTCTCCCACTGAAAACCCTAACTTTTTAAATGTTACCATTCTTTTATTGACAATTGAATTGTGGTACAATAATCTATATTTAATGGAGAATAATAAGCTGGATGATCAAGATTTTTTGGTAGCTTCGATTTCACAGTTATCGATTTCGAGCAATTCTTCGTCGCCGGTGGTTGCTCGGTTTTGCCCCGACTGGCTCCAATTTGACTTGGACTCCGACTCAAGTAACTCCGTACGATTCGAGCTACGCAACTGCAGGGTCAGTTTTTTTTTTATAAATATATATATTGATTGCATTTTTTTAAAATCAAGTATTTAAGTTCCGAGCTTTTTGTTCCCATAGTGTTTGATTGGAGGCTTAGCTTGGTTTCTGAGCTGTTGAATCAAGTTTGGAAATTTTTGCATGCATGTTAAAGAAGTTTATAGTTTTAGTGCTAGGTTAATGAGATTCGTACCACTGAAATTTAATTATCAGGGAAGGATCATTTTCCATGAATTGGTTATTTATTATCTCTACAAATTATTCAAACACAATAAATATTGCACGGTGTATAGACTGCTCTCACAGATGTTCATGTTTAATTGTTACATTTATTGGTGGTTTGTTATGATCCTTGTTTCCTTTTACTTCGCAGCTTTTCAAGCTAGGTCCATCTCAATCGGTATGTGTGTCTGAGGCTTCTGAAGTAAATAAGGAGGTATGATACAATTTAACTTACTCATGCGACAATTTCATGTTCATTTTGTTGTTTGTGCCACCTTTTGATTATTTTAGTCGGGTAGCATCACTAAATTGATTGCAACTCATTATAATATTATGTATGTGGAGTTCTCTATGGTGTTCCGTACCCCATGAATACTATGGCATTTTTCTATGAATGGCATCATGAAGTTAATAAGATGTTATGGATTTTTATTCTATGAACAGAAGAGCTATTCAAGGGGGATCACCATACAGTTTATAAATGAGGAGGAAAGTAAGGCTTTCCATTGTGCATTTGAGCAACGGAAGAAAGACTTGGTCGTTCAAGGTTGGTTTTTATATGGTTGTAGGTGTCTCGTGGGAGATGTAATGTGTGGTGTCATTTATCTTTGTTAATTTTGGCTGCTTGTTTAATCATTAAATGATGTTGGTGATAGAGGGGAGAATAGAGTCAATGACCTTACTTAAATTTGTACTTTAAAAAATGACCTCTAGCATTTTGCAACGTGTTGCATCATGTGTTTTTAGTCAAATAAGGTCATTTTTTAAAATAGATGTGAAGGGAAGGTCATAAATTTAAATGACCATGTGATAGAGACCATCTAATATTTGTATATGTAGCCTACAATTCACTTATCTGAGACTTGGGCAATTCTAATGTGCTGTTACGTATTTCAAACTTTTTATGTGGGACTTACCATTTTCTTTGCCATCTTTATACATTTCCTTTTGATTCAGTGAATGTTTACCCTTCATTCATACATTTCCATTTGTTTCAGTGAATGTTTACCCTTTATTTGGCACCATCAAATTCTGACAACACTAACTCTGACTTTTTAATAGACACTTTATCCAGATATAGGTTGCTCACATGTCTGATCTTGTTTATAATCCTTTTGTATTGGTCAATTTCTAGCTGTTTGCAGTCCCTGTTAATGGGTGGGTGATGTCCACTTGGCCATTTGACATTGCCTGGTTGTGAACTGAAAGTCATGATTGAATTATTATACTAATGTAAGCATGCAGTTGTTTTAACAACTAATGTATAGATGCTCCATTTTAATTGTTGCAGTCCGAAATGAGTATAAACTTAAATCTAGATGCATGCTGTATTAGACTCGAGAGTTTAAATTAAGGAGTATAAAGACTGGTCTCTAGTTTGCGACGTGGCACGCTATTTTATGCTGAAGCAAGAATAATCAATTATGCGAGTTTGCATACTCGTTCTCATCAGTTGGACAAAATTCTGATTTTGATTAAAAGAGTATGATGTCAAAGTTATGAGTCACAGCGAAGGATTTACTGTTCTGAGATTATCAAGTATGGATACGCTTATTAAACTATTATATCATGCAGTCCAGTCTTTTGTCGTTAGAATTTGAATATATTAAAGGATAATCCGAGTCATGTGTTTGTTTTTGCAGGATCTTCTTTGCCAAATGGAACATTGTCATCTAAAAGCAAATTTGACGACAAAATCGAGACATCCTCTGCCAAAATGTATTTTCATTACTATGGACAGCTTCTACACCAGCAAAATATGATGCAAGATTATGTGAGGACAGGTTACATATCTTAGCTGTAAATTTATACTCCTTTCAATTTGTTCTTGAACCCTGGCGCTCGCAGTTGAGCTTTTTTTTACCTGCCATTGTCATTGGCATGTGCTACTGTTTTTCATCTCGAGAGATTTGTATTTCAAGAGCTTATGAATCTATGGCATCTCATTCAATTGCTGACGCAGTAGAAATTTGTGTTACAGGAACTTATTATGCTGCTGTCATTGAGAATCGTGTTGATTTTGTTGATCGTGTGGTAGTCGATGTTGGTGCTGGTAGTGGCATCTTGTCCTTGTTTGCTGCTCAGGTGCTGAATACATGATTCTTTGCACTCCCCTTTTGAATAAACTGATTACGTTACCATCTTAAATCAATAGTGGCTGATTTAGATACCTTTTTCTCAGGCCGGTGCCAAACATGTGTATGCTGTTGAAGCATCAGACATGACAGAATATGCTAGTAAACTCATAGCCGGGAATCCACTGCTCAGCCAAAAAATAACAGTGATTTATCTAATCACACTTTAATATTTTTGTCAGATTGGTTATTTGCATTATTATCAGTATCTTGTCTCTGTTTATTATGTAGGTTATAAAGGGTAAAGTTGAAGAGGTTGAATTACCTGAGAAGGCGGATGTTTTAATTTCCGAGCCAATGGGTATGTTTTCTTGTCTTCTTTTCATCATCTGGCAGATAGGTACATTTTGATGATTTGGAAAGGTATCTTGCTAACCTAAATAAGAGAACTTTAATATGCGTGGATCTTTTTAATTCATGGAAATGCTCATCCATCTTTTAATAATTTGCTGTTTGAAGAAGACATGAATAATGACGGCTACTTTTCCTGCTGCAGGCACTTTGCTAATCAATGAGAGAATGCTTGAGTCATACATAATTGCTAGAGATAGATTCCTTGTTCCAAACGGGAAAATGTTTCCAACTGTAGGGAGGTAATTGTTACCCATAATAGTCTGCTTTCTATGCTTACTATGTTTTCTTGAAGGTGAAAAAATTCTCTCCAACTTTAAGTTGGACAATGGATTGGAAGTCGATACCTCCGTCACTTTTTTGATTTTCCTCTTTCATTGTCAGTGGATATCTTGAAATATATACTTGTTTTTTACTTGTTTCTTTTTTAGTCATACTACATGAATGGTATCATTTCTCAAGGCAATAGGAATGTATTCATGCCTCTGCTTCTCTTTTGTAATCATTCTGTTAATTTCTGTTAGCTTTCAATTGTGCTTACGCGAAAATTATTTAGTTTTCATCATGATACTAAAGTAATTTTGGATTGAGCAGGCTGTGAGCTGTTTCTAAGGTTTTCATTGTACAACATTCCTTGAAGAGCTAGGATGTTCCTTTTTCCAAATGCCGAGATGAAAGAGTTTCTTTCAGTTTTTTATATTTTCTGCTAAATTGAGTTGATGTTTCTGTTCCAAGTTTTATACATGACTAAAAAGCGTGGCACACTATTTGTAGTCAATCAAATAACCTAGTGGTAGAGTTATTGATGATGTTAGGTCTTGCATTCGAGTTACACCGGGTGCTTGTGTGAATTTTTCTCTTAAATAAACACATGGCTACAAAAGTGCTTGCCTCTTTATTTTTTTTGCTACTGCAGGATAGTGTTTTTTTCACATCAATAAAAGTTTTACTTTGCTGTCTTGTTGTGGATAATATATTTGTTCTTGCTTGCTCTTGTAGGATACACATGGCACCATTCAGTGACGAGTATTTGTATATGGAAATTGCAAACAAGGTTAGCAACTATTATTACAGCAGGTGTTGCTAATTTCCTACTGGGGAAACTAGGGAAGGGTTGGCTATTGTTCATCAATTTAATTTGTTTATGCTCAAAGAGGGAGGGGTGAGTTCACTTCGAGGAATTTTAATTGTATAAACAAGTCGAGGATGTTATGATGTTGCCCTGATATCTGCCCTTGGCATTGGTTTTCAATTCCGACGGGTATTTGAACTTGTTTCTTGTTTCTACCCAGGCTTTATTTTGGCAACAACAAAATTATTACGGTGTAAATTTAACACCTTTACATGGTGCTGCATTTCAAGGATACTTCTCACAGGTTGACTTCAATTCCCTCAATACGTTTTGTTTATTTATATGTTAACAATAAGTCGTAAGTCAACAAGACTCTGTGAATAGTTTTCAATCTAAGATGCATTTTATATAATGTGTCTTTTATCATTTCAAAATAAATATTAGACAATTGAATTCTGCATGGTCAGCATGGTATGTTATTATTTCTTAGTTCTGTAGCTTTGGAATCATGAATTTTTATGTCTATATTATTTTCATGTTAAATACTGGGAGCCTTTTCTATGTGTTGCAAAACCGAGGTTTGAAATAAGTTCTTTGTGTTCTTTTTGTTTTACGAAGTGATGATTTTGCTGTGAGTCACATTTGTTATGATCATATCTGCAAACTAAAATGTGTGGATTGAGTGTTGTTAAAACATTGTATTGAAAAAAACGTTGGTCATAATCGACTTTGATTTCTTTTGCAGCCAGTGGTAGATGCCTTCGATCCAAGGTTATTAGTGGCTCTCGCAGTCTCCCATGAGATAAATTTCTTGTCCTCCAAGGTAAATGCTAGCTTTACTCACATATCCATTTCGCGAGCATGCACCTTCAAATTTCCTTCTTAATTGATACTTGAATTTCAGAAATATTTTACTGAACTATCTCCCAGTCATTTGTTAATTGATTTACTAGTACATCCACTGTGATTTGATCGAGGAGACCAAGATAGTGTTGGAAATTTGAATTAAATCAAAGGAAAAGAAGAAAAAAAATTTGGGGTCGAGCGAGGCAGCAAACTTTTGGTTTGTTGGAATCAGGGGCGTGATCGATCGCTCCCCAAGCGGGGATCGATCGCGCCTGCGCCTTTTGGGCAGAATAGTGTGTCTATTCATGTTCCTGGTGCGGTTTTTCACGATGTGGTGCCTCCAGATGGTGTCCTTTTGGACATACTTCTTGACATACTATAAATATAACATCCCTCACTTAAATTGAATATGGAATTTTTGAAATTCACATTATATTGAAGATCAAAATTTGAGTAATTTTATGGATCTTCATCCTTGTTTAATATTGAGTGCTTTTAAACCTTTGTGGTTTAAAGATTTATGCATTGGAGTGGTCATCCCACAAATAATAGTCGTTGTATGTTGGGAGACGGTGTCAATTGAACCGTTAGCACCGTAGCGGGGCAATTTTGTCTTAAGGACGGAGATTCCAAATCTCGCCTCGACATTTCTAATACAAAGCCATTTGTTGTTTTTGCTTGCTACTTTCCTAAGATACACACCCATAAATTTTGTTCAACAATCTTTAAGGCAATATTAGCAACAAATGACTTCGTCGAGTGCAACGACTCCAGTTCATCATGGTGAAAGACCTGAAAAGTTCAATGGGATCGATTTCAAGCGATGGCAACAAAAGATGTTTTATTTGACAATCTTGGGGTTGACAAGGTTCCTCAATGAGGATGCTCCTACTATTATGAGGGTAAAACCGACAACCAAAAAAGGTTGCGGTTGATGCATGGAGTCAAAGAGATTTCCTGTGCAAGAATTATATTCTCAACGGACTGGACAACACATTACACAATGTGTATTTTCTAGTGAAGATGGACAAGGAATTGTGGCAATCCTTGGAGAAAAAGTATAGATCCGACAATGCCGGCATGAAGAAATTCATCGTTGGGCAATTCCTGGATTTTAGAATGGTTGACACAAAGCCGCTGATAGCGCAAGTGCAAGATTTGCAAGTAATCATGCACGGAAGTCATGCGGAGGGAATGGTTCTAAGTGATTCATTCCAAGTGGCCGCAATGATTGAGAAGTTGCCTCCGTCATGGAAAGACTTCAAGAATTATCTCAAGCACAAACGAAAAGAGTTGAATCTTGAAGATCTTATGGTTCGCTTGAGAATCGACGAAGACAACAGAATTTCTGAAAGGAATGAAAATTGGCACCAACATGAAGCATGAAGTGCAATTTGACGGCGTGGCCTCCAAATCTGGAAAGACGAAGAAGTTCAAAGGCAAGTGCTACAAATGTGGAAAACCCAATCACATAGTGAAGGATTGTCGCAATAAAGACGATCGTGGGAAGGCTATGGATCAAGTAAATGTGACCAAAGAAGATCGTCTCTCAAATGATTTGGATGATCTAGATTGTGTATCTTTGAAAGTTGTAAACTCCAATAATAGAGTGATTCTAAATAAATGTAACGACGATATATGTTGAAAGCAATAAAATTTATGTTATTACTTATTGTATTGAATCTTATGGTTTGTGGCATGATTGTTAGGATCATTTAAACCATAGTTCGCAACACAAGTTGTAATGTTAAATTTATTGCTTGTGTGGGCACTAAGTTAACAAAATCGTCATTCATTTGTTAGAAGAATCGTAACGTCTCTATAGTTAACTCACAATGATGTTTGTGATGGAAAGATTGTGCAAACTAGAGATGTAAGAAAAGTAATTTGTTACTTTATCAATATCTGCACATGATATTGTCGTGACTTCTTTGTTATGAAGCAAAAACGAGGGCAGTGATGTGTTTAAACACTTCAAGAATGATATTGCAATAAAATTTAGCAAATGAGTTTTTCTATGGGAAATTGTGAGTAGATTATACTTGTATTGTCTAAGAATTGGAGGCTTAAGCTTGAATCTCCAAGACTATAAAATCTTGAATTCGAGTTTCTAAGTTTTGTACGCTTAAAACACAAGTGATAAATCGAAGCCACAAATTTTTGACTAGGCATTGGAATATCTCAAAGTGGTTCATTTTGATTTTTAAGCTAGTACGCTTATAACATGAATTTGCAAGATTTAAAATCTTGAATTCAAGTTTTCTAAGTTAGTACGCTTAAATTGCAAATTGTGAACCGAGTTTGAGAATATTATCCAAGTTTCAACTTTTGTAAAAAGTACGCTTAAATCCAAAACTTTCAAGACATAAACTTGAATTTGAATTTGTAAGACGATAACGCTTAGAACTTGAAATACGAAAGTTTGAACGCCAGTGCACTTCATTACTACCCGAAGTGTGGGGTGTTGCAATTCTTGGATTCAATCACATACTAAGTGCCACATTTAGGCAATGACGAATATGATTGAAGGAAAAGAGAGTTTCCTATAATATCTGAAATGTGGGGGTACTTGGCTACACTAGGAATATGGAGGCTAAATGAAGTCATAACAAACGTCAAATAAGTGACATAAAGAGTTTTGACAAATAATGTTGTCAAATAGATCAACAAGTGTGATAAATGTGTACACTCCTAAGCATATGCATGCTTGTGTATTGATGATATGCTCATTGGAGAAGCAATTTAGAAATCAAGTAACAAAGAAAAAATGTTAACCAGACATTTTTGAAATGTGTGCATCAAGAACAATACTTGGAATTAAAGTTTCCAAGATATTGGAAGAATAAAAACTCAAGGATTAATTCGAGCTTCAAATTTTAAGCTTTGTGCTTAAATTTCAAGTTTGTAAGAAATTGAATCTTGAACTTGTAATTTTTTAATAATCTATGCGCTTAAAAATTTTGAATTGTGAATTAAAGTTAAGTATTTCCCCTGGTCTCGAATTTTGTAAGAAATAACGCGTTAATAACGCTTAAAATTCGATGATGGAAATATCCTAAAAGGATAAAATGATGCAAAAGAGGTAATATGATTACCAAAACTGAAGATATACTGTTGTGGAAAATTCTCTATGTAAAACATATAAAGCTTCTTCGGCCGAGTGGATTTATAAGTTGTTAGAGAAAAATCATGTGCATGCAACTAAAATATGTTGCGCTAATGCCATATGACAAAATGATTTCTAGTGGCATAATCACGGGTGATTATGTGAAACCGCGGAGCCGCATATGAAATGGTTAACCGAGAGATCATGTGAAAGTTTATCGAGGGGAATGAGGTTAAAACCCTATAATCAAAATCTCATAGTGGATACCCAACATTGTTGACTGGAGATCCCAAGATCTAGGTTCAATATGGACAACTAAATTATGAGATTATATAAACACCTTGGAGATCAATCTCCAACCCATTCCTATAATAAGGGGTGTAGCCTGCAAAATGGGTATGAGGATAGGCAAAAGGCCTTTAATGATTCTTATATAGCGGGATAATCTTCTAGGAGATCACCTACGTGAGTGCGAAGTGTGGCCGCTTCAAAGATGGAAAGCACTTATGAAACCAAGCGTGGTCCAAGGCCGGAATGGACACAACAGTAACAAACCAAATCGAAGGTTAGAATTGTTATGGTGTGGGTTCAATTGTCTAGGTTTACACCAACGACTAAATATTTCAAGACTTTAAGTTCAAAGTCAAGTAAATCCGATTGAATACTACTACGGAAGATTCAAAGCCGCAAGCTATCTCTCCAGATGCCATAATAGTTCGTTAAAGGCGCTCAATTACATACATCATTAATTTAATTAATTCATGTGGGGGATTGTTGGAAATTTGAATAAATCATAGGAAAAGAAGAAAAAAAATCCGGGCGATCGATCGAGCGAGGCAGCAAACTTTTGGTTTGTTGGAAACAGGGGCGCGTCAGCGCCTTTTTGGGCGGAGTAGTGTGTCTATTCATGTTCAGGTGCTGTTTTTCGCGATGTGGTGCTTCCAAATAGTGTCTTTTTGGATATACTTCTTGACATACTGTAAATATAACATCCCTCACTTAAATTGAATATGGAATTTTCGAAATTCACATCATATTGAAGATCAAAATTTGAGTAATTTTGTGGATCTTCATCCTTGTTTAATATTAAGTGCTTTTAAACCTTTATGGTTTAAAGGATTTATGATTTGGAGTGCTCCTATCACAAATCATAGTCGTCGTATATTGGGAGACAAATTGCCAATTGAATCGTTAGCACTGTAGCGGGGCAATATTGTCTTAAGGACGGAGATTCCAAATCTCGCCTCGACATTTCTAATACGAAGTCATTTGTTGTTTTTGTTTGCTACTTTCCTAAAATACGCACCTATAAATTTTGTACAACAGATAGTTGGATTCCTTTCTTCATTTAATGGTCAACTAAATAGATGGGAAAGCAGTTTATGGTTAGTAGAACCTCTTGCAATTTGGTCTGTGAAGCCGACTAGATCATTTTTAAGGGGATTCTTGGTGTTGTGCTATACCAAAAATTGTGATAGTGGTGGGTTGTTGACCATTTCTCTGAGAAAATAGTACCAAAAGATTTCAATCATTTTTAACCATCAAGCACAGCAAAATGTACGAAACAAGGATAAGTCATTGGTTTTTTTAACAAAGTGGTCACTTGTGGAATCAACATTTGTATATCTAGTGCTTTCTTTACTTGTGATCCATATCCGGAATTTTTGGCGTAAAAACTTGCTGTTATTTGTTTAATGAAATTGAGTTTTAATAGGTTTTTGTCCATGTAGATATAACTTGGACATTGAAGAGAATGCAACCTGTTCAGTTGCATGCATATTTTCAATTATTATCTTCTCTGAAGTTGTAAATATTTACTTGCATGCTAATAATTATCAAATTTATGACAGGAGGAAGAATTGTATGAATTTGACATCCCATTGAAGTTTGTAGCTTCAATAGGCACCAGAATCCACGGGTTGGCTTGTTGGTTTGATGTATTGTTTGATGGAAGGTAATGGTTTTACCATTTGTATTTGAATTTATTGCTGATTGCCTTTGCACCGAGTGCTGACCACATCAAATTGTCGCAACAATAGCACTGTGCAAAGGTGGCTTACCACTGCTCCTGGCGCACCTACAACACACTGGTACCAGCTACGCTGTGTCCTGTCCCAGCCTATTTATGTGATGCCTGGCCAAGAGATAACCGGTCGACTCCATATGGTTTCTCACAAAGCACAGAGTTATAGCCTTCACCTAACATTATCAGGTTGGTTTATGCAGTTCTTTTTGCAGTTACGCACAAGTTTTTTAAAATGTGTTTGATTCCCTTTATCTTGAACTCGACTATATTTTATCAATAATATAGCTAAGATGTGGGGCCCTGGTGCTGAACAAGGAGGAATACTACAGACGTCATCTGGTAAATTTGATCTCAAAGAGCCCTATTACCGGATGTCTCAACCTCAGGCATATCCAATGTCCCAAGAACAACCTCCTCAGCAGCTACTACAGACACAGGTATTGAGCATGCAGCGGTGTCACATTTACCATTTAATTGCTCAATACTAAAACTCTTCCCACGAAACAACTTTGTTACACTTATTCGATCTTTTAGCCTATCTGGTCATAATACTGATTTTCTTCCCAATAAACAACATTGAGGTAGATTTGAAATTTCCTCCCCAACTTCCCAACCACTTTTCAATCATGTTAGGTACAGCTCAGCTTAAAATCCAGTCTCAACTCCACTTCTTTTCTATTATTTGAGTTTAGAATATCAAATGCAACAGAATCAGCTACATGTTATGATTGCTATGGAGTTTCTTTTAACCCACACCCATACATAATCATGGCATAGGCTTCCTTTGATTGTTAATACCGTATATATGTTGCATATTACAGGACCTACAGACACTATCGCAGGATGAAGAAGGTTCCGATTTATTCCAATGATCGGTGTGTTTCTAAGGCTGAGCTTTCGTCGTCACTCCAATGACAAATATGTCGATTGTTTCTTGATGTACCCCTTATCGTTACTTTGATTTTTCTTGGATTAGCTTTAACACCATGAAGATCCTGTTTCTTTCTCTATGTTACTACTAATTATGCAGCTTATGCTGCTCTACTGATTGTTCTAGATGGCTTCTCTTTCCGACCCTTCACAATCATGGTTCTATTCAATTCAAGATCAGTGTTCTGAATCATCGCGAAAGTGACTTTTTGGAGTTCGTACAAAGTATTTATCGATTCATTTATGGTTAAGATTAATATTTACCTAAACTCGAGAGTGATTATGTTGAGACCCCTCTTAGGTAACGCTTCGCTACAAAAGGATGGTTGATCTTATTTTAACAAAACAAGAATGTTGGACAATCCAAAGAAAATTAATAATTTATATTTTCATTAAGGCTTCGTTACATGCAAGTTCAGCCATATAAAAGTTGAAGTACACAAATGTTAGTTAAGGTTTTCCTATGTCATCCAATGCGAAAGCATATGGTTAACAAGAAGGAATAAAAACAGAAACAGAAAACAAAAACAGAACGAAAAACAAAACAAAATGTGACATTACGTATAATACCACCTCACAATAACGACAGCATCCAGCTTGGGTTCTTGTTGGTCTCTGCGAAAATGCTCCTGATAATGGCTTTTGGCAATTGGAAGGAGAGCTATAGCAGCATTTTTTATCTGATCTGAACTGCTTGTCCTGATACAAACCTGCCCACTTGGCTTGGCTTCATCTGGAATTCCTACCAGAAGAAAAATGGGATTACAGGTTACATCTCCATATAACATCACCTCTCCATTTCTTCAAAGACAGGCCTAATTGATTCTTGACAATAGGGTGTTATTTCCCCCTTAAACGGCCCTCAGTGGTTGCTCTGAATGCTGCATTGGTTTGAGTTTTTCAAGAATCTGCACTTCCAATGAGAGTTGACGGTTCACCAACTGTAATTTGATCCTCAAGAAAGGTGATGGATACTCCAGTGTTATGAACATTGAGCCCAGCCATGGTTGATCTTTCTTGTCTGTGCTTTGCTGAGACTGAAATGTAACTGGATATTGCACTCTTTTATATCCTTAGTAAGTTGAACTGAAACTATTGGCGGAAATTATGGGAGCCGAAAACCGCCAACCAAGAAACTGGGACCTAAAAGAGGGCATATTTCCATCAAACGAAATTGGGAGTGCTATGTCTAAAAATGGAACTGCCACGGTTTCTGAGCTTCCCTTTTCCTTGTATGCAGAAATGTGATAATTGGTTGAAATCAAGCTAGTGGTCTCCCAAGATTTGGGTTTGAAGTTCAACTAGCAGTCTTGTAAGGACCCCCGTGCCCTTATCCCGTAAATTAGTGCATTAATCACATAATCATGTACATGTATCATCCTCATCTGGGATCCCCTGTGTTGTCCCTGTTCTCATATAACCAACTCATCAAATTCACAAAGCCAGTTAATCGTCACATAGATTAACTAATACCATTTCTATTATGTCAGGTCCATAATCAATATGGTAAAATCATTATATAAAAGACCGTAGATATCACATATATCTAACCAATGATTCCATGTTCCTATTTCATTGCTCGCTCCACAATAGCGGCCTTTCAAACCCCACGCACGCTCAACAATAGCAGCATCATAAACAATGGTCGCTCAACGGCGACAACATCTTAATCGTTGCTCGCTCAAGGCGGCACCGTATAATTCCCAACGTATTTCCATTATCACAATTACCATATAGTATACATTTCACTGTCCATGTATTACAAGTACCATACACCATGCATTTTAACATTCATTTATTGTAATTACCACATACCAAGCATTTCACAGTTGCAACCTTATAATCTCGTAGTTTGAGTCCAACCTTGCCTGAGTTCCACGTCCGATGAGTTATGTGCTAACACACAAATAACTCTCAATTAAACATAGGCATACAATCACGTGCCCAAGCACGTTCACAATTTCCAAACCTATCGTCTATTCATGACGATTACCAAAGCCCCCCGGCTAAGTATGCATAATACCCAAAATATACCATTTTACAAGTTTAAAAGATAGCCAAAAACTCAACCGACAATCCCGTTTTATTAAACTTTGGCTCCAATCAATCCATTTTAAAAGTATAGCATTCTCATTGGAATGTAGACATTGCCCTGGAAATGGGCTACGCAAACCTCGATTTCCAAAATCCCGACATTTTCTAAAATTTTCAAAAAAAACAAAATCCAACGGGTGGCGATCGATCGCCGATTTTATCGCGACCGATCGCCACAGTCCAGTGGCCAAACCAGTGCATCTTCGCGATCGATCACCAATCCTCGCGATCGATCGCCGAGGACTCGCGATCGATCGCCGAGGACTCGCGATCGATCGCCGAGGACTCGCGATCGATGCCCGCACTGTTCATCGTCATCAGTTTTTCAGCTCCTCGTCGCGATCGATCGCCCACCTTGGCGATCGATCGCCACCTGCGATTTTCCAAAAAATTCGAGCTTCCATGGTGTTTTTCACACCCAAACTCAAAACCAACACCACATACACCTTCAACACCTCAAATACACCCTTAAAACTCAATAAAAACTCCAACAACAAACTTTAAGATTTTTACCCAAAATCCACAAACCCAAATCTAACATTAATACTCAACCGAAAACAACAATACTACTACCAAATCGAAGACAATGACGAGGGGAAGACTAATACCTGATTATCTTCGAGAAAACCGGCTTCCGAGCCAAGCTACCATCGATTTTTCCCATCAAGGGAGAAGAGGGGAAATGGGGGGAGAAGGGTTAGGCGTAGAGAGAGAGGAGAGAGGGAAGGGTTCCGTGCCAAATGACGGAATACCGAGTCCACTTGGTAAATATAGTACCAAAACTCAAAAATACCAATCATTCCACAAATACATCATGATTCATTAAATATCATATGTTTTCAAAAATCATCTCTCCAACCTCAATTCCCATTACCAGCCCCAGTACAAAGTACTCCGGACCCCAAATCTCACCAAAGACCAAATTCCAAAGTTATCACCACGATGAGAATGCAATCTCATCCCTTGGATCCAACGATTCCAAAAATAGGATTTAATATCCCCGGGAGTCCCAAAACCGCAATTAATACATAATTGCCACAATTAAAATCCATTAAGGATTATTACCACACCGAGATTAACACTAATAATTCCAAGGTATCACAATTATCCCCCACTAATAAAATTTCATCCTCAAAATTTGCACGGCGTACCATGTAATGCCGAGATTACAAAATCCAAACGGATTCACATCGTCGAATCATGAACATAACATGAACGACACACCAACCGCGAGGATACCGACCTCGCACCAAAACCTGGAATGGAGTAAATCTACCAACCATCACAACTCAAAGAAAGACGTCAGCATTCCCCGATGCCAACCATCTCAAAAGCAGTCAGCCAACCCTAACTGCAGATCAAACGAATCATACGTGATTCCAAAATAGATATCGTCTCGATGATATCTAGCCTACGATGTTAATCACACATTGTTGCCAAGGAAACCATCAGTACACTACAGTGCACTTATAACAAAACCGGTTCCCATTTTCCAATTCCACCTCCACTAAAGGAGCAGTTGCACCACTTTGCAACATGGATCGGGCCACTCACGGCCACCGATCAACACAAACACATCTCCAAAGATGTCTACACCCGTGTGTTCCAAGAAATCACATCTTGATCCGAACACACCATTGAGACTCCACAAGGTCTTAGTTCCGAAAGGACATGCAAAACAATCAATCGCATTCTACCCCACGTGTCAACCACGACATTGAACCAATCCGAAATCTAGCCATTCCTCGTTTACCCTAGGATTCAACAATCCTAACACAAGGAAGCTATCGAATTAACCAGCAAGAATTACCATGGTCCCAAAACACGACAATCCATCCTCAGGGGGAGTCAACTGGACCTCACGATTATTCCTCAGAATACATCGTGCCATCGAGATTACCAATACCAAGGTGCCACAATCTCACTGGAGATTCATTCATCAAAGCATATAAATCCGATGCTCGACGAGTACCAAGAAAATGCTGGCAGTCGTATACCCACACCGGCATACACGCCCAGGCACCAACACAACATGCACACATAATGCAATAGACTCGGGTATCTCCAATCATACCCAAAATCCAAAACCAACTGTCAATCCTCAATTATTCTCACTCCACGGAGAATGATGGTTGACAACCAAAAAGGGTGTGATTTCAACATCAACACCACGCAACCCAAAACAACGAATCTCCCAGAAGATTCAACTGGTAGGTATATCAATATCGCCTTCCTCATAAGGAAAATGTCATGAATCCATGACCCTCCAACCTCGAACCACTGTTCGAAAAACCCGGATATATTTATACCAAAATATATTCCGGAACTCAGAAATACACACCTGGTTAGAATAGTGCACCAATGCCACTATTACCAAATCGAAACCCGTATACACCATGTATACTCATTCTAATGTTGCTCTGTACTATTGCCATAGTACTCCGCAATTTCGAGCATCTCCCCGGAGACGTCTCCTCGAATGTCTCACCGAAAGGTAAGTAATCCATTACTCGGCCCAACACCAGTAATGCTTACCATGGCTGATTTACAATCAACCCACGACTGATACCAGCTGTCTCCATGACAGTACAATCTAAATCTCTCCAAGAGATACAATCAATATGGTAGTGTTACTCCACTAACTATATCCCACAATTCCAATTGTGACTCCCGTTGCATTCCACATGCAAGGATGCTCAGCCAGAGCTAATAACGACTCGTCGACACTCACGTTGGTATTCCCAACAAAATTGAGCTGTCCCTGAACAAGTCCCTTAACATTAAACGTCCCTGTGAGGCATTCCCTTCCTCAAACCTCATACGACATAGAGACTACAAGAGTCTATCATAAACCTTCATCGTATCACCGTACGATTCACCAAACTCAGTTCCAGCGAGCAGTGTAATGGCTACAACAAGCACACTATATCACTACAACAATACATGGCTAGCAATACGTTGTCCCCATAGGCTTGTACCAAACCTATCAACATGCCAAACGTTCCATCCCGGTATGCCATACCGTACAAACCATTAGAGTAGTGGGTCATCACCCAATATTTCTCTAAAACACCAAAACATAATGGACATCCCGGTGTCCTTGCTCAACCACGGTGCAATCCTAATCCATTAGGACTTATTCCACATCCTCAAGGTGGGTGTAACCATGTCTACCACACATTACAACGACAAGTGAGTAGTTTCCTCTATGACTACTCTTATCACCAATCACTTGGCATTAGCCATTCCAGCGAGTATACCCAAAGGTATCACGACTCGAAAATATTTACCTCTATTACATGATGCGGTGCACTCACCGGTACAATGCATCCAAAAATTCATCGAGCAAACCTGCTCGGCGTAACGGTCTCGTCAATCGGTGATGTAGACACCACCTTGTGCTCATCAACGGCACTCAAACCATATGGCTAAATACGTACACCCAGACGTATTATTCATCAAAACGACGCTACACGTTTACATAGAACATCTACTATGTCATAGTCATCCCGTGACGGTATATGCCAACATATGTGTTAGTTCCGGACCTTATCGATGAGATTTTAAAGATGACAAAACATATCAGACCGGATCGAGAGAAATCAGACTGACCAGATCGATCGCTCAAAACAGATCAAGCTGATGAGGCATATCGCATATCAGACCGGGTCGATAGAAAACAGACTGACTAGATCGAAGCTTCAGATCGATCTCAACCTATATTAGATCAGAGCAGCCAAGGATGTATAAAGATTGGTTCTTCAGTCCGAATCATTAACGGCTATTTATTGAAGCATTTAATGTCGCAATTAATGCTGAAAAAGACCTTAGACTGAAGATTACCATAAAAGGTAAGAAGACAAAGAAGAGCTTACCTGACAGTCGCCGAAAGCATGAACCAGAATGGCAAGTATCTTAAAGAAGAAGACTGTAGCTTACTCAGAGTTTAAGCAGAGTCAAGAGTTGCACATTAAGGGAATAATGTCGTTGGTACATGCAACTATAAAAGGATGCATCAGAAGATCTCAAGCGGACTCTCGCTGATCAATCGAAAAACGCACAAGAAAGCAAAACAGCACAAGCTTACAAGCTCAGAAGCTCTCGAGCTGAAATTCTTCTTAAGCACGAATACATTGTAATATTTGATCATTAGGATCACTGTGTGCATAGACAGAAGTCTATCTTGTGTATTCTGTATTGAAAGATATAAGTGAGAAATTATTGTAACTGTCAGACAGAGTGTGTCTGAACAGATCGAGTAACTAGGAGTTTCAGTCTGGTAGTGAGGTAAATCCAGCTGAATCGGGTTTGTACAACAGGATTATATAAATCAAAGCTTCTAGTGGAAACCTTCCTTAATTGGAAGAAGGGGAGACGTAGAAGGATTACACCACCTTCGAACTTCCAGAAACATATTCTGTGTCTTATCATTCTATACTCGTTCTGTTATTCAAAGCCATCGAGCCGTTCTTACTAATTTGAGAACAGACCGTTCCGCACTAAAACATTCAGTGGTCTGTTCTGCAAAAGAGTTGATTAAGAAACAGATTTCGTCTCACTAATCCGAACGAAATCACAAGGGATTAAGTTTTAATAGGAGTGTTCATTCACCTCTCCCCCCCTCTAAACACTCCGGACCGATCCTAACAAGTGGTATCAGAGAAGGTCATCTTAATCAGCACAAAGACACTCGAGCTGATGGCATCATTCAACAAAATTCCTATGTTCTCAAAAGAAGACTATGATGATTGGAGAATCAGAATGCAAGCTCATCTGGCAGCACAGGATGACGATATGTGGTTCGTCATCACTGATGGACCAATGAAGATTCTGAAAGTCAATACAGCAGCCTCCATTACTGGTGGTGAACCCCAAATGGTCGAGAAAGATAGATCCCTCTGGACGAATGAAGAAAGAAATAAAGCAAACCTCGACAACGTTGCCAAAGACATCTTGTTCAAGACATTGGACAAGAACATGTTCAGTAAAATCAAAATGTGCTCTACTGCCAAAGAAATTTGGGAGAAGATAGCACAACTATGTGAAGGGAACGACCAGACTAAGGAAAACAAGCTGACTGTTGCTCTTCAAAGATTTGAGAGCATAAAAATGAAGATTGGAGAAACTCTAAATGAGTTTGATGAAAGAGTCACTGGTATAATCAATGAACTAAATGGTCTGGGCAAGGAATACTCAAACAGAGATATCGCTCTGAAAGTTATGAGAGCCCTGCCAAAAGAATGGGATGTTAAGACCATTGCAATGAGGGAGTCCAAAGATCTGAACAAGGTTGAACTTCATGATCTGTTTGCAGATCTTAAAGCATATGAGTTTGAACTGATCAGCAGAGATGAAGCAGAGCCATTCATCTCTCAACCAAACAAAGCACTGGCAGCCATTCCAGACCAGACCGCCCCCACAACAGATCGATCTATCGAACAGATAAGTAATGATGCTATGTCATTATTTATCAAGAAATTTGGTAAATTCATGTCTAAAAATAAGAGAAAGTTTAAACCTTCTCTTCATTATAAATCAAGAAAGGACGATGCTGTTAATGATCAGGCTTGCTACAATTGTGGTAAGACCAGACATTTTATTGCAGATTGCACCAGACCGAAGAAAGAAGAACGTAAAGAGAAGCATCGTGATGACGGGAAAAAGAAGCACTACAAAGACCGCAAAAATCATGGAAAGTCCCAAAAGGTCCTAGTAGCAGAAGAAGGAAACAGCAAATGGGCTCAGACTGATTCAGACTCAGAAAGCTCTGAATATTCTTCCAGCGAAAGCGAAGAAGATATTCAATGTCTAATGGAAGACGAAGATATGAGTCAAACAGACGAGGTATTCGATCTTGACTCAAATGAATTTACACGTGAAGAGCTCATGTCCGCACTGCAAGACATGGTTAATGATTATAGACTCTTAGCTGAATCATTTGAGAAAGCCAAAGCTAAAGCCAATGATCAAATGGATGAGCACATCAAACCTAGCTGCTCTAAGCTGGGTGAGTGCAACAATCTACAGATCGAGCTGAATAAGCTAAAAATCTCTTATGATCAGCTCCATGAAGAAAATAAGAGAATTAGCACACAAAATGCTAAGCTTTCTCATATCTTCGAGTCATGGACAAAATCCAGAACATCATTGGAAGAATTGCAAGAGGTACAAAGAAATGTCGGTGATGTTACAGGCATAGGCTTTGATATCAAAGACTGCACCAAAGATGAATCTGAACTGTTGCTGGTAAAGAACAAAATCAAACAAATGACATTTGTTAAATCCAGCACAGTATATGAAACTGGAGCACCTACAATTCAAACGGGAGTCTCTTTCATGAATAAAGGTTTGAGAAAAGGGATTGGATATGTTAACCAAGCCAAAGAAAAGGCACCAGCAAGCTTTGCGTCTTTCAGACCAAATCCAAAGGCACAAAATCTAAGGCAAGGGAGACCATCCAACTACTATAATTCAAAACCAGTTCAACGAAGATATAGACTACCCTATGAGAATAAAAGGTTTCCATATCGCACACATTATCACACACAACATCGAAACAGATCAGCTCACAGCACACCAGACACACACAAGCCATTAAAGCTGATACAGGTGTGGGTTCCCAAAGGGCTAATCCGTTCTGGACCCAAGTAGGATTGGGTACCAACAATAATTATGTTTGATGACAGGTACCAAAGTAACTTGCATCAGACTGGTACTTAGACAGTGGGTGTTCTCACTGGAAACATCGAGCTGCTGTCTGAAGTCACAGAATGTACTGGACCCAAAATCATATTCGGGGATAACTCAAAGGGTAAGACCGTGGGCAAGGGTAAGATTGTCCATGGTAACATTATTATCAATGATGTGCTGTTAGTTGAAAATCTTTGCTATAATCTGATTAGTATAAGTCTACTATGTGATAATGGTTATACTGTAGAATTTCACAAACACACTTGCACTGTTAAATCGTCAGACGGTATGACCATGCTTGTGGGAATCAGAAATGGAAATACATATAAGATTAACTGGAATTTTGCTCAACCTGATAATCCTACATGCTTCATCGCTAATAATGATAATAAACATTGGCTATTGCATAAACGCTTGAATCATCTAAATTTTAAGACAGATCTAGCCTGTGTAAACATGATTTAGTTGTCGGTCTGCCCAAGATCGACTTTGCTAAGGATAAGATCTGTGAAGCGTGCCAAATGGGCAAACAGATCAGATCATCCTTCAAAAACAAGAATGCCAAATCCTCCTCACGCTGCTTAGAACTATTGCATATGGACTTGTTTGGTCCTATATCAATAACAAGTTTAGGAGGAATGCGGTATACTCTTGTTGTTATTGATGATTACTCACGTTTTACTTGGACTATATTTTTAAGCAGTAAAGATCAGACCGGTCCGAAATTGATCAAGCTGTTGAAACGCACTCAGAATGAGAAATCATCCAGCATAGACAGGATTCGAAGTGACAAATGCACTGAGTTTTCAAATCAGAATCTTGAATCCTTTCTAGAAAATCATGGAATTAAGCATGAATTTTCAGCCGCCCGAACTCCCCAACAAAACGGAGTTGCAGAACGAAGAAACAGAACGCTTAAAGAGGCAGCAAGAACAATGCTTGCTGATTCTGGAATCTCGTAAAAGTTCTGGGCAGAAGCTGTAAATACTGCATGCTACACTCAAAATCGGTCTATGATTAACAAGAAGTTGAATCTCACTCCATATGAGATATGGACTGGTAACAGACCGTCTATCTTTCACCTTCATGTATTTGGATGCTAAGAAAGCAAACTTCGATCCAAACACTCCAACTGCCAGAGATGATGGCGCTGTTATTGCTCAATTGGAAATGGATATCCATGCTCTTCACCTAGCTGTCCGATTCCAACGACAGAAGCTCAGTATATCCACTCCAATAACCAACCCGGATCATCCATCTGCTAGCAAGAAAATGGCAGAACCTTTCGTAGAGGTTGTTCCCTCTGGAGCACCAGACCAGACAACAGAACAGACAGCAGAACGCATAGCGGATCAGACAGCGGAGCAGCCAATGACTAATGCTCCATCTGCTACAAAAGATGAACCCTTGAATGTTTTGTTGGACTCTCCAACATCTATTCCTCTGGGATCATCAGCCTCCCATGTTCAACTCAGTCCAACAGCAGCACTTACAACAGTTGGCGCACCAGAGTTCGTCGATCCGGATCTGGTGGTGTCCACCGTTGTTGCAGCTCTCCAGATTGAGGAGCCTTCCAGACCCAGCACTCCTCCAGTCCAATCAGGTGAAGATATGGCTTTCATAGAAGAATTCTCTTCGGATTTGGTCACCTTGATCCGGTCCGAAAATCACCAAGCTGCTATATCTTCAATCATACCTATTGCTGAAGATGATGATCACACCCTGTCGTCATCTGATCACTCTCCCAGCCGTCTATCAGATGCACCTCCATCCCTGGCAAGGACCCTTCAGCACCTCTCCGACAACTGTCTGTCTCTCTCTCAGCGTGTTATAGAGGTTCATCAAGGCCAGAGGGTTACATCCCTGGACTTTGATTCATTTAAAGAGAAGATGACAGCCAGTATCAGCAGCCTTCAGCGAGGAATGAATGATCTGTTCTCTCAGCAAGCTACTTATAAGAACAGCCTGAGAAAAGAGCAGATCGAGCTGGCCACTGAAGTCAGAGCATCCGTCGCCAATTCCCTTTGCGCTCAAGACACTCGTCTTGACACTATCAGCGCTCAGCTAGCACAAATTGTTGATTTTCTCCAAGAGATTGCTGCTGACAAAAAGGGGGGAAAGAGAAAAGACTTCAAGCCGCATCCGCCTTAGTCTTCTAGAAAATAGAATTATCAGACTGTCTGTATATAGGATTTTTGGTGATCAATAAAAATCCTTCTTTGTTAAGTCCTTGTTCATTTATTTTGAACTTAAAATAATAAAAGGCTTAATCGATCCGAAATCCAACTTTATAATGTTCATTTATTTTGAACAAAAAGAAGTAATCGATCCGAAAGTATACGCTTCAGAGTTCTTAAAAGACTGGATAAAAAGATTTAGAAGCTAGGTTTTGTCATCATCAAAAAGGGGGAATTTGTTAGTTCCGGACCTTATCGATGAGATTTTAAAGATGACAAAACATATCAGACCGGATCGAGAGAAATGAGACTGACCAGATCGATCGCTCAAAACAGATCAAGCTGATGAGGCATATCGCATATCAGATCGGATCGATAGAAAATAGACTGACTAGATCGAAGCTTCAGATCGATCTCAACCTATATCAGATCAGAGCAGTCAATGATGTATAAAGATTGGTTCTTCAGTCCGAATCATTAACGGCTATTTATTGAAGCATTTAATGTCGCAATTAATGCTGAAAAAGACCTTAGACTGAAGAACCATAAAAGGTAAGAAGACAAAGAAGAGCTTACCTGACAGTCGCCGAAAGCATGAACCAGAATAGCAAGTATCTTAAAGAAGAAGATTGTAGCTTACTCAGAGTTTAAGCAGAGTCAAGAGTTGCACATTAAGGGAATAATGTCGTTGGTACATGCAACTATAAAAGGATGCATCAGAAGATCTCAAACGGACTCTCGCTGATCAATCGAAAAACGCACAAGAAAGCAAAACAGCACAAGCTTACAAGCTCAGAAGCTCTCGAGCTGAAATTCTTCTTAAGCACGAATACATTGTAATATTTGATCATTTAGGATCACTGTGTGCATAGACAGAAGTCTATCTTGTGTATTCTGTATTGAAAGATAGAAGTGAGAAATTATTGTAACTGTCAGACAGAGTGTGTCTGAACAGATCGAGTGACTAGGAGTTTCAGTCTGGTAGTGAGGTAAATCCAGCTGAATCGGGTTTGTACAACAGGATTGTATAAATCAAAGCTTCTAGTGGAAACCTTCCTTAATTGGAAGAAGGGGAGACGTAGAATGATTACACCACCTTCGAACTTCCAGAAACATATTCTGTGTCTTATCATTCTGTTATTCAAAGCCATCGAGCCGTTCTTACTAATTTGAGAACAGACCGTTCCGCACTAAAACATTCAGTGGTCTGTTCTGCAAAAGAGTTGATTAAGAAACAGATTTCGTCTCACTAATCCGAACGAAATCACAAGGGATTAATTTTTAATAGGAGTGTTCATTCACCCCCCCCTCTAAACACTCCGGACCGATCCTAACAATATGACATCCAAATAACATCGTCAACACTTGACGGTATTTGTCGATAGATGACATCTGAAACTAGGGAATTAACCATCGCTATATAGATACCACATATATATCTAACCAATGATTCCATGTTCCTATTTCATTGCTCGCTCCACAATAGCGGCATTTCAAACCCCACGCACGCTCAAAAATAGCAGCATCATAACCAATGGTCGCTCAACGGCGACAACATCTTAATCGTTGCTCGCTCAAGGCGGCACCATATAATTCCCAACGTATTTCCATTATCACAATTACCATATACTATATATTTCACTGTCCATATATTACAAGTACCATACACCATGCATTTTAACATTCATTTATTGTAATTACCACATACCACGCATTTCACAGTTGCAACCTTATAATCTCGTAGTTTGAGTCCAACCTTGCCTGAGTTCCACGTCCGATGAGTTATGTGCTAACACACAAATAACTCTCAATTAAAAATAGGCATGCAATCACGTGGCCCAAGCACGTTCACAATTTCCAAACCTATCGTCTATTCATGACGATTACCAAAATAAAAGCCCCCGGCTAAGCATGCATAATACCCAAAATATACCATTTTACAAGTTTAAAGGATAGCCAAAAACTCAACCGACAATCCCCATTTATTAAACTTTGGCTCCAACCAATCCATTTTAAAAGTATAGCATTCTCATTGGAATGTAGACATTGTCCCGAAAATGGGCTACTCAAACCTCGATTTCCAAAATCCAGACATTTTCTAAAATTTTCAAAAAAAAAAAACAAAATCCAACTGGTGGCGATCGATCGCCACAGTCCAGTGGCCAAATCAGTTCATCTTCGAGATCGATCGCCAATCCTCACGATCGATCGCCAACCTGCTCGCGATCGATCGCCCGCACTGTTCATCGTCATAAGTTTTTCAGCTGCTCGTCGCGATCGATCGCCCCACCTCGGCGCTCGATCGCCACCTGCGATTTTCCAAAAAATTCGAGCTTCAATTGTGTTTTTCACACCAACAAAACCAACACCCCATACACCTTCAACACCTCAAATACACCCTTAAAACTCAATAAAAACTCCAACAACAAACTTTAAGATTTTTACCCAAAATCCACAAACCCAAATCTAACATTAATACTCAACCAAAAACAACAATACTACTACCAAATCGAAGACAATGACGAGGGGAAGTCTAATACCTGATTATCTTCGAGAAAACCGGCTTTCGAGCCAAGCTATCATCGATTTTTCCCATCAAGTGAGAAGAGGGGAAATGGGGTGAGAAGGGTTAGGCGGTAGAGAGAGAGGAGAGAGTGAAAGGTTCCGTGCCAAATGACGGAATACCGAGTCCACTTGGTATATATAGTACCAAAACTCAAAAATACCAATCATTCCACAAATACATCATGATTCATTAAATATCATCTGTTTTCAAAAATCATCTTTGCAACCTCAATTCCCATTACCAGCCCCAGTACAAAGTACTCCGAACCCCAAATCCCACCAAAGACCAAATTCCAAAGTTATCACCACGATGAGAATGCAATATCATTCCTTGGATCCAACGACTCCAAAAACAGGATTTAAAATCCCCGGGAGTCCCAAAACCGCAATTAATACACAATTGCCACAATTAAAATCCATTAAGGATTATTACCATACCGGGATTAACACTAATAATTCCCGGGTATCACAAGTCTAGCACCTTGTTCTTGTGTAAAAGCGCCAAAATATTAGTAAAAAGAAAAACCCACATGGTCTCCTTGATAATTTTCGTAAAATGTGATGCTTTAGCATGAAAGTGTATTGTGATTCAATTTGCAACTTCTGTGCTGACAATTTTTTTCTGGCGCATTGTTTCTGAACCTGTGTGAGCGATTATTTTCAAGATAAACCTTTGATTCTCAAGGTGAGGATTCAGTCACTTTTTGGGTATGTTCGGGCGAACTAGGGCCGATCTGTGAACTCTACCTCCGGTGACTAGAGAATGCTTGTTGACCTTCTACTGGTGGCTGGAGCTCATCCATGTAAATCTACGGGCAAGAGCTAGGCCTGAAACCACGAACATAATGTGAGAAGGGGGTCGGAAGTGTGTTCCGTGTCCCCTCCGATGCTCAAGTCAATGACTTGATAAAATGAGAGATCATGAAAATATGCTTCAAAGAATGAATATAGAGTGTACCTCTTTTCAGCAACGAACCTGGTAGTTATAGGAGATGGAGGGGGAACAACCTGTAACCGACTGTCAGGAGCCTAGGAGACATTCTCTGAGTCTTGGAGGGGGACCAGAGTCCTAGAGCCATGGACCAAAGTACTAGAGCCGAGGGCAGAGAGAGGTGCCACTATCTCCGTACGATATGCATGCAGCTTTTAAGATTCGATTCGTACTTGAAGATATGAGTCGTACATTTTATCTGATTTGTGAGGCAGTGCTATGAAGTTTAGCTCGTCCATGCCAACTAGGATCTTAGCACGCCACCATGCCCATCGGAAGTTAAGTTTATCACCGTGAGTGAAACTATCCGAGGGGAACACCAGGGGGCCAAACTAGATGCCATAGGAAACCATCATATCAAAATAGGTGGTGGGTCATCTTGGGAACTTATGCCTAGCCACTAATTTCATATCACTACGTAGGTCATTCAAGATTTTTGTCAGACATTTAAGTCTTATTCCCCTCGAGGACATATCGACACTTGGTAGCTCGACATGCTTGAATAGTGAGGTTGCTAGGAAATGCCAACACGGGTCAAAAAGGCCGTCGGACGAGCTTTGAGCTCCCTGGTAGGTGGCATGGGCGAGCTCTGAGCTCTCCCACTAGTTTGACTAAACAAAGTTGTTGGCATGCTTTGAGTGTAGCATGTTGGGAGCTAGGCATGCTCGGAGCTAGGCATGCTTAGAGCTGCGGGTGTTTGGAGCTAGGAATGCTCGGAGCTCGGAGCTTGGCATGCTCAGAGCTAGGAGCTAAGATCTAGGAGCTAGGCGTGCTTCGAGCTACGCATGTTTGGAGCTATGCATGCTGGGAGCTAGGCATGCTTGGAGCTTGGCATGCTCGGAGCTATGCATTCTTGGAGCTACGCATGTTTGGAGCTAGGCATGCTCGGAGCTTGGCATGCTCGGAGCTATTAGCTAGGCATGCTTGGAGCTACGCATGTTGGGAGCTAGACATGCTTGGAGCTTGGCATGTTGGGAGCTACGCATGCTTGGAGCTTGGCATGTTGCGAGCTAGACATGCGCGGAGCTAGGCAATCTTGGTAGTTTGGTATACTTGACTAGTGAGGTTGCTTGGGAGTTCTAGTGACTTAGCTCAGAAGTACCAACAAGGCCGAATAACTGAGACGAGCTGGTGAGCTCCCCCAAGGTGGCGAGCTCATGGAGCTCGCCCAAGGTGTTGATTCGATCCTTTTTGGGTAAGTTCGGATGAGCTTGGGCCGATCTATGAGCTATGTTTACGGGTTTGACTTGTCCGGGTATCACTACTCCCCCATCGAGTCCGAGTTGAATCGTAGGTGAAAAATCAAATGTGGGCGACGTCTCCCAGTAATCGATAGAGGATAATGGAACAAGCGCTTGAGGACTTGTAATTAATGCATGTAATCAACTTATGAATTTAAACTTTGATTACGTCAAGGCATCTATTCAAAGCATGCATGTTTACTTGGTTTGACAAGCTTATGATGCAAATATTTGATCTTGACTATGCAAGTAAGTAACGCATGGACTTGACCTTGACTAGACAAGCCGTCAATCCATAGGTTTGTGTTTTCTTGGCTAGTAGGGTCCTGGGCCAATGTTGGGAAAGTTATGAGCTTGTTCATGGTCCGGAGACCTCTTTGAAGTGCTATGAGCTTGTCCGTGGCATGGAGGTCAGTTTGGAGTGCTATGAGCTCTCACGCTGGGTTAAAGCTCTGAAGCTGGGTACACTCCTCTGAAGGCACATGGCGTAATCAAGGTAGGTTGGGTAAATCACCCTAGAAGTCACTTGGTGTAACCAATGCACGTTAGGTAAATCACTCCTGAATGGCACTTGGCTTAACCAAGGCAAAGGAACTCGGCAAAACCATAGCTCGATTGATCCTTTTACCGGTGTAAGCACGACTAGTTGGGTAAACACCCCTGAATGACACTTGGCGTAACCAAGGCAAAGGAGCTAACCATAGGTCGGCGGATCCTCCGTCGAGCATAACCCGACAGGTTGGGTAAACACCCCTGAATGGCACTTGGCGTAACCAAGGCAAACGAGCTAGGTGTAACCATAGCTCGGCATATGCTCTGTCGGGTGCAACCGTGATAGGTTGGGTAAACACCCTGAATGGCACTTGGCGTAACCAAGAAAAAGGAGCTCGATGTAACCATATCTTGGCTGATCCTCTGTCGGGTGTAACCGCGATAGGTTGAGTAAACACCCCTGAATGACACTTGGCATAACCAAGGCAAAAGAGCTCGACGTAACCTTAGCTCGGCTGATCCTCTATCAGGCGTGACCGTGACAGGTTGGGTAAACACCCATAAATGGCATTTGGCGTAACCAGGAAAAGGAGCTCGACGTAACCGTGGCTCGGCTGATCCTCTCTCGGGCATAACCGCGACAGGTTGGGTAAACACCATTGAATGGCACTTGGCATAACCAAGGCAAAGGAGCTCGGCATAACATAGATCGGCTGATCCTCTGTCGTGCATAACCGCGTCATGTTGGGTAAACACCACTTAATGGCACTTTGTGTAACCAAGGCAAAGGAGATCGGCGTAACCATAGCTCGACCGATCCTCTATCGGGCGTAACGCGTCAGGTTGGGTAAACACCCTTGAATGGCACGTGGCGTAACCAAGGGAAATAAGCTCGCCTTACCATAGCTCGGGTGATCCTCTGTCCGGGATAATCGTGACAGGTTGGGTAAACACCCCTGAATGGCACTTGGCGTAACCAAAGCAAAGGAGCTCGACGTAACCATAGCTCGGTTGATCCTCTGTCGGGCGTAACCACGACATGTTTGGTAAACACCCATGAATGGCACTTGGAGTAACCAAGGCAAAGGAGCTCGACGTAACCATTGCTCGATTGATCCTCTGTCGGGCGTAACCGCGACAGATTGGGTAAACACTCTTGATATTGGCAAATTCCTCTGTGCTGAGCTAATAACCGTTTACGTAGATTTCTTTCTTAGAATGATTTTTCTCCACGTTTACGGTAACCATCTTGACGAAGGAGTTATCCCATGCTCTTAGCTTATGAGATTTCTTTGCTAGCCGACCAGCGGGGGGCTTATTGTTAGGCTCTTTGCCATTAGTGGAGGACCCGCTTAGAGCTAAATAATAAGGAAGACCTGCTGGTTGCTTAGCTATAAAGGCTGACCTGTTGGAAATTCAGCCGCAAATGGATGAACTATTGATAACTTGGATATAGTTGTTGATATGTTGGGAGCTTTGAAATACATGTTGATAGCTCAGGTTGGCCTGCTGATAGGTCGGATACTCGACCGTGATAGATGACGTGTTGGGCGTTCAACCACAAGTGGATGAACTATTGGGAGCACAGCTCAATGTGTGCTTGGCCGTGAGGTAATGACCTGTTGGGAGCTTGTCCATAAAGGATAACCCCCACTGTAATGCCTAGAATTAATCCATGTATGGTAACTTAATTATTTGGGTATTGATTTGTTAATTACAGTATGATGTTGACTCGAATTTGGGTTACACCGAGTATGCTGTAACATAGATGATTTGATTTACACATGGCAAGGTAAAGAAAAAAGTACACATGGAAGGCATGAGTTTGATGCATGATAGAATTTTCACCTAAAATTCTCTACCAAAATTCTCTCCAAATTCCTTGGTTCTCTTGGCTTGGTTCTTGAAGTTCATCTTGGAAATCAAGTTGTAAACTTGTTTATGAAGTGAAATCAAATCTATTTGGTAAGAATTATGTGTTCTATGAACTTGTATATGAGTTGGTTCAAGTTAGAGCATGATATCAAAGTGGTATATGTTTTGATGCGATATGAGTTGAATTGAAGCATGTAAATTAAGGAAGAATACATGTATATAATGTTGTAGGGATGCTTCCATATTGCTTGTATGATGTTTTGGAGTTGAAAATGATGCTAAAGATATTAGAAACTCGATGATAGACATGAAATCGATATGTTATGAAATTGTCAGGATCGGGCGATCGATCGCTAGCCGTGTAGCGCTCGATCGTGTGAGGCCAAGAACAAATGAGGCGCTGGCTTGTTACCGATTGATTGCTAGGCGGCAATTGATCTCGAGAAGAGTAGAGATTGGTCCCCTAAAAACATAAAGTTTTGTGTTGAAATTGGAAATGTTAAGCGATCGATCGCTGGTTGAGACAGATCGATTGCAAGGGTTCTTAAATTGAAGCGATCGATCGCTGGAAAGGACCTATCGATCGCTAGGTCTATTTTGTGAAAATGTTAAAATTTGTGGAATTTGATGATGAAGCCTATTATAACATTGACTTGTTGATATTCATTTAGCATCATCCCAGGGGACATGTCAAAGAGGATGTTAAGTAATAACTCCTGCTTTTTTATCTTTTGAACGGACGAAAGGTACGTGTTGACGTACGAGTATTGTTGATACATGTATGATGTGTATATATGGTGTTGACTAGATTCATATTGTGGAGATATGAGATAGTTGTGAATGAAACGTTGTTGAGGCATGTGATTGATGCTGTGGGGCATGATGTTGTTGAGGCATGTGATTGACGTTGTTGAGGCATGAGATGGGACTGTTATAATGCGTGAGCTGGAAATTTGATATATATTGATAATATAAAGATGTGAGGAGGTTCCACTGACATATTGAGCGGAAAGGCAATATCATATATGCTCCTTTATAACAGGATGATGATTGACATTCATTGGACATGTCATAACATGTTGTTGTACATTGTTGTTTGATGTATGTACAGGAACAACCAAGGAGGAGTATTTCATTGCATGAAATACAGGAAGTTGTTTATACAATATTAATGCATCTTTATTGATGTTGGATTGTAGACATTATCGATATACTCATGTTGTGTGGTTGTTATGTAGAGACTCATAGACGGGAGATGCCGGGAGTGTGAGTCTACCTTCCGCGCTAGGATATAACTAGTCAATATTTAAACGTACGAGACGAGTTTGACATGTAAATGATGTACATGATGTTATGTATGAGAATAATGTAATCGAGAGACGTAGAGAAAATCTTGATCTATCGTATTATTATCTTAATCTTGTTAAGTAAAGAACGATATTAGTGAATCATATGCTTAATTAAGGATTAAAATGATGAGGCACCACACCCACCTGCAGAGTTGCAGAACTAAGGATGAGCTTCATCTGCGAAGCTGTTGAGATAAGGTTGATTTTTATTTGATGAGACAATGATGACATCCAGGGTAGCGTTGTTGAAGCGATGGGTGAACTTTCGCAAGTCGTGATATTGTTGTTTCATGACAGATAGACTAAGCAAGATCTTATGTACCACTAGCAAATTGGTGTACGAAGGCTGAGCTAAAGCCCTGGAAGAACTTTGTGGAGTTAAGCCCCAACATGTTGAACCATTGCTGGGCCGATCTTACTAATCGTGTTGAGGAACACTCTATACTTGACTCCGCCGAAGTATCAGCGCAATAGGACCACCTTCTCGAATCTCCGAGATGCTCCTGAGGATCTGTGCTTCAATCATACTCATCCATGCTTGACTGCTGAAAGTAGAGCGCGAGTTACTCCCTCTAAAATTGCGAGGGAGAAGAGAATCTCCTTTTTTTTAGGGTATGGACCTTCTCTTTAAGTTGCAATCTTAGTTTCTTCATCATATTACACATTTCTTCCATTTTTTCATGTACTTTAGGGTCTCCTGTGCTTTGGGTGAGATTTATCCCCTCGGCGTGGCTTCATTGAACTTCAGTGTCTTCCTCGGGATCTGGCAATGGTGTCATATCTCCAGTCGGTGGTGGGTGTTGATTCTTCTTAAGGGCTTTCTCCATAGTTCTGGAGATGAACTGGGCTAGATGTTCTTCATGTCTCCCAAATTCATCACCGGGGGCGCTTGACATTCCTATATTCCATAAGGGATTCAACTGTGTCTGCTCTTCTGCTTTCTTTTCTTCATGACATCTCAACGTCTTGGCCCACTGTTTCCCAAGTTTGTCGCGTGGAGGGGGTTGTTCGCACCTTGGTTTGAGAGATCTAAGTATGAGCTCAAGGTGAGGAGTTAAGGATAACATGCACCTTCAAAGCTAAGTATGACTTCGTGTTGAGGAGCTAAGGATGACATCCATCGAGCTAAAGGTGAACTAATGTTGGGGAGCTAAGAATGATATCCCTCGAGCTAAAGGTGAGAGCTCATGTTGGGGAGCTAAGAATGAGCTCACTGTGGGAACTAAGGTTGAGTTCACACTGGGAGCTATGGTTGAGCTAATGTCGTGGAGCTAAAGATGACTTCAAGTGGATGGCTCGAAGGTTACCTTGCCAGTTAATTCTTTGAGTAGTTTCATCAACCAACTTGTGAACCTTTTTCCCAAAGCATGGTATACGTAACGATCGTTGGGGGTGAGGTGTGCATATTCCCTTCTCCTGATCTCGCCCAAAGTCTTGTTGATGAACTTTGCGAGCTGCTCCAAGTTGACACCTCCCACATTCACCATTGGAGAGAGTCCTTCACTTCCTTACTTTGGTCCATGAGCATAATTCCACCATATTCATCTTTCTATTATTTCAAATACCACCTACCTCTACGTCTTTGCTCAAGTTTTCCCATAGACGGCCAAATGATGCTCAAGGTGAGGATTCAATCACTTTTCGGATATGTTCGGGTGAACTAGGGCCAATCTGTGAGTTGTACCTTCGGTAACTGGAGAGTGCTTGTTGACCTTCTTCTGGTGGCTGGAGCTCAACAACAACAACAACAACTAAGCCTTTAATCCCAATGAATTGGGGTAGGCTACATGAACAATAGAGAGAATCAAGTTGGGTCGGACACATGCGTCAGACTTCTCCAAACGCTTCTATCGGTCAACATATCTTCTATAATCCACTTGCACTCCAAGTCTTTGCGTATAACTTTGAGCCATGTCTTCTTCGGTTGTCCTCTCGCTCTTGTGAACTGGCTGAAACTGATGGGCCTACGTCGAACATGACCAAACCAACTGATTCCTCTTCTGGTGGCTGAAGCTCATCCATGTAAAATCTCCGGGCAAGAGCTAGGCCTGAAACCACGAACATAACATGAGAAGGGGGCCGGAAGGGTGTTCCGACATGTCCCCTCTGACGCTAAAGTCAAGCACTTGATAAAATGAGAGATCGTGCAAAGACGCTTCAAAGAATGAACATAGAGTGTACCTCTTTTCAGCAACGAACCTGGTATTTATAGGAGATGGAGGGGGAACAACCTGTAACCGACTGTCAGGAGCCTAGGAGACATTCTCTGAGTCGTGGAGAGGGACCAAAGTCCTAGAGTCGGGGACCAGAGTACTAGATCCGGGGACAGAGAGAGGTGTCACTATCTCCGTACGATATGCATGCAACTTTTAAGATCTGATTCGTACTTGAAGATATGAGTCGTACATTTTATCTGATTTGTGAGGCCGTGCTATAAAGTTTAGCTCGTCCATGCCAACTAGGATCTTAGCTCGCCACCATGCCCACTGGAAGTTAGGTTTATCTCTGTGAGTGAAACAATCCGAGGGAACACCAGGGGCCACATTAGATTCCATACGGCATCATATGAAAATAGGTGATGGGTCATCTTGAGAACTTATGCCTAGCCACGGATTTCATATCACTACTTAGGTCATTCAAGATCTTTGTCAGACCTTTAACTCTTATTCCCCTTGAGGACATACCGACACTTGGTAGCTCGACATGCTCGAATAGTGAGGTTGCTAGGAAAGGCCAACACTGGTCAGAAAGGCCGTCGGACGAGCTTTGAGCTCCCGTGGTAGGTGGCATGGGCGAGCTCTGAGCTCACCCGCTAGTTTGACTAAACAAAGTTGTTGACATGATTTGAGTGTAGCATGTTGGGAGTTAGGCATGCTCGGAGCTAGGAGCGTAACATGCTGGGACTACGCATGTTTGGAGCTATGCATGCTCGGAGGTAGGAGCTAGGAGCTAGACATGCTCGGAGCTTGGAGCTAGGAGCTAGGCATGTTCGGAGTTTGGAGCTAGGAGCTAGGCATGCTTGGAGTTACGCATGTTTGCAGCTAGACATGCTTGGAGCTTGGCATGCTCGGAGCTAGGCATACTCAGAGTTTTGAGCTGGGATCTATGAGCTAGGCATGCTTGGTGCTACGCATGTTGGGAGCTAGGCATTTAGGGAGCTGGACATGCTTGGAGCTTGGCATGTTGTGAGCTAGGCATGTACGGAGCTAGGCAATCTTCGTAGTTTGACATACTTGAGGTTGCTTGGGAGTTCTGGTGACTTAGCTCAGAAGCACCAATAATGCCGAACAACTGAGACGAGTTGGTGAGCTCTCCCAAGGTGGGCTGGGCGAGCTCATGGAGCTCACCCAACCAGGGGCAAATCTAGCCTTGACTTTGAGGGGGGCAAAAATATAATATATTTTATAATAAAAAAATTAATATAATATATAATTTTTAAAAAAAAAAATTGAGGGGGTCCTCACAATTTGGATTCTCCCTGTATTTTTATCCTAAAAACTATTCATATTCTATGACATCATTTTTTAAACTTACCCTCATAAAAATATAATCGAATCGATTTGTCATTCATTCATGCTTGATAAATGCACATGCGTAGTTTCAAAGTTTATGTAAAATTTACTAGAATATCTTCTTAAAAAAAATGATATGTCGCATAAAAATTAGTTTTATAAAAAAATTTATTTTTTTAATTGATTCCACAATTTATTAATTTGTATTATAAGGTTTAAATGAAAAATTGACGCGTAATTGAGTCATCTAAGAGTGAAAATGACCTTTGAATGAAAAGAAAATGAAAGAAAAAGGTGTTTTTTTAGTATGTCACTTTCTTCTTGATTAATCATTTAAACCAAAATTCTTATCGGTGAGTCACCTTCAAGTTATTCCCCATGAGTCTTGAGGGGGGCAACTACCCCCCTCACTCAAACACATGTAAATTTACCCCAGCACCCAACCAAGGTATTGAGATTTGGTCACTTTTCGAGTATGTTCGGGTGAACTATGGCCGATCTGTTAGCTGTTTTTACGGGTTTGACCCGTCTGGGTATCAGCCTGTTTCTCATGCAGTTATGTCAATCTACAGTTTAGCTAATGCCCCTGAATCTGCAAGAATGGATTGGTCCTGGCTTGCACCCCAGAAAGTTGAAATTGATTGTGCAAGTGGCTTGACCGAACAGCGTATGTTACTTTTTGGTCTTGTGAGAACACCTCTTGGTTGATATATGTTATTTTTAGATACCGATGACTTTTGTTTTCACAAAGTGTGACAACAAAATGAAAGGTGGTAAAGGGAGAAGGGCCGATGAGAACACGAGATTTTCAAAAATTGATCAGAAAAAATTATCGGCAACATCAATGACTAGCAGCATCACAGGATTGGGCAGAGACAAGAGCTTCTTTAGCATGTATTTTATAGTGGAAACCACTCATGCGGCAGAGAGGCTGAGTAATGGCATCGCATCCCTAAGGCAATTGTTTCAGTTAAACTATTAAAACTTGAGAAGGGACTTTTTCATTGTTCTGAAAGAAAGTGTAAATTTAAATAAAAGAAAACACAGTGAATTAATTTTCAATCCAACATTAGAAGAATATTAAACAATAATGGGTTCTTGAAGCACATTGGTATGGCAACTACATGAATCAAGCCCCAATTTTCATCAACCTAGTTGCAATTAAGAAGAAACAAGTTTAATCATAGCTTGTGCATGAATGGGTGGCAGGTTAGACTGGCAAAAGCTTTGCCATTTCTCCTGCTTCTCTTCTTCATTCTCTGTAAATGCTTTAAACAATGAACATACGATGCTTCTAGCTGCCTCCCTTGCTTCTGGGAGCTTATCGTTTAGCAAATTTGCCGCAGTTTGGATCAACGCTTCTAGACCATATTCTTTCATACTTTCCTGATCCTGTGAAGCATATTACACGTAAGATACCAAGATGTGCACATACTGTTTCAAAGTATGGTGTACTAGCAGCGAGTTTCTTGTTTTTTACCATCTTAGAGACACAACTCGAGATGGAATTTGCTGCTTTTGCTCGGACTTTGAGGTTTGAGTGCCCCACATATGCCTTGAGCTTATGGAGAAGAGGGAGAGGAGCGATGGACTCCACCATTGTCTTTAATCCTCTGTCTGCTTCTTCACATACAAATTTCTTATCTTGAGATGCTTTTAGAAGTAGCTGCAGCAACTGTTTAAAAACAAGAAGAAACGAATTTTTTTCTGATTTTCGTTAGAATTGTAAATAGCCATTAACTTAACACTATTGAGCATCAAGAAAAACAGAACCAATCTATTTAATGTACCAAATTGTTGAAAGAATCAGACGTGGTGAACTCAAGTGATTTTTCACCAAAAGCCTTGAATATATCAGAGGAAGCCATGATTGAGGTCTTGCACAATGCACTTCTTGGATTCTTCATCACTTTCACCATTACTAATACAACTTTTTCCCTACATACCCCACAAATCCATTCTAAGAAAATTCAATCACACTAGAAAAAAATGTTTAAATTGTGAAAAAATTATTTTTCGGATCAAGAAAAGTAGATTGAAACTTACAAAAGTGGCAGCAAGAGGGTGGAGTGAAAGAGTGCCAACCGCCTAACATCATTCAGTGACTCACAAACCTTCAACCAGTCTTTTGACTCGAGCCCTCCAACTACACTCTGAAAATCCACCAATTTTCATGTAATTAACGAAGAACAAATAAATCCAAAATGGGAAAGTGGGTGTTTTACTTGAACAATAACAAGCTCCATCAAGAATGAAATGAAACTGCGAGAAATTTAAAAATACCTGGATTTTAACTTCAGGGTCTTGAAACGCTTGGAGATTTTCGGAAGGAATATAATCTACGGAGACATCTGTAGAAGACGGCTGCCGAAAAGGTTGTTGGTTTTCATTATTCACACCAAAATCCGGATGCTGCTGCTGCTGCTTCTCCTTGTGAATCTGCTCTGTGATTTTCGCTTGTTTTTTGGGTCTTTCTGGTGTGATTGGCAATTTATTATCAAGTGATCTTAGTGCCATTTTTCTTGAAAGTTTTCAACCCTCACTTTGAAAAGAGAACGAGAGAATCTGCAAGTAAGAGTAAATTTGAGGACTGCTTTATTATAGAGCTAAATCCAGGAAAAGGAAATGAAAAGATTTTGCAACGGTCATCTGAGATTTGAAATATCGAGTCGAGGATGAACATAAACATACTTTTTAACAACGGTCATTTTCTTTTCTTTTCCTTTCTATTTTATAGAGGGCTAAAGATTTTCTATGCATTTTACGAGACTCGAACACAAATTTTTTTCAAAGTGGAGTGTACTTTTACTAAGCGGGCTAGGCCCGAAGCTCAAATTGGTCATTTTTCGGATGCTGAGCCTCTTTTTTTGTCTTTAACATTATTTTAAGTAATTAATTTTAAGGTGAAGTGATGAATAAATCAAAATTCTCAAAAGAAAAAAGAAAATTGTTATCAAAATTAGTTCAAACGCATCTAACCGGGAAATTAAGAAACTGACCTTTAAGGGCGTGTTTGCAATTGCTTATTCAAAGCACTTCTACGTTGCTTTTGCTTAAAGTTGGAAAAAGTTGCTTTTAAGCAAAAGCATTTAGTGTTTGATATTTAAATAAAAAAGCAGCTTAATAAACTTCAATTAATTACAAAACTGCCACAAAACAACTTAAAGCAGTCAAAAGCATGTCATGACATGCTTCTCAAATTCTGCTTTTTTTTTGCTTATTTTTAGAGAAGCAATAGCAGAAGCACGGAAATAAAACACTCAAAATCTGCTTTTTATCTGAAAAGCTGATAAGCAGTTTGCAAAAGCATTTGCAAACACCCACTAAATCTCCCACATCATCTAACTTATGTCATGTAATAGCTTTATGTGCCGTGTGAAGTGTGTGATGTGATAAGTATGAGCGTGATTAGAAAATATGAGATGTTGATATTATTGTTTTTATAAGATAAATTTTATTAAAGGGAATACAAGGGGTATTCCAACCCTAATTCAGGACACTAAGTTGCTAAGATAATTGTTTTCATATACCAAACGTACCACGAAAAACTAAACCGAATACAAAGAAAAAACTAATACAATCGATCATAACTCAAGCTAAAAGCTAAATGAAATAAATTAAAAGCTAAGCACTAACTTTTTAATTTTAGAAGAAATTTGTGTACGTCGTCGCAGCTACAAATAGTCCTATTATTTAACAAGTCGCTGCAGCTACAAATTTTTTGGCCGCAGCGATTTAAAATTTTGAGTTATTTGAACTTTTTAAATTTATATTTATAATTAGTATACTTTTATTTATAATTTATAATTTTCAAATATATATTTGTAGTTATAAATGTTGTAACAAATAATTTGTTTATTTGAAACAAGCTACAAAATATTTTCGTGTTTATTAATAGAATGATACAAATATTTTTATAACATGATGTGACATTTTAATTTCATCTATAGGTTACAAAATTGTATGTTTCTTCTGTTAATAAGTTAATTAGTTGAAATTTTTTGAATTTGAATTATTTGGAAGGAATTTCATATTTTGTAAAAATAAAAGGTGAAAAATGATAAAGTGATATATATCGTTTTGTATATATTTTTATTGATTTTTTAATGCTTGTAAATAAAGTTGGATTACTAAACCGTAACTTCAAACATGAGATTAAAAAAATAATCCAATCATGCTCTAATCAAGGACTTCAAACGGGGTCTTAGATGATGAATTAATTTACGAAAGACAATCTGTTATTGACATAAAAATGACGTTAAAAGATGTCCCAAAGAGGAGAAATATTCCAGAATTGGGAGAACCATAATTCATTTCCTTATCCTAGTTAGGGGTGAGCAAATATTTTTCGGATACCCGACTCGACCGATTGGATCTTACCAGATCGGGTCAGTTAATTTTAAAAAAATTCGGATCGGTTAAACCCAAAACCGACTAATATCACTGGGGTTGCTGTCGGGTTTTGAAAAAGAAACCAAAAATAATTTTGGGTAAATCCAAAAATATATGTTGCACGCTCTTTTTATTACCCAATTCCCGAAACCCACTTAATGTCTTCAAAACCCTATGATTTAAACTTTTGTTTTCAAATCTCACTTCTCCTTAGTCTTGTACTCCTGTTCTCCATGCTCATTTGGATGAACTTGATAGTTTTTGTTTATTTACAGCTTTTTGTCCAGTTTTTGTTCATTTCTGTGCACCGGACGAAAATTTGACGTCGGCTGGAATTTTGGCAAATATTTCGGCTTCCCGACAGTCGGATTTTTCCAAAAAAAAATCGGGTTCCTTAGTGTTTTACTACCCGATATTTTCGGGTAACCGAACCCGAAAACCCGACCCGACGCCCACCCACTCCTAGTTGGCTACGTGCAATTATATTTAGTATGTAACTAAAAAAGTAACTTTGAGGCACCATTTGAGGTGTGGGATAGGGATTAGTTATGTTAGTATTAATTTTTTGTCCCATGTTTGGTTTGTTTTTTTTTTAAGTTTATCTCGTCATTCCATTTTAGTCCAACTTTGTAACAAAATGATTTATATACCATTTCCAACCTATTTTTACTATTTCAAAAAAAACCAACTTATTTCCTCCAAAAATTGACATTCAAATTTTCAGAGCATTTTAATCACTATACCAAATAATAAAATTAATCCATTATTTTTAAATAAGATCAAACATTGTATAATTTATTACACGATATTATTTACTACCATCTCATAATTTTAATCATTGCATTATTTATCTCATCTCGAACTTCAAACGTTACCTAAAAATACTGGATTGTCATGAAAACTTGCCGGTCATATAACATTTATGAACAATAGATCAATTTGTAAATTTTGTAAAATAGAAATTTAGTGTGGTGATATATTGATGCTTGAGAGAGATATATATTAGATTAGAACATATAAATAAGCCACATAATTTTAATGTTCCCATGAACAGTAATTTTACTGTTCACATGAACAATAACACATTTTACTTATTATTTTTTTTTAAATTTTTTAATGAGGGATATTAATCATGATTTATCATTCTTTCTTCTTTCTTTACACGATGGTAGAAAAGAATGACATTTAAGATATTAACCATCACCTGCACATGAACAGCCGCCCTTTTTCCTTTTCCTTCTTTGGCATTTGTTTCTCGTCCCTTTCCTTTCCTCTTTTATCATTCTTTCTCCTTTCTTCTGCAGGTTTGTGCAGGTGATGGTGAGAGGCGCCGAGCTTTTGCTGCTCCCATTAATGCGGGTGATGGGTTTCACCGTGATTTAGGGTTATCGATGTCTTCGCATCGTCTCTTTCATGGGGTAAGTCAGGTGAGCTGTATTTTCTTTGCATTGCTCTGATTTTTTGGGTTTTGCCCAGCGGATTTAGGGATTCCTCGTTACTTTTACGTTGTGAGTCGATTGTTTCTTGCATTGGGATGTTGGTTTTCTTGCTATATATGTCGAGGGCGTTGCTTTTCTCCGTCTTCTCTTTGGCTCGGCGGGAACAAAAAAATTGAGGCTGATATACTTTTGTGGCCACGGCAAGCTTGTCATCGCCGGTGTTCTAGGTGAGCTACTGCTAACCTTTGTCAAGTTATATACAAGACTGGCCTCCCCTTTTCAAACTGAAACCGAAAAGGACCCCGACCTTTTTAAGATTGCCTTCTGCCGTCGCTTGCTATTTCTTAAAAATGTTGGCATTTGGCTTCGTTCTTTGATATTTGTTTGGTTTTTGTTAATGTTGGTGCGTTGTGTTATGGGTTTGTTGAGGTTTCAGTTTTTTTGGCTTTTTTTTGCCGTTTTCATCGTTGCCAGAATGTATATTACATGAAACAAATAATTAACAATAAATTGAATGCATTATGTTAATATTTCTTTGTTTTTTCTTTGCTCTTTGGTTAGTTATGCATGATACTAAGATTATTTGGACAGATTATTTGGACATGCTTGAATGTATTTGTTTGTGTGGCTATCTTGCGTAATGGAGTTCCAGTATATATACATGTAGAAATGTTTTTTGTTTAGATTTTCAAAAATTGGCTTATGGAAGTGCTAAAAGAGAAATAAGTTGGCATGTTCGTTCAAAATCCTTTCTTTGACAAGTTTTTGTTGCATAGTTTATGATTGAATTTTTTTAGTTTTGATTGGGGTAGTGTCTTTCGTTACTTCTTGCCTTCCTGCTGTTGCACGTAGCATGTTAAGTTAATTGTAATGATGGCTTTCTCCACAAGTTTGAAGGATCTGATCTAAGTTATCGTAATGTTTGCTTCCTTCAGCAAACTGGTCTATGTTCTCTGATATAAGATTGATCTATTTTATGATCTTTATTATTCAGTTGCTTACAGTACATTCTTGTCCTTTAATAGTCAATTGTCCGTAGTTTGTGTTGTATGTTTCTGGCGCCTAGAAGATTTATGCGATAGGTTTCCTGTTTCAGTATTCCTCGTGCTATGGTACAGAACACTATTCATGGATCCGGCCATTTCATATCACTTTCTGGTAGGGGAGCTTATTGGCCTGAATTGGTCCGGTCCGGACCGGAACCGGCCGGTTCCGGGGCCGTTAAGGTCGGAACTGGTCCGGTCCGGTAAGGAACAGATCGGTTCCGGTTCCAACCGGTTCCGGGTCGAATCGGTCCGTTTGGTTTTTTTTTTTCCCGTATTTTTTTTTCGTATATAACCTTGGTGCACGAAAATCATAAAAAGTAATTGGTGCATGAAAATCATAAAATGTAACTGGTGCACGAAAATATAACATTGGTGCACGAAAATCATAAAAAATAACTGGTGCACGAAATGATTAAAAAGTAACTGGTGCACAAAAATTATAAAACAATAACTGGTGCACGAAAATGATAAAAAGTAACTGGTGCACGAAAATATAACCTTGGTGCACGAAAATATAACCTTGGTGCACTAAAATATAATACTGATGCACGAGAATACAACAATGGTGCACGAAAATATAACCTTGATGCACTAAAATATAACACTGATGCACGAACATACAACCTTGGTGCACTAAAATATAACACTGATGCACGAAAATTAATATTGATGCACGAAAATTAACACTGGTGCACGAAAATTAACACTGGTGCACGAAAATATAACCTTGGTGCACTAAAATATAACACTGATGCACGAACATACAACCTTGGTGCACTAAAATATAACACTGATGCACGAAAATTAACACTGGTGCATGGAATTTTTTTTTTTTAAATGTAACCGGTTCCGGTTCCTGAACCAGTTCCAAACCTGTAGCACCGGAACCGGTGGTGCTACCGGTTTGGATTTAAAAAACCGCCCCGGACCGGTTCGATACCGGTTCCAGGGCGGACCGGAACCGGTTAGTCCGGTTCCGGTTTCGGACCGGACGATCCGGTCCGGTTTCGGACCGGTCCGGATCGACCCGGTCCGATAAGCACCCCTACTTTCTGGGTTCATCAATCTCACATGCACATGAAGAAATATGCCTAGACAATCACCCATAAGGTATGCTCTTGGGGAAACAAACTCAAACAGCTCGGACACTTGCCTTGATACCGGGGAAGAAATCGAGAAAGGTATCTCGTCCAAAATTTGCTTTTAGTGGCTATGGTTCTTTTCGGGACAAACGCATAATTGCATTCCTTATATGTGCCTTTCACGTGTCTGTACATATTTTTTAATATGTTTGTAGCCTGCATATTATAGGTAAGCTCACGTGGCTATTGTCGTAAAGGTTGAAGAAAATGAATCCAACCGCAGTAGCCAAACATCTCAATTTGCATAAATTGTTTTCCCCTTTTTCAGGGCTTTTTATGTACTCTATCAATCAAACCCATACTCTCTATGCAATATCAAAGTTTATGTGACCAGGGGAAAAAATGTTTGGTTCAGGGTTCACGAGGGGAAAAAAACCATTGACACGGAAATCTTCTAAGCATGTGGTGCTTGATGATGATAGCTCCGAAGAGGATGTAAGGCCCCGATATTTTGATTACGGTTAATTAAATATAATTTGGTGAATATTTGCTGTTTGTTTACTGCTGATGGTTTTATGTAAATATTTTGAATATAAAATGTGTGCTAGAGATTTAATGTGCATGCTATGGTATTATGTGAATATTTTGAGTTCGGATTATGTGCTGGATGCCTATGATGCATGCTATGGTATTATGTGCTGCACTAGGATATTATTTTATGTTTTTTTATTTTTATGGTATGCCCCTCGTGCGTCGAGGTCATGCCGAAATTTTGAGAGCCATTTGTTGGCATGACTCTAAAACAAGAAAATAAAATAAAATCTCCTGCTGTTTATACATAAATAATCATTTTGTTATAATTAAACACTTGATTAGGAACGGGTCCTCACAGAGAAGCTCGATGTTGGCCGCAAACTCCCCCGACAAGAATTGCCTACAGAAGGTTTTTGTCCCCACCTCATCACACACTTGTCATCCCTTTTATAAATGTTCCCTAAATAATGCGCTTTCCCTCTCTATGTTTAGATGCCGCTGAGGATGTTAGCAAGTTGAAGAGGTCAGCAAGAGGAAGAATTATCAAGCCGAAGAAATATCACTAAATCTCATGCCTTGTCCATTGTCGCAAATTCAACAATAGCTTCTTGCATGTTTGAATCACCAGTTATCTTTCATTTGCTTCTTGTGTGGGCATAAACTTTCGGTATTTGTATAAGCCATCGAATTGCATTTTGTCTGAACTAGATAGCAATCCTTTTGTTTGGCCTATGGTGTTCAACATTAAGCCACTTTTGGGTTTAATAGGCTTCTTCTCATCGCCAAGAGCTTGGGGCGTGGTACTGACTTTTGTTTGGCCCAACATATTTTGTGTCATATATACATGCAAATGTACGCTCGTTACGCATTAAACATCTTTTTATTCTCTTGAAATGTCTGTTCACTTTGTGTTGGGCGCTTTGTTTAACATATATCGGATTAGCTTTTCCCTGCACGGTGCCCAAATAACTAGTATATATATATATATATACAAGTTATAGACAGATATTCATGGTTACAAGATGAACAAGAAGGATATAAACAAGAAATCGTGTTTCAAACGCGACCCGCTTCATCCTTTCATAATTATTTTCAATTATATTAACCAAACAATGTTGCATCCACACAATTGATTATCTGCGGATGCAACTTTCATGTTTAAATTCTTGGGAAATCATGTACAAAATTGATCAAGAAAATGCCGAACTAATCCCCGGAGGGTCTCTCGCTAATACTAGGTTCTGTAATATAAATTTGGCTGCATATCATACACCAATTCCGGTCGAATATCGGCCTTCGGAACAAGAGACCAAAAAAAAAACATGGTAAGGCCGAAACGCAAGTGCAAGAACCTGGACAACTACAGAACAGATTAACAAAGGTTACTAACCAATCCTCGAAATCAGAAGTGAAAATGGAAATTATGAAAGAAAATAAAAGTAGACGAGCTTAAAAAGGATGCATGATTCATTTGTTTGATGTCCATGGATACATTTCAATGCGAAAGAAAGCTTCAAGAATGTACTTCAACCAGCAGTAGCAGCATAAATAAGTTCGATCTTGAATTATGAAGGTAATGAAATAACCAACTTATTTCATTTCAAGAAGACAAGCAGTCTCATTTTAAGATATACAAAGCAGTCGAATGGTTTCTTTTTGAGAATCAAAATCTGAAGTTTCATCAGTAACAAGTAAAGAAATTCCAAAGTGAAAATCCTACCTGCAAAGCAACATTTGCCATGCCCATGTGAAATGCCTCCATGCATGCCAACTTATATCATTCTGTTTGTTGATGGTATAGAAAAACATCTATGAGTTGTTGGTCAAAGTATCTTTGATAACTTATGTTGGCGATGGCAACACATGAACCAGAAACAAATTCAATTTCTGTTACCAACATCAAGTGCAGTTTCTGATATCATTGTGTTATAGCAGGCAGAATCAGGTATGCCTCCATTTGCTTTGAACCTTTCAAAGAGTTTATCAGCTTCCATAATATTCCCAGCCCGCAAGCCCATCATGCTGATATGCGTGATCACATTCGGTTTCAACCCTTGTTTCTGCATCTCCTGCAAAAAGCCTTCTTGAAATTTTTGAACCTTGCAGATCATTTATGAGGATGCTATATGATACAATACTTAGGTGTTGTGTTCAAGTCTTTCGTGGAGTTCCAGCAAACAAGAGCTTCATTTGTTTCCCCTGCCTCAACAAGAGCATCAAGTAACAATTCCACGTTTGCGCATTTGGCATTAAATCTCTGCATCATTTCTTCTATTATGAGATATGCTTCGTCAGTTCTACCCACCTTTCCAAACCCATCTACAAGACTACTGTACACTACTACATTTAACTCAATACCAACGGTTTTTGCTTCGTCAATTCTATTATGAGATATGCTTCATCAGTTCTATTATGAGATATGCTTCGTCAACTCTACCCGCCTTTCCAAACCCATCTACAAGACTACTGCACACTACATTTAACTCAACACCAATGGTTTTTCTTCATATAGCCAGTCAATCTTAGCAAGCCCATCAAATGACAGAACAATAAGTGACTACAGATAGTTGGTGACCTTTTGGTTTCATTTCTTCCAACAGCTGGTAAGCTTTATTCACCTTACCTGATTTGCAAAATCCTATAATAGTGTTGTAAGCTAGTGTATCTAGCACACATCCCTTTCCTTCGTTGAGTAAAATAGTTCACATGTCTCACGAGCAAAGCCTGCCTTTATGAGACCATGAATTAGTATTGAATACCTCCGTGCATCAAGCATAAACTGAGATTTAATCTCCTCAAATAGAGCCCTGCCCTTTTCAGTTTCATCAGCTTTGAAAAACACAATCCATGAAGTTATTGTAAGATAAGGAGAAACGCCTCTCCGAACCATTTCCTTGTAAATTCTGTGTCCATCTTCTTTTCTCCCAGACTTAAATCCGTGTATACAGTTGCATCTGGCATAAGTTCAGAATCTAACATTCGCTCATACAATCTATAGGCATCATCTACTCTGCCAGACTTTCCCAATCCATCTATCAATGAACAAGATGTGACTTTAATTGGGGTACAAACTTTATGATACATGCCTTCAAATATCGAGCAAGCCTCATCAAGTTTATTAGCCTTACACAACCTGTCAATCATAAAGTTAGCAGTCATTATACTAGGAAGTAAGCCGGTTGCCTTCATCTCATTTTGAATTTCTAAAGCTGTGCCAAATTTTCCGGCCTTGCAAAGCATGTCTACAAGAATATTGTAGGTAGAGAGATTGGGCATTAGTCAAGGCCTTGTCTGGTTTTCCCTTCTTCCCAAGGCAAGTAAGAATACTGTTGCATGCAATCACACATGGAATGGACCCCTTCAGTCTTTGCCTCTCCAGCAAACCAAATGCTTCATCAAACTTTCCAACTGAACTGTAACCCACGATCATGGTGTTATAAGCATATGCACAAGGAACTGTCCTGTTCTGCTCCATCTGCTCAAACAACTCAACTGCTTCACCCAAAATATTAGCCTTGCAAAGAACTCCTATCATGCTGGTATATGATAAATACATCAGGTCTGTAACATGGAATGTCATTTCGTGAAAGAATTTCCAAGCCATATCCACCTTACCAACCTTGCCAAAGCAGTCTATACATACATTGTAGAGAACGATGTCTGCATCAAATGAATTTCTCTTCATCTCATCTAATAAGGAAAGAGTAGAATCAACCCGGAAATCCCGAGCAAATACACGAACCAAAGTTGTAAACAAATGCACGCAACTTCATATCCTAATTCATGCATCTGATGAAAGAACGCAAGCATGAGATCTGGGTAATCAGGCTTATGACCCGCAGCCAAAGCACCTATAAGAGTTGTGTGAGCAGAAAATGCTGAATTTCCTAATAGATTGGATAATATTGTATTCCTCTTTCAATTTATAAGCTTTCACACAGCTGGAACTAACTCCACACATGTTTCAGATGATGGACCAAATCCAGCAAGACTGATCTACTCAAAAATGTGTTCAAACCTATCAAATTTCTTACATCTAGCCATTACCATGAGATGTGAATAGAATAGTATGCTTCAGGACAATTCACTTGATTGGTCATTCTCTCGACCTACCGAAAACAATTAACAGCTAACTCAACATCCTTCATTCTCCTCAACCCACCAATCACCAGAAGATAAACCTTTCTCCAGGGAAGGGTCCTCTAACCGCTTTCTAGAATTCCACACACCTTCTCAGCCTCTTATCTAACAGCTTCATGTTTTTAAACATTTTGATCTTCTACAGCATTCATAGGAGAAAAACTGCACTTTCGCTCGTTGGAAGATCTTTCATTTTCCTTATTAGCAAAAGAAACAGAGTTTTCCAACATAGGAGGATTTATCACTTACAAATGAAAATGTATTACAAACGTCACACCGAAGAAAGTCAGAACATCTCATGTAAAGCTGATTTGTTAGTCCTGTGTCAACACATACAAAGAGGAGGGAAAACATAGAGCTATGTGAGACTTAAATATATAAGATTCAACAAAATCGTTGATGACTCCAATATTTTCATAACAATGCTCAACTCGGAACTACCTTGCAACACACTCGATATAAAAAGGGGTCAGCCAGGGAAGCCATAAACCCATACATTTCAATTGCCATATAAAAGGAATGGAAAAAAGATGATTTTGCAGAAGTTTACCTCTATTTATTGAAAGGACCCTCGTTCATCAGCACTTGAGCTGTAGCCTGCAGATTCCTTTTCCAAATAGTCTCACAAAAATATATCAAGCAAAAATCTCAAACACATCTTGAAATTCAGAAGTCAGCGTATACAATTTACAGCACTTGGTTTAAGAATTGTAAACGTTCTAGATTCATATAAAAGCACGATCGTGCAAAGACAAATATCATTAAAATGAAAAGGAAATAATCACCTTTTAATAAATTCAGTAAAGTGATAAGACTCATGGTTGTAACAGCATATAAGCTCTCAAGCTCCAACTACAAGAAGTATCACATAAAACATTAAATGGACAGCAACAATGAAAAAGAAAAGAGTTGGCTTCTATATTGATTACCCAAATCCAATATGATTTGCTGAAGAAATCCTTGCAGCTCACACTGGCTAGTTGAGATGAAGAGTTAATCGGAAACCCACTGTGGATCAAGCGCTATACTTAACTTTCAAGATTAACTCCAAGTGTGAACAATAACAACCGATCCCTTTATATAAGAAACTTCCAGACCTACAACTATAAGAAGTGACAGAAGACAGGAATTTATTCTTACCTTTCCTGAAGAGAAAAGCACCGGAGATTAAGGGGTTGGTAGTGGTTGTTCTGGACGGCTACTATTACATAACGCCGATTTGGTGTTCCGATTAAACGCCGAGCAAAGAGTGGGGAGGTGGGAGTAATATGTCTGACAAAAGTAAATATCACTATTAGATTTAATATGGTTAGGAAAAAATAGGAGTTTTTTCATGCCATAAAAATTTATACTTTTTGTGAACTTTAATGAATGATTAAATAAAAATAAATACAATATATTATATTTTAACATTTAATTCTAGTTATATTATTATTATGATATATAAGTTGTTTTACATGAGATTACTTTAACCCGATATCTCAAACTCTCGCTTCAAACATGTTCATATAAAATACTAAATAATGTAAATGGTAAAAAAGATTTCAGAAACAAACAAACTTACCAGATTCACAATTTGCAGGCTAATTTATCTCACCGATCATACGTCCGAATCCTATAGAGCCAGTTTCACACTTCTATAAATCAGGTCTGTCGTTTTTTCTCTTTTTGGAATACTTTCAGAACCCTAGATTTAGTGTCTTCCTATTACGCTAAAAATTCTTGCCGGGTTAATTTCATCGTAAGCTACTACTTTTTGACCGAATTCCGAGAACCCATGTGGATTTTTCCCGCAAATTTCTGATTTGAATGAATCGACGTTTTTCTCCCTGAGCATGCGTTTGTTGTTGTTTATTCTTGATTATGGGGGCTTTAACTAGCAATCGAAAGCGAGGGGAAGACTTTAACAAATCACTGGTGTCAATTTCCCCATTATACTATCAATCACGCGGTCACATTGCGAAAAAGCTTAAGCTATCAGCTTTTACTAGTAAAAGTACGCAGGAAGATGATCCTCCAGTATCACCAAATTCTGTTCGTTCAAGAATCGCTTTGTACCCTGATCCAAAACAGACGTATTTGAGAGAAGTTCATGCGCCGGTTAGGAGATCAAGATTCTGTGCAAAGAAACTTGAGATTGATGCTACTTTCAAGGAAAGAACTGCTGAAAAAAGGGGTTTTTTTGGAACTAAATGGAGAAAGGCCATATTTGGTGCAACAAAGTTCTTTAGCGGACAAAATGATGTGTTCGTTCCGAAAGAGAAGGAAAAGGAGGTGATTCAAATTAAGGATGATGGTGAGGAGGAGGACCACCTAATAGATATATCAGATGATTCCGGCATTGAGGAGGTGGAAGTCGTGGATGCTTTGAACTATAAGTGGAAGGAGGAGCATAGGACTCCGGAGAAATCACCTAACTATGAGATTAAACCTGGCGGAAAAAGAACTGAAGTCTTTAGATTATTCTACAGTAAGTGATGTAAGTAATGTGAATGATAAGCTAGATGTTGTGGAGAAGGGGAGGGATTTAATTCTGTTGGACCAGGAACCAGATGCTTTGGAGTTTCCTGTTCATAAGAAGTTGTATGATTCAGCAAAGAAAAGAGATGGCAAGCTCCAAAGCTTATGTTTTCTCATTGGGTTTTATGAAATGTGTGTTCAAGGGTTTCAATTTTTGAGGCCTCATAAGAAAGAAGAGCAAATTAAGGTGACATTTCAGATTGCTTTTTGGAGGAAGTGTCTTGCTTGTGAAATTCTTTGTTTAGCCTTGTATCTCATAGTGTTTTGATATTTTCCGACTGTGGAATTGAATTCAATTGCAGGATGTGGCCAACGAATGTTTTATTTCTCTTACCAAGGAGGAAGAGGATGAAGTTGATCGGGCCTTGTCCAATTTCAACAGGTACCACACTTAATCTTCACAATTGAACTGGATCTTGATGTTTCACTTTTTTTTTAATTAGTTTTGAGTCTGTTCAAATTTTACAGGAGAAAGGTTTTGGTGAGTCATGAAAATTCTAATATTGATATTACTGGCGAAATATTGCGGTGTTTGAGTCCTAGGGCATGGCTTAATGATGAGGTGACTTTTTTTCTTTATTTGCCTGGAAAAGAAACTGGAAAGATTCTAGCGAGCCCAAGGAAGCTATTGTTGCAAGTTATGACATGCTTCTTACTTTGCAGGTCATTAATGTCTATCTAGAGTTGTTGAAGGAAAGGGAAAGAAGGGAGCCACAAAAGTTCTTGAAATGCCATTTCTTTAACACTTTCTTTTATAAGAAGGTCTTCTTGCTGATTTTACACCCTTTTATTTCACTTTTATGAAAAGATATTATAGAAATTTATGCTCAAAAAATTTGTGTGCCATTTTGGTTTAAGTGGACCATGTTGATTTGATGCACACTGCAATTACTTTCTTCGCTTCTCTATGCTGAGAAATGCAGTCATGCACCCGAACCCTTAAAATTGATAAGTGCTATGTCATGCTATTGCTTAATCTGCTCGGGATCAGTATGCGGCAAAATCGAGAGTCCCTCTTTTCCGAGTAACTACTCTAGTGACTTATAAACCCTCTTTTCCATGTGAGCTACTCTAGTGACTTATAACCCCTCTTTTCCGTGTGAACTACTCTAGTGACTTATAAACCAAAGTGATATTCTGTGAAGACATATTGTGCAAGACAAATTTGTTTGGAGTTACTGAGAATACTTAAGAACGGTGGTGTCAAGATATGAATATCATGATAGTACATATTCTTTAATAACACCACTATATGGATGCCTTTGTACATAAAAGAATGTGAATGAAAAAGTAAAGTTGGTTGATCACAAAAGACTCAGAAGCCTTTAATAGGCTGAGAGGTGTGCAGTGATTGATTTTTTCCAGTTTTCTGCCTTTTAAGATGCCATACATTTAGAAAATTTGACATCTCTATTGTTAAATAGTCTGTGACCTATTATTGAGGTTCTGATCTTTGAAACTCAAGTGGAGATGCTGTGACTCTCTGTATCCTACGCAAAACGGAAAGTGATCAAAACGGAAAGTGATCATATACCAATTATTCCAACAAAAATCAGTTCGCAGCATGGCAAATTATCAATTCATATATATTCTATAATCTTACTTTAGTTTCTTTAAACCTGAGTGTGCCTGGTTGCTTTATCCAAGAACCCTAAAAGGAAAGTCCACCAAATATTCATCTTTCATACCTTGTACAAATCTCCATTTTTCCATCTAGAACAGTATTATTTACGTATCTAACTTCTTTTCAGCTGATTAGTGGCAGAGGTGGCTACAATTTTCAATCAGTTCGAAGATGGACTACTCACAAAAAGCTTGGATATAGCCTTTTAGAGTGTGATAAAGTAAGCATATACATAATTAAAAAAATTATTTTTTCTCTGTCAAATCAACTCCATTTTTCAATTTTTATTTACTCAACTTATCTAATGTGATTCTCGTCTGTCTTAGATTTTTGTGCCTATCCACCAAGAAATCCATTGGTGTTTAGCAGTTATTAATAAAAAGGATGAAAAGTTTCAGTATCTTGATTCACTCAGAGGAGTTGATTCTCAAGTCCTGGATGTACTGGTATGATTGCTATCTTGTAAGGTCTCTTGAGATTTATTTAGTAATTGTTTTCTCAAACTATCTTTTAGTATAATACCATATATTTCTATTTGGATTCTCTCTATGTTGTTCTTTGAATTTGAATATGGTTAGGCACATTTTTTTTTCTGTTGTACGTGCTGAGGGTAGGAGGTGTTCTAGCATATGTGATTTAGAAGTGTCTAAAAGCGAAACGGAACAAGTTAACACTTAGTAGCTTAGGAATTGTATATTATCGATGTTGTGAACAATTTCACTTGAAGGAGAATGGTTAGATTTCTCTTTTAGCTTAAAAACTCTCTCACAGGCTTTCATTATTCTATGTCCATGTATTTTCATTGCTTAGTTAATTGGTGAAATATTGCAATCTTGGAGTTATATTTTAGATTTTATTGGTTTGAACTTTGAACTTTTTGGAAGGTATTTGGTTCATAGTTCTCTGCTGTGGAATGACTTCATATAAATGCAGGCCAGGTACTATGTTGATGAGGTGAAGGAGAAGTGTGGGAAGGACTTAAATGTTAGTTCGTGGGAGAAAGAATTTGTCACGGATCTTCCAAAGCAGGAAAATGGGTAAGTTTAACTTTTCCGGTATCTGCCTGTCTCGTTGTGCATTGGCAATTCTTTTGGTGGCTGGTTGCGTAACATATTCTAAGTTTTAGCATCATCTGGTGGAACTACATTGTTGAAAGACTCTGCATACTGATATATGAACCAGGTCGACAAATTTGGTAATCAGTGATTCTGGATTTGATCATACCTTCTGACCTACTCATTGAAGGGTGGAAAATGATCTATCTTCAACACAAAAGGCAGAAAAATGTTATTATTATTTATCTTGAAAACAATATCGCAGTTCTTGAATTCAACGTTTGTCTAGGTTAGTCCAAGTTTCTGGTTTAAGATGTTGAGGAATTGTGGGTTGATGATCCGATCATGTTTTCTGTATGTTTTCCCTTTGAGACTTTGTCCTCCTTCGCTTCATTCTTGCCATGACCAGATAGTTTTTTTGAATTAGTAGTACTGAATTGTCCTACTTATTGAATTAAATATAAGCTGACTTTCTTTGTGTTGCCGCTGTTTGGAACAGGTTTGACTGTGGTGTGTTCATGGTCAAATATGCCGATTTCTTTAGCAGAGACATAGGCCTATGTTTTAGCCAGGTAAGCCTTGTGCTGGATGCTTGTGTATATATTTGCTCATCTCCCCCTCTGTCCTTCCTGCAAACTGAAGCTCGTACAATGTTATATCTAAACTGTAAAGCTCGTATGGTCTTCGAAGATTTTAAATACCCCATGAAGATTATCCCTGTTTAGTCCATTTTGACTGCAAATGGAGTAGTAGATAATTTTGATCGGTGTTTGCAACGAAACTTGGTTCACTCTATCTTTTATAACTTTGGAAAAAAAATCACCAGCCTGTGATGTGAAAATTCTGACCGAAATTCTATGTGCTGCAGCAACATATGCCCTATTTTAGGCGAAGGATAGCAAAGGAAATTTTGAAGCAGAGAGCTGAATGATGAGTAAAGAACTGTACTTCCAATTTGTTCAAGTCAAAAGCAATTGATATTGTATCTGTGCCTGTGGATGAAAATTATTTTTTACTGGAATATCCTCTTACAGAATCAGTCCTTCAGAATCACGTAGGCATACATATTATATAACAGCCATAAATCTGACAGTGACAATATTATATCTGTTGAAACTAAGGTGAAATCGAAAAAATGGGAGATTTGATTTTTTTGTTGTGGTATTATATTTCAATATGTCTTATGTGATAACATTCACAAGTGTCTTTGGCTTTTGTTTTGGCGGATTTCTTATGTGTGGATCAGGAGGATTCATATAGTCGACCATACTCAGTAGAATAAAGGTCTGATTGACGACGATGGTTTGTTATTTTGTAATGTGATAGAGAAGAAAGGAATGTAATCGTATGGACTTTGTGATCTGTGTTGGACTTTGTTTAGCGTATTGTAGTTATTTCTTGATTCTGATACTTGATGTTATGTTGTGCTTAATAATTTAGTTGACTACAAGGTGACCGATAAGCAAGATACTTTCTCGGGTTTTGTCTGGGCTATCAATAGATACATAACCAAATCTATATTTTAGTGAAAAAAAATGATCCTAAGTAGAAAGAGAATTGCAAATGCAAAGCTTGCATCCACTCTGAATACGACAAGTGCAAAGTGCCAATCACATTTTTTTCATTACAAATCTTGAGTACGTGCATGGTTTGAGCCAAAGCAACTCGAAGCCAAGCATCAAGCATACAAGAACAAGCCTTATGTTTCCTGGTAGCAGTACTGTAATTCATTTTGCACATGAAATGAATTCAGCAAACAGATCGCTTCATCCTTGGTACACAATAATTAAACGTTTGTTATATTCTCATTTGAATGAAATAACTTCACCGGGTCATTTTGTTTACATATTTGACATTAAAAAGTAAGCTGTACTTCGGCGAAAGAAGCCGAAGATCAAAGACCAGGTGCCTGCATTAAGGTTGGGTATTGGCTGATGAATATTTGCCTTACCGTGGTACTCTCTTTCTACTCAATATTTCCTGCTCTTTCAATCGATGCTGGAACCTTGCAAGGCGAGCTTGAAGGCTTACAAGACTGGATGCTTTGCGTGAGAGTACAAAGCTTAATTGGGTCACATAATTGTCAATATGGCTTCCTGGCTGGTCCACTTCTGCCAACAGTTTCATTTCCTGGAAAGCACACCAAAACGGGTCAATTCTCGCCAATTCATCTTCTTCAATGTTCTCAAGTGTGACAATATAAGAGTATTCCAGCGGTAACACGAGAATCTAATATGATTGTTTGTTCAAATGAAAAACTTTAAAGAAAGTTAAAACAATTGTTTGCTTACTTCACGAACGATCTCCATTGTATCTTCAATCTCTTTTCGATGAGCTGAAATGAGGGCCTTTTCTTCCTATACACACAACAAAATATTAAGTGCATGGCCCATGTACTAATAAGACTTACGATACAAATAACACATTAACTGAGGAGACACTGAACCTCAAGTATCTTCTCGATACTTTCGTGAGAAGGTGGCTCAGACACATACTGTTTAGCGATGGTGCTGGTTACATTAGAACTGTCTATATTTTGCCGCTGCTTATAGGTGCTAGTTGGTATATCAGAATTGTCATTCTGCGAGTAGAAAACTGAGTGGGCCTTTTGACTTGTAGAACCCTTGAAAATGTTTTTAATATCAAGCCGTTCTGTTTTCGACCCACAAGCAGTATCCCCACTTTCCTCATGGCCGTTTAAGGTATATTTGGAAGAAAAACTAGAGGGTAGTTTCTCATCATCAGTAGAAAAATTATAAGGTGAACTTTCCTTCTCTAAAGCCCGTCCACTTGTACCCACTGCTCTAGATTCTTCACGTTGCTCATAAATATCCTCTGTCTCAGCAGAAAGAGACAAAGTTGGTGCTGATGAAGATTCCTTCATACTAGGTGGCAATAAACTAGCCTGATCCTTCCTCGGATTACCACTTTTGGATAGACTTTTGACCCTGTCAAATCGTAGCTTTCAGCTTAAGCTGTGTAAAATTTGTACGTGACGAATCAAGTAGCGTGCACATGGGAAATCAAATGAAGAAAGAAACCAGACCTATCAGCATATCTCAAAGTATTGAGAGTATGTTCACACGAACCAGCATTTGGAGAAATGCACGAGATCATGACAGTCCTTGAATTTCCAACAAAGGAGTCACGAAGAACCTCAGTTAGTTTGCTTCCACGGAATGGGATGTGAATCTGGTCATTGTCAAGAGCACGAATACACTCCTTTAGGGCCAGAAGACTCTTGTTGATTTCTGCGCCTTCAATCCTGGATACCAACAATAATATATCCAGATATAATCCCCAATCATTCATGAATTAAAGGATTTTGAGAATAAACTAGAGCACGTGTTAAATAGGGCCCAAGAAAAGCTCTAATAAGGCTTGGTGACGAAATTTTCAATCCAAAGAAGCTCGTGACCTTAATAGATTTCCATATATCAGTTAACAAAATTGCCCAGTTTATCACCAAAAGAAATATCAAAAACTCTTTTCTGGAAACTTCAGTAATTTATCCGAGAAATGCTTCTACGTAAAGGTGTTGAAAACATCATTCAATCAACTGTCAAGTCGATCATTAAAAAATAAAGAAGCAAAAAAGTAAAGAAAAAACAAACCCCAAGTAAGAATAATCTAAGACCAGCACAAAATTAAAATTGGGCTATTGCCCATTCTATAGGTCTGTTTTCCAGAAAGCACAAGATTTAATAGTTGAACACCAAACACAACCAAAACCTTTTTTCTGGAATCAGAAAAAGAACATTCTAGTACACCCTCTAACCGAACCCAAACCAAAAGAATATGAGATACGCGTGTAATATATTCTCCACAAACTTCAAGATCAGTCAAAACAAAATTAAAAAGGAATGTACCCGACAAATAATCAAGAAAGGTGTTTCTTACTTCAGATGGCAAAATCATTCAAAAACAGCGTAAACTCCAGAAAAATAGGTAACAGCTTGAAAGTATGACAAGACAAAATATGAAGTTCTCATGTGTACTGAAAAGGTTTATTTTGTGGAAGAACCAACAGAGGATATTAAAAATCTTAGGTTTATTTTGTGGAAGAACCAACAGAGGATATTAAAAATCTTTAATTTGTCTAGCTCAAAAAAGTGTGAGATACAAACAACAATCAATTGCCGTGAATTTCTGAAGGAAATTATCGATAAGTAAGGATCAAGAGGTTAGATTAATTTAAACTAAGAGATATGTATTATCAGTCTTTAGTTTAGTTCAAATTAGAGATAAGAGATTAGATTTGATATTATCTCACAGGAGTAGAAGTTTTTATAAATATCAAGACATTGGGTTGTAATTTTATTCAGTTTTTCAGATCGTTAATAATAGAAACGAAGAGTTTCTTCTTCATGTTCATGTTTTTTCTTCACGAACACTTATATGGTACCAGAGCCTTCGTTTCGATTTTGAATCAATAGCCGATTCGTTTTTTTTTTTTTTTTTCATTTCGATGGTAAAGATGGTGTTTGCCGGCGTCAGCGGAGGTTCGGATTCTGAGATTTCCTCAAAATATTCTCCGCCAAATGTCTCACTACCACACACCACCGTGTTTGAATCCACATCCCTTCAAATCACGGGTCACAAATTAAATGGCAAGAACTTTCTTCGATGGTCTCGTTCTGTCCAAATGGTGATTCGAGGAAAAGGAAAATTTGGATATCTTGATGGATCTATACCACCACCGTCAGCCGATGATCCCAATTATTCTCAATGGGATGTTCAAAATTCGATGGTGATGGCGTGGTTAATAAACTCAATGGATGAAGCAATTGGCTACACATACCTTTTCCATCTCACAGCAAAGGAGATATGGGGATGCTGTGACATTGGCATATTCTGATCTTGAGGATTCGTCCCAAGTTTTTGAACTTCGAAATCAAATACGCAATCTGAAACAAGGAGACGGTAACGTCACACAATATTTCAGTAAAATTAAGCGTCTTTGGCAGAAGTTCGATTTATTCACGTTTTGTGAATGGAAATACCCAGCAAACGGAATTCTGTACCGCAGGATGGTGGCTAAAGACAGTGTCTATGACTTTTTGGCCGGTCTTCATCGTGATCTGGATGAGGTCCGGGGCAGAATTCTTAGCATAAAAGCACTACCCTCTATTGACGAGGTATTTGCAGAAGTTAGGCGACGAGAGGAAAGCCGGAAAAGGGTTATGCTTTCGGACATGGTTCCTATCCCAGAAAATTCTGCACTTGTGACCCATAGTCCAGACAGTAACACTGATCCGAAAATTAAGGATAGAAAGCCTTGGTGTGAGCGCTGCAAACGACACTATCATACGGTGGACACTTGCTAGAAAATCCATGGAAAACCCGTAAATTGGTTCCCAACAGATCAAAAATAAAGGGAAGAAAAGAAGGATTCCAGGCCACTGGATCTTCGGAGACCTCAATCACTGATTCTGAAACAGTATTCTCCAAAGCCCAACTGATGAAACTGTTCTCAGTCACATCAGTTTCGAATATAGCAGCCCAGGGTAATACATTCACGGCCCAGGGGGATATAACTCAAAAAGGTGAGACTTGGATAATTGATTCGGGGGCTTCGGATCATATGTTGTCAAGTAAGAAATTTTTTACCAATTATATATCATGCAGCAATAATAAAAAGGTTAAAATCGCAGACGGTTACTTTACTGATGTTGCGGGAAAAATAATATCATACTTGATTCTTCAATTTTTCCCCAAGATGTATTACATGTGCCCAACTTAGTGTGCAATTTAATCTCCATTAGCAAACTCACAAGGGACTTAAATTGCTCCGTCCATTTCACACCATTCAATTGTGTTTTTCAGGACCAGATTTCGAAGATGGAGATTGGCAATGATAAGGCAGCAGCTGGACTCTATTACTTTCAGGATAATTCCTTCGTGAGTCATTTATTGATGATCATACTCGTGTGTGTTGGGTGTATCTTTTAAAAGAAAAATCCGAGGTTGGGAAAATTTTCCGAAATTTTTATTCCATGATCAAAAATCCATTCCATACATCAATTCAGCAATTGCGTACCGACAATGGAAAAGAATTTTTTAATTCCCACCTTAATGATTCTTACTAGATCATGGAATCATCCACCAAAGTTCTTGTGTTCATACACCACAACAAAATGGAATTTCGGAACGAAAAAATTGACACATCTTAGAAGTAGCAAGCTCTCTTTATTCACGACAAATGTCCAAAAGCATTTTTTGGTGGATGCAATTTTGACGGCGTGTTATTTGATAAATAGGATGCCATCTAAAGTCATTAATTTTCACACCCCACTTGACTGTCTCCATAATTCCTTTCCAGATTATCGGACCTCCTCCACTCTTGACCCAAAAATCTTTGGTTGCATCGCATTTGTCCATGTTCATGAACCTAACCGAAATAAGTTAGATCCCCGGTAACATAAATGCATCTTCTTGGGCTATTCCTCCACTCAAAAGGGGTATAGGTGTTATTCGGTTGATAGGAATCAATATTTTATCTCTCATGATGTCACGTTTTTCGAAACAACTCCTTACTTTCATCCAAGCCTTCTGTAGCTCCGAGCAAGGGGGAACAGAAGTCCACGAATCCTTCGACACTGGTAGTCCCCACTACCTGGGAATACTCTTGGATGGCTCCTACCTTCCCAACAACAAATCCAATACACAAACCTTTGAACCCCTTCTCCAACACCTAGTCCGCCCACCTTTCCGAATACCATACCACTCGGACAATCAACGGCAGGGGGGAACTTATACAGTCGTTCCCTATGCATTTTACATGAAAGAAATGTCCAAACAAAGTAATACAACCAGCACTCCTTGACACCCATGATCCCAATTTGAAATCCGCGTCGAAAGAAAAATTGAATGTCCTGCAGGCTGATACAGAGGGACCAAATGATTCGGTTGGTGATTGTGATATACCGATTGCATTACGAAAGGGAACTAGATCTTACACACAACATCCGCTGGCTAATTTTGTGGGATATGAACACCTATCATGCTGTTAAGATATTAATCTCAAATCTTTCCAAACTGAAACTCCAAATACAATACAGGAAGCTTGGAATGATCCAAACTGGAAAAAGGTTGTCCAAGAAGAAATGTGGGCACTTGAGACCAATGAAACTTGGGAAATTGTTCACAAACCCAAAGACAAAATACCAGTTGGTTGTAAGTGGATCTTCACCATTAAGTACAAAGCTGACGGAACAATTGAACGCTACAAAGCAAGGTTGGTAGCTAAGGGTTATACTCAAACATATGGTGTTGATTATCAGGAGACCTTTGCTCCAGTCGTCAAAATCAGTACGGTAAGAATATTATTATCCTTAGCTGCGAATTTTGATTGGCCACTATATCAATTGGATGTAAAAAATGCGTTCTTAAATGGAGATCTTGAGGAGGAAGTGTATATGGAACTGCCACCAGGCTTTGATGAAGAAAGTAAGAAAGGAAAAGTGTGTAGATTGAAGAAGTCATTATATGGTTTGAAGCAATCACCACGAGCCTGGATTGACAGATTTACCAAAGCAATCCTGAAACTTGGTTACCAACAAGCCAACACAGATCATACATTATTTTATAGACATAGGGAGGGGAAAAAAACTCTCCTTATTGTCTATGTGGATGATATTGTACTCAAGAGATGATGATATTGGGATCTCTGTGTCCCAACGGAAAAATGTGTTGGATCTACTAAACGAGACAGGAATGTTGGGTTGTAAGCCAGTCGATACTCCCATGGATCCTAATCTAAAGTTGGGAGGAAAAATGAGTAGCAATCCTGTAGATAAAAGTAGATAAGCGTCTAGTTGGTAAACTGATTTATCTCTCCCATACGAGACCAGATATAACCTTTCTTGTAAGATGTGTTAGCCGGTTTATGCACGCTCCATTGGAAGAACATATGGTGGTTGTTTACAGAATCTTAAGATATCTAACCAGGAAGAGGATTGTTCTTCAGAAAAACAGAAGCAACAAACATTGAAATTTTTATTGATGTTGACTGGACAGTATCAATAAGTGACAGAAGGTCCACATCTCGATTTTGCACATTTGTTTTGGGAAATTTGGTGACATGGAAAAGTAGGAAACAACAAGTTGTAGCAAGGAGCAGTGCTGAAGCTGCATTAAGGGCAGTAGCTCATGGGGTATGTGAGGGATTGTGGTTAAAAATGATGCTTGAAGAACTAAAGATAAACATCTCAATACCACTAAAATTGTGGTGTGACAACAAGGCTGCTATTGACATCAGTGACATCACTCATAATCCAGTACATCATGTCGAACTAAACATGTGGAAGTTGATAGACACTTGATTAAAGAAAAGATTGATGAAGGAATAATCGACATATTTCATGTATCAACCTCAGAACAAACTGTCGACATATTAACGAAGGGATTATTCAATCCACTATTTGAAAAATTTGTAGACTAGCTTGGAATGTACAATTTGTACACTCCAGCTTGAGGGGGGTATTGATAAGTATGGATCAAGAGTTTAGATTAATTTAAATTAAGAGATACGTATTATCAGTCTTTAGTTTAGTTCAAATTAGAGATAAGAGATTAGATTTGATCTTATCTCATAGGATATAAGTTTTTATAAATATCAAGACATTGGGTTGTAATTTTATTCAGTTTTTCATATCGTTAATAATAAGAACGAAGAGTTTCTTCTTCATGTTCATGTTTTTTCTTCACGAGCACTTATAGAAAAAATACCGAGTTTGCCGGTCATTATCTGTAGTGTCGGCCCCTCTCTCACTACCAGCAAGATCAATGAAAGAAATCTTGCCAACAACCTTCGCGTTCCTGGCATCCTTCCCATCAATATTTCGTTTAGATTCTTTCACGTCATTGTGCTTCTTCACAGCCAGTTGCAATATTGCATGAGATCTGGAAGATTCTTCATTAGCACCAGTAGAACCTGTGCTTCTCGCTGCATTTCCCTTCTCAATGTATTCTTTCACAATCTGTACATCCAGCACTTCAAACTCCTGCAGTCCAACAATGCAAACTTGTTGTCTTCCATCCTCTCTCATACAGAGTTTCCTATATAAGAAAAAACTTAAAAATTTAGCCTAGATAACAAGCTATAAAAGAAAAAAGAACAGGATTTAATGATCACAGCTCACAAATCTGGAGGTTCAAATTCAGAACCTAAGGGAAAAAAATCATAGCTTGTCATTTTAATTACAAGTACGGTAATGCTGTGCATTTACACATTCAGTTGCTTTAGTAACGCAATTGTAATTTGAACACAAAATAAAGGAGACCATGTTAGAATACTAACTTCCTATCACTAAGAAGATCAAAAAGTTTTCCACCATATATCTCAAAATAGCTAAGCCACAGCTTGAATCTTTGATTACGATAAACTGGCTGATGCATGAATCTAACAAGGTCTGCTGCAGCTCTAAGAGGTAGCGGCTGCATGGTGTATGTCTTCCCACTTCCTGGAGAAAGAGAAGATATGAAGTCATTAATCCTACAGAACCATAGGAGCTTAACCCACTAGTTGAAAACAGACAAAACAGACAAAAATCAAATTTGAGAACTCCAGTTCACCTCAGCACACTAACTAAAGCAAAACAAAGTCTTGAACCAAACCGGTTTCATCCAAAGAATCAGGAATTCTCAGAGAAAGTTGTTGAAGACAAGATACTTCATGATGTATTTTTTTATACCAAAAAGAATTCCATCACAAAATATCCCTACAGGTTCTTTGACTCACAATAGTATATTCGCCTCATGCACCTTTGTTCATATAGATTTTATAGTTTAAAATGAAATTGGATCAAGATACGAGGAAAGTGTAAGATGGTGTTGATGAACATGGATAGCAAATTTATCCAGAATGGAACCTCGTAAAGGTTTTGGTAAACAGAATGTAGTACATTTACATAATGGAGTTGCACCTGAACTCTACATGCAGGCCACATAATATAAGGCACATTAGCGTGCTGAAACATTATAAAATGTTAAGGACAAGCAAGAAGAGAAAGAGAAACCTACCTGTCTGAGACATTATAAAATGTTAAGGACAAGCAGTAAGAGAAAGAGAAACCAACCTGTCTGACCATATGCAAAACATGTTGCTTTGGTACAACGAAAAATGGTAGGTATGATTGGCTCCACAGTGTTACTGTATACCTAATTAGACAAATCACAACAAAAGTGAGAGTGTAAACAGAAATACCAACATCCCCAATTATTCCCAAACTTAGCATACACCAACCACCCAGAAAAAAAGCAATGAATTTTTTTTTTCAGCATTAACTCTCAATCAAATCCACCCAAGCCAAGAAAAGAGAAAGAAAGACCCAAAAAAGACCATTCCATCATATTTTCTTAATCAAGGCATTACCTCATCATTCGTTACATGCTCATCCAGAACCGCATCAAAACAGAACTCATGTTTATCCACATAAGCCGTCAGGTCCACCTTCATCATGATTCTAAAATGTGAGTTCCGAATGCCAGAAAACTAATGGAAATTTATATGCTCAGTTCCATATTGATCTCTACATCACATTATCAATTTTGAAATACTATTAATGACGTTAAAACATTTTGTACCTTTAATTTCGGTTCATGAACTGTTAAATAAACATCATCTGACACAGTGACAACATCATCCTCTTTCCGAGCAATTTCCTTCTTGTTTAGAGGCCTCTTGCGGACCTGAATTCAGAGGAATGATGCGCATATATTTCTCTCTGTCAAGACACTCGAAATAGCAATATAAGACTGCATGGCTAGGTAATCCTACATCAATCACTTCCACAAGTTTGCGACATACCACAACTTTAATCTTGGCCACATTGTTTTCCCTCGAATTTTTCTCCTTCTCATTTGCAAATAACTCTACAGAGGCTTCTACATCGTTTTGCATTCTCTGTTGTCTGCTAGCTATCTCATCATGGTCGTTTCCAAAAGTTGTAGTGACAGCAGGCATGAAAGGTGATGGCTCAAATGGCTCCGAGATAACATGCTGAAAATAAATTAAATGAACTTACATGGTGTCTTAGACCATTCCTAGTTGCTACAAGAAGAATATTGTTAACCCTCAATAGTAAGCATGGCTTACATCAGATAATAGCTCTGTATCATCCATAGAGTCCAGATCCAAAAGCCCAGCTCCAAAATCGCCCCTAAACTCGGGAGAATAAAATCCGTCCGACAAAGCAAATGCACCACTATGGACACCCGGGGCATAAGGATCGGAAACAGATTCACCATTAAAATTGAGATTCCTCATTAATTTGAAGAGCCTCTGTTTCTCTTCCGTGGACTGTGGTCCATAACCCTTTGCACACAACCACAAACTACTCTATCAATCAGAAAATTAAGATGCAACAAGAACAACATTTTTCACTCGAAAAGCATGCACGCAGAAATGCTCAGAGAAACTGGATAGTCTTCCACTCTTTGTTTTTTCACTTCTGATACAAGTCTAACTTTCAAGTTACATTTTCCCAAGTGAGAATATTAATGTACATTAAGATATTGTCTCAATTCTTACCTGCATCAGAAGGTTCGGCAGCACGTGATGATCAACTGCATTGGATGCCACTGGAGAGGCCAGATGCTGCAATCCAGCAGACTGGAGCCACCGCGCCATTACAGCGGCGTCTCCCGCATCTCCACCCGACACACTGGGTCCAGTATTTTCATACAGGGTGGTGGCCGCCGCACCGCTCGGCTGCATCTGGCCACCGACGTGGCGCATCGATCTCTTTTGGGGAGCCAATTTCAAGATCTATTAAACAAAAATTCCAAGATTCAACAATTAACAAAAAATTGGTGCTTTCACCAACAATATTAATGATGATAATTATGATGATAACGATCGATCATGTTAAAACATGCCTAAAAATATAAAACGGGGCGAAATTTAATTAATACCTAGATGGGAAAACCCTATCAAAATCAGAACATCAACCGCGATTCCCTCACGCAACCGCAATGCAATACCTAAAAAACCACTGGTTTCCCAGTAATATTTCTGCAATGTCGATGGAATCACCAAAACGAAAGAAAAGATCAACCCAAAACAACACATTTCAATAAATAAAAAACATATATATAAACAAAAAGTAACACAAAAAAAATTAGATAAATAAAACCTTCAAAAAAATTAGATAAATAAATCCATACCCATATACTGGAATCAACACCAATCCATCAAGAACGGTATAGATCTGAAAATTCAAAAATATAGAATAAATAATTAAGAGTTGGGTTGGTGAGATCTTCACAACAATATCGTGAGATTACTTTTAAGAATACCGAATAGAGAGAATCAAGCGATGACGAAAAAAGTACGTGTATGTATTTCTCTTGCCATTTATATCTGCAAATATAGATTTTTGTTTGAAAACGATCGAACGGCTAATTTGAAAATCATATGCATGAGACGTTTTACATATTTGGGGAAATTGTGATAAAATCCCTAGATCCCATTTTCAATTATACCTCTAATTATTTCAATTCCTTATTTGTGATTTGGATTAATAATTTTCACCTTTTGATATTTTGTCTTCTCAAATCTTATATGAACTAGTTTAAGCTTACAAATAATTAATATTGGTATCAATTATTAATAATAGATTAACACTTTCTCCTATATTTTTCTTTATTTTGTCGGTAGCTATAAAATGTAGATATGATTTATAGCGGTAGATATATCATAATCAATATGGCCCTCATTCACTGTGTTCTACTAGAGATGACAAATGGATCGAGTCGCTCGTGGAAACTATGATAATAATGCAATCTTGTATTATGCAGGTTTGATTTATAGGAAAATTATAGATAAATCCATAAACATATGTGTAACTTTCTTTTTACTCCCCACCTAAAATTTCTTCAAAGATTCCTATCCTTTTTCATCTTATCATTTCTAATTATTCCATAGAGAATTTTTTTTAAATAATATCAAATTACCCTTATGTTTAAGATTTTGGCATTGTTTACTTATTATAAGCACATTTTGCGTATTTTAAATCGCGGTCCTTAAAATGGTATCAGAACCTAAGATTATTCTGGAAGTATTAAAATAATATTTTGAATATTAATATTATCCTTTAACGGCGGAGACAATACACGAGAATATATGGATCTGAACGAATGTTCGAAGTGTTACTCATACAGGTGGTACTTCCAAAAATTGGAAGAACTAAATTAAGAACATTTGGCCGAAGCTAAACGCTTCAACCAGAAATGGAAAATATTACAAGAAGTCGGTGCTAGCCTAGCTAGCATTAACCAGTATCAACAACCGGAGAAGATAACGAAAAACCTTTACATGATGAACCTCAAACTTCAGTTCGAGTTATTCGAGGCTCAGGATGAAGACCATCCTGAACACAACAACATGATTCCAGACCACAATGATCCAACAGGGTCCGGGCCAAACAATTAGGATGGGAGAACCAATCTTTCGAGAAATCGAGTCGGATACTTCTAAGATATCTCACGATCTTAAGAGATTCAGAAGACGACGCAGTGTTATTGATACTTCCAATACCATGTCCCTGCACAGATCTATCAGATCCAAAGTCAGATGGAAATCATGATTAAACATCAGGAGGAAATTCTTGAAAACCTTCGAGATGTGCAAACCTGAGTCAAAGAGTTGGAGTCACGACCAAGTCCTACAGGAAGAAGAAAATGAGGGTGGTTACCCCCATCCTATGGAAAGGAACCTTACATCAAAAAGGGAAAACAGATGAGGTCCGAAGGCCTTTGACGAAAACTGAAAAATTATTGCAGTCCTACAAGGAGATCCAATATTTCATACAAAGTAATGGAAAGAATCAACCCGGAAGATCTACTGTATGTTGCCGATTCGTTTGCGGGATTGAATCACATAGACTTCAAAACAAATCAAGTTGGCGGAATTTCTCTACTTTCACCACCACAATAGAGTTTCGGGTAAAATAATCCACCACCCGAAGGAGATCAAATGATGACCCACCAAGATGATTTTACTACTCGAGCAAACTTAGATCCCCCAGTTGGAGTAAGGAGTCGTTCCCGTAGGCCAGACATACATCAAACGCCTTACGGAAAATCTCTGTTAGATCCAATACATCCATACAGACTTATGCTCAACATGGATATCTTGAATTTTAAAAATCGAGAAGTTATTATTGATGAATGAGCTTCAGCAATGAGAATCGCAGCAGGAACGCTTGAGCTAAGCAAAGAATGATTTGTATTACTCCTTAATATGAGTTAGTAGGATCAACCAGAATTGTCTAGGAACTCGCTGACCCAGGTACCAAGGAAGAAGTTCTAGCCGGAGAGTCCATAAAATAAATTGTGGACAAGATGGCTAAATCTGTTTCATTGGAGTTTGTTTTTCGAAGGAATGGAACACGAGAAGGCAAAAAAATATAGACAAGCTCTACATAGCCTGGAGCTACATGATATATATTATGTAGACGAGTACATCAAACTCTTCACATAGCATAAATGGAAGGCAAAGGTGACAGAAAAAGATGCAGTCGAGATAGTCTTTGCCAAAATACCGAGTCCATGGAGAGAAATGATTATCCAGGACACGCCGCAAGAAATAGAGACGGTGGCCAGGAGAATGTCATTTCTTAAAATGAAGCTTGAGAAGTGGTGCTATCAAGCGAAACTCCAAAAGAATTACAAAAAGCTAAGAGGAATCAACAAAACAACTCCTCTTTGCTGTACGGGGAATGATATCCCTACAATCATCGAAAACCACCCCCAAAGGCAGAAGATGAAAAAGCATAGAAATCATCCTTATGCCCAAGGAAGTAGGTCTTCATGGAGACCTAGAAAGTTTTGGTCAAAGCAGAAAGCCAAAAGTTACAGATCAAGGGAAAGATCAGGACCTACCAGGTGTAGAACCTCATCAACAGGTTCTAATCAAGCAAGTTCTAGCAGAACACCAACGAAGAGGACTTTCAGACGCACACATACTCGTGCGAATGAGAGTTTTAAAGATTTAACTGCTGGACATACGGAGCAAGATGATATATCTCTACAGATTGTCCAGAAAATCAAAACCGTGGAGTAAAACAGTTCGAGCATACCAAGGAGTTTGAAGATTCTGTTTATTCCCAGGATTTGGTATAGGTGTATCAATTTGAGGATATCCCCTCAAATGAAAGCATCTACGAAGAAAGATGTAATGTCCGAAATAATTATTAATTGTGCAATTGATTTAATTAAGGTGGTTATATGATATGTCGAGATTTAATTTTTGGGCATCTGATTTTGGATCGGAGTTGGGATAAATAATTCCTAGATTTAATTTATAGTATAAATTTAAATTTAAGGAGATTCTTAAATTCTTGGGATTGTCATCTTGGTTCGGGTTTGGAATAAATAATTTCGGATTGAACTTGTAGTGGAAATTAAATATATAAAATGGTTGGTGCAAATAATATATCATTGGTGTATGTTAACTAAAATTATAATAAGATGGGAAGAGATATACTTGAAGGTGGAGATGAAAAAACTTGGGTTATTTTTTTTACACTTACCCTCGTTCCTCTCCTTGGCCGACACACCCTCCTTCCCTTTCCCCTCTCTTTGCGATTTCACGCAGCAGCAGAGTAAGGGACTGCCGAAAATTATTCATCATTTTGCCCAAGGTTTGTGAACGATTCTCATTCCTTTTCGTCGGATTTTTCATTTCCTTCTCATTTTTTCGGTATGGAGCTCGATTCCCTGCTACAATTTTGAGTTGGTCAAAATCGATTTGGTGCTCTACTGTTTGGGAGTTGGGTTTTTTGTTTGACTCAATATGTGTCATTTGAATTGTGTTTTAGCATGGTTAACTCTTGGTTTAGGGAGTTGTATAAGATTTCCTTACATTTTCTATTTCTTGGCTCAAGTCGATCGTCACTGTTGTTGCTCTCGAAGGAAATGATTTTATCAATGCTTGAGATTTTATCCAGAACTTGCATCCTTTATTGATTAATTCTTGCTTGGTTGTGTATGTTCTAACTAGAGTTATTGATAGTTAAGAGTAATACAAATTTTAATGGTGAACTTCCCTTTCTCCTTTGCTAAACCGATGGAACTTGCTGTAATTTCGATTGAACCACTGCTGGAACATGAATCTGTTGTTGCCTTGTTTTATTCCATTTCAATTGGTTTGAAAATCATTATCGGTAGAGATTTTAGGTCTGCTATGAACTGTTGGCTCCATTTTCTTTTCAGAGCTCTGCAGCGTGTAATCCATATATGTAGGTGTGTTTTTACTATGTGTGTGTACGTCCTTTTACAGCCGTATAGATGAGTATTTTAGCTGCTGCATGGGTGAGATAATAATTCCAACTTCAAATTGAGTTAAGTTCTAAATGGTGAAAGATTGGATAAAATCCAGGAACTAGATTTATGATGGCATTGGGAAGTATTATCGATTATTTGGATATAATAAACCACTTTATTGAGTTATGGATTATTGATATTGAGTTGCTTGGTACCACCATGAACGATGTTTTACCCAATAAACTTTGGTATGTTATTTCAGTCATAAATGGACCTAGGAGTCTAGTAGATTACGATCTCGCTGGATATATTACAACAAGGGGAATTTATATATTATTTATGGGAAAATCGTATATGAATGTTGAGTATTTATTGGATTATTGATTTAATGATGTTGAATTGAGATTGAATTGCTGAACTGATGTAGAGCCTCCACGAACCGCTGGACAAAGGGAGTAACTTGACCTTGGTTGTCAGCTATAAGGTACGTGGTGACGTACGAGCAGGTATACCCAGTATTTATATATTCATGCATACATGTATTTTAATGTGATGTTTTAAGGTTCAGTGATTGAGTTTGATAATTGAGTTTAATACACGTGGAATGGTGGATACGTCGATGTACGTGATCCGGGTTTACGAGTTGATTATTGATGCCTTTGGCATGATCGATATGCGAAGTGGTTGAGAATGAGAGTAATTGATAGGTAGAGCTGCCTTCGAGATGAGATGCGTCATGATTGAGTATAAATGGTAAATTGTGGTTATGTCGTATTTATTGCATTGATGAGTATCATGCTTTGAATAATGATATTGAACATGATGTTTATGCAAGTATATAAGATTGAAACAGGAACAGTGCGTGATAGCTATGCCGGTTCGGAATTTGTAACATGGAGTATACTTTATGAGTTTTGAATAATGTAAATTGTGCATCACAATTTCGTATATTGATTTGTGAATGAATATTGAGTTGGAGTATGCTCACCCGCGTGGGGGGCTGTTTCTGTTGAAACAGGTACAACAGGTACTAAGCTGCTTTGGGATATTGGTTCGAGCTTGTTGGATGCCGCTTCCAGAAGCGTATACGAGTGTGGGTAAATAGAATACGCTATTTATTCAGTTAGATTGGTATTCATTTATTTGTTGCTCGTATGTGAGCAACTGGAAGCATGTATATGGACTGTAGGGTGTTGAAGCCCACTTTTGATGTCTTCTTAGTATTGTGTTTTTCCCTGACTGTGAATTGTTTTGGTGATGTGTTTTATTTTGGGATAACTCAATTTATGGGGAGACTCTGCCCAAATGTTTATTAAAACCCACAATGTAAAAGTGGTGCAATGGTGATGATAATGGGTGAACCTTGAGTCTTATTACCGAGTATTATTGATGTCATGGATAATATGTGAAGCATCTAAGGATTCTTTGAAAGAATGAAATTTTTTTTATACTCATACGACGTCATAAATGCACTAATGACGAGTATAAGGGTTGGGGTCTTACATTAGTGGTATCAGAGCAGTGGTTAGCTCTTTGGGATGTTTAATGGCCTAGGGATGTGTTGATAGACATGTATATCACATACTTTTATGCATGATTGTAGTTTCTGTCATTGTAACATGACGCCTGCTATGTGCATTTTATGATATGAAGCAATGAAAATTGGTGTTGTTGCTAACCATCGTGATTGCAGGATCGTATGAGATACGATGAACATATACAATGAGGGTGGTATGGTTGAAAAGCCTCGAGTATGGTAACTCGTTTTATTATCCTGAGCTTGACTATGGTAAAAATGATAATGCATTTTAAGGTGCGTGATGAATGATATCGCTGACGGTAATTAATGGTGATAATAAGTGGACGTTGTTACTAGTAGAGGGATAAATGCATTTTAGTGAGTTGAGTTTTGTGTACATGTTATGTATATGTATGTGCAGTGCTGAGAAATCTGATTTTGCAGGAGAAATCAGAAAATGAGATATGATATCTGAGAATAGGAAATGGCAGGCAGTACGGTGCGGTTGGAGTATAACAACAGATGATGTGACAATCGGGTATGTGTGTGTCATTTACAGGATGGCACAGGTACGTGTTGATGTATGAACATGTATAGATATTCATATTAATGTTGATTATGATATATCGAGACTTGTATATGAACGATGATGTTGAGGGTTGCTGGAATGAGCGATGTGATACTATTATTGTTATTGTTGATTGCGCGTTGTAGATGTCGCAGTAGTAGGGGAGCGACGATGGGGTATAGTGGGCTTGGTGTTGCCACTATATCGGTTGTTGACTGTGTCGCAGTAGCAGGGGAGCGACGTGTGGGTATAGCAGGCTTGGTATTGCTGCTATATCGATTATATAGTTGATGGGTCGCGATGATGATGCGACGATGGGGTATAGTAGGTTTGATGTTGCCACTATATCGATTATATACACGATGGGTCGCGATGATGATGCGACGATGGGGTATAGTAGGCTTGGTGATGCTACTATATCGATTATATACGATGTGTCGCAAAGATGATGCGACGATGTGGTATAGTAGGCTTGGTGTTGCCACTATATCGATTATTTACGATGTGGTCGCCGCTGACGAGCGAGCGACGTGTATATTTCAGGGTCAATGCTAGAGAGAGCATGTGACGTGTATATTGATATTGAGTCGGTGCTAGGGAGAGCATGCGATGTGATTATTGTCGGGATCGACACTATTGAGAGTGTGCAATGTATTTTCTGTGTCTCCACTATAGAGGGAGGGTGATGAATAGACGTTGATTTAAATTGCCCTTGTTGATTTGACGTATTGTGATAATCAAATGTACAGGTGAAAGCAATCATGGAGAGAGTGGATGAAGAGACATTATTGTTTTCTTTCATTTTTATTGCAGTGGATGCAATAGCGGGGTGTGATTGATACCGATGGCGAGATAATGGTATGATTATATTGTGATATTTAGATTTATAATATATGCCGCTATCATATCGAAGCGATGGAAATATTGTGAATGCTGCTGATATGTCGAGGCGATGAATATTTTTGGACGGTCATGTTAGTGATGATGAGTATATCAATTGTGTATTGATATGAATTATATTTTGTGGAATATTTATGTTGAGAACAGGGACTGTTTAAAGGATCGAGTGTGGATCCACTGTGGTACAGTAAGTGTTAGTACATCTTATTATTTGAAGAATGCAATTTTATTCATTGTGATTATGGATATTATATGAATGCCAGTAGTGGCGATAATATTGTGCATGCTCATAGTGGCGATGAGATTATGCATGCCAGTGTTGGCGATGAGTATTGATATATTGCTATTGTGTTAGCAATGAATATTAGGGTGCCGTCATTGGGCGATGAATATTGATGTGCTGCTATTATGTTAGCATGAGTATTAGTGTATTGTTATTGTACTCGCGATGTATATTGATGATGTGGTCATTTCAGATAGCTGTGGACCTTGTGTTATTGTTGTTCCTTGGGTATATGAGATGTAGGCCCAAGGGGATATTGAAATGTTCCAGAGGAACAAGGAATTGAGGTAAACTATTACGTTTGGTTTGACATGTGAATATATGTTAATATATGTTGATAGATGCTGATTGCATTATCTCAGTGAGTTATATTAATTTTGAGAATCGATTGTACAGATGGAATAACAGAAAATGATACTCGCTTGAGATGGTATTTATTACTGAGAAAAGCATGCTAGATTAATATATTGTCGGAGTAGTAGTAGGTGAACGTGATCATGTTAACCTGAGATTAATGGGTACGTCACGGGATGACGTGGGATCACTATGAATATCGTGTGTGGACATATGATCTTTGTGACCATTCATGATGAATGAATTATTATGTTTCGAATGTTGCGAGGATGAGTTAAAGATTAAAATGAATTGCATCATTGAGGCATGCAATTGATTCTTATGTTGAATTTCAATCTTCTAGATATGTGATAGTGTGCTGTAGCATGTTGTGTATAGGATTGCGTGAAACTTTTGACGCAGGGAATTAATTTCGATGATGGAAACATTATGAATATCAAAATGCGTAAATGTCAAGGTACGTGTGATTTGTAAGGAACGATGGACAGGACAAGATAACCCATCCAAGTGGATAAGAAGAAATGATGAGTGATGAGATAAAAAATTGAGGGATAAACAATATTATGATGTTATATGCGTATAATAGTGACGTAAGAATAGTCGTGTTAGACCATTCTTTATGATTGATATTGCTGATATGTGGTTGTTGGTGCGTATAATATTGATATACGTATATGAGATTTACTAATGGTGTTTCTAGTCAAATACTTTACGCTAAATAATAGTCAAAAGATGATATGAGAGGTTGATGTGTAAAGGCTCGAGAGTTCTGCTATTTCATACGGATAATGGTGGTGATGTTGGTATAAGTTGCATACATTTGCAACCACACAGGTATGAGCTTAATTATACGATAAAATTGTTGATGTGTCGCCATACATTCTGCTATACACATGATATGCCTGGATTGCATGATTTAGCGGTTATATGATGATGTTAATCCCGTAAGGATTCATATGAATAAGGGTATGCATATATGATAGCCCATTGAGTGCTAATGTTAAAATACGGTAAAGTGATGTGATCTGCAGTCTTGCGATCGTTGGTGTAATGGGGCACATGTGTGAGCCGTGATGGTTCGGATGGCTGTCGTCCTACAGCTGGTCAAGTCACTATCTTGAGCTGTATAACGGTACGTAAAATTTTACAGTTGGATTTTAATGGTGAGCATGTGTTTAAATTTCGGGGTCGAAATTTTATTAGTTGGAGAGAATTGTAATGTCCGAAATAATTATTAATTGTGCAATTGATTTAATTATGGTGGTTATATGATATGTCGAGATTTAATTTTTGGGCATCTGATTTTGGATCGGAGTTGGGATAAATAATTCCTAGATTTAATTTATAGTATAAATTTAAATTTAAGGAGATTCTTAAATTCTTGGGATTGTCATCTTGGTTCGGGTTTGGAATAAATAATTTCGGATTGAACTTGTAGTGGAAATTAAATATATAAAATGGTTGGTGCAAATAATATATCATTGGTGTATGTTAACTAAAATTATAATAAGATGGTAAGAGATATACTTGAAGGTGGAGATGAAAAAACTTGGGTTATTTTTTTTACACTTACCCTCGTTCCTCTCCTTGGCCGACACACCCTCCTTCCCTTTCCCCTCTCTTTGCGATTTCACGCAGCAGCAGAGTAAGGGACTGCCGAAAATTATTCATCATTTTGCCCAAGGTTTGTGAACGATTCTCATTCCTTTTCGTCGGATTTTTCATTTCCTTCTCATTTTTTCGGTATGGAGCTCGATTCCCTGCTACAATTTTGAGTTGGTCAAAATCGATTTGGTGCTCTACTGTTTGGGAGTTGGGTTTTTTGTTTGACTCAATATGTGTCATTTGAATTGTGTTTTAGGATGGTTTACTCTTGGTTTAGGGAGTTGTATAAGATTTCCTTACATTTTCTATTTCTTGGCTCAAGTCGATCGTCACTGTTGTTGCTCTCGAAGGAAATGATTTTATCAATGCTTGAGATTTTATCCAGAACTTGCATCCTTTATTGATTAATTCTTGCTTGGTTGTGTATGTTCTAACTAGAGTTATTGATAGTTAAGAGTAATACAAATTTTAATGGTGAACTTCCCTTTCTCCTTTGCTAAACCGATGGAACTTGCTGTAATTTCGATTGAACCACTGCTGGAACATGAATCTGTTGTTGCCTTGTTTTATTCCATTTCAATTGGTTTGAAAATCATTATCGGTAGAGATTTTAGGTCTGCTATGAACTGTTGGCTCCATTTTCTTTTCAGAGCTCTGCAGCGTGTAATCCATATATGTAGGTGTGTTTTTACTATGTGTGTGTACGTCCTTTTACAGCCGTATAGATGAGTATTTTAGCTGCTGCATGGGTGAGATAATAATTCCAACTTCAAATTGAGTTAAGTTCTAAATGGTGAAAGATTGGATAAAATCCAGGAACTAGATTTATGATGGCATTGGGAAGTATTATCGATTATTTGGATATAATAAACCACTTTATTGAGTTATGGATTATTGATATTGAGTTGCTTGGTACCACCATGAACGATGTTTTACCCAATAAACTTTGGTATGTTATTTCAGTCATAAATGGACCTATGAGTCTAGCAGATTACGATCTCGCTGGATATGTTACAACAAGGGGAATTTATATATTATTTATGGGAAAATCGTATATGAATGTTGAGTATTTATTGGATTATTGATTTAATGATGTTGAATTGAGATTGAATTGCTGAACTGATGTAGAGCCTCCACGAACCGCTGGACAAAGGGAGTAACTTGACTTTGGTTGTCAGCTATAAGGTACGTGGTGACGTACGAGCAGGTATACCCAGTATTTATATATTCATGCATACATGTATTTTAATGTGATGTTTTAAGGTTCAGTGATTGAGTTTGATAATTGAGTTTAATACACGTGGAATGGTGGATACGTCGATGTACGTGATCCGGGTTTACGAGTTGATTATTGATGCCTTTGGCATGATCGATATGCGAAGTGGTTGAGAATGAGAGTAATTGATAGGTAGAGCTGCCTTCGAGATGAGATGCGTCATGATTGAGTATAAATGGTAAATTGTGGTTATGTCGTATTTATTGCATTGATGAGTATCATGCTTTGAATAATGATATTGAACATGATGTTTATGCAAGTATATAAGATTGAAACAGGAACAGTGCGTGATAGCTATGCCGGTTCGGAATTTGTAACATGGAGTATACTTTATGAGTTTTGAATAATGTAAATTGTGCATCACAATTTCGTATATTGATTTGTGAATGAATATTGAGTTGGTGTATGCTCACCCGCGTGGGGGGCTGTTTCTGTTGAAACAGGTACAACAGGTACTAAGCTGCTTTGGGATATTGGTTCGAGCTTGTTGGATGCCGCTTCCAGAAGCGTATACGAGTGTGGGTAAATAGAATACGCTATTTATTCAGTTAGATTGGTATTCATTTATTTGTTGCTCGTATGTGAGCAACTGGAAGCATGTATATGGACTGTAGGGTGTTGAAGCCCACTTTTGATGTCTTCTTAGTATTGTGTTTTTCCCTGGCTGTGAATTGTTTTGGTGATGTGTTTTATTTTGGGATAACTCAATTTATGGGGAGACTCTGCCCAAATGTTTATTAAAACCCACAATGTAAAAGTGGTGCAATGGTGATGATAATGGGTGAACCTTGAGTCTTATTACCGAGTATTATTGATGTCATGGATAATATGTGAAGCATCTAAGGATTCTTTGAAAGAATGAAATTTTTTTTATACTCATACGACGTCATAAATGCACTAATGACGAGTATAAGGGTTGGGGTCTTACAAAAGATCTATTCTGATAAAAGGAGGTGGATTCTGTTCAGAATCAGAGTGATGTATAATTCCTTCAACGCATGATCAGAGAAGAGCCGGTGGGTTTTTCTCTCATACCATTTTTCACATAAAACTCTTATGAGGATCATGAAAGAAGAGCCAAAGCTTCAGATGTACGATGGATTTACAATTGGAGCAATGAAAAAAGCCATGGATATGATTGGTCTTCGAAGCAGGAAGCATCAGATTATCCATAAGGTGACAACAGGTGAATTTGTGATCCCGATGGAATTCACGAGAAACCAAATTGATATGCAGTTAATCCCCTACAGAGAAATTCAGGAGATTAAGAGCAAGATTAAAAGAGTAGCTGCTAATACGCTCTCATAGATTCATATTGGAGCCATTAGAGTTATCATCAAGGCAACTTTCAATGAAGGAATTGATTCGCCACTCAATCTAACGATCTTTCACAAAAGAATCCCGAACATTAAAGATTCTTGTTTGGGAGCAGTTGCAGGAAATTTGTATGCTGGAAAGATGGTGTGATATCCGAAAATTCTTTTGTTAATCCCGGGGTGATTATGATCCTTAATTGATTTTAATTGGGGTACTTATGAGATAATTACGGTGCTGGGACTCCTGAGGATTTTAATCCGATATCGGGGTTGTTGGATCCGAGGGTTGAGATTTATTCTCATTGAGGTGTTAAACCTTGGATTTGTGTTGGTAAGGCGATTTCGAGTATGGGGAGCTTTAGATTGAGGTTTGTGTTGTAATTAAGTGAGTGGGATATAATTATTGAACACGCTTGATTTTTAATGAGTTATGGTGCGAGTATTTGAGACTCGGGTTTTTTGAGCCTTGGTACTATATATATCAAGTGTACTCGGTGTCCAATCATTCCTTACTTCACTTCCCTCCCTCTCTCCACGTCTTTCTCTCTATCCCCACCTTCCCCATTTCCCCTTTCCCTTTTTCTCCCATGGAAGAATCGAGCAAGGCTCGACATTGGAGCCAAATCTCTCGAAGATAATTGGGTAATATTCCTCCCCTCACTTTTATCTTCACTTTGGTAGTAGTTTGTAGAGTTTGGTTGTATGGTGATATGTTCGATTTTTGGGAGATTTTGAATAAAATGTTAAGTTTGTGTTTTGGTGTTTTTTATTGAATTTAAATGGAGTATTTGGAGTAGTGAAGGTGTTTGGGGTATTGATTTGAATTTGGGTATGAAAAACACCATGGAAGCAAAAACTTTTCGAAAAATCTCAGGTCACGATCGATCGCGGCATAGCGCCGATCGATCGCGACATAATGCAAAAAAATTGGTGACGATGAACAGTACCCATGATCGATCGCGAGAAGTTGCCTATCGATCGCAAGGAGGCAGGGGATTTTGGCGATCAAACGATGAGCGACGATCGATCACGCGGGTTCGAATTTTTGGCAGATAGATCTCGCGATCGATCTCGAGAAAACGACGATCGATCGCAGCCCCTGTTTTCTTGTTTTTGAAAAATTTGTTAAAATGTTGGGATTTTGGAATTGGGGTATGATAGTAGATTTTCAAGATGATTTCTACATTCCAATGAAAATATTACAAACTAAAATGAATTGGTATGAGAACTTTAGTACAATATTCTACTCGATCGAGTTAATCGTTAACTCGATGAACATAGAATTAAATGGGATACCTTGGGTAGTATACAGGGTTCTGTATTTTTGATTAATCATCATGATTGGATGATGTATATGGAGGTTGAGTACGTGCTTGAGTGTGTGATTATGTGCACATAATTGATTGTGAGTTATTAACTGTGTATAACGAATAATTAACTGGATCTCGGGGCAAAGGCAATGATTAGCTCGTGCTATTGGATTTTAAGGTACGTATAACGTATGAGCATAGTTAAATATATTATTGTAATTGTTAGATGAACAATATATTCTTGTTGCATTGAGTTATTGCATATTGTGAATTATGGTGATGCCGCTATTGAGCGAGCAATGAGCATGATGTTGTCGTTGTTGAAAAAGCATTGGTTATGATGCCACTGCTATTGAGCGTGCGAGATGTTAGAGTGTCGCCGCTGTTGAGAGAGCGAGATGATACGATGTGATGAAACTGTGAAATCATAAGTTAAGATTATGTGATTTCTGTAAATCATTAGTGCAATGATTTAATTATAAGTGATTATGTAATTGACGGTTTGAGCATGGAAATAGTTAATCAATGTAATGATTAACTAAATTTGGGAGTTTGATTATTTTTTGTTATTGTGATAACAGGAACAACATGTGAGATCACATATGGTAACGGTACACACATTGAGTACTTTCTGACTTTACAGCTTTCAATTCTGTAAATTGTGAGATTGATGATACGGAGATGGTGTTATTGGTATGCTCACCCCGTGTGGGGGCTGTTGGAACAGGCAGAACATGTACATCATTGACTTTGGAGTTGAGTTCGAGCTGTTGATTGGAAATGCTCTCATGACTGAGGTACCAATGTTGGTATTGGGTAATATGCTTATACAATAGATACACTTTTACTTATTCAATGCTCGCATGTGAGCATTCTTATATGTATATGGATTGTATAAGGGCTTTGAGATTTCTCTTTTCATTCATGATTTGCATTCAATTAACAGTTAGTCTTCTCCCAAGAGGAGAAGTATTAATGTAATAAATATTATAAGTATTTCCAGAATAAAACGAAGGCTTTTTGCCCATCTATCTCTCAGATTTCTTTAATATCTTTTTATATATGGTTATACTTTACGCCTTAAGGTAGAAAACGAATTAAGGCTATGATGTGTGATTTCTGAAGGAGTCAAAATAACTTGCAGGCTAACCTCACCAGACGGGCTGAGGTTGGATGATGACGAGTCATTCGTAAACAGTCTGGGGGCAGTAATTTTTCGACCGGATTTGCGACCCACCTCACTCGGTGTTGTTATGATCAAAAAAAGTATATATCATTTTGTCAAAATTTTATTGTAATACGGAAGCGAGATGGACCTATTATAATTTTAAGCAATTTTCTTAACTAAAGGGTAAAATGGTACGAAAAAATAAGGAATTTGAGAAAAAGACAAAATGAGAGAGCTATCTTAAATTTATTTCAAGTATGGAGGAATTTTAAAGTTGAAAGTAGGTTTGGAGATTTAAGTGCAAATATCCCTTGATTTATTACCTTAAATAATTAAATTCAAAACTCGAATAGTTAAATTATTTTTATTTACCCGCGGAGCAGTTCAGGTTTATGATAATATTGTGTAGGGCCGGTTAGCCCGGGTCGGAACCAGAACCAGGCTAACAAGTTTCGAACCACTCTGAAACAGGTAACATATCGGTCCGGAGCGGTTCCTCGGATAGGGACCGGTAGGACCACTGGTTTCGATGCTACCGGTCCGGATTCGATTTCGAACCGGGAGTGGTAAGTTTGAAAAAAATAAATAGTAAATAAAAAATGAAAAAGGCGACTGAAACAGTCGTTGTATGATTGTAATGTCAGTTGTTGCCAACGTCAACACTTTTTAATTTTTTTAAAAAAAAATTCTATAAATAGGTGTGTTGTAAATCCACACAATTCATTCTTTGAAAGTTCTATACTTCTATCTAATATTTTTCATAATCTCTCCACTGTGCATTACTTATATAATAATGACATCTTCATCTAGCAGTGTTGATCGCAGCCGGGGTCTCGTTCCGAGTCGCCTATCATTTATTTCATCTCGGCAATGAATTTGCCTGTGCCAATTCCCGGGTTAAATGAAAGTTATGATTATTTTGCTGACCTTAATGTTGGAGGTTCATCTATGAACGTCGAAATGCAAGAACTCGAACAATCTGTCGAACCTCCTGGTACCCAAAAGAGACAACAAGTGGAGCAATCCGGAGCCAGTACAACAGCGAGTAGACAACTGACTCGTGCCAAAAGAAGTAAGATATGTGATCACTTTGAACTCGCTCAAAAAGAATGTACTACTAAATATGTTGCAATTTGTAAATTATGTAAGATGCAATATTCATATAAAGCTGGTGGTTCCAGTGGAGGCACTGTAACATTTAAAAAACACTTAGTAAAAAAACATAATTTTAATGAGACAACATTACAACCATTAGGTAGAGAAGCAACACAAGCACAAATTAATGCTCTCACTGACACAAATTTTATTTTAACTGCTGAAAATAATCGTAGGTCACTTGTTAGATATGTGATTAGATGTGAACTACCTTGTATACAAGCAGAACATGATGATTTTAATGAATTTGTTTCGTATATACGACCCTTGTTTAAGCATATTTCTAGGCACACACTAAAATAGAAATTGTATAGACGTATTTGTTGAATATAGAAATACATTGACTGAACATCTTTCTAATTTGCCTTGTAGGGTTAGCTTAACAACCGATATTTGAACAAATGTAAAATTGGATTCATATCTTGTTGTCACTTGTCATTGAATTGATAATATTAATGTATGCAAAAACGAATTTTGTCTTTAGATGACTTAGATTGTGTACATACTGGTTATGTAATTGCTAAATAAATACTCAATACCTGCAGACATTATGAAATTCAAGATAAGATATTTCCAATCACATACAACACTGCGAATAACAACGTAGCGATGAGTAATTTAAAGACCTATCTGAAACCAATGCTTGATGATGTTTTTTTTCTTCATGTTAGATGTGCATGTTGTGTTATTAATTTGGCTGTGAAAGTTGGTTATGTGGGCAATCACTCCTCATGTATTGAGAAACTGAAATATTACGCTAAATGGTTACGCATGAGCCGTGTTAAACGTTTCTGGAAACAATTATGTTTATCTAATGTTTGAAGCATCTTCTTTTTCCATCACCAATAGAAACTAGGTGGAATTTTTATACAATATGTTGAATGTTATATTACCTCATAAAGATATTTTAACTCCATTTTATAATTCATATCAAATGCCTGATACCTATAAAAGTATTTATTTGACTGAGGAGGAATGAGAATTTGTTGAAATTTGTATATCATTGTTATGTACTTTGGATGGAACGCTTATCCGGTGTTACTTATCCATCTTCTGTTTATTTTCTTCCTTTAGTATTTAACATGTTTGATAAGTTTATAGAATTTAGAGATGAATTGCATAATTTTGTTAGTGCAATGGAAACTAAAAATTATAAAATATTGGAACAAATCTCATACGTGCACTGCATCGCAACATTAATATATCCTAGTCAATGTTTAGCGTCATTTGAAATATTTTTTAATACTATGCTAAATTTTTGGGGAAGGTTGTTGACGATCAAAAGACGTCTATAATGCAATCTCTCCAAAATATGTTATAATTGTATTATAATCAACATGCAAGTGAATCGTCACAACAAAAAGTTGTTGAAGAACAACCCCAAGATCAATCCAAAGGCGGAGGCATCAATTTGCTTAGGATGCTGGACAGAAAAAAACTGAAGGAAAAAGGACCTTCTACTAGTACGTCGACTGAGTTGCAAATTTATCTGAATTATCAATTTATAACGGAAGACAATTTCGACGTCTTAGAGTGGTGGAAGGCAAATGCAGCACAATTCTCTATCCTAGCCAAAATGGCTAGAGACGTGTATGCGATACAAGCTTCAAGCGTTGGTTCTGAATCGGCATTCTCAACATATGACCAAATTATTGGAGCATACAGAAGTAGTCTATCTGCTGATTTATTATCCATGCTCACATTACTTAAAGATTGGTTTGAAGCAGAATGTAAGAATAGAATAGATGATGCGGTTGACGAATTCATAAATCATTATGACGAGCAATAAGAAGAAAAAACCAAAACAATACTTATCAATTATGACGGCTACTAAATACTAATATTTTTTATTTATGTTTTCAATTGTCAAAAGTGTAACTATTATTTGCATATGCATTTATGTTATCAAATGAAGAACAAATATATTGAATTTGTTATGAATATTGTGGAAACATATAAGAAAAAATGGAGCGAATCGATTCGGAACCGGAACCGAAACCGGATCCTTAACGGAACCAGACAGTTCCGGTATTACAGGACCGGTTCAATCTGTTAAGCACCCTGAATATTGTGTAACAATTTACTTATTTTGTTCCATTACATTTGTCGCCTCCACCTTCGCCTAGCCCCAGGTAAATACAGCTCCGCCACCATAAGTGGACCTCCTCAAAGTTCACATCCACCACCTGAACAATGAAACAAAATGACGATTTGGTTTGTTGTTGAAAGATAAGGGCAAAATTGTAACGTGCTTTCTTATCACATTTACTGCGTATATGCGGTTTCACAATCTTGACGAGAAGGGTCTGATTTCAAGTGTTTTTTTAACTATTTGACCCGAAAAAAAAGTACTTAACAAAATAAACTAAATTTTTTTTTATCAAAATGACGGAAGTCGCCATCTTAGATGGCGACTTCAGTATAAATTTTTTTTATATTGAAGTCGCCATCTGAGATGGCAACTTCAATATAAAAATGATTTTTTTTAAGTCGCCATCAATATAATTTTTTTTATTTTTAATATAGAAGTCGACATCTGAGATGACGACTTCCATATATATATATATATATATATATATATATATATATATATAAGTTGACATATCAAATATCGTCTTCCATATATATGACAACTTCTATGTATGTTAAGTAATTGCATTAATTATGGAAGACTAGATAAAATCTATTTTTACTATAAGTGTATGTTTATATAATAGGATATAAAAAATTAGTTCACAGAGTATTAAATAATTTTACACTTCTTATTTTCTTTTTTCTTTTTGTGATGCAATTTCGTTGTCTACTTATTTAATATTATACAAAGATTTAAAAAAATACACATTTCAACTTTCACAAAAGGATCGTGTTTTCCTATGATGCAGGGGGCGACACTGGCACGACATGGACACGGCGACACGGATTATCAAAGGATCGTGCTTCCTAGCAGAGCATCACTCATACTAACAATAAATGTATATTATTTTAATTAGCATAAAGTTTAACTAACAAGTCTAAATTTTATTTTAGCCAAAAACTTTTTAAATTATACAATTAACACCCAAAAGTGTCCTTTCTGTGTCGGAATAATGCTCCTGAAAAAACATGTTCTCAAAATCTAGCTCATGAAAAAGCTCCATGTGTTGAAAATTCCATGTATTTGTTAGGTCTAGCCAAAGTGATTAGTTAGGTTTCAAATTAAAAACTAATAAATTGAATAAAAAATTACACGAATCATCACCTTCACTGACTATAAAGAGTATAGACACACTGTTAATGCAACTTTCTTTTATTTTTTTTCTGCTAGGCTCAAAAATGAACATAACAATAATTCATGTTGTTTTTCCTAAAGCTTAGAACTTCCATTATGTCAGGATCGATCTCGGGGGTGGATTGCCATTCCACACCCGAGTTCAACCAACTTGAGCTTCAATAGCTCGTGTTCTTAAAATGATGCACCGAGAGATTATATCGAGTTCGGTTACAAAACCGAGCGGAAGACACTCGACATAACCCGCTCTAAACCGATTAAACATTTGAAAGGTATTTTAAAGATATGCAATTAAAGTAAATAAACAAGCATTTGTTTATGGAAGTTCGAAGGTGGTGTAATCCTTCTACGTCTCCCCTTCTTCCACCTCATGGAAGGATTCCACTAGAAGACTTTGATTTATACAATCCTGTTGTACAAACCCGATCCAGTTGGGAATTCCCCATCCAACTAGAACTCCTAGCAACTCAACTATGTATGTTCTTTATTGTCTCACATACAAAGACCTCTCATCGGTTGTGATAAATCATCAACCGTTACAATGGTATTCACTCTTCTATTTTAGCTCACAAATACAATGAATAGAGTGAATACAAAGGCACAAATGATTCCATAATGAATCTGATACAGCAAGGTAAGTGGTGCCAAAGGTTTGGGGAGTGCTCTTCATTTAGCAACTTTTGTCTTTGAAGTTCCCCAATTGAATCCCAAGTGGGTTTGCTTTGGAAGGCTTGGATTGATCTTCAATCAGCTGTTATTAAGCTTCCAAATCATGTATATATAGCCCCAAGTAATGATATATACGTTAGACACAAGAATATGCCCGTTGGAAAACGTTCTGCACCATTCCCGAGCTTACAACGGTCATATTCTGGTTTCTGGGCTCTTTGTATTTCGGGCCAGACTGGCCGGATCAGCTTGGGCAGATCAGTCTGGCCGGATCAGCATGGGCAGATCAATCTGGCCAGATCAGCTTGGGAAGATCAGTCTGGTCCGGATCAGCCTGGGCAGATCAGTCTGGTCCGGATCAGTCTGGACAATCAGCTTGATACAAAACAGATTGATAAACTCGCTCTTCTGATCTGTTGCTTGTAGCTCTTGATTCTTTGATTTTTGGGCAAAGTGATCTATATAAAAGTTGTAGCCCTTTCTCTTAGCTTTCCACGGAATCAAGAATTGCTAGATTTCGAGTTCGTATGAGAGAGTTATGCTCGAAATACGAGGCAATGCTCATGCTCTCTGTTTGCTGGATGCAGCAGCATATGGCGTGACTTGCAGAAGATATTTGGCCATCTTAACGTCCGATTCAGTCTTTGATTTCCAAAGATGACTTGTAGATCTTTGTCTTAGCTTTCCAACCCATACTGAATCGTTCCGTTCCGATAAGCGAGCTAAGAGTTATGCCCACCAGACTGACAGTTGCTTGCTGAAACAGCTTGCTGTTTCTTCGCGGTACAGCTCAATCTTGCAGGCGTCTTTTAACCTTGATAACATTCGAACTAGCCGATCTGTTGTGAAATATGACTTTTAGTATTTTGAGTTAGCTGTTCAATCTCTTTGGAAGCACGCCATTTCGATATCCAAGCTATTAGATATGATCGAAACAATCCGCTCTGCCAGGATTTCAGAATTGGTCCAGCTTGATATTTTCAAGCTACTTCTTTGTAATTCATCAAGCTTCTAAGTTATGATCTATGAACTGCACAATTGATGAAAAATGTTAGCAACACAATAACAAGTTTTGTTAACATCAAAACCAAGATTATTCGGGTTTCCAAAACCCAACAATTCCCCCTTTTGATGATCACAAAATTTGAATAAAAATATGAACATTAAAGCACAATGTTGCATAACAAGAAAAATCATATTTTTTAAACAACATATTTCTCCCCCTTTTTGTGTGAATCAAAAATGAAGACGAATAAAATTTACTCACCCTCAAGGATTGAGATTAAACTCTCCCACTTAATTTTAAAATGTTTGAAAATTTGAGCAAATGAGGGGCAAATGGGGTAGGCTAAAACAAATTAAAAAAATGCAATGCACATTAAATTTTTGAATACAAAATAACCTCTTTTGATGATGGATGAAGCATACTTGGCAACAAGTTTGAATTTCTTGACAAAACTCAATAATGTCCATTTCATATTTCTGCGGTGGCAGCACATGAGTCAATTTTGCAGAATAAACTGCTTTTCCTCGTGAATAATTAGGCTGCAAGACCTATACCGTTGCGATCCTCTATGAGTCTAGTTTGCAACGCAAAAAACGGTTCGTCATTTGGACATCCGAGCAAGAAGTTATGCCAATTTACCCAAAGTCGCTGCAAGCTGCCAGAAAACTAAAATGCTTCGAAAATTGTTAGATAAAATCTCAAATAAAAATTTTAAACTTAATATGAGTTTAGAACATATTGAACGAAAATTTGAAGTTTTAAAATAGATTTTAAAACTATTTTCGTGCAAAATCAATGCAATGAAATTGATTTTTATGCTAAAAATTTTCATACACCATATTTTGAAAAAATATGCTTATGAAAATAATTTCATGCTCATGAAAATTTTTGAAAATGATTTTAAAAGATATTCCGCTACAAAAAAAATCGGTTAAAATGCTTTCCAAGAACAACCTGCTCTGATACCACTTGTCAGGATCGATCTCGGGGGTGGATTGTCATTCCACACCCGAGTTCAACCAACTTGAGCTTCAATAGCTCGTGTTCTTGAAATGATGCACCGAGAGATTATATCGAGTTCGGTTACAAAACCGAGCGGAAGACACTCGACATAACCCGCTCTAAATCGATTAAACATTTGAAAGGCATTTTAAAGATATGCAATTAAAGTAAATAAACAAGCATTTGTTTATGGAAGTTCGAAGGTGGTGTAATCCTTCTACGTCTCCCATTCTTCCACCTCATGGAAGGATTCCACTAGAAGACTTTGATTTATACAATCCCGTTGTACAAACCCGATCCAGTTGGGAATTCTCCATCCAACTAGAACTCCTAGCAACTCAACTATGTATGTTCTTTAATGTCTCACATACAAAGACCTCTCATCGGTTGTGATAAATCATCAACCGTTACAATGGTATTCACTCTTCTATTTTAGCTCACAAATACAATGAATAGAGTGAATACAAAGGCACAAATGATTCCATAATGAATCTGATACAGCAAGGTAAGTGGTGCCAAAGGTTTGGGGAGTGCTCTTCATTTAGCAACTTTTGTCTTTGAAGTTCCCCAATTGAATCCCAAGTGGGTTTGCTTTGGAAGGCTTGGATTGATCTTCAATCAGCTGTTATTGAGCTTCGAAATCATGTATACATAGCCCCAAGTAATGATATATACGTTAGACACAAGAATATGCCCGTTGGAAAAGGTTCTGCACCATTCCCGAGCTTGCAACGGTCATACTCTGGTTTCTGGGCTCTTTGTATTTCGGACCGGACTGGCCGGATCAGCTTGGGCAGATCAGTCTGGCCGGATCAGCATGGGCAGATCAGTCTAGCCGGATCAGCATGGGCAGATCAGTCTGGTCTGGATCAGTCTGGGTAGATCAGTCTGGTCCGGATCAGTCTGGACAATCAGCTTGATACAAAAAAGATTGATAAACTTGCTCTTCTGATCTGTTGCTTGTAGCTCTTGATTCTTTGATTTCTGGGCAAAGTGATCTATATGAAAGTTGTAGCCCTTTCACTTAGCTTTCCACGGAATCAAGAATCGCTCGATTTCGAGTTTGTATGAGAGAGTTATGCTCGAAATACAAGGCGATGCTCCTGCTGTCTGTTTGCTGGATGCAGCAGCACATGGCGTGACTTGCAGAAGCTTTTTGGCCATCTTAACGTCCGATTCAGTCTTTGACTTCCAAAGATGACTTGTAGATCTTTGTCTTAGCTTTCCAACCCATACTGAATCGTTCCGTTCCGATAAGCGAGCTAAGCGTTATGCCCACCAGACTGACAGTTGCTTGCTGAAACAGCTTGTTGTTTCTTCGCGGTACAGCTCGATCTTGCAGGCGTCTTTTCACCTTGATAACATTCGAACTAGCCGCTCTGTTGTGAAATATGACTTATAGTATTTTGAGTTGGCAGTTTAATCTCTTTGGAAGCACGCCATTTCGATATTCGAGCTATTAGATATGATCGAAACAATCCGCTCTGCCAAGATTTCAGAATTGGTCCAGCTTGATATTTTCAAGCTACTTCTTTGTAATTCATCAAGCTTCTAAGTTATGATCTATGAACTGCACACTTGATGAAATATGTTAGCAACACAATAACAAGTTTTGTTAACATCAAAACCAAGATTATTCGGGTTTCCAAAACCCAACATATTAGAAATCAAAAAATGGATTCATGCAGCAAACAACCGAAGCATAATCTGCTGTGGGAAACAAAATAATAATGAGTTCCAAAAATAAAATAAACTGCCTTCTGACAAAGGGATCAGTCATCAGAAATAGGAGCAACCTCACTTCCAAGTATTAAGTCTGGATCATGAGTGAAATTCTGAGAATAGTATCACTGGTATTAAAGTATGTAAGGTACTCCTCAAACATGTTACAAGCTGATGTATTAGATTCAACAATATTGGAGAGATCATTAATTTTAATGAAACCTTCATCCCCGAGGAAGATAATAAGTAGAATCCATAAATGGTTCGTCAAGTAAGCAATCCACATCCCAGATTTGCTTGATTCACCAATGTGTTAACCCTTCAATAAGTTAACATTGATATCATATGGAGTAGGCAAACCATACAAATTTGTATAATCTACCTGCTCGGGTCCACAATATAGTTGGTCAGCACACTCCAATAGCTTTTGGGTGTCACTGACTGAATTTTTTGTTTCACTACCATGAGTGCCATGAGCAGATTGGAAGTTCAACCGAGGATGAGTAATATTCGATGAAACATATGATCCAAGAATATAGTAGAAAGAAATATTAGCAAATAATTATCGTAAAATAGGCATAATTATATAGAAACATCTCCCAGGTAGACATTATATCATTTTGTCTCAATTCCGTTGTGCAAGCAGAAGATAGAACAAGGGAGTATGAAAGAAAACCAATGAAAACCATTTTACATGCCATCCCAAAGTTATTCACTACATTGAGGAAAGATCTAATATTTCAACAATGCTATTTATATCTTTATTTTCAAGTCCTGACAGAACCTTTCGGATCCAACATCATAAATAGCAAAATGGTATAAGGATGAACCTCTTCAATGTAATTCCCCTCCAGATAGACACGATTAACTGGTATTAATTTGAGAAAACACGGTGGCGTAAGCACAAACATGAGCTAGGTAATTCATTGAACTGCAAGATACTGGACTTTTTTAAACTGAATTCAATTCCAATTCAATTTCATACAAAAACCCCACATAAATTCACCTGGAACAACTCAATGTAGTTTAAACTGATTCCCCCCACGAACTTCTATCTGACCTGGACTAATAATTCTGAGCTTTACTTGTGTTCTGGTATTAGAAGTAAAGGCCAAGCTCATCAACTACCACAAATCTAAGTTGCAAACAAACTATAAGCCACGTGATTATTCACATACTTTACAATAAAATTGTGGGATTCATAATATATCAAGCACATAGTGAAGATATAGACCGCAAGGATGTGACTAACAAAAAGTACATTTTACATATTAAACAAAAATAAACTAAAACTAATAGAGAGATTACAGAAGATTAGTAACAGATATAATTCACAACAAGAACACTTTTCATATTAAACACATAAATACTAATCAACTAAACCAAACCAATTGCAAGCTATAAACTTTGAGTCATAAAAAAACTTGACCTTTGCTTTAAGAATAATTTTAACAGCCACATCCAGTCCATTCACTGAAATCTACCTCATATCGAATCCTTCAACATCCATACATCGTTTTCTTGACTTCTAATCGCCTCCAGCTTTTATCAAACACTTGGAGTTCATAAAATGAATTCCACCGCAAAATTCATGGTTTTCCACCCTTCAGTCCAAAAATCCGCATGTGTCAGTGGCCCAACTATCCACTTACATCTTCCACGAATCGGAGGAGTATTCCATGGCTCAGATCGCGATGAAAAGAAGAGCAGAATAGGCAAAGCAACCACATAACTCTGCGCTGAGTAGCCCGAATCGCTAAACCTCCATATCTCGCACATCATAATTGATTATTTAGATCAGATTTTCGCAAGTACCGGAGGAAAATATTGGGACAGGAAGAAGAGTGCCAAGAAGAGGAAGTTGAGAGAATAAAGAGTGAAGTTTTGGGGAGGAAGAGAAAAGAGGAAGTGAGTGCCAAAATAAGCCACTGAATTTTCGTCCGGTGGCAGTTTGGTAATTAAGTAGCAATAATCAATTCAAATCACCGACCATAAATCACCAACCTTAGCCCTCTTATATGTTGTTAATTAATAATTAATAATGATTAGTTATCGATTGCCATCTAGCACAATGTCAATGGTCGTCTAGCACATATCGTAATTATTATCCAAATGTCTTATGTTCGAGTCTCTCATTCTCCAACTTTAAATAGTTATGATAGTTGCTAAAAAAATTAATGATTTGTTGAATGAAACATGACATGTACCGTTTTTTTTTAATAATGTGGGAACCTACAACCGCTACCCTTAAGGTATGCATTGGGTAAACTCCAGGACGGATGTAATATCCTACAAACCACGCCAGTTAGGTAAACCAGTACTAGGCAAGTTCTTTGCGATAGGCTCAAACTGAAAGAGACAGATGCATGAATTAAATTTGTGATTTTTTGATTCAAATATATTGTATTTATCCATCTCATTTACCCGATGAATATTACACATATCTTCTTTGATTGACACATGTGTCATTTGCTATAATTTTCAATTATTATTAAGGATTTTTTCTCTAAAGAAAAAGGAGAAAACGACCAAACAGGTGAAGAGAACGTGGACTTTCCTAAGCCTGTTACGAGCGACGTGTCAAAATTCTTTACCCTCCTTCTGCATATATATAAATATATATATATATATATATTATAATACATATAGGGTGGGGAAACTAAACATCGAATCAGCATTCTCGAAGAATTTCAAAAACGAAGGAAGAAGAACGAGAAAGAATGGGAGAAGAAAAGGGGAAGCTTGAATCGATCAGGGAATGGGTCGTGGAGCACAAGCTTCGAGCAGTTGGTATATTTTTCTTTATTTATTTATTGTATGATTTTCTATTTGAAGATTGAATTTTTAATGGGATCTTTATTTTCTTTTGTTTCGTTCGAAGGGACTTTATGGGCTAGCGGGATCGTGGGTTCTATGGCGTATAACTGGTCGCAACCCAATATGAAAACCAGTGTCAAAATTATTCACGCTAGGTATGCTTGGTGTATATGTGCTCCATCAATTTTCTATATATTTTTTTTGTAATTGTTGTGTTTATTGATGATTTATTTAATTATATGCTGATTGCCATTTGTTTTTGAGAAGTTAACTTAGATTAATAATAGATGCCTTATGTGTGAAATGATTGATAAAAATTTGCATCTGTGGAGTCAGATGTAGCTTTGTGGTACTTTTGGGAAAAAAAACATGAGTTTGGACGCCAAAATACGCTATGTTATGAGGGCCATCGTTCGGAAAAAATCTTCAAATTGCTTGTTTAATGTTTGAAGAGAATTTGATTTTGGCCCCAAATACATCCGCAGTCCCTCATACTGAATCCAGGATTCACCATTAGTCACTTTTGGTTTGGAATCGAGGCAACGGAACTGTATTAGTTTATGCCTTCGGTTGGTTGAGTATTGGGATATAATTGAGGTTCCAAATGGAACTTTTGGTTAACGTTAAATGATAAAGCAATTTGGGTGATTGTGGAAGCTAATACTCATTGCATGTTATTATTGGAAATTCACAGTTAAGAATGTTGATTGATTTTGGTTGTAAAAATTGTGTCTGTCCTCGTCTTGATAGGTAACAATTTGATCTTCTCTGGTCTTTTTGCCCAACAGCAGCCGATTTAGTGGGTTATTCTTTAGCTTTTTTTGGGTGGCGATCGTGTAGGAGATGTGAGGATTCCTGCTTGGTTAATTTGGGTTTGAGGATTTTGTGATGGTTATGAGCTTCCTTACGTTTACTCCATGGTTTTGAAATGTGTAATGATTCCATCAAACAAAGTTCACGAGTCCAACAAAGTCATATTCACGTTCAGAAATCTTGTCTTCATAATCTTATCAAGAAACTTTGTACCAATAAATTCAGAATGGTTGACTGAAAGTTGAGTATTTGAAATGCATTGCAATCCTTCCATCCATTTGTTGAATCTGATTGTAGCTGATTCTAAACTAGGTTGATGGTCAAGATCATACTCGCACATAATGATAAAACCTTTACCGACATTATATCACCTATGACTTGCCCCATTTGATTCAAAATGAGTCATAAATATGTGGCAAAAACATCTCCTCTTTGTTTTTAATCTGTAATTTCTTTAGACTAAGCAAGACTCATAATTTGTTATTGTTTGTGATATATATTGTTTAACGATATTTCTCGGAAATAGGCTGCATGCGCAGGCTCTTACACTTGCTGCCTTATCTGGTGCTGCCATTGTTGAGTATTATGATCACAAGTCGGGAGCAAAAGAAGAGCGTGTGGCCAAGTTCCTCGAACTTCATCAACAGCCTCACAAGGATTGAACTTCTGCTATAATCGCCTATGTTTAGGATTTTTACATGTATATGGCCAACAATGAAGCCATATTTTTGGGCAGTTTTGTGTCCAAGAAGATAATAGCTCTCGTTAGACATTGAGTCTCCCATTTTTCCTTGGCCAATAACCATGAATATTTGTTGGAGATCACTAAAATTTATTACCGATTCTAGCCTGAATATGTACAAGAACCCTCTACTTTTCTGCAGGGAATAAAAAGATTTGAAGCTGCTGTCTATTTTGTTAAAAATCTGTTTTTCCTTTGTTTGCTATATCATGTTATTTTACTTTATTTTTTAATTGTTGGTTGGTTGAACCCACTTTTTTTCATGATAAACATTGCAACTCTAATTCAGGAAATTACAAACGTTGAGATTTTATGATCATTTATGGCGGGTTGAGGACTGATTCTAATTTGTGCTACAGAGGCTGTTAGGTCGAAGGTCTATCGCATCGTTGATTAGCATGAAGAATATACTTCTTTTATGGTTCGTCCCAACATTCCCCCCTTGTCCGATTGTTGCTGCTGCTCTTTTCATAATACGAGCATGGGAATAGTTGAACCAATTAATCCAAAATTCCTTATTATCCTAAAATAGGTTATACATCACATTATAATCTTTTTGGGCAGTCGCCCACATCTCCCGAAAAAAGAAAGTGGGGTGGGGGAAATAGATTAAAGGAAGAATGGCATGTTTCTTGGGACAATTTTCTTTAACTGTTTATTAGGCATTTGTAAGCTCCGAAATTTTGATATAAATTAAGTCAACCAAAAATATTAAAATTTGTCAAATGATTGACTAAAAAAGCTGATAATATGAATTCGATGCACATACTTCTGCTCTTGTAAGACCATGAAAAGTTTGTAGGCTCCTCTCTGAGTTGGTTGAATAGGTAACGAAGGTATCTGGTTACGAATTTGATTTTTCTTACATACACTTTCTTGGTCGAGCTTATCGCATTAGCTTGCCTATTGGTTTACCTACCTGGCGTAGTTTGTAGATTATTACGTCAGTTTGAAGGTTTACCCAATACACACTTAGCGGCTGTGAGTTACCGTAGTTAAAAATAATCAATGAATTCGGTTTAATTCTATTGGTAGTAGGAAATCAAGTAAAAAATCTATTTATTGAAGATAAAAGTTTGACGTTAAAAAAACGGAAATCAGCAAGAGTAACGCCACATGCGGCGGTATTGCGCCGACATTTAATGCAAATGCCCCCCTCCCAGCCATCTTGGATCTCGCCATTTCTCTTACTTCGAGTTTTTCACACACATACAGATGTATATGCGTTCATTCATTCATGCACATGCATAATATTCAATCTGCATCAAAATAATCCAACTTTGGATGTCATCTGTCAATTAATGCACATCCCGCATTCGGAATATTTCATTTTAATTTGGTCATTAAAATGTTTTTCTAAACCTGTTACTTTTCACATTTAATATAATATTGAATCGCTTGTTTCTTGCTCTGGACATCGTGATCAGAACAGAAAAAAATGGGCAGTGATCAGCTTTTCAATAAAAGCTACGTCAACAAACATCAAAAGAAAATTTCTGTGGCGTACCCTTTTCGTTATATGTTTCAAGAACAAAGATTTGCGTGTCTTTTGGTTGGAATCGCCACTGCTTGTGTGGTTTTTGCTGTCATTCCTTTGAATTCGCCTCCGCAGTATGAGAGGATCTGGCTTTCTGATGATTCTGCTCTGATTCCTCGGAGGGTCGCTTATGAATTACACGACGGATTCGGGCACCACAGCGCAGGTATTATTAGCCATTAACAAATTTGAATTTTCAAGAATGAATTTGCAGTATTAAGTCTGTAGATATCTTTTTTGGATTTATCTCTTTTCAATAAGCTGATTCAATTTAAATCTTTCATTTTCTTCAGTGATCATTCTTGTTTATACCATGATTTTGGTCCCAAATCTAGAGGATTTCATAAGGACATATTGTTAGTATTTCAACATAAATACTAATAGATTGTGTACTTTCTGAGGTGAACGGATTGGCTTAAGGACCATCCGCAACGTCCTTTATATAATCTTGTCTACAAAGATTTAGAATTTGACTTACCCACACTTACGGATACTGAATGGTTATTTGTGCGTAATCTCCTAGATTACTATTCTCGATATTATCTTAATAATATATTAACCATCAATATTATTTATTAACATATTTTCTATACTCTTTTTGTTGTGTTTGAGCCTTTTGAGTCAGAAATATCACGATTGATCAGGATTGATCAGGTTGAAAGATAGTGATTTCTTTTGTTCTATAAACTCTATGAATCATGTAAATTGTGGAATTTTCAAAAAAGTAGTCTTCATAGTGCGAAGCATTAAAGGGACAACCAAGTAGGCTATTTTGCAGATTTATTAAGCATGGAATTTCTTCAATGAAAGCACATTTTAAGAATGTTGAACGTTATGCAGGTGGGAAGATACCTTTAGGTCTGAAAAGTAAAAGACTGCGTGTTTTGGTCACCGGTGGAGCTGGTTTTGTAGGGAGCCATCTCGTGGACCGTTTGATGGCTCGAGGCGATAGTGTGATCATCATTGATAACTTTTTCACCGGAAACAAAGAAAATGTTTTGCACCATTTTGGAAACCCAAGATTTGAGCTCATTCGACACGATGTAGTTGAGCCCATTATGCTAGAAGTGGATCAAATTTACCATTTGGCTTGCCCTGCATCTCCAGTGCATTACAAGTACAATCCTGTCAAGACCATTATATCCTCACGTTTGTTTTTTTTTCTTCATTTATCGCCCAATTCTTAAATTTCACACTAATCAGGTAGGCTTAACAATGTGCTAATGCATTTAAATTTTGCAAAACAATTTAGAAATAAATTATTTCATGGTGGTTGTTCTGGTAATGTTTTTCTTGACTACATTTTCTTGAGATCACAAGACAAATGTGATGGGAACACTGAATATGTTGGGATTGGCGAAGAGGGTTGGCGCTCGGTTTCTGCTAACGAGCACCAGCGAAGTATATGGTGATCCCTTGCAGCATCCACAAGCCGAGACTTATTGGGGCAATGTCAATCCTATTGGTAACTCGTCTCAAATAACTCCATTTTCTAGAAAATTTTTAGAAATATCTCTCTTGGTAGTCCTAGCCATTTAAGAAAACAATTGTATATTTATTCATCTTATCAAGTTTTATTCGAGTCCTGAGCAGGCGTAAGGAGTTGTTATGATGAGGGAAAACGTACAGCAGAGACCTTGACAATGGATTACCACAGAGGACTTAACCTCGAGGTTACATATGAATCCAGATTCAGAAACAATACAACAATAGATTTGATTTTCACCTTCTGACTTTTTTGTATTACTATTTCTTTAGGTGAGAATTGCTAGGATTTTCAACACTTATGGGCCACGCATGTGCATAGATGATGGACGTGTCGTTAGCAATTTTGTTGCTCAGGTTTGTGCCAAAAATCTTCAAACCCTGGTACGTTTTATCTGGTATTATCGAGTTTTATACAATAATTTTTCTGATTAATTTTTTTCAGGCCTTAAGAAAGGAGCCATTGACTGTTTATGGGGATGGAAAACAAACCAGAAGCTTTCAATATGTTTCTGATTTGGTAAAGAACCATCTGTTTCTAGCATAAAGTTAACCAAGAAATACTCCTTTAATAACCGAGCAACACGAAAATTTCATGTTTTATGAACAGGTCGAAGGTCTGATGCGATTAATGGAAGGTGATCATGTAGGTCCATTCAATCTTGGGAACCCCGGGGAATTCACCATGCTTGAGCTAGCTCGGGTAAACTCTTATACTAGCACAAGTTTCTTGAGTTTAGAATCCGTATCTACATGAATGGTGAGACCTTTTTTGAGGCATTTGAGATATGTTATCATGCAGGTGGTACAAGATACAATTGATCCAAACGCGAGGATCGAGTTTAGGCCGAATACAGAAGATGATCCTCACAAGAGGAAACCAGACATTTCAAAAGCCAAGAAACTTCTCGGGTGGCAACCAAGCGTGCCTTTGACGAAGGGACTTCCTCTGATGGTGTCGGACTTCAGACAACGTATATTTGGATATCAGAAAGATCAGACAAGCGCATAGATTTTACAGTTTTTATGAGATGAGAAAAGACTGAAAGAAGAAAATAGAGTTAATAATACGTAGAAAATCCAAATGCAATATTTCTATAGTGAACTAGTAAAGAATGCGGATTTGAGGTGATTTTTTGATAGCAAATTAACAAAATTCTTTGTTATAAGTTGGGGAATAGTGTTTGATTGATTCAACTTCATTTACATATCTTCATCCGATCAGGCCCTCGCCTTATTCCTGGATCCACTCTTGCAGCACAGCAAATAGATATACCTTCAAGAAATCCACTTGCTGCAAAAGCCCCACTGCAATGTTGGGCAATTTTATGAAAGATGTTTTAGCAAGTTTCAAGGTAAGCCATTACAAGAAGAAAATATTCATCATGACATGAAAGGAATTTACAATGAAATTCCATAACTACCAGAAATGTTGTTAATTTAACTTGATTAAATAAAAAGGGCAAATCAGATGCACGACGCTCCTGCGATTCGCGGGGTCCGGGAGGGGTCAGGTCAATTGGGCCTGATGTATGCAGTCTTCTCCTGCAATGTAAGAGATTGTTTCCGCTTTAACTTGATTAAATAAATATACAAATTGATCAATCTCATCACCGTGGTGAGACGATCGGGTCCATCTATCCATGATCTAACTGAGCAAATCTCGTGAAGTAATATTGTGTTGTAAGTTATATGGTGTTTGCTTGGATGATAAGATTGTGGATTAATTTTATAGTTTAGTATAATTAAATACCTTCACTATATATATATATATATATAATAATAATAATTATTATTATTATTGTAAAATAATATAATAATATAATTGTAACTATATATAGAAATAAATAAAATTTATAATAACTATAATAATAAAAATAAAATAACAATAATAAGATAAAAGAAGAATAAATAAATAATAATAAGATCTATAATGTTCCTCCTCTATAATAATAATAATAAAATAATTTAATAAATATAATAATATAAATACTAATAATAAGTAAATAAATAATAATATATATATATATAATATTAATAATATATAATAATAATTATAAAATAATTTAATAACGACGATAACAATAATAATAATAATATAAACAATAAAGTAAATAATAATAAAAATTTTAATTAATTATAATAAATAAATAATTAATAATTATAATAGTATATACATATATATAATATCAATAATATAAAATAATAATAGTAATACAACAATATAATAAAATAATATATATAATAATAATATATAAAATAATAATAATAATACTAATTAATAATAATAATATATAAAAAATAGTAATAATAGTATATATATATTTATTTATTTATTTGCATATAATATATATATAATATAACAGTTTAACATTGTAATAATATAATAATAATCTATAAAACAATAATAATAATAGCATATATATATGTAATATTAATAATATATAATATTAATAATCATAAATCAATTTAATAATATAATAATAATAATAATTGGAATTAAATTATAGTTGAAATTTTTGGAGGCATAATTACAAGTAAAATTGGTGGTTTAATGTCACTACCGGACGAGAACCCCGATACCCCTCTCAGTCGAAATTTCAAATTTTGTAATAGTAAAAAGGGCGGGAAAAAGTATATAAATCATTTTGTTTGAAAGTGAGATTAAAGTGGGATAAATATGATGGGATAACTTTTGCTTAAAATCCAAAGAAGCATGAGATAAAAATTATTAACCTAAGAATGAGATAAAAATTAAAAACGAGACAAGCAGATGCTTAAGATAACTTCTTTTAACTATTGATGAGAAAATATACAAGTTGGGCGTTCCTGTTATAGTGGCTACAATATACAAAGACGAGTATATTGAAGAGATACGGACGCAGATTTCAAATATGTAAAAGTAAGGATACCAATTTCAAATATGTAAAACTAAAGGGGTTAAATCTACAATTTCTAGTAAAATGTTGGCACTGGTGTAGATAGTTTCCCTAGCTCTCCCAGAATATATTCCATTGCTTGTGCACTGCTGTTTAAACGATTTTACAGTACCCTCCGACGGCTGCTGTGTAACAAAGGTCAGCCATTTTTCTTGTTCTGCACGCGTATGCAGCGTTTCAAATTTCTGACGGCATTCATTGTTTCTGAATTCTTTTTAGGTTTTTGGAAGTGGGTTGTGTGATGAGTTTCTTTTTTTTTCCTTTTCTGGGATTGGATTGAAAATGTCTTGATTGGTTCTTGAGTATTGTCATTTGAGCGGCTTCTGTCTTTGGGTTTGTGTGGTGGGTTTTCTTTGCTATCGATTTGGTTTTTGGAGAGTAGGGTTTTTGGGAAGAGGATTTTATGATATTTATGAAGTTGGGATCAGTGAACGCGTATGGGTTGAATTTAAAGGATTAGGGGCTTAAAAGTTGATGGAATTGCTTGATCATTGACTTGAAATGTATATTTTCTTGATGTGAATCTCATTATACTTTAAAGCTGCAAACATGATGTAATGCTTTGTAGTTATATAGGTTTTTTTCTTTCGCGCTTGTAATTGTGTGTGAAAGTGGATGCAATTGTTCTGTGATTTTCCGAGGTTACTTGAAGATCTTCAAGGTTTTATTCCAAAGTTTCAACTTTTTTATGCGTTATGTGTGTCACTCGTATTGTGATTGGATTTTCGAAACTGGGGTTTCAGGGGAAATGGTTATGATCAGTTTGCAGGTGAACTTTATGAATATCGATGACTCTGAATTTTGAGATTTAAGATTTAGGATTTATGGATTTATCGAATGACAATTTTAAGATTGTGAATGATTTTTGGGGAATTAATTGTTAATTGGTCTGTGTTATGTTGGGATACGAACATAATTTTTTTTATGATGGTGGGGGATGAAGGCTTTCTTTTTTGGTAGTCATTGAATATGTTGCCAACGGATTCTATCTAAATTAGTATAGTTTCCAAGTTGAATCAATAAAATTGAATTAGCTATTGATACCTTTTGAGCTTCTATGATATATTGTGAGATACTATGATATATTGTGAGATAAAAATGGGACTTCAAAATAGCTCAGCATATACTGCTCTGTATATCTTCAGCCATTATGCCCCAAAAATTTCACTAGATCGTAATTGCAAACTATTATTTAGATCTCTGCTACCTGATTAGCCTTCAAGCTAATGCCGATGACTTTTTGTTACAGACTATTCTGAGCTTTTCCAACTGTTATTCCCTCTCTGCACGAATTTGTACATTTTGGTATTTAGTCAAGCAATCAAGAGTTGCCAGAATGTCTAAAAAGGGATTGATGGAGCAGGATTTAAGCAAGCTGGATGTGACGAAACTACATCCACTTTCGCCCGAGGTTATATCTCGTCAGGCGACAATAAACATAGGTTAGCTTGTTTTGGTTATAATTTAAAGTTTAAACTGCTTTATGTGTACTCTATTGATTATTTTTACATCTTTCTGTTTACTTATCTATGCCCTTTTTACACTCCTTTAGGGACAATTGGTCACGTGGCTCATGGGAAGTCAACAGTTGTGAAAGCCATATCTGGTGTCCAGGTATATATAGTTATTTTCCTGAACTCGTTGTTGTGGCATTTAAGGTATTATGAGGATCTGATTGATTTACTATATTTAATTTCAAATTAATCAGCACGTATACATAAGAATTTGGCCATATCTTGACTAGTTTAAGTACCTAAAGAATATGGCCAGTTTAAGTATTTTGCGATTTTGATGGTTGCACTTATTAAAGGACGTCACCTTTTACTAAGGCCAATGCCAGTAAACCTGATAATGCTTTGTGACTATGTTCACCTGGATACCTACTTTTTTCCCTGGTGTGGTCGGTAATCATTGTGTTCATCTTTATACATCTTGGATCATAAATGCTAACCAATAATGTGTAAGTCGAATTTCTTGCAATTTGGAATGCCTTTTACCCGCAGACTGTTCGCTTTAAGAATGAACTGGAACGTAATATTACCATCAAGCTTGGATATGCCAATGCGAAAATATACAAGTGTGAAGATGATCGATGCCCTCGACCCATGTGCTACAAGTATGTCCTGCAATGTGGATGTAGGTTGTTGATGTGAATTTGTTTCCTGGTTCTCTTTATTAAGGTGCATATCCTTTCAGGGCATATGGAAGTGGCAAAGAAGACAATCCGATGTGTGATGTGCCTGGCTTTGAGAACAGCAAGATGAAATTGCTTAGACACGTCTCTTTTGTTGATTGCCCGGTAATATTTCCTATGACTGTTTATCTGAAAACGTGATGATATTTTGTTGCTAGCTTTAGATGAATTTTTATGAATTGTCATTGAAGTTTTATTGTGGTACGTGTGAACCAAATCTTTCAACTGGGCGTATAATTATCGTCGTGACAAAATGTTCTGCTGCCACAGGGTCATGACATTCTCATGGCTACAATGCTTAATGGTGCGGCAATTATGGATGGAGCTTTACTTCTCATAGCTGCCAACGAGAGTTGTCCTCAACCTCAGACGTCAGAGCATTTAGCTGCTGTTGAAATTATGCGTCTTCAGCATATTATAATACTTCAAAATAAAGTTGATCTAGTTCAGGAAAATATTGCCATCAACCAGCACGAAGCCATTCAGAAATTCATTCAGGTTAATTGGTGCATCTGATGCGATTCAAATTTCATTGTTACATACATTTAACATTGTCTTCTGTATATCTCGACAGGGAACTGTTGCAGATGGTGCACCAGTGGTACCAATTTCTGCACAGCTGAAGTATAATATTGACGTTGTATGTGAATACATTGTGAAGAAAATCCCCATTCCGGAGAGGAACTTCACTTCACCACCAAATATGATTGTAATCCGGTCCTTTGATGTCAATAAGCCTGGTTTTGAAGTTGATGATATCCGGGGTGGTGTTGCTGGTGGAAGTATTCTGAAGGTAGATTTCATTTTGTTACTTATAACTTCAATGAATAAAAATTTCATTTCAGGTCACATTCTCTTGTCCTTACAAGACTTGCTTATCAGTTTTCTTATTTATGAATGATAAGTTTTCTGGCAGTGGCCATTGTTTATATGAAGCTGAAATGCCTTGAAAGTGGTTTTCCGGTATAGTAGATATCATGTTCAGTTTTCATCATTATTAGATTACTCCTCCAAAGGTTTCAGTCAGTGGAAGGTTGTCCACCAATAGTATCAAAATTAACACCTCTTCTCGTGTGATGAGCTAGAAAATGATGAATATATGTCTAGAATTGTTATCCAAGATGAATGTGGTCGGACAACAAGGGCCCAGAAATAACCACAGCCTTATACCATATTGATGAAACATGATTCGAATTGTGTACATAGGAACCAAACTTATGCACTGATAAATTCCAAAAACCTTTTTTTTCCCAAATATTCAAATTCATGGCAGTCAGGCCCAGTTATTATATTCATACTTCAACAAATCAATCTCTTGTCTATCTGCAAAAAATAAACTCATGCAACTTAATTGACCGACGGAATATGAAAGAACTATTTGGATTGCTTTTGCAGGGTGTTTTGAAGGTAAATCAATTTATCGAGGTCCGCCCTGGTATTGTAGTAAAGGACGAAAATGGAAACATCAAGTGCACCCCCATATACTCCAGAATAGTCTCCTTATACGCTGAGCAAAATGAATTACAATTTGCCGTTCCCGGAGGCCTTATTGGAGTTGGAACGACCATGGACCCTACACTTACTCGTGCGGATAGGTTGGTTGGTCAGGTTCTTGGAGAGGTCGGCTCACTCCCTGAAGTGTACGTTGAACTAGAGGTAAGTGTCACTACTTCAAACAGCTCCAATTTCTTGGCAAATAATGTTTATGCTGTATTTTCCTGATCAAATATAGTGTATTGCATGTAAAACGTGTCATCTGAAATCCATTTGAATGCTTTTGCTAAACAATTTACCTTACCACAGGTTAATTTCTTTTTGCTGCGTCGTTTACTGGGTGTTAGGACAAAGGACACAGAGAGACAGGGTAAAGTCTCGAAACTGGCAAAGGGCGAGATCCTTATGTTGAATATAGGATCTATGTCAACAGGGGCTCGTGTTGTTGCTGTCAAGAACGTCTTTGCTAAACTACAGCTCACTTCCCCCGTGTGCACCAGCAAAGGAGAGAAAATTGCTTTAAGCCGTAGAATCGAGAAGCACTGGCGTCTTATTGGTTGGGGTCAGATTCAAGCAGGTATCACTCTCGACGTCCCACCCTGCCCCATTTAAGCAAACTATCGAGTATACACAAAAAGAGAACAGAGGCAAGAAAATTGTGACAGAGATGTGGGAAGGCAGAAAATTTCAAGGCACATTTTTTGTTCGATGGAAATTGATGTATTGTTTGGATTTTCGGATACTCTTTTCTTTCCTTTTTTTTCGTTCTTTCATGATGATTTTGACAATTGCTTTCAGTTTTGGAGTTGGTTTCGATACTATTTGGACGTTTTGAGTTGTTTCTTGGGCATAATATCCATCACCTATGGATTCTTACATGACAACTATTTATTTTTCAAAGTAATCTTGGGAAAATTGCCTTGTTCTTTGGAAGATATCTCGTGTCTGGTACTGCATGGATCCACTATGCAAGAACTTCGAACCATTCTCTTGAAGCTCATCCCCTTCATTATAAATGATCTGCTTGCCCCGAAATGACTTGGACCAATAGGAAAATCCCAATTCATTGGTCCTTTCGCTACAATCAAATGCATCTGGTCCTGTCATGGACCAAGATACATGACATATATATATATATATATATATATATATATATATATATATATATATATATATATATATATATATGTATGTCTTTGTCCATGGTAGGATCGGGTGAATGAAATTTTTTTTCCGTGATCTTGATAACGAATTGGTCTTTGCTCATGGGTGCCCCATGGGGTAGATCCATCAATTGGATGAGTATAACCCATCTAATGGATGAGACTATCCTATGGGGCATCACTTCATGGGGTAGCCAAAAATAAATCTTGATAACTTACAGTAAGGACAAGGGCAATCCCGAATCTGTATTTTGCTGGTGAAGAAATTGAACAGAACACGAAATAATTGACCTGGTAGTAATCTCTATAGAGTTCATCCTTCCAATTTCCAAAGAATTGTTGGGTGATGGGTAAAATGTAGATTTTGTGGGGCAAATTAAATTAAAAAAAAATTTCTTACCCTTTATTTTTAAATTTTATTGCAAAATGGCATTTCTTTGCCTCAACGTGGCTCCAGCTATGGTGACGGAGGATTAGGGTTTAAAATTAAATCAACCGTTACTCTAATTCTGTGGTCTAATGTTGGATCCTGGAAACGTGAATCATATAAAAATATAATTTAACTTCTGATTTTATTTTTAATAGGAATTAATTATTTTATAATATAATTACTAAATGATTAATTTGATTACCTAAATTTATATTTTATAGATTATTAAAATTAAAAGAATAAATTTTAATTTTAATAAGTTGGCCAAAACCAACAATCCCCTAAACTGGAAGAATTGGATATATAACAGAGAAATCTTGAGAATCTGTGCATATATTTCCATGCTTCGTACTCACTTTCTTTTCAGCACTCTCAAAATCACACAAGAAAACCCTAACAAACAAAATCGGTAATGGCTCCTAATCTCGATTGCAGAATGTACGAACAAAAGTTCCCAGAAATTGACACTCCGGTAATGGTGCAAATGAAGAGCATAAACCCCGATACCTGCGCCTACGTATTGTTGCTAGAGTACAATATAGAAGGGATGCTCAGTTTCACTGAGCTTTCGCGCCGCCGCATACGTAGCGTTCTGAGTTTGGTTCGTATCGGTAGGATTGAGCCGGTTATGGTTTTGCATGTCGACCCGGAAAAGGGTTTTGTGAATTTGAGTAAAAGAAGGGTTTCTGAGGATGATGCGAGAACTTGTGAGGAAAGGTTTAATAAGAGTAAGCATGTTCATTCCATCATGCGACATGTTGCTGAGACCGTGGATATTGATCTTGAGGTAATTTGTTTATAAGAATAATGGTTTTGCGGCATGTTCTTCATTTCTGTGTGTTTTGGGATTAGGGTGTTGGTTTTCTTGAAATTGCGAGTAATTGGGACATGGAAAATTCATGGATAAAAAGATTGTTTTAATGCATCTCACTATTGTGAAATGATTACATTGAATCCCATCAACCATATTTATTTTACAATGCATAAAATCAATGCAATTGAGGACTTCACAGTATTCTCTTCAATTAACTCACCGGTGATGGACAATAAATGGGATCTGCTGAGCAGGGAGCGGTTAATGAGAGGAGCAGAGTAATTGGTGTTGGAGAGATTGCGAGGGACTGGACAGGTAGACTGGTGGGTTGGAGGCCGAACATGGTTAGTGGAGTGATGCAGCCGGTGATTGCTGAAGCAATTGCTTGCCGAGAAGCAGTCGATTTCGTTGTTGGCGCGGGCTAGGATCATATAGTGTTGAAAGAGGATTGTCGCTTTGTGATGATGGGGTGGATACGGGAGATGATTGCTTATCAGTTATAGTCCCATTATTTATGATATTCGTTGTCTTGCTTGAGAGTTTACGTCATTTACGATCTCATCAACTCATGTATTACGGGTAATTCCAATACAACCGCTCATGCTCTTGCTAAGGCAGCAAATTGTATGTGTGAGGGTAGTGAAGAAATACATAGTTATATTGCTAACATTGTATCCGCCGAATATTGTTGATCATTGAATGATATTAATCGCCTTTCATATAATAAAAAATCAATGCAATTCAGGACGAGTATTAGAAAATTGCTTGGAATAAAAAGATTTATAGTCATAGTCATTGGCACAGGAGAATCTATCATTATCCGTATTTGCATGCTAAGATTATGAATTGTGTACTACGTGTATAACTTGATCATATATTTTACCGTTTTGAGCTGAAATTGTTTTTGTATAATTCTGTTTTTTAACAACACAAGGTCCTGTTCTTATTACTGAAGATGTGTCATTTGTTTCAGGAGTTGTATACTCACGTTGGATGGCCTTTATACAAAAAATACGGACATGCTTTCGATGTAAGACTTAGACTTCGTACCTCTCTAGCTAGTTTAGGAAAAATAATCTGAACATATAATTGATATGGTGCAGGCTTTCAAATTAATTGTTGCTGATCCTGATTCTGTCCTTAATCCTCTTACTCGTAAAGTTGAAGAAATTGATGCTGATGGTCAAAAGGTTTGCACTTTCTGATCAAGCTAACCACCCATTTATTTTCACATATATTTCGTTTCATGTTTCTCAAATGAGTTAGCATGGTACTATTTCCGTCCCTGATCAGGTGACTAAGGTGGTTCCAGCTATCTCAGATGAAGTAAAATACGTGTTAGTTCAAAATATTCAAAGAAGAATGATTCCACAAGTGATGAAAATTCGAGCTGATTTTGAGATGAGATGCTTTGAACTCGATGGTGTTCTCCACATTAAGGTTTCTTAACAGCCATTCGGCTACTTACATATAACTTTAGTGCAAAAAAACTTCAATATTTTGGTCCTTCATGTAGAACGCAATGCGAAAAGCTGAAGCTGCTGGTAATAAAGATTGCCCTGTGAAGATTTCATTAGTCGGTTCTCCGTTGTATGTGTTGAATACTCAGACATTCGATAAGGTAACATATACTTCCTCTTTAAATCATGTCATCTAATTCTAATTCGTTGATAGTAAATTTAATCTAATTTTTGGCTCTAAATTTAATCTAATTTTTGGCTAGTGCAGGAACAAGGAATAGAAACTCTAAATAAAGCAATTACAGCTTGCACCGAAGAAATTGAGCATCACAAGGGGAGACTCATTGTGAAAACAGCACCAAGACCAGTAAGCTCCATTTTCTTGTAATCTAGAATTGCCACTTTTTATGTCTTCTTTTTAACAAACTGTTAATTTGATTGCAATATATTTTCTTAATTTATTTTACTCGATGAATGTAGATGAGTGAACGAGAAGATAAACTGTTTGCCGAACAAATAGCTCGACTAAGCCTTGCAGATGATGATGTGAGCGGCAGTGATGATACCGATGATGATGGAGGAATGAGATTCAATGAAAAAGATGATTCAAGAATGGAAGATCGCTACTAAAAGAAGCTGACAGTATGTTCTTTGCTTGTTTCATTTCTCTTTAAATCTCCCAGAAAACATTGGAAAAGAATGGGAATTTGACAGTTTCGCTTATTTTACATTTTCTAAATGATCTTGCTGCATTGTATGTGAATGACAATGGAGTTTTACCTTTTACTTGGAGTTCTTATCGACTAATTTCACCCATAGGAAGTCCAGCTTTTCGCTACGCATGTCCACTATGATAAAGAACATTTGAAAGTGATTTTCTATGTCATTAAGATTTTCAAGAGTTTAAATGAAATTTGTCAATCAATCCAATTAACTACACAATAAATAATTACACTTTCTTATTATTAATCACAATCTTTTAAATGGTGAACAAATGAAAATTATGAAAAGTACACAACTTAAGAAAACCGTTTTGGTGCTAAGAAATTCCACTTAAACACATACTTCGGAAATGGATAGAACACAAGAATTCAAAAACTTATATGAAATTAAAATCTCTATTCATCTTCATTTGAACTTTAGCCATCACAAATATCACATGCCATTGTTTCTCTTCTTCTTCTTTTTGTTTTTTTGGGAACTCTCTGATAAATCATAAAACAAGAAGAAAATATCCCACAAGTTGAGGACCCCATAGATTTGAGATATCCCACAAAGTGCTCAGTTCATATCTAACATAGTGGGTGATTCCATAAAAGTTCTTTTCCTTTTAAAGCCGTTGGGAATAATCATCTGCACCAACATGGTCCATGCAGTTTCCCAATATCGCTTTTTTTCTTTCATGTCCTTCTGCATTTCTGTCCTATTATATCCCTCTTTAGTCTCCATCCCCAACCTGTTTTCTGCACTACACCACTGTTCTTATTATCATATATTGTGTTTCATTTTTACAATTCTTATTATTTTATTATAAGGTCCTTTATTATGGCCTACCAAATATCATGATGGATCCATTGAATAAGTGATCGTATAATCATGATGCCACCACCCCCCTCGTTCAGGCGTTTGGTCCAGATCTACCTCCCTGGAACCAAAGTTTCTTCAAGAAAACACAGAAAACAGAGGAGGAATCCCAAACAAATCAAAAGCCAAGCAAATCATATTTTTTTGAGGAATGTGATACTTATATCCTACATTGAATAAAAGGGGGATAAAACCCGGTGCACTAAGCTCTCGTGATCCTACATTGAATATTGAATAAAAAATTTAAAGACTTGTATGATTTGGTATGAAGAATATTAAGACAGTGTACTTCGTCATTGTCTACCAAACATGTGCAACATTTTAACTGAAATTGAGGCTGATTTTTCTTCTTCCTTTGTATTACCTTTTATAATAGTAATGATTAGATAAAGGCAATTTGTGGGGAGGGGTGGGGTGGTGGAGGGGTCTTCACTCCTTGCAATGTTAAAATAGTGACATGTGAGTACACCCCTTTATTTAAATTTCTTTTTGGCCATTTCAAATGGCAGCACATTAACTTATTAAAAGGCTTATGGATTGAGACATCAAGTGAATGTTTAGTCTCAAATCCAAAATATTTTGTATGAAAAATTGCAACAAAAACCATGCAATAAATTGAATAATCATAACAATGATCGAAAAGGACAATGATCTGCTAACCAGCATATATGCGCATCCCAGGGACATGGCAAAATGGAAGTTTATATATCACACATTTTAGACATAAGTTGGGACCATAATTTTAATTTAGTTGTGTAAAATGTTTAAAATTCTGCCTAACATGCGTGTAAGCTTGTTATTCTATACCGGCCCCTCTGGTTTAAACCATGTATGGCTTTGATAATGAGCAAAAGAATAGCCATTTCAACTAAAGAAAGTTATGTGCAGACTGCTGTCGATAAATATACTCTTGGGAATATATAGGCTATATGCGGTGAACAAAATGGCTATGAAAATGACGGGAAAAATCAATGCAAGAGTCAAGACTCTTTTTTCTTAAAAACGTTATCGTCCAGCTAGGGGTGCTTAACAGATCGGTCCGGTCCGCAACTGGCTGATTCCGGATCCAATAATCCCGGAACCGGTCCACTCCGTTAAGGAACCGGATTTCTTTTTTTCTTTTCTTTTTTAAAGTAAAAAACGAATGGATTTTATTGAGGAAAATTTTTTTTTTAAAAAGGATCCGGAACCGGATCCGTTTGGTCCAGAACCGGTAAGATACCGGATCCGGAACGATAGAACCGATACAGTCCGGTATCAAACCGGTTACTCCTGTTCCGGACCGGACTAACCGGTCCAGTTTTGGGCCGGATCCGGATTGACCCGGCCCGTTAAGCACCCCTACGTCCAGCCCTAGTGCTCAGAACCGGACTAACCGGTCCGCTTTAGGGCTGGGTCCGGATTGACCCGGCCCGTTAAGCACCCCTACGTCCAGCCCTAGTGCTCACGTTTATTGGCAATACATTTCTCAAGATAAAATATCTTATTTAAAAGTAGAAGCACTTCACAATTTAAATTCACACGAACCTTAAAATATTTAGAATGTTATATGACTGTGTATGAAATTCTCGAGTTTCAAACTCTAAGTGTTGCAAACTTAACAATCCAAATTCAATATTTTATTTAAGTGTTATTTCTTACAAAATTCGAAATAATAAAAAATTTCTCGAATTTAATACACAATTTGAAACATAAATTCCTAGAAAATTCAAGTTCAATATTTTATTTCTTGCATGCTTGAATTTTAAGTGTAAAAGTTTAAAAATTTTGATACTATAAGTAAATATGAGAACAAGAGGGAGAGAAAGATCAAAAGGCAATAATTTTTGAGTTAGGGGGTTGTATTTTTTTTCAAAGGTTTTGGAGCGAAACGAGCATACAAGCGCCAACAAATGGCGCCTAGGCACTTCACAGCACCGGAAGTAAGTCACGACTAGGCGCCACTCTGGCTTTGCCTCAGGCGCCTCGCTCCTTTACCAATTTTTTTTCTTTCGTCCAACCTTTTCACGATAATTTTAAAACCAATTAAGGACATCTATGAATTCTCATTCACCCAATTTGGTAATCAAGAAATAAATACATTACGAAATTCTCTATCAGATCATAGATTTCGTGCATTCAAGTCGATTAGGCACGATAATTTACTCGCGAGATCGATTTCTACACAATTTGTTCGGATTATTTATCGATTCTAAATAGGTACACAACCCAATTTTTTTCCAACAACTACATTCGATGAGAAATATATATTGTTACAAACTAAAAATATCCAAATGGATCCATTTATGTAAACTATATCTAAGTAACTCATATCCATATCACACAGAATTACAGAACTGAAATACAAAACCTAGAGCCCTCAACTTTTAAAAACAAAACAATTTGAAACAAATGAAATTAGTATCACAAGTGTTGCATAAGTGCAGAACAAAGATAGAGCAGAGCCAAACATATTGCATTAACATAGTAATAACCACAGTAAAAAAAACATCACAGAATCTCCTCACATTATCAGCCATTCACAGCTAGCAATGAAGGAATAGCATCCAGATTAGGGGTAGCGTTCTTAGTTGAAGCATCATCCCTTTTTCCAGTAGAAGGTTTAACAAAAGCTCTCATTGGGCTTGCAAATGCCCATACCCAGCTTTTACTCCTCCCATGGGAAATTTGCTGCTTTGGTGAATGAGTTGCATGCGTTGGTTTCCCATTTACATAATTATCCTCCACAGTTAAAGATGAAACCAAGTATGAAAAAGATGAAGTAATCATAAAACCACTGAAAATCCCACCACATTTTACTCTTTCTTTGATGCAATCCTTCCCATTTTTGGCATTGCTACCACCATTTCTATGCAGTGGGGGCAGCTTAGGTTTGGCTTCTCTATGAGATTCTACTCTGTGGAGAGTACAATCACCAAAGCCAGTTGAAATCCTCTCAAAAAAGTCCCCTGAAAAACTCCTACTTCCACAACCAACAGATCTGGATCTTGACACCTTTCTATCATATGAAGGGCTGTCATTTTCATCAATCACCACAAAATCTTCCCTTTTTTTCTCCATTGATCTAATTGCAGACGAGGATCCAACTGTACTAGGTGTCGCGGGTGTGAGGTTTAAATCTTTAGAGTGGGTATCACTTTTTTTAGAGGTAGAGTTCTTGGACAAGTAAAGAAATGACCAAAATCCTCTTCTATGACGGCTGTAATCTTCAGCATAGTTCAAGAAATGCATACCTCTTCTTGGAGTTGTGGTAGAATTGCTCCTCTTGAAAACAATGCTGGCGGAATCTTCGTTCGCTATCGCTCCATCCTTGTTCTTTTTCTTGTGAGTCAACACGAAAGGGAGTCCTGATCTCCTTGTGTAATAGCCATGGTAGCTACAATCATTGGTGTTACCAATCTGATTGTCGGTAGATGAAGAAGAAGCAATGGAGCGGAGCTGGAGGGTGGAGCCGCCGCCTAAACCGGCGGCAGTGGCGGTGGCCATGCTTCTGCTACCCCCAATATCAGATCTAAATGATGGAGACGGCGATGAAGAAGAAGAGGGGCAAACACCTACAGAAAACGAGGAAGAGACAAGATTTCCAAGCTTTTCTTGAAGGCAAAAGGCACAGATCCCACCAGGGGCGCTGTTTTTGTGAGGATGATTTATACATTGCATGGTACCTTCCCCCATATCTTCATGCACAACTTCCATCACCATTTTATCGCCAGAAAAAACTTAAATCCCAGAATGAAAATCACTTAACTCCAAATGTTTGCTAACCCCCGATGAAAAAAATCAATCTTGCTACAAGGGCCTTTGCTTTCTTCCTGCTTTTTAGCATACAACTCATGAAATCTATAGCTTCACTTCAAGAAATGGCTTACAATAAAAACTAAAGAGTAGAAGAGATACAGAAGACAGTCAAAGAGATGAAGTTCATTAATGATAGAACAGTGATGAAAGTAGGGAACGGTGAAGACTTGAGGAGAGAGGACACGTTCAGGCAGACTATTTCACATCCCATGTCGTTAAATATGGAAACAATATTAATATTTTTTGAGCAACTATTTCAATTATTAGGATGTGAGGCGGTGACTCAAATATAAGATTTTTAGATCGTAATTATCAGTGTTTTTAAAATCGGATCGGACATTAAATCGGTGCCCTTACTGGTTACAGGTTCGATCGGTTCAACCGGTTAAACCACTGGTTCAACCGATGTGACGTCAGCATGATGTAATATCTATATTTAATTTTTGTAAAATATTTATAACATGTATTTGCAAAAGTTTCAAACGTTCATAATAATAAAAGAAATATCATTGTAGTAATATAGCATGGAGACCAATATTTTACACACTCTTTCAATAATTTCATCTATTTAAGTTTATAACTATTTTTTTGTAAATATAAACTTTATATAAAAAAGAATTAATTACAAATACACTAATTAGTCATGTATACACCAAATCTGTATTATATTATTCAATAATGGACTACTATATTATTACAATACCTTAGTATTGATTATCAAAATTAAGAGATTTTTATTTTTTGATACAATATATTCCTTTTTGCATTTATATATAAGACTGATACAAATATCAAAAACAATAATGGGTAAATGTTAAAACTCATAGTTTTATGGAGTTGATGAAATACAAAATTAAATCTAATATATATAAATAAACTACATGGAACCTCTAATCACGACTGTAACATTTTATTTAGGTATTTAGGAAGGAATGATAAAACTTAAAATTGATGATAACAAAATAAAAATTGGAAAACTAAAAAAAAAGAAGAGTTTCGAGCGGTTCAACCCGATCGACCGGTTCACCGGTCGACCGGTTTTTGACTGGTTCTCACCGGTTCGCACCGATTTTTTACACTTCCAGTTTTATTGGGTTAATCGGCCCAGACCAAGCACCGATCACCGGTTGGACCGGCCGATCCGGACCGGTTTTAAAAACATTGGTAATTACGTTCTATACTAGATGGGTTATAAGCCATCAACAAAAAAAAATTAAATTTTAAGTTCACATAAATTACTATTAAAAGAATATCCCTTACAGATGCAAGGACATTAAAAAAAAGGGCTTGTAGCGGCGATGATCACCTTTCTTTGTCTTTTAGTGCTTGGTCTCTTTCGATATTTCTATTTTAATTATCTAAAAACTATATGGATATCATGATTGCATTTTTGGCATTTTGTCATTTCATTAATGTCCCGGACCAAGCCCATAAAAAAATGGGTTGCTGGTTTTGGGGGCTGGGCTAACCTAGCCTACTTGGAGCATGGGTTTTATGGGTCTTTATCGGCCCATTCGACATGTCTAACTTAGTCTTAAGGGACAATTGCACCAACATATAAATTTTGGGATGAAGGAAGAGGCAAACGATTAGGGGTGTTAAAAAACACTACACAACTCAAAACATCTGTTCGACCCACATTCACTTATTCGTATCCATCTGTTTCAATATTCGGAAAAAGAGTTGTAGTTGAAAAATTGAGCAATCCACATTTATGTAGGCGGGTAATGGATTGGTACACCTCCATTCCTTACCCACTCAATTCACCCGCATCTTTATATATATCAAAGTATCTTAAATTATTAAATTAAATAGAGAAATTTTTAGAAATGGTCTCATTGAATAATGGTCTTTGTTCCTTCAAAAAAAATCATTCAAAAAATAAATAAATAATAGTGATATTTGCAATACGAGTCTCAAACTTTTGGGACTAATCAAATTTAGTTCCGTGAAATTGCTTTTAATTAATAAAAAACAGTCCCAAACTCTTTTTAAAATTAATACTCATTCCAAAATTTTGTTTTTAATCAAAAGTGGTTTCAAATCCTCCTATTCAATCATGGGATCAGTTTTTGTTAAAAAATAATTTATGTGAGACTAAATTTATTAAAAATATTTATGTAAGACTATTTTTGATTAAATTATAAAATTAAATAAGGTAAATTTCAAAAGAGGTCTCAGAGAATAATGGTCTTTGTTCCTTAAAAAAATCCTCAAAATAATAATAATAAATATCTTTGAGTCTCAAACTTTTGGGACTAATCAAAATAGTCCGTTAAATTGTTTTTAATCAAAAACAGTCCCAAACTTTTTTTAGAATCAATACATGTCCCAAACTTTTGTTTTTAATCAAAAGTGATCTCAAAACCTCATATTCAATCATAAGATCGGTTTTTGTTAAAAAAATAATTTATGTGGGACTAAATTTATTAAAAACATTTATATGATACTATTTTTTATTAAAACAATTTCTGTGGGACTATATTTGATTAGTCTTAAAGTTGGAACTAGTATTAAAAAAGTTTATATTCTATGATACGTTTTTTTTTTTAAAATTTACCCAGTTAAATATTTTAGTGGTAAGTTGCAAATTTTAATTTTTAAACATAATTTTTAATTGACTTCTTCAGTACATTATTGGATATATCAAGTTTTAGGAGGAAGATGATATGCTTTGTGATTGATGGTTTTAACTATCTTTGATTTCAATTACAAAGAACTTGATAATTAAGTTTCAGATAATATTTTCATTCACATGATTTTATATTTTTTATTGTTTTATGTTGATTTATCATTTTTTTTTTAGTTCTATTTTATTATCATCGACGGTGAATTTAAGAACTTGTAAAATGTACCACCTGCACTCACCAAAACCACGCGATTTTGTATATTTATTGTGCACTTGCGGTTTAATAATTTAACAACCGCATGTATTAGGTTTGGTGATTTTTTTATGCATACTCGCATATACCCACCCACATACACCCCCTAAAAATGATAGTACAAAATGTCAATTTCCAAGAGATGAGGATTGGTGAAGGTGTCACAAGGTAGTGGAACAATTCCAAATGATTCCGAGAAAGTACTGTGTGCTTGAATGGTTCCTAATATATTGTCCTCATTCCTGAGTGCATTAGGTGTCCCAAAAAGCATTTGGGTGATGGGAGGACCGCGGAGACAATTTTAGTCCGATGGGGCAAATTGTAACATTGAATGCACTGTGTTTTTTAACCACTTTTACAATTATAATTTTTGGAGGAGGTAGAGACTCGATCCCTCGTTAATATGAGGGGAGTCAGATGTCAAACCAAAAGACTAGCTCTAGATTCTTTGAAAACTGTGTTTGAATATATTCTTCTTGATGGTCAAGAGATAGACATGTTTTGTTGAGATGATGCAATTACGACAGCGGACGATGTCTATTGATGAGTATGTGGCTTGTTGAAAAACCATTACCGGCGAGGGTGAGGATGCAAAAATGCACCAGACAGGAGCGGAGTTATGATTATAATTTTGAAGGACGATTTTTTTTATAAAATAAGTAAGGACAAAATATAAAATTTTTAAAAGAAAATCTATAAAAAAAAACACTAAAAAAACAAATAATAAGAGGGAGACGCATGAAAGCATTCAAATTAAATTACCATATTACCGTTCTCTCTTTCTCATCATGCAACTCTTAACAGTGGACCCAACTTAATAAGAGGGAGACGCATGAAAGCATTCAAAACTTATTTTTCTTTTAGCTTTTTATTTATTATTTATAAATAATAAGTAACATTTCTGATGGCCAGTTGAAGCTCTTTTTTTATTTACCCCTTCACAACATTATTATAGTCCCGATTTTTACATAAAAAATGAATTAATTCAAAGATAAAAACCAGAGGAAAAAAAAACCAATTGTACAAACACGCAACGCGTGCATAAAAACACTATTATTGAGAAAATCTATATGGTAAGACCCATTAAAACCAATCTAATAAACCCATCTCTCTATTTTGTCGAGTACTCTACTCTTCAATCGAATCGAGATTGGATCTCCAATTCATTATTTTTAAATTTGGGTCTCAAAGCAAAGGAATTTTTACTGTAAACTCATATCTCTTCTATTTTGGAAACATTTGCATGTAATTGGTGTGGACTCTATATATGGATGAATTAAATATGATTGGTCTAAAAATATTGGTAATTAGTTAATGAATTTTCATTTTAAATATTTTTATTTCAATATTGAGTTAATGTATAAGTATGACTCAATTCGAATATATACAAGTATTTCTCTTATCTAACTCCTCAGTCTTGTGTTATAATGATTTTTGATAGTTACATTTACCCTGTCTATTATAGCTTTTCAGCTCTCATTGTATTAGCAACAATTGTCTCTTCTACATGTTTTATGCTAGTTTGCCATATTTGATTAGTTTTGTCGTTTATTTGAATAACCTATCTAGTTATATTCTAATGTTTTCACAAACAATTAAGAAAAAGTCTGGGTTTTTTAATAAAATATTCAAAATATATATATATAATAACAAAATAACCTATTTTGGGTTACTTTATTAAAGAACGCTAAGACGTCATCGGAGATGACTACTTCATTTGAGTCGTCATCTCTGATGTCATCTTTAATTTTTTTTAAAAAAATATGATTGAAAGCGGCATATGAGATGACGACTTCAATATAATTTTTTTTATATAAAAGGCACTATTTGAGATTGTGCATTCCATATAAAAAAAAAATTATATGAAAGGCAACATCTCATATGTCGCATTCCATATAGGAATGTCAACGGGTCAGGTATGAGACGGGTTTGGCCAATCCCAGGACCCGCCCCGCTACACATAAAACCCGTACCCTCACCGCTTAGACCAGCGAACCCGGCGGGTTTACCCGCCCCGCCCCGGTTCCAGTTTTTTTTTATTTCATAGTCTCGCCAAAGCAAAGGCGTTAGTTAAGGCCAGGAGTGACAACTATGAGAGGGGCTTCAAGTCACTGATGGAACACTCCTCAGATGCAGGAAATGCCCACATTCGCTCTCCATGCTTATCGTACGTCAGTAAGAACTTCAACCGGGGCAACCCCGTACTCAATAGGCTCTCTTTAGGGAGTGACAGCTTCTCGGGGAGGAGCTGGAACGTATTATAGGCTGCTTCATGTTAGGCGAGCCCCGCAATGATTTATTTTTTAAAAAAAAAATTTAGCTAGAAATCAATTTTGAAACACAAAAGTTGAGTTTTGTGATTAAATTTCATGTTTTCTCTAGTAAATATTTATAATAAGCATTGTAAAACTATCTTTAAACTACTAAATATTTATTAATTTGCTCTTATTTCCTTCAAAATGTCCAACTTCTTTAACATGAACACATGAATTTTGATATAAAATTAAATAATGATACTTTATTGTTCAATTAAAGAAGTAAATGTATAAGCAATATCATAATTTTTTTTAAAAAAATTAAAAATGTATTGCGGGGCGGGTACGGGGGGGTTCGGCCAATCCCAGGACCCGCCCTGCCCCGCTTCCAAACCCGATTGAAGCGGGTCCAGACCCACCCGGCGGGCGGGTTCATTGCGGGTCCGGGTTTGGACCCGTCCCATTGCCATCCCTAATTCCATATAAACTTTTTTATATATACAAAAGGCGTCATTTGATATGTACATTTTTTTGTATTTATTCGTTTCTTTACTTATACAACTTTATTATCTATACGTATACACTCATATGATTTATTTTTCTTCAAATTAACAAAATTAGATAATGTAATCTTGAATTAGTTAAAATTTATAGTTTGAAACTGAATTATTGTAGATTAGTATCAGCAAAATAAATTTTACCAAGAAAGAAATTTATTTCGTAAAATACGTATAAATTTTGTTTATATGCTGATATATTAAATATCTATTTTGAAATGAAATGATTTTATTTTAATATAATTAAATTAATATTATATAAATTAATATTATTATCTATATATCTATTTATTAATAAACTAGACCATTTAATTAACAATCTTATGGTAAAACTTAAAATAGATTCGATAGAATTATTTTTGGAACACAATCCCACTTTTTGTTATTTTTGTATGAAAAATAATAGAATGAACTTCGAATTTTTCATAATAGTTAATTTACATAAACATTAATTTATTTAAATGATAAATATCAGATATCATGTATTAAAATAATGCATTTATAGTCTGCATCTATTTCAATTACAATGAATTAGAAGGATTAATTGTTAGTATTAGGCACCGTGTAGTACAATAGATGAGATGAAATAATTGAATATTGAGTTATTAAAAATTATGGCCGATCTCACTTTTATCAAATTGACAAAAAGAAGATTATTTTCTTACGTGGGATCCACTGAAAATATATATATACCAAAATTATTTCCTTACTTGGGATCCACTAAAAATAGATATATGCCAAAATTATGGAGTGATGTTAGTAGAGCATCATCTCAAGAGATAAACATATATAAAAAAAATTTATATGGAAGGTGCCATCTATATAAAAAAAAATTTATATGAAAGACATCATCTCAGATAACTCTTTATATATATATATATATATATATATATATATATATATATATATATTGAAGGATGGTGACGCCTTCAATCATATTTTTTAAAAAACAATTAAAGATACCATCGAGATGGCGACTTGTGTTACTTTAACCCAAAATAGATTATTTTGTTAATGTAATTTTTTTTGAATAATTTATTAAAAAACCCGAAAAAGTCCTCTCGTATCCGACGAGGCATAGATACAATCTATTACCATTGTCAAGATATTCATTCATAATAAACGAGAAACATGTATATGCATCTGATTCGGGTTCATTTATACTTCAATTCTATACTAAAACGTAAACACTTTTTAAATAAAAAGTACATAAATTAACAAACCAACCATTTTTGACAAATTACATTAAATCTGTCCATAAACGAAACCTAAACTATATCCATATAAGTATTTTCATCGTAGATAAATACCCTACATTGATTGCATACTTGAAATTTAGATCCATTTATATATCAAATTCATCAAATGCAATGAAAATTGCAAGATAAAAAAAAGTTTAAAAACAATCCATTGCAGCTTTGTAGACCCATCCTATCTTTTGGGCAAATTTAATTAAATAATGTAAAAACGAAAAAAAATTTAAAAAATAAGGTTGAAACTTTTTGTTTTACGGATATAACGTGAATCGCGAAGTCGGTCCGCGTTTCTTAAGAAACGCGGACTGACTTCGCGATTCTTGCTTATATATTTTAAAAAATATATAGGCACAATAAACGCTTTCTCAGATAGCGTTTCTTGTGCGTTTTGGCGCTGACAGGTCAATCATTTTAATTTTTTTTTTAAATTATTATTTAATTTTTTCCTTTAAAAAAATGATGTGTGGGCCAGGGTATAATAAAATACATGCCCATATCCATAGTTTATTCAAACACTTAAAATGATAGGATTACATAAAATTATTTTAACTTGCCGTAAATTACCACACTTTATCATATAATTTGATAAAACTATTTAAAACTATTTTTATATTTAAAAATTCTATAAATTATTTATTTCTCTTGAAAACCTCCATTATTTTGAATACTACGAAACTAAATTTATCAAATTTAATAATTTAATAATTTTATTTTTTAGCTTCTTAAAAACTATTTAATAAAAATATGATTTTGCTTGTTATATGTAAAATTTAGATGATGACGTTCAATGCCCATATCCGAAGAAGAAGATCAATATTATACATACAAATAGTTTTGTAAATAGTTTTTAATAAGCAAAATCATATTTTTATTAATAGTTTAAGAAGCTAAAAAATAAAATTATGGAATTATTAAATTTGATAAATTAAGTTTCGTAGTATTAAAAATAATGGAGGTTTCCAAGAGAAATAAATAATTTATAGAATTTTTAAATATAAAAATAGTTTTAAATAGTTTTATCAAATTATATGATAAAGTGTGGTAATTTACAGCAAGTTAAAATAATTTTATGTAATCCTATCATTTTAAGTGTTTGAATAAACTATGGATATGTGCATGAATTTTATTATATCCCGGCCCACACATCATTTTTTTAAAGGAAAAATTAAATAATAATTTTTTTTAAAAAAATAAAATGATTGACCACGAACTGGATCGTGTAACTTCATTCAAAAATGAAACTCTTTTTTTTTATTCTTAATTGTGAATTCAATTTGTATGAGGCACAGGAAATGCTATATGAGAAAGCGTTTCTTGTGCCTATATATTTTTTAAAATATATAATCAAGAATCGCGAAGTCAGTCTGCGTTTCTTAAGAAACGCGGACCGACTTCGCGAACGCGGACTGACTTCGCGATTCACGTTATATCCGTAAAACAAAAAGTTTCAACCTTATTTTTTAAATTTTTTTTCGTTTTTACATTATTTAATTAAATTTGCCATATCTTTTGGGTCGGGACCTTCAAACAAAAATCAAAAATTAAAAAAGAAATTCAAAATGGATGATCAAACAATGACAATAATTTTTCAACATAAATTTATATTTATATTTTATACTGTATTTTGAATTTATAGGAAGTGTTATTTAATATTTTGTTAGCTTAAAAGTGAATAGCTTTTATATATATATATATATATATATATATATATATATATATATATATATATATATATAAACCTAGAACTTACATCACTGATGAATTACTAAACTACCCCTCAAAGCTCATTCCCAAGCCTCGATTATATTATTAAAATACCCAAAATCTCCAACTTAAAAAAGAAAAAAAAACACAAAAGATAACAGATTCCCCATTTCCATTCTAGGGAGCACCCCAAAAAAAGGAACAAAAAAGAAAAGGTACCCAGGTCATAAAGAAAATTCAAAGGGGCAGAAATGGAAATAAAAAACTCATGGGAACCATTATATTATTGTCCCCTTTCCAGAGCGCGAAGAAGATGGTGATGAAGTTATATTCAATTGCTGAGGTCTTTTCATGGCAGCCAACGAACAGTTGTACTCTTTGGTACCACCGGTTTTTTCAGCACTCTCTTCTTCATCCATGAAGATCTGTCTGCACCTACACTCCACGCTGCAAAATGCCCTGTCCCCTCTGCATCATCGATACAGATGTCATACCAAGTTTCGTATGATTTAAATTTTACTGCCTAAAGTACATGAAACTTACTTGTACATGTAAAGATCCTTGGATGGCGAGAGTTTCTGTCTGCAGAGGAAACAGTACTCGAGAAACCCAGAAGTTAAAGAAGGATTTGACGTGTTTTTCGTCCATGAAAACCCAGAAAGAGGTGAGATTGTAGAGGGGGAAGAAGGGTTGGAAGGTGGTTTAATCACGCTTCCTTTGATGATAACTTGACGACATTTTTTTGCAGAAATGTCCTTGAAGTTTTCCAATATTACGCTTAGTCCCACCATTTCATGTTCCCTGGCTTCTGCTGGTGGTGGCAGTGCGGCGGAGGAAGGCGGTGGGAGTGGGAGATCCTGACGAGGAGATATGGAGTAAATAAATAGAGGGACGTGGGTGGGGGTGGAGTGATATACTTCAATTTTTTTTCCAATTAAACTATTCTCTACATGCCTTTCATATACGTAATACGTGTTATTTTATATAATATATATTTTTATTATAAAAGTATGAAAAAAGTTTTATTAAAAATAATTATATCTTGAGCTTCCGGATTGATTAAAACTCATCATCCATTTTAACTAGACTCAAATTTGAACGAAAAAAAATTTAGAACATCCCTGCTCAAAAAAAATTCTTTCTGCTCAAAAAAAATTCTTTCTTTACAATAGTATAAAATAAAGTAGTAAAAATATGTGCATTTTATGTAAACAAAAATTACATTTATAATGCTTAATAATAAATGGCTTTTTATATAAATTAGAATTATATTAAAATAAATTTTTTTGTGTTAGTTATCGAAATAATTATCTAAATATAATAAGTTCTTTATTATATTTAGATTTACTATGCTTTATGACTCGATTTCAGGGATATTATAATGGGGAAATTGCAAATAGGTGCTGTTTACAAAAATTTATTACAAATAAATCTATAAAAAAAAAACTCATTACCAAAAAATACACTTAGGAGAAAATTATATTCACATAAGTCCAATTTTTTAACTATTGGTTTGAAAATGTATTTTTTAGTTACCAAATATCATTCAGTTGAAAACATCTTAAACCTAATTTCAGATCTTTATTTTCTTCCTCATCCCGTCGCTCCACACCTTAAATTTTCTGCTGAAATTTTTCGGCGATTCTCAGATCATTATTTTCTTCATCACCTCGTCGTCTCATCTAGTCGTCTCATCCCTAAAAAGTATTTGCTAAAATGTTCTGTATATGAAATATGTTTGAATCGAAGCATCTAAATTTTCGTAGCATTTGGAATCTTTTTGAATCGAAGAAGATCCGGATTACTCTGCAATATAATTTTCGGATCTGCTCTGCGCATTTCAGCGTGTGTGTGTATATTGTGTGTGTATGTGAATTATAAATTTGAATATCGATGCTAAATTATAGATATTAGAAGTTTGTTGGTATGTTTTTTTTTTTTAAAAAAAATCTCTCATGGCTTTGACTGATGCATATTGATGAAGAAGTAATGTATGCATTGATATCCGTGCTTGTTTGCTCATTTCCAAAATTTACAATCTGACAGAAGGATGTTGCAACGAAGAAGATGACCCAGAGAAAAAACAACTGGTGCACGAAAATTATAAAAAGTAACTGGTGCACGAAAATATAACCTTGGTGCACGAGAATCATAAAAAATAATTGGTGCACGAAAATTACAAAAAAAATAACTGATGCACGAAAATATAACATTGATGCACGAAAATCATAAAAAATAACTGGTGCACGAAAATCATAAAAAAGGAACTGGTGCACGAAAATTATAAAAAAATAACTGGTGCACGAAAATGATAAAAAGTAACTTGTGCACGAAAATTATAAAAAGTAACTGGTGCACGAAAATATAACATTGGTGCACGAAAATATAACACTGATGCACGAAAATACAACATTGGTGCACGAACTTTTGTGTCAATTTTCGTGCATCAGTAGCTGATTTTAATTTTCGTGCATCAGTTACTAATTTTTAGTGCATCAGTTACTGATAAAAAGTAACTGGTGCACGAAAATTATAAAAAGTAACTGGTACACGAAAATATAACATTGGTGCACGAAAATATAACACTGATGCACGAAAATACAACACTGGTGCACGAACTTTGTGTCAATTTCGTGCATCAGTTACTAATTTTTAGTGCATCAGTTACTGATTTTTAATCTTTTCGTGCACCAATTACTGTTAATAATTTTCGTACATCAGTTATTTTTTATAATTTTCGCGCACCAGTTATTTTTTATAATTTCGTGCACCAATTAATTTTTCGCTGGGTCATCTTCTTCGTTGCAAGTTTCAGACTGTAAATTCTGAAAATGAGCAAAGAAGCATAAACACTAATGCATAATGACTAAAAAACCTCAAATATATATATATTTATATATATGCACTCTTACACACATACACACACAAACACACGCACATACTGGAATTGAAAAAAAAAATCTGAACGAAATGATAAAACGAAAAATCAAAGAGATGAAGAGAAAAAACTGTAAGAAACCGTAACTGTCGAGAGAGATTTACGAGGAGATTTGAATCGCAATGGTGAGAAATCGAACGAAATGCTGAAAGTAAGAGATTTAAATTTTTTTAGATTGCCGTATTTTCTTATTAAGGGCACTTTTATCATTTTAACCTAAAGTTGACTTAAATGATTGCAAGTTTTTTTCCTGGACTAGGATGAACAAAGTTTTACCATTAGACACCTGCCTGAACTTTCCCCTATTATAAATACTAATTGACGACACATACACATTACGAAACATAACATTATATAGTTTATTATAATTTTATGATCATATATAATTAATTTACATTGAATGAAAGGAAATAACATAAATTTAAAAATATGTATAACTATTAAGTGTTAAATAATTTAGTTAATTAAAAAAATTCTTCATTACATATATGCAGTTATCGCAATGAGAAGTTAATTGGATGGAAAAACGTGAGAAATTAATCGATAATATAAATGTAACTTTTATTTGGTGAAATCAAGTATTAGCAAATGTAATTTTTCTAAAGGATTCACACATTATAATAACTACAAGACGATGTACACGTATTGTGTGTGTAACGTAATGTATAAGGCATACGAATTGATACTTGTAATGAAATACACGAGGCATATATATTGGTTAATAAATTCAAAAGATGCAACAAACACTATAAAAAAAAAATACAACAAAGAACCACAACATACCATTGGAAGGGTAGTTTGGTAAATTCAAATTTGTCATACCAAGATAGTTAGTATGAGGGTTTAGGTATTATAATATAGTAAGATAATAATAATAACTAGTTTTCTTCTGCATGTACATTTTTTTTGTAAAATGATGTGATAATTATAATGTGCGTTTTTTATTTTGGTATTAGTTTTTTTTAATTTAAATTATGAAATAATTATACATTATTTTTATCTTTTTGGATTTTAATAAGTTTTTAGAGTAATACGATAATTTTTTATGGTAGGTGTTATCATAATTTTTATGAATGGGAATGATTAACATAAATTAATAGACACATAGATGATATGTGTGATAATAATATTTTAAATTGGCATATACATGAGTATAATTAGATATTAGTCTGAAATTATCGGACTATTAAGGTGCTTATAGATAATAATATAATAAAAATAATATCTTATAGAGTATAAATATCATATTTTATTTATTTATTTAAAATGTTTTTAATGCATGTCAATCGATCCAACTCTCATTAAATTGATCGACTTAAATTTTTATTGTTTATTTAGAAAATATCAAAATAATGGGACCCTTGTTCAAAAAACTAATAATAATGGGACCCGTCAGCACATAAAGAACAAGATGAGTCTGCGTAGCCAACGACTTAACCTGTCTCGCTTATTAACCACCACGTATTCTATCGTACCTAATAAGTTAAATTGTTATTTATTGAACTTTTTTGTCGCTTAGTTGTGATTATAATTGAACCAATGAATGATTGGATGTATCAATGAGGTAGCAGAGAATATTTCAATTTTATGATGGTTTTTCGAGTTCGAGTCTGGTACTCGAATTTTTTGCTTAGTATTTTGTATTACCTGACACTACCCAAAAACTCCAGAACATTTTTTCGGTTGTATCGGGTCCTTGAAATTTAAAACATAATTTTAAAAATATTTATGAATGTATTTTTAATAAAATACAAAAAATATTTAATATATATTTATAAAAGAATGAATTATATATAAAAGAATAGAAATTTTCAGTGTTATAGAAATTTTACATTTCTCAATAGTAAATTTCAAATACGTTAAGGCAATATTATTTAACGTTCTCATAGACGTCTTTATATCAGACAAATGATCGAACCCCTAATATTAACTAGCTATTAGGGATGGCAACTCGGTTGGTTTGGGACGGTTTTATCAAACTCGGGTCCTACCCCGCTACAAAAAAGTAAAACCTATCCAATCCGGCTAAAATCAATTTTGAAGCACAAAAATCGAGTTTCGTTATTGGATTTTATTTTTTATCTAGTAAATATTTATAATAAGCTTTGTGAAACTAATTTTAAGCTACCAAATCATTATTAATTTTCTCTAATTCCTTTCAAAATGTCCCAAGTTCTTTAATATAAACACATCGATTTTGGTATCAAATTAATAATGACACGTTATAATTCAGACAAAGACGTGAAATGTATATGTGGGTTTGGCCAAACATGGAACCGCCCCTCCTCGCTTCAATGCCCAGTTGAACTGGGTCTAGACCAGCCTCGACAGGGCGGGTTTAATACGGATACTAAGTAAGACCCGGACTCATTTCCATCCTTACTAGCTGTATTTTTATAAGGAAAATTTTGATGTTGTCTCTAAAATATAATGCTCTAGGATATATCAACTATTAAAATAATATATTTCAAATGAAATATATCATTTTAAGGATTGAGATGCACTTAACGCCAAGGATATCTTCAAATAAACCTTTTATAAGAGAGATGTGCCAATCAAATCCAAAGGATGAAGGCCTATTTTGATAAGGATCACAGTCCAACCTAATCATTAAATATGTTAATAATAAAATAAAATATGGTATTGTTTGTTCTATCTATCAACTATGACGGAGCTATTAAGAGAAAAATCCAGAGTTTGATTATAGAGAAAATTATAGATCTATTCAAAATATCTTTCAACTAAATCTCTCAAAAAATCTTCTTAACAATTAAATCAATATTTTAGAAAATTTCTTTCAAATAAGTCCATTTTCTGGACTAATTAGTTCATTTTCATGTTTAACCAGATGAAACATTACTGCCACTGCTTCCTGAAATATAAGCAAACTTGCACACCGACTAAGGTCGAAAAAAACCAGATGCAATTATGTGATGGAGAAAAATCGCACTGTGGCTGGGTATACAATTTTAATTGGTGAATCAGTGTGATCGACATATAAACTACCAATGAATTACACAAGTCGGCGTGAATTACGATGGAGATGATTTGTTGCATTAAAAGAACTTGAAGGAGAGAGGAGGTGGAGGCGATGGTCATGGTGGTGTGGATAGGGAAGATGGTGTGTTGGAAGATGTTTCAGAATATTTGTTTCATATGAATTTTTTATTCTGTTTTCCCGATTAAACTGAGGAATCATAAATAGAAATGATGTTCATTTTATGTGCGATTGTTATTAGCTTTCAGATATACATTTTAATCTTATCTGTGATTCATTTGCATATGTGAAATCAGTTCTCATTTTTAATGGAATGAATCTGAAAAGTTATTTTTTATTTGATATGTTGATTCCAAGGATGATTTTTTTGGGTATTGTGATTCTTTTTTATGTGAGCTTGTGTTTAGCGGTGCATGTAATTTACATGCACCACAAGACTCATATAATTCACATGACTTATACAGTACATGTAAAATTGATTCATGCGGTGTATGAATAAAAATTAATCATGTGGTGCATGTAAAAATTACTCATGTGGTGCATGTAAAATTATATTCTAAATGCATCACTTGTGTCTAACGGTGCATGTAAATTACATGCACCATTAGACTCATATAATGCATGTGACTCATACGGTGCATGTAAAAATTAATCATGCGGTGCATGTAAAAATTCATCATATGGAGCATGTAATATTGACTCATGCAGTGCATGTAAAAATTTAATCATGCTGTGCATGTAAAATTACTCATGTGGTGCATGTAATATTGTCTCATGCGGTGCATGTAAAAATTGACTCATGCGGTGCATGTAAAAATTGACTCATGTGGTGCATGTAAAATTGACTCATCAGCTGCATGTAAAATTGACTAATGCTGTGCATAGTGTTTTGATAAGTGTGGTTAGTTTGGTCATTGTATTAAAAAACGGACTCAGTTGAAAGAATTTTTTTTGGGTGATTGGACCGAAAAATCTTTTATCTAATGGTACCGGCCCGAAATTTTCCCTTGATTATATATAAACCTGTTTGTTTTATTTTAAAAGATCATTAATCACGTCGAATTAGATCTTCTGTATTTTAAAGGGATAGTTGAAACCACTATCAATAATATGCATAGAATACCTCAAAACTAAAGCGCTTAAAGTCCAATTTGTTGTCTTAGATTGAATCAAAATAAATATTTTTTCCTGGCTCCTTTTTTAGTACAATCTAGAAATATTTAAACGTATATAAATAAGTAATTATAAATATATTGATGTTGTTAATCACATTCAGACTAATATTTTTGGTATTGATATATAAGTTTTACAACATATAATTTTATGTGTAAAACAACAACCACAAAACTTTTAATCCCGGTTAACTATGGTAGGCTACATGAACAAATAAAGAATCAAGTCGGTCGTGTACATGCGTCAGTCTTCTCTACTAGCTAATTTCGGATATGATATATTTGTTAATCCTATTGAACTCTATATATTTGCATATATTCGAGCAATGTTTTACGGCATATAATTATATATATATAATTAGCACACATAGATGAGCTCTTGGGCCTAGCCCAGCTTGTAAGAACTCACATTCATTTTGGAGATAATCGAGTTCGAGTTCTGCAGTGTGCAGAAAAATATTTAACCTCTCCTCCTATAAAAAAAAATTGAGTAGACATTGTTTTATAAATTTTAAAAAGGAAATTAAATATTTATTTATGAGGACAATACGACTAGAAAAATGTTGCATGGTTGATTTGTCAGCACAAGTTGCGTACGATGTTTCAATTAGTTTGAGAAAACCGCGAGCTTCTCAAAAACAACGGCTTTAAGAGAAAACAAAACCATGTTCATAGAAAAAAAATTAGGCCGGCATTTATGGGTTTTTAATTATATAATCTATATTTTAATAGTATTTATAAAAATAACCCGAATTTTTTTTCCTTAAACTAATCGATGTCATCAACTCAGTCGAATTTTTTTTCCTTAAACTAATCGATGTCATCAACTCAATTGGCGACAACACTCGCCTTCTGAGATGGCGACAACAAACAAAATTATTTTTTTATTGTTGTCGACATCTCAGATAGCAACATCATTATTTTTTATTGTGTGTCGCCATCTCAGATGGTGTCACCAATAAAAAAATAATTTTTTTATTGGTGTCTCCATCTCCGATGCCGACACTCATCATTTTTTAATCAGATGGCGACACAAATAAAAAGTCACCCATTAAATCTGCAACCCTAGCCCTTCGTTTTATATACACCCGCCGCTCAAAATTCATTCCAAGCTCATTCGAAAGGAATTATAGAGCAATGCGAGAACTTTCAATTTTTTTCAAAATTATTTAAGGTAAGTTTTTTATTTTTGTTATTATTTGATGTTAGATAAATTATATTTGATGTTATAAATATAAATATAAATATATATATATATATATATATAAATATAAATATATATATATATATATATATATATATATATATATATATATATATATATATATATATATATATATATATATATATATTGGGAGTATATTTTTTGTTGGTGTATTTTTTGGCGATGTGGATGATGAAAGGTTGGCTCCGGAAGGCGGCGGCCGCGAGGCGACGCCAGAGTGAGGCCGCTGGTGTGACGACCGATGGTTGGCGGGTGTCAGCGAGTGGTTGTAATGTTGAGATTAATGTTGATAATTTTTGTATTATATTTCAGGACTGATCAAATGAGACAACCAGGCCCGGTTGACGCACATCTTTTGTTATTGCAATCTTCACATCGATCTGAGGATGGATGCGGAGGTGATATGTATAGCATACTGTTTGCGAGAAACCCAGATAGCTATTTTTGAGAAATATGTCTACTAGATATATGTGTTGTTAATTTGTTGCACGTGATTGGATTTTATGGTATATATAGGTGTGGTAAGATTGAGCTTGACATGCACGTGACGGCTTTAGTTGAGAGATGGCCACGTGAAACACACACATTTCATCTTAGATCGGGAGAGGAATCTATCATACTGCAAGATAGGGGTGAGCATTCGGTCTATTCAGTTACCGACCGAACCGAATAGGCCAGAACCGAAATAACCAAATTATTTTGCATAAAATCGAACCGACCGATTAGTGTGTTAAAATCGAATTAACCGAACCGAATAAAATATCGGTTAATTCGGTCGGTAACCGAATTAACCGATATTTTATTCGGTTAAATCGGTTATCGGTTACATGTATAGCCGAATAAACTGAATTTTGAAGTTGCACATCTCTGTCCGAGATAACAAAAAATTTCAAAATCAATCATAAATTCCTAACACAAGAATTCATTCGATATTTCTGGATTCATAAAATGGGACTGAGTCACTGACCCATTACATGCATGAAATCAGACATAAGCATAGAAAACATTAAACCAAACCATCTTCAGTAAATTGTTCATACATAACAAATTACGTATATATAGGTTAATCGAGTTGTTAGTAAAATTCGATGCTATTTCCTATGATGTCATATATACCCAATACCAAGTGAAGTCAAGCTGAAAATTGTTAGTAGAATCCTATTAGGCATCTTTCTTCTAAAAATTGAAATAAGAATCTGAAATTTTTTTAATCTTATGGTGTCGAACCTTACCTGAAAGGAAGTAGTCGCTCGATTTACGGTTACCAAGTGAAGTGAAGCTGCGATTTGCAAAGGAAGCTGCGGTGCGCACGTTCTGTCTTCTGTGAAGGTCTGAACTTTGAAGGAGTGAAGGCCGAAGGGTTAGGGTAGGGAAAAGATTTGGGAAAGCTGAAAGCATTGTCTTGACTTTGGGCCTGTGGTGTCAAGATCCAACTCAATTAATTATTTAAACATATAATGGGCCAACATAAATGAATAACACTATTTTATATGGCCCAATGGTCCCAATCCAACAAAAGTATTAATACCCATAAAAAAAATAATTATTATGTAAACCGATAATTCGGTTAAACCGATTTTTTAAAATCCATAACCGAAACCGAACCGATATAACCGATATTTGAAAAAAAGATAACCGATTTGCCGATTTAACCGAACCGAAATTCCGAAATAAATCGGTTCGGTCGTTATTTCGGTTTACCCGACATTTTGCTCACCCCTACTACAAGATATTGCAGTCATATGGTCACTGCCAGTAGATGACATCGTAGTGTCAGGAATTGATTACGATATGAGTCTACCCAAATGTTAAGAATATTGCCATACATATTTAGGATTCACACCATATATCAAAGACTTTAAAGGTGCGAGGTTGAGAATAGTTGCTTTGAAAAATCATTTGCGGCTCAATCCCATGAATATACATAGTACACCAGATGATGTTGTTAAGTTTACACGGGTTTCTGCGTTATTGATGTTAAGGGGGATTATGTACCCTGATTCATCAGGCAATTTTGTTAGGTTATTGTATTTACAGACGTTGGAAGATATCGACTCTGCCCGTACATATAGTTGGGGTAGTGCTGTGTTGGCATACTTGTATTTTGAGTTGTGCACGTCATCAGATAGAGGAAAAAAAGTGATAGGTGGTGCATTGCAACTTGTATAAGTAAACAATATGTTTATTTGTTTTAATAATTAAAACATGTTTCTTGTCAATCTAACTTTTATTATTGATGTCACTACAATAAATGAGATTTGAGAATGGTCACGAATCCCAAGTTTGACTCCTCAATTGGGTAGCCAAAGATCTGATATTGACAAATAATGATCGGCCCAGAGAATGTGTTACATTCTGCTCCATATGGTGTAAGGTAATACGAATATGCATTGTTTTATAATTGATTTTATGTGTTAATACATTTAATCATTTATTTGAATATGATTCACAATAGTTATTGATTTCGAATTTGTGATTATACAGGTGTCATGTCATTTAAACGTTACAGAAAATGGGAGTCATTCCATACGCATCATCAGGGCCATCCTCGATGAGCTTCCAGTAACTCAAGTAAACATGCTGTTAAATTAGTTTGTACAAAAAATATTCTTTTTAGCAATGTGCCCGGATGCCTATCAGATATCAAGCACACACCAACAGATCATTTAACAATGTGCTTGCTAATCAACCCCAAATACCATTTCCACGACAAAAAACATTCCTCGACAACGATTGCAAAGGCCAAAGGTAAGACTTGATTGTTAGCGTCCATGGCCACGTCAATCAACATCTTATGTTGATATTTTGTATACAGATGTATTCCATCTACACTTATAACTTGTTGGCACTGTCGGAATCCATCTGCACATGGTTGGAAGGCCCAAAACACGTAATTCAAAGTCATCTCTGTTGGTTTTTCATTCGGTAGGTGATCCCATTCGACGACTGTGCCTGAGTTCCATTTTTGCAAAGCTCCCATGTAATAAGGCAACATTTTCACAGAGCTCTCCCATGTTCCATACACATTTTCAACCGCACGTCTCAAACTATACCAGCCTTTTGCATATGAGATCTCAAATCCGTACTTATCTTTAACAGTTTGAATAACATATTTTATCTCATAGGATGGATCACATCGAACGATTCCCACTAACAAACTAGCAATCATATTTTTGTCCAGATTTACATGATCAATCAATAAATCACTCAAAAGACAAGTGTGAGAACCCCCATACTTCGTTATTTTGAATAGTCCATTTTTTTACTCAATGAGGCGCACATAAACCATCTGCAAGGCATATCTTGTGTACTATGTTTGCACACCACTTTCCATAGAGACTCACGTTTTGCAATCCATATCGAGTAATCCTTCACAGCTGCCTGAAGACGACCTTTATTTTTAAATACCATATTAAGATGGATATTTCCTTTGGAATAATCATAGTAACTCCCCCACTTACCAGTTGGAAGGTCGATCGAATCTCTAAATACGTTTGGATGTGTCGTGGAGAAAAATGGAATTGTTGGATAAATGTCATTGTCATTTATCATGGTTGTGTCAGCTACATTAACTGACACTTACTAAATATCAACCTCATCGTCATCAGATAAAATCCCCTCCAATTTAGACTGAATATCATCTCCAAAATCCACAAAACTGTCTGCTAATGGCTCGGGAACAATATTGTCAGCAACTATAGAAGCATCATCTTGAATCCTAGAGATAATTGGTCTTTCTGTGACTATTACAAATGGACCACTACCACTTGTTGGAATTTCTATAATAAAATCGTAAGCTCTTCGTTCTGTTTGTATATACATCTCCAAATAACTATGATTTTGTTCAAAATCCAATAGCCATGCTAAATTGTAATCACTGTCAACGGGAAAAATTGTTTGTTTCATCCCTGAAAAATCATTGAATATATATTTACAATATATTTTCAGAATGAACTGATTACGATCGATGACAGTAATATCATATACGTCGTTCAATAACTGCAAATAATTAATAGTGCGAGATATTGCCATGCCTTTTGATGGTTCACGATCATATTTAACATATTCTGAATCTTGTAATATATCGTCTCCCCAGTACAACAAAACTTTATTTGACATACCTTAAAAAATAAAGACAAAATTTATAAATTAGTACCTGATATATAATGTTGTTAAATTTGATTATTTATATAACAACGAACCTGTAATGTGTCGATGGGATGAAACAATTGGATTATCGTTTACGAATTCTACGAGCAAAGTTTTTTATTTACGAAACGAGCAACATTATGTCCGGCTATATAGATAAGTAAATTGATTGTTGACGCCATCTGAGAAGGGGACATAAAAAAAAATCGATGTCACCATCTCAGATGGCGACAAAGTTTTTTTTTACGTCGTTATATACCGACATCGGCTGAAAAATTATTTTTTAATGTTGTCGCCATGTGAGATGGCGACAACAAATATCGTTTAAGGATGTCGCCATCTCACATGGCGACATCAAAAAAATATTTTTTTAAAGAAGTCGTTATGTCAGATGGTGATTTCAATTGACGTCGCCATCTCACATGGCGACATAAAAAATGTTTTTTTTAAAGAAGTCGTCATATCAGATGGCGACTTCAATTGAAGTCGCCATCTGACATGGCGACTTCGGTTAGTCTGATAATAAAAAAAATGGGTTAATTTGTTAAACAATGTTAAAACACAGGTTAATTAATTAAAAAACTCGGCATTTATAGTGTAAGGGTTTGTAAATTTTACATAATTTTTCAAAATAATTATTCCACTTTTTTAATAAATTATAGGGCTAAATGCACCAACCACCCCTGTGAAAAGTCAAAGTTGTGCAATGCCCAGTGTAATTATAATTATTGTTTAACCCATTGTATTTTCAAAACATAATGTGATGCCTGCAGTTTAATTCCCTTCATTACATTGAATTGAATGTGATAATTAAGGGATAATTATGAACAATTGTTGTTTTGCTTTTAGGAATGGTTTTGAGAAAAGCCGAGTATGATTTGATTATATGACTTAACAATGAAATTGTAATATAATTTGTGAAGTTGATTTTTGTTGGATTATTAAGGCAATTATGAGTTTGTATATTTGATAAATAACTAGTGAAGGTGAGTCATATTATGGACTTGGATTATATTTGAGATTACTTGTTTAAATGCCTTAAATAATTATGAGTTGAATTAAGGAGATGATTAGAATGATCATAAGTGTATTTGCGCGAGATTAGATGTGAAGTAAAGTTGAGGGGCTAAAATGCAAAATGAAAATAATAAAATCAACTTATCTTCACACATTACACCCAAAACACATATTTAATCCCTACACTTCCTCCCCCAAATCCTCATCTTCTTTCTTCCAACGAAATTACTTGGGAAGCTTGGTTCTTGCTTTTAAAACTTGTTATGGAAGGTGAAAGTGAAAAGAAGGTATTATGAATTATGTGTAATGGTTTTTGTTGTTGATAATTATGCTAATTAATGTTTATGTGATTTTGAATAGAAAAGCTTGACACGAGCTTTGATGTGGACAATGAGGTGTATTTATGATGTTTAGGTGTTTAGTACTTGAATTACTGGAGTATATATTGTGGTATGTGTGTTGGATGGTTGTTATGCATGAAAATGATGATTTCTCGCTTTTACAGAATCTCACGATCGATCGCGATAAATTTCGTGATCGATCGCGCGATGCTAAAGCCATTTTTGGGCAATGAACAGTGCCCACGATCGATTGCGGACAAAGGTGCCATCGATCGCGGAGGGTTGATGTAAGGCCCCGTTACTAATTAAATTATGATTAATTCGGATTAACGATGTTTAAGCAAACCCGGGTGATTAAAAGTTGAGATTCCGAATTAAGGTGTTCTGGATCACAATACCTTATATTTAATTGAGATAAATCAAAATTATACAAGTTTGCATGTAAATTTTGTCCAACACCATGCAAAACACATTATTAAGCATCACATGGACACTTGGCATGTAAAAGAATCAAACAATCCCATCCCCCCTACCGTGTTTCCCACGCCCCTTATTTTATTTTTTAGCATAAATTTAACATCTTCTCTCCCTAACAATCAGACCTCCTCCTTGCCTTTTCCTCAACCAAATTTCGAAAATTCCCTCTCAATTCTTAAGAGAATTTAGCTAGAATCCTACATGCAATCATACTTTTGAAGAGGAATTGAGTAGAGGAGCTAGAAGTCTCAAGAATTTGAGGATTTGGTGCTAGGAAGAAGCCATGGTGGAATTTTGGGTCTTCAAGGGTATGGACTTGTTCTTATTTATTTTAGTTGGACTTTGTAGATTTTGGGTCGAAATTTAGGAGCAGACACGAAATTTGTTGGTGTCATTTTGTCAAAACAGAATCTGCAGAAATGTTGTTGCATGCAGTAGGTAGCTCCGACATTTCGATTTACCTAACTTCCGAATCTGACTTCTAGCCTCAAACAAAAGTTGTAGATATATGTGTTTTCGTCCTGTGGTTAAAATTTGAGATGCCTTGGACTTAAAAGGAATGAGTTATGATGTTTTTATCACAAGGTGCACAATCTGGAACATGCATGTAGGCGGGTTGCACATGCAGTGTGTTCTTGGTAAATCTGGGAAACATGTGCTACGATTTTGACATTGGTGTCTGAATAAAAGTTGTAAAACTTTCAGTTATCTTGCATTAGAAACTGGTCTCACATGATTTGGAGTTTATTTGTGCAAGATATGCACTTTTTCCTAGAACTGCTCACTCTGTCAAAACAGAGTGTATAAGTATTTTTAAAACTGCCATACTTTGTTTTGCATGTGCCTCTAGATGAGCGAACTAGCTTCTGGACTTCAAATATGAACTGTATTACTTTGGGTTTTCGTGATGGTCCCACTAGCCTCAAGTCATTTGGACTTCATATGCATTTATTATGATTTTTATAAAAAAATGGGTCAGGATGGAATTTGGTTAATTGTCCTGTTTTTCCAGCAGATTGTTCTTGGCCATTTTACCTAGGCTAAATGAACGAATTTGAAGATGGGTTGAACTGATGAAATGTTCATTTGTGAGTTAGCTTTGAAAATAAATTGGACCCATGTGATGTTATTAAGTATCGGACAAGTTATGAGCCGATCACTACGGTCGCGCAGGATGAAATTTAGAGAATTGGTTTTGGGTCTAAGTTTGGGTTTTATTTTGATATGTTTCAGGCTAGTATGTGACATTAAATTGTATTTGGAACTGTTATGGCCAGGTTTATTAATCCTGAGATCAATTCAAGGATCACTTGGTATTTAGCTAACGGTTTGAGGTACGTTGAAATGAGTTTTATCATGACGTCTGGCAAAGACGTGTAATGATGCTAATGTATGGCCTTATAGGTCATTATTTGATTTATATGACTTATTTGTCACTATATGATTCTTATGTGACTATATGACATGATGAATGTCTTGGATTACATGATATATGAAATTACATGATTTGTATATACTTTCACATGAGATTGCATGATATATTGAGTTGCATATGCATTTGATGCATAAATGATTCATGGGCATATCATATTGATCTATCATTCCTTTGATATCCATGATTTGACTGAGTTGACTTACTCTGAGTGTCGGGTACGACGAGCATGGCGATGACAGGCAGTATAGGTAGTAACTTTAGTCACGTGCAGGTGCGACCGGACCTAGACACGAGGGCTAGATGCAGTAACGTACATAGGATGAGTTTTCCTAGCGCAATGTACGTATACTGTCACCCTCTGCTCGAGCTTTGATGATTTGATGATACCTTCCTTTGGACTCCGATTTTTGGTATCTTGATATTCGATTCCTTGTACCCATTCATACATCGCATTCATACATGGTATGCATTGCATGATACTTTGTCATTTGACATGATTTATTTATTTCTCGTACTGGGGTACTGACCCCCTTTGTGGGGGCTGTCATGGCTTTTGTTGTTCGGACATGACAGGCTTTACAGGAGGACATGGAGACGATGCTTACAGCGACACATCGAGAGATACCAGAGCTCCTTGAGAGCGAGCTCAGGTTTATGTTTTATTTTGAGTCCCAGTAGTTGTTAGAATATTTTTAATTATGTTTTGAATTACCGGGGTATGCCCCGAGTATCTGTATTTTAAGTATTCTACTACTGGTTGATTTATACTTGATATGGATGTTATGCTCAACGTGTTAAATTGGAAACTGGAATTACGTATTTTCAGTATCACTATATATGTATCACCTAAAAGCGAAAAAATTTTAGGGCCATTTGATAAGACCTTTGAAATAAATCTTCCGCTGTTTACGCAAATTAATCATTATGTGTTAATTAAACACCACATTATGATCGGGCCCTCACAGTTGAACTTTGAAATTTTAATTGTTGAGGCTCGCCATCGATTGCGAGCTGCAAATTTTTGAAGAATTAATATTTTGTAGGGATTTTGAGATGTATTTTATGATTGATTCATATGATAATTATGATATTTTGGGGGAAATCATTAGCAATGAAATAAGGTCATATATGATGAACCTTAGAAACATATATGCTACTTGATCAAATGAGTTGATAAGTCGTATTAATAAAAGATAAAATGTTAGCGTTTGAGTAGTATATGGAATATGGTAAATTTGATTAATTATTATAGGAGGCATGCCAAATCTATGAAATTAATGATGATATTGTTGAGGGTTATTGATTAATATTGAATTGATATTCAATATAGATATAGTACGAGCCTCTGGTTGTCGATGATGTCTAAATCACGTTGTCGACCTTAAGATATGTGTGACATACGAGCATATGTAAATATATTATTGTTGCGCTTAACGAATAATATGTTCTTATTTTGTTTGAATTAATACGTAAAGACGTACAATCATTGGAAATGATATTTGTTGATATAAGTGTTGAATAAGATTTGAACAGATGTTTGAGATCATCAATGAATGGTGTTATGAATGATTATTATACCGCCATTGAGCGTGTGATGGATTATGGTGCCACCGTTGTTGAGCGTGTGATGGGTTATAGTACAACCGCTATTGAGCAAGCGATGTGATGTGATGTGATGAGATATGATGACTAAATTAATAAATGAACTGTATTTGATTTCAGTTATTAATTGCTAAGTTATTACCAATATTAAAACTGATTGTTTTTGCATATGAGTACAGTAAATCATTGTTATGATGATTTAATTGATTTTGGAGTTGATGATTTTGGATATTGTGAGAACATGAACAACATGAGAGATCTTATACGATCAGGGTTTATTCAGGGAATATAACATTAATTTATAGTATTATATTATGTATATTATGAATTGTGTAGTTGTTGATATTCTGATTATGTTTTTGGTGTGCTCACCCCACGCAGGATCTGTTTCTGTTGTAACAGGGAATACATGTAGTTACACGAAGCGATGTGTATTATGAAATAGAATACTTGATAGTGATTTAATGTTGTGTTTGGTAAAAGAATAAACGAATTTTGATTGGAGTTATATGCATGTTGTATCTGTATACAGTGCTAAGAAATCTGATTTTATAGGAAAATAAGAAAATAAGAAATATTATACACATGCATTGATATTGAATTGTTATAGTGATATATGAATAGAATATTTGCCGATGTCTAATCTTGCTATGAATCAGGATATTTTCCGCTGTTATATCGTAGTGCGGGTCGCTGATATGTCGAAGTGACGGATATCTATGGAGCCGCCGATAATTCAAAGCGGGGGATAATATTGAACTGCTGATAAATAGAATACGTGCCGCTGTTACACGAAGCGATGATTATGATGAAATACACTACTTGTCGCTATTATACGAAGCGATATGTATTGATTGTGTATTGCCATAGGGCAATGAGTATGGTGTGCCATCATAGTGCGATGAATATTGTTGAATTGTATTGTGATAGCGATGAATATTATCGTATTGCAATTGTATTAGCAATGAATGTTGATGATATGTTGATTCAGATGACAATGAATGTTGTGCTAGACACATTTTATATTATTGATCATTGGGTACATAAATGTAGGCCCAAGGGGATATTAGAATGGTCCACGAGAACGAGGTGTCGAGGTAAACAATATTAGTTGGCTTAATATGTTAGTATATGTTGATTAAGAGTTATCGCTATGGAAGTATATTTATTTAGGAGAATCAATTTATACATGATGAAGAGTTAATAATAAAATTGAAATGAAACATAGTATAGATATGTTCATTTATTATTGTGGCAACGACGAGATAAATGTGGGGTAATAGTAATCATTGTGAATGATATTTTATTTTGTGAAAGCATGATTGTTTTGTATATTGTGAGATTGATGATGTATTAATCATATAATATTGAGTTAAATGTAATCATGCGAAAATGGGACTGATGATTATGTCACGGGATAAAATGTGATCATTATGAATGTAATGCATGGACATGTGATCATTGTGAAAGTCATGAGTTGACGTGGAACTATCGTGAATGCCATAAATAAGTATGAGGTTATGATGTTATTCTCTGGTGTATAATGACTAGGGGTGAGCAAAATTTTGGTTTAACCGAATTAACCGATCGAACCGAATAAATTCGAAAATTCGGTTCGGTCAATTCGGAAGTGCAGTTTTAATTTTTTAAAATATCGGTTAAATCGGTTCGGTTAAAAATATCGGTTAACCGATTTAACTGATCTAACAATTTTTTGTTATTTTTTATACTTTTAAAATCAGTTTTTAATTTATTTTTTATAAATTTTTTTTATATTTTTCAAAAATATCGGTTAATTAGGTTGCCGACCGAATTAACCGATATTTTATCGCTTTGGTTTGTTCGGTTTCGTAAAAAAGTTCGGTCGGTTCGATTTTGTAAAAAAAAAATTTGGTTTTCTCGATTTCGGTTAATTTGGTTCGGTTAGTAACCGAATTAACCGAATGCTCACCCCTAATAATGACAATATTAATAAATAATTATGTGATGATTAATGACGAGTTAGACATAATTTGATGAATAATATATTAATGTCAATATGGAATACATGCGATATATGAACATTCACGATTAAATAAATTATTAACTCAGACGCATATAAATGATGATATATGCATGTGATAATTACTAATGAATGTTTTGGTAATTACTAGACGTCAGATATTGGTTAGACAATGATATGCGATGAGATTGATGTCTAATAATTCATGACATAGAACAATAACGTTGAATATTGTTGAATTAATGATTGGAAGTAGTTATGCTGATGAGATATGAAATTGATTTTGTATTGAATTTAATCACACAAATATGTGGTAGTATATTGTAGCATGTGGTATACAGAAATGTGTGTACCTTTTGACGCATGGATATTTATATTTAATGCCTCTGACACTATGAATATCAATAATGCGTAAATGATAGGTGCGTGATAATGATATGTGTTTATGAGAAGTACTGAAGGTGTTATTCCTAGTACTCATTTTACACCAGATGATAGCTGAGTGATTAGATGTGGAAAGACTGGTATTGTAGAGTATATGAGTACTGTGATGAGCATGATGATGCTATGATGTTGATGTATATTTTTTTGATGATTGCATCTATATAGATATGAGATTAATTATGCCATATTAGTATTAGCGCATTGTATGGTTTTTTGATGTACAAAAGACTGTGTATGAGATGAAGCTCGAAGAATGTAAGGACCCCCGTGCCCTTATCCCGTGATTAGTGTATTAACCCATGCAATTAGTGCATACAATCATATTACCATAGGGGAAAAGCCATATGCAAGTGGGACGCCATATGACCCAGAAAATTTCTTGCACTTGATCCACATAATATTCAAATCCCCCAACCAAGATCACTTACATAGCATGCACCCTTATAATACACTAACATGCTCTCAATTCATTTAGCAATTTCACATTTAATTGCATGCAGACAATAAATGAGAGAGAGGAAACTATTGCCCATTTATACATCCCATATACACGTAAAATGTACTCACATGAGAGCACCCAATGAATGAGCGTGTATCTAATGTATAAGGATGGTCTACCAGATACCATGACTGATACTTCATTCCTTGAAGCACCTCCCAAGCACAGTTCGATCTCAACACTGGATCTGTGTACTTATTCAATCAGCTCTGGTACCTCAATCCTGGAAGTACTTCAAATCAACAGCCCGAGCTCAACTCCAAAGCTGCTGCTACACCTGTACCACCTGCCCCAACAGAGACAGCCCCCACACAGGGTGAGCATACCAATGTCCTAAATCCCATAATCACAATAATGCAATTCATAATTTACAATGTGTAAATGCTCATGAAATATAAGAGATACTCCCTGGATGTCATCATCCTCATCCGGGATCCCCTGTACTGTCCCTGTTCTCAAAATAACTGAAACCATCAAATTCTCGAATGCGAGTTAATCATTACATTGATTAACGAATTCACTTGCCACATACCGACATCATAACAATAACATCAAATCATTAAACAATGATCACAAATATCCCATATATCTCTTTTATGGTTCCATAGTTCTATTTAATTGCTCGTCTACAATAGCGGTATTTCAGTCTCACGCATGCTCAACAGCAGTGGCGTCATAACCGATGTTCGCTCAAGGGCGACCACATCCAATCGTTGCTCGCTCAAAAGCGGCACCATGCAATTCCCAATGCATATACATCCATTTGTAGCAGTTACCATTAGCCATGTATTTCAATATCCGTTAATATCTGTTTATTGCTAAAACCATGTATCAAGCATTTGCATATACATTTATTGCAATACAGTGTGTCATGCACTCAACAATTGCATTTAAAATAAGGGGCTATGCTCGTACGTTATACGTACCTTATACTTTCCGTAGTTCGAGTCCGACTTCGCCCGAGTTCCACGATCCGATGAATTATGTGCTAACACACAAAACTCACAACAACAAGCATGCTACCACGTGCCCAAGCACGTTCAAACTTCTAAACTTATCGTCTAACCATGACGATTACCAACATAAAAGCCACCCGGCTAAGCATGCATAATACTCAAAATATACCATTCAACAAGGTAAAAAGATAGAGTACTTCAAATCAGCAGCCCGAGTTCAACTCCAAAGCTGCTGCTACACCTGTACCACCTGCCCCAACAGAGACAGCCCCCGCACGGGGTGAGCATACCAATGTCCTAAATCCCATAATCACAATAATGCATTCATAATTTACAATATGAAAATGCTCATGAAATATAAGAGATACTCCCTGGATGGCATCATCCTCATCCGGGATCCCCTGTACTGTCCCTGTTCTCAAAATAACTGAAACAATCAAATTCTCAAATGCGAGTTAATCATTACATTGATTAACGAATTCACTTGCCACATACCGACATCATAACAATAACATCAAATCATTAAACAATGATCACAAATATCTCATATATCTCTTTTATGGCTCCATAGTTCTATTTAATTGCTCGCTCTACAATAGCGATATTTCAGTCTCACGCATGCTCAACAGCAGTGGCGTCATAACCGATGTTCGCTCAAGGGCGACCACATCCATTCGTTGCTCGCTCAAAGCGGCACCATGAAATTCCCAATGCATATACATCCATTTGTAGCAGTTACCATTAGCCATGTATTTCAATATCCGTTAATATCCGTTTATTGCTAAAACCATGTATCAAGCATTTTCATATACATTTATTGCAATACAGTGTGTCATGCACTCAACAATTGCATTTAAAATAAGGGGCTATGCTCGTACGTTATACGTACCTTATACTTTCCGTAGTTCGAGTCCGACTTCGCCCGAGTTCCACGATCCGATGAATTATGTGCTAACACACAAAACTCACAATCAACAACAAGCATGCTACCACGTGCCCAAGCACGTTCAAACTTCTAAACTTATCGTCTAACCATGACGATTACCAACATAAAAGCCACCCGGCTAAGCATGCATAATACTCAAAATATACCATTCAACAAGTTAAAAAGATAGCCAAGAATTCATCCGAGAATTCCATTTAATTTACTTGGCTCCAACCAAACCATTTTAAAAGTCTAGCATTCCCATTGGAATGAGAACATTGCCCCGGAAGACGACCATTTAAGTCGCAAATCCAAAATCCCACGAAAAAGCCAAGAATTCCAAAAATCACCTGCCGGCGATCGATCGCTATACCGGGCGATCAATCGCTAGCCCCTTGGCGATCGATCGCTCGATATGGCGATCGATCGCCAGACCTCTCTGGCGCGAGGCGATCGATCGCTCCAAAAGTGGCGATCGATCGCCACAATGCTGAAAAGCGTACTGCCTGCATGCGATCGGTCGCCTGCTACGGGCGATCGATCGCCATGCTCTGCAACTCGAAAACCACCATTTTAAAAGCTTGAAACTTCCACAATTCATACCCCAACTCCTCCCAACTCAAAACCACAACAAAACAACACTCAAGAACCTCCAAGAAGGTTGTTAGACTTGGATTAAAACAAACCCAAAAGATTTCAAGATTTTCACCAAAATCACCCAACCCAAACCAACCTCAAAATTCAACCAAATTCAACAAAATTACTATCAAATCAAAGCTACATGAGAGGAGAAAGAGATTACCCGCTTTTCTTCGAGAAATCCGGCCCCTAAATCGTGTTTCCAACGATTTTGTTGAAGGGGAAAGAGGGGAAGGGTTTAGGGGAAAGAGGGGTTTCACGATAAGAGAGGGAGAGAAGTGAGAGAGAAGTGATTCCGTGCCAAATGACGGAAATCTCGAGTCCAACTGGTATATATATCAAAATACCCCAACAAACCAAAACCTCCACAAATACATCATGATTCAATAAAAATCATCTGTTTTCAAAAACTCTCACTCCAACCTCAAATCCCCATACTGGCCCCAACATAAGGCACCCCGGACTCCAAGTCCCACTAAAAACCCAACTCATAGGTTTTCACCAAAATGGGAATACAATCTCAACCTTTGGATCCAACGATCCCAAATGTCCGATTTAACAACCTCGGGAGGCGCAAAACCGCAATTAATTCCTAATTGCCACAATTAAAATTCATCAAGGGTTATTACCACACCTGGATTAACACCATTAATCTCCGGACATCACAAAGAAAGAATGATATAATAATATGAGATTGTGTGAAAAAGATATTGTGGATAATGATGACTAATTACATTGCATGATGCAAATGTAATATATTTTGTAGTCGATTGATGTATGATGTGGAATATGGAGAATATGGGGGGATGATAAAATTGCATAATGATAGTTGAAGGGTGTGATTGATACACCAAGTACATTAATTGTGTACATAATAACAAATTATTGAAGAAAGTGCCTGACACAAAAGAATAACTCAAATGATAGACGTGTATACTCATAGATGAGTAAGAATCTAGATGGAAAGTAAAATAATGGGTAGTGTGTCGATATTAATCCAAGATGATGAATAATAGTGGAATGTTGTTGATTGAGTAATGATGTTGACCAAAGGAAAGTGTTAGCAATGAAAATTAGACAAAATAATGTTCTATATAAGATCATTATGAGTTTGCTAAACTAATGATGTGTTAAGGGCATTCAATAATTGAAATGTGACATCGTGTAAGATGCAATATCTATTAGTACGTAATAAAAGAACATGCACATATGATACGAGATTTTAAATGATCTTATAAGAACTCTATCTAACATTGAATAATGAAATAATGTATTATTATGCTGAAAGTTGAAACAATGGTGAACTAGAAGTACAATAAAATTGAAAATGATTGACATCAATAAAGATACATGTATATGTTATATCTTTGAATGCTGATGTAAAAATGTATTAAAATTGTATAAATGACAGTGTTAAGAAGGTTGGTTTGGTACACCAAGTATGTCACTTATGTACATGTACATTAGATTATAATCTATTTAAAACAGATTCTATGCTAGTTGTGAGTTTCGAATAAATATTGATTTCGAACGAGAATCTAAATGCTTTTGTTTGAGCAATTGCATGAGAAGTGTACTAGGCTTCCCTTCATTGAATTGATGTATAAGAACACCTGTACTTGAATCAATAACAAGTTGAGAGAATCAATAACAAGTTGAGAGAATGGTAAATGCGGATTTGGTATGATAATAAGTGACATTCTAGTCGTAGATTTTCGTTATCGATTTCTTTGTTTAGAAATCTTGATTTATCCATGTGTAAATGTTACAAGGGGGAATTAGAATGGTTCCTTTGTGGAGCGTCTTGTTTGGACTCCGATTTGGACGGATCATGTATGGTTCAGTAAGAGATTTCGATGGTATGTGTGACACTTTTGTTGAATGTGAATTATTTTGGCACTTTTGACAAGTGTGTGTTGAATTTTGATCGCTATTATTTTAAAAAGTATTTTTCAGATAGCGATTGTGTAGCGTAAGTGGACAGTGTCAAGCTTCAGTATAATGATATGAAAAGTACGGATTGTCGATCCCACGAGGACTAGGAAATAAACACCAACCTTCACTAGTTTAACTATATTTAGCCTACGAATATTAGTGATGATTAATTAACTAAAGTGACGATTTAACTCGATAATCAACCCAACAAGCAAGAACGAATAAGATTAGAATCAATAGAGACAATTATCAAGACTTTCGGTTCACCCATGCAATCCCCCATAATTCGCCTATAGTTAAGAAGTAAATTCAAACGTTCTAAGGTGACGAGTTCTCCTAATGCACTTGTTATACCTTGGTTCAGTTATAACAAATTTAATACTAAGATGCAACAAAACAATGATCATGCACTTATTTAGCACTCAATATTGTATGTCGATTTATAAAACTTCTAGCCTTCGATTTTGGTAAATCTATTGCTATCACACATGTATTTGACTTTATCTTTCGATCTTAGTCTCAAATCCATGGTTTAATTTACTATATCATATCACAATTTCCTATGGTCAATTCAATTGCAATAAATAATCAATCAAGGATGATAATCCCTTGAAAGCATGAACACAATAAATCAAACTCAAAGAATTGTAAAAATCATTCAAAACTCAATTAAAATTGTGGGTTCAAAACATGGGATCCCCTAATTCTTGACAACAAAACTTAGCCTAGAAACATATTCAAAATCAATGCAATCATGTTTTCCAACATCAAAAGCATAAGAAAATCAAATAGAAACAACTAAGTTCAGAAATACGGAAATAACGAGAGGCGTTGACTCCTTGCGTTGCTCCGTCGTTCCGTCTCTTCCGATGCGTCTCCTCTTCAATGGTTTGATGGTGTATGGATGGTTGGTAGAGGATGAAGGTGATGGCTGTGATTGTAGGGTTTTTTTATGAGCCAAGAGTCCCTATTTTCGTCTAGCATCATCCCATAAATAGTGTGTAGGAGTTTGGTAAAGTTTGGACACAAAATAACCAAGAAGGGAACAAAAACTCGAAATTTTCAGGTTCAGCGATCGATCGGCAATAAGCGGCGATCAATCGCCATAACATTCTGCCTCTTATTTTTCAAAATCTAAACATCCGCGATCGATCGGCAAGATATGGAGTTTGATCGCCAATTGTTTCTGGATGGCCGCGATCGATCGGCGAGATATGGCGATTGATCGCCAATACTTAAATTTTGTTGCTTATTTTTTCTCATCCGCGATCAATCGACGTGAACTCCAAGATCGATCGGCCATGCTTAATTTTCTTCAAACTTGAGATTTCGGTCCTTTCTTCCACGTGTTAGCTCGGTTTGGTTCTTTTTCATCAATTATAGCTTATTTCCTCCACTTTTCTGCATTTGGATCTAGATTCCTGAAATATACAAATATATATCAAAACGCGTAATATTTTCCAGGAATCACTACAAAAATACCCCTAATCATATATCAAATTAAGTGTAAAAATCACACTTATCAAATTTCAAGAACAAAATTATATTAGTATGGGAGAATTGTGATACCTGGAACTTAATTGCCTTCAATACATTGAATTGAATGTGATAATTAAGGGATAATTATGAACAATTGTTGTTTTGCTTTTGGACCTTGTTTTGAGATAAGCCGAGTATGATTTGATTATATTGACTTAACAATGAAATCGTCATATAACTTATGAAGTTGATGTTTGTTGGATTATTAAGGCAATTATGAGTTTGTACATTTGATAAATAACTAGTGAACGTGAGTCATATTGTGGACTTAGATAATATATTAGATGCCTTGTTAAATGCCTTAAATAATTATGAGTTGAATTAAGGAGATGATTAGAATTATCAGTGAATTGTGGTAAGATTAAATGTGAATTAAAGTTGAGGGGCGAAAATACAAAATGAAAATAATAAAAATCAACTTCTCTTCACACATTACACCCACAACACACATTCAATCCCTACACTTCCTCCCCATATCCTCATCTTCTTTCTTCCAACAAAATTACTTGGAAAGCTTGATTCTTGCTTTTAAAACTTGTTATGGAAGATGGAGGGTGAAAAGAAGGTCAAAGTTATGAATTATGTGTAATGGTTTTTGTCGTTGTTATATGGAAAATGAGGTGTATTATGATGTTTAGGTGTTTAGTACTTGAATTTTTGGAAGTATATATTGGGATATCTGTGTTGGATGGTTGTTATGCACGAAAATAGCGATTTCTTGCTTTTACAGGACCTCACGGGAGATCGGGAGGGATTCCATGATCGATCGCGCGACGTTAAATCCATTTTTGTATGATAAACAGTGCCTGCGATCGATCCCGGACAAGGGTGTGATCGATCGCGGAGGGTTGAACTTTGAAATTAATTGTTCACGCTCGTTATCGATAGCGAGATGTTGCCGATCGATCGCAAGCTGCAAATTTTTGAAGAATTAATATTTTGTTGGGATTTTGAGATGTAGTATTTTATGATTGATTTATATGATAAGTATGATATTTTTTTTGGGAAATCATTAGCAATGAAATAAGGTCATATATGATGAACCTTAGAAACATATAGGCTACTTGATCGAATGAGTTGATAACTCGTATTAATAAAAGATAAAATGTGATGTTTGAGTAGTATATGTAATACCGTAAATGTGATTGGTTATTATAGGAGGCATGTCGAATCTATGAAATTAATGACGATATTGTAGAGGGTTATTGATATTTACTGAATTGATATTCAATATAGATATCGTACGAGCCTCCGTTGTCGAGGATGTCTAAATCACGTTGTCGACCTTAAGGTACATGTGACGTACGAACATATGTAATATTATTGTTGCGCTTAACGAATAATATATTCTTATTTTGTTTGAATTAATACGTAATGATGTACAATCATTGGAAATGATATTTATTGATATAATTGTTGAATAAGATGTGGACAGATGTTTGAGATCACCAATGAATGGTGTTATGAACGATTGTTATGCCGCTAATGAGAGTGCGATGGATTATGGTGAAGCTGATGTTGAGTGTACCATGGGTTATAGTGCCGTCGCTATTGAGCGAACAATGTGATGCAATGATATATGATGATTAAATTAATAACTGAACTGTATTTGATTTCAGTAAATCATTGGTTGAGTTGTTATCGATATTAGAACTGATGGTTTATGCATATGAATACAGTAAACCATTTTTATGATGATTTAATTGATTTTGGAGTTGATGATTTTGGATATTGTGAGAACATGAACATCATGGGAGATCTTATACAATCAGGGTTTATTTAGGGAGTATAATCAAGGAACACAAGTACGACATCGGTGCTGGATGAGTTAAATCCATGGAATGATGCTCGTAGGAATAAGGTATCTGTATTGACATTGGTAATGTTATAAGTACAAGTATATACACATTTATTTATTTAATGCTCGTCTGTGAGCATAACGATGTGTGTATATGTGTTGTATAAATGTCTTGACAATTCTCTTTTTATTTGGGCATTTCATGCAATTGATTTAAGAGTATAATTGCAAAATGAATTGAGAATATGTTGAGTGCATTATAAATGTATACATATGCGTATTGAATTGTATTGGGAATCATGTTTACAAGGGATTATGTCGAATTTTTTTATCGATGTCATGCCACAATAACGAATCGTGTAATGAGGATTCCCTAATATTATAATTGTATACACTAATGACGAGATTATGAGTTGGGATCCTACATATACACCGACCACCACCATGTAAAATTAGCGTTTAACTCCTTTGTATTTTTTAAATTTTGCAAATTGTCATAGTAAAATCATCAATAAATTAAATTAAAGGCCCTAAATGAATTATAAAATGATGCAAGATATCACTTTTAATCGAAAAAGAATTATAAAAATTAATAACACTTTATGTTAACCAACTTAATCTAATATAAGAACCGAATTAAATTTTACTTTGCAAATTTGAACTTCTTTAAAAGCATTAAATATGAAATACACATTATAAGATGCACTTTTAGTACGTGAATTTGCAATTACAATATAAAGGTTTGTATAAGCTTATGTTCTAAATACACAGAGGATTAAACACCAATTAGTATTACAATGAAAATGTTGCGTAACTTTGAGTTTTCGCGGGGTTGTCGGTGCAGTTAGCCCTAAATTTATACTCATCATTATGGATGAAAAGCATGGTTCTTCACCTTCTCATCCAGAGACGAATATACGAATTTTATCGAGGGGAACAAAAATTAATTACATAAAAATAAACCAAAAGTTCATGATAAAATATCGGAGTTTAAAGACTATACGATTATTTCAAGAAAAAGATTTGCTTGATTTCAAGAAATAATATTATCTCAGCGAAAAGAATATGTGGTCTAGTATTTAAAAAAGTATTCATTAGAGTTATAAAAAGTAAAAATTATGTGGACTAGTATTGCTTGCTCAAACCATTTTCAAAAAAATGTAATTTATTAAACTTTAATAAATCCGTTATTATTCTTGTTAAAAAAAACAAAACCCATTATTATTAAATAATCGAATCGAAATATAGCAATTACCCGTCTTAAAGTAGTAGCCCAAAGTTATTTATTATTGGGCCTTGGGTCTGAAATAAGTGAATTTGGCCCATTTAACCTTAATTTTTGTTTGTTTGTTTTTGTCTGCTTGAGTATGGTGATTCTCTATTGTGAAGGTGTCTCCTTCTAGCCTTGCTACGAGAGCTGGCCTTTGATTATCGTAATCCCTTGTTGAAGGAATTATTTATATATTCTATCGGTTTCATAATGCAATTCTCCGACTGAATGTTTTTTAGACAATACGAGTTGAAGTTACAGTGAGATTGTGAGATAGCTGTTTGTTTATACGTTTATACGGTGAATTTTCATGCTACTGTTGCTTACAATTAAATGTAATTTGCTAAAAAGTTAGATGTTTTTAGTAGATGCAAATTTGTTGAAAAAATATTAGGTTATAGTCAAGGATCATTTTCACAAGAATTGTAATTCTTTTGTTTTAGGAATTGTTCACTTTTTTAAATTTTGAATTTTTGAACTTTTGTTACGAATTGTAGCATTGACTTAGTTTCCAATTTTTTAATTTTTAACTCTTTCAGTTGTAAAGTAAAATGCATAGTAGGATGTAGCTGTAACAATTTTTTCATTGTCCTACGGTGAGGTTATTTGTTGGTGGAAATAAAAAATCAGTGTGGAATCTTTCCAACTCTGTCATTTTTGAATAGACCGAAGTACGGGTGTGAAAATGAGTAAGAGGATGATAGAAGAAGTTTTTTTGCTATAGTTTGGTATTTGGCTGAAAAAATATACAATAAGAAGGGAAGTATAATTTTCAATTCTTTCAATGGTTTCATGCAAAGTGGTATGTATTGCCAGCTGCTGCAATATCATTAGACATGTTACTAGTAGATTTTTTTTTTTTTTTTTTGCCTTTTTTCTACTGTTATTATTTTATAATTTCTGAGGGGTGGTTCTGTTATGTGTTGGTAGTATAATCGGAATCTATATGAAGGCCAGGGTGTAGGATGTTGAAATTTTAGATGAAAGACTCTTATGTTGGGACAATGGGAGGAAAGTAGTTAGGTCCTCGTATTCTCTCCTATCTTTTTGAATTCTTAATTTCTGAAGTAGTGGCAGCCCTTGAAAGAGATTGTTTTTTATTAAGGATTCTAGCTGTTGTCTCCGTTATTTGATTTTGAAAACTACATGTCATATATGAATTTCGATATGGGTTGTTAAAGAACCATGCTTTTAGTACTTTGAGATTTGATAGGATGGAAAACTGATGGAGGTTTTCTGACACCTAACTTGGACCAAATGAAAATTATGGCGAGGTTCTTCTCTGGTGAGAATAGACGTCAAGTGCTAAATTTGATGGCTCTTAAACATTTTTTTGCAATAATTATAGCAGTTAATGATATTCATCATGAGTCATGTTGTTCTTTCCTATTCGTTTATATTCTCATTTGATTGGCAGAAATATGACTCATTTAGTGTTCTTAAGGCGGGCATAGTGCAGCCTTCCATTGCAGGCATGCCAGTGTAATGTAAATTGGCTTGTGATTAATGACTATTTCTTGTGTAGTTGTTTCAATTTGGCACTTGAAATAAGTATAGATAAGGATCTGGTAGCATTTTTCACTTTGTGATGTGGTTTCGCTTTTCTTCTTGTATAAACAGACTTTCAACTACTATGAGTTGCATGGAGAATTTCTTGGCCATTTAAAATTGAAGAGACAACAATTATAATCACCTCATTTTAAGCTGTCTTATGCACTAATAAAATATAATTTATATTCACCCTTCTTCAAAAGCTTATACTTCCTTCATCATGTTTCCCGATTAAACCTGCATATAAATTTTCATTGTTGTTGCAAACTAAGTCTTTTGCCCTCCATGATTCGTGATCCCAGTCCGTTCTACAAACAACTACTAAAATAGATGATACACATGCCAGCTGAGCTGCTAAAAGCCCATAACAAAGGCCTGAAAATCCCATTTCCCAGAAAAAGGCCAAAGCTATCGCCACAGGTGTTCCTATCAAGTAGAATGAGCAAAAATTTATGCCTGCGCCAATAGTAGGCCTAGCACTCCCTCGGAGGACCCCACAACAGGTGGTTTGTGGACAGTTGGCTAGCTCACAAAGTCCAATAATGGGTAAAACAGCCACAGTAAGCTTAAGAATATCGTCGTCATCGGTAAAGATCCTACACCATACTCCTCTCCCTAAGGTAGTCAACAGAAAGCCAAATGTTGATGTGGAAAAGGCCAATGCTACGGCAACTACCGTTGCCAAGCGTGCCTTATATGGCCTGCCTGCTCCAAGCTCATTTCCTGCTCTAGTTGAAATTGTCGCACTAAGTGCTGAAGGCAATGTGTACATAAGAGATGTGGTTTGTATCACTATAGCAGATGTTAATTTGTTTAACAATGTTAAAACACAGGTTAATTAATTAAAAAACTCGGCATTTATAGTGTAAGGGTTTGTAAATTTTACATAATGTTTCAAAAATAATTATTCCACTTTTTTAATAAATTATAGGGCTAAATGCACCAACCACCCCTGTGAAAAGTCAAAGTTGTGCAATGCCCAGTGTAATTATAATTATTGTTTAACCCATTGTATTTTCAAAACATAATGTGATGCCTGCAATTTAATTCCCTTCATTACATGAATTGAATGTGATAATTAAGGGATAATTACGAACAATTGTTGTTTTGCTTTTAGGAATGGTTTTGAGATAAAGCGAGTATGATTTGATTATATGACTTAACAATGAAATTGTAATATAATTTGTGAAGTTGATTTTTGTTGGATTATTAAGGCAGTTATGAGTTTGTATATTTGATAAATAACTAGTGAAGGTGAGTCATATTATATGGACTTGGATTATATTTGAGATTACTTGTTTAAATGCCTTAAATAATTATGAGTTGAATTAAGGAGATGATTAGAATGATCATAAGTGTATTTGTGCGAGATTAGATGTGAAGTAAGGTTGAGGGACTAAAATGCAAAATGAAAATAATAAAATCAACTTATCTTCACACATTACACCCAAAACACATATTTAATCCCTACACTTCCTCCCCCAAATCCTCATCTTCTTTCTTCCAACGAAATTACTTGGGAAGCTTGGTTCTTGCTTTTAAAACTTGTTATGGAAGGTGAAAGTGAAAAGAAGGTATAATTTATGAATTATGTGTAATGGTTTTTGTTGTTGATAATTACGCTAATTAATGTGTATGTGATTTTGAATAGAAAAGCTTGACACGAGCTTTGATGTGGACAATGAGGTGTATTTATGATGTTTATGTGTTTAGTACTTGAATTACTGGAGTATATATTGTGGTATGTGTGTTGGATGGTTGTTATGCACGAAAATGATGATTTCTCGCTTTTACAGAACCTCACGATCGATCGCGATAAATTTCGTGATCGATCGCGCGATGCTAAAGCCATTTTTGGGCAATGAACAGTGCCCACGATCGATTGCGGACAAAGGTGCCATCGATCGCGGAGGGTTGAACTTTGAAATTTTAATTGTTGAGGCTCGCCATCGATTGCGAGCTGCAAATTTTTGAAGAATTAATATTTTGTCGGGATTTTGAGATGTATTTTATGATTGATTCATATGATAATTATGATATATTGGGGGAAATCATTAGCAATGAAATAAGGTCATATATGATGAACCTTAGAAACATATATGCTACTTGGTCAAATGAGTTGACAAGTCGTATTAATAAAAGATAAAATGTTAGGGTTTGAGTAGTATATGAAATATGGTAAATTTGATTGATTATTATAGGAGGCATGTCAAATCTTTGAAATTAATGATGATATTGTTGAGGGTTATTGATTAATATTGAATTGATATTCAATATAGATATAGTACGAGCCTCTGGTTGTCGATGATGTCTAAATCACGTTGTCGACCTTAAGATATGTGTGACGTACGAGCATATGTAAATATATTATTGTTGCGCTTAACGAATAATATGTTCTTATTTTGTTTGAATTAATACGTAAAGACGTACAATCATTGGAAATGATATTTGTTGATATAATTGTTGAATAAGATTTGAACAGATGTTTGAGATCATCAATGAATGGTGTTATGAATGATTATTATACCGCCATTGAGCGTGTGATGGATTATGGTGCCGCCGCTGTTGAGCGTGTGATGGGTTATAGTACAACCGCTATTGAGCAAGCGATGTGATGTGATGAGATATGATGACTAAATTAATAAATGAACTGTATTTGATTTCAGTTATTAATTGTTAAGTTGTTACCAATATTAAAACTGATTGTTTTTGCATATGAGTACAGTAAATCATTGTTATGATGATTTAATTGATTTTGGAGTTGATGATTTTGGATATTGTGAGAACATGAACAACATGAGAGATCTTATACGATCAGGGTTTATTCAGGGAATATAACATTAATTTACAGTATTATATTATGTATATTATGAATTGTGTAGTTGTTGATATTCTGATTATGTTTTTGGTGTGGTCACCCCACGCGGGATCTGTTTCTGTTGAAACAGGGAACACATGTAGTTACACGAAGCGATGTGTATTATGAAATAGAATACTTGATAGTGATTTAATGTTGTGTTTGGTAAAAGAATAAACGAATTTTGATTGGAGTTATATGCATGTTGTATCTGTATACAGTGCTAAGAAATCTGATTTTATAGGAAAATAAGAAAATAAGAAATATTATACACATGCATTGATATTGAATTGTTATAGTGATATATGAATAGAATATTTGCCGATGTCTAATCTAGCTATGAATCAGGATATTTTCCGCTTTTATATCGTAGTGCGGGTCGCTGATATGTCGAAGTGACAGATATCTATGGAGCCGCCGATAATTCAAAGCGGGGATACTATTGAACTGCTGATAAACAGAATACGTTCTGTTACACGAAGCGATGATTATGATGAAATACACTACTTGTCGCTGTTATACGAAGCGATATGTATTGATTGTGTATTGCCATAGGGCAATGAGTATGGTGTGCCACCGTAGTGCGATGAATATTGTTGAACTGCTATTGTGATAGCGATGAATATTATCGTATTGCGATTGTATTAGCAATGAATGTTGATGATATGTTGATTCAGATGACAATGAATGTTGTGCTAGACACATTTTATATTATTGTTCCTTGGGTACATATATGTAGGCCCAAGGGGGTATTAGAATGGTCCAGGAGAACGAGGTGTCGAGGTAAACCATATTAGTTGGCTTAATATGTAAGTATATGTTGATTGAGAGTTATCTCTATGGAAGTATATTTATTTAGGAGAATCAATTTATACACGATGAAGAGTTAATAATAAAATTGAAATGAAACATAGTATAGATATGTTCATTTATTATTGTGGCAACGGCGAGATAAAGGTGGGGTAATAGTAATCATTTTGAATGATATTTTATTTTGTGAAAGCATGATTGTTTTGTATATTGTGAGATTGATGATGTATTAATCAAATAATATTGAGTTAAATGTAATCATGCGAAAATGGGACTGATGATTATGTCACGGGATAAAATGTGATCACTATGAATGTAATGCATGGACATGTGATCATTGTGAAAGTCATGAGTTGACGTGGAACTATCGTGAATGCCATAAATAAGTATGAGGTTGTGATGTTATTCTCTGGTGTATAACGACTAGGGGTGAGCAAAACTTCGGTTTAACCGAATTAACCCACTGAACCGAATAAATTCAGAAATTCAGTTCGGTCAATTCGGAAGTTCGGTTTTAATTTTTTAAAATATCGGTTAAATCGGTTCGGTTATCGGTTTTGATTTTAAAAATATCGGTTAACCGATTTAACTGATCTAACAATTTTTTATTATTTTATTATTTTTTATATTTTTAAAATCAGTTTTTAATTTATTTTTATAATTTATTTTTTATATTTTTCAAAAATATCGGTTAATTAGGTTACCGACCGAATTAACCGATATTTTATCTCTTTGGTTTGTTCGGTTTCGTAAAAAAGTTCGGTCGGTTCGATTTTGTAAAAAATAATTCGATTTTCTCGATTTCGGTTAATTCGAATCGGTTGGAAACCGAATTAACCGAATGCTCACCCCTAATAATGACAGTATTAATAAATAATTATGTGATGATTAATGACGAGTTAGACATAATCTGACGAATAATATATTAATGTCAATATGAGAATACATGCGATATATGAACATTCACGATTAAATAAATTAGTAACTCGGACGCATATAAATGATGATATATGCATGTGATAATAACTAATGAATGTTTTGGTAATTACTAGACGTCAGATATTGGTTAGACAATGATATGCGATGAGATTGATGTCTAATAATTCATGACATAGAACAATAACGTTGAATATTGTTGAATTAATGATTGGAAGTAGTTATGCTGATGAGCTATGAAATTGATTTTGTATTGAATTTAATCACACAAATATGTGGTAGTATATTGTAGCATGTGGTATACAGAAATGTGTGCACCTTTTGACGCATGGATATTTATATTTAATGCCTGTGACATTATGAACTGGTGTTGTAGAGTATATGAGTACTGTGATGAGCATGATGATGCTATGATGTTGATGTATATTTTTTTGATGATTGCATCTATATAGATATGAGATTAATTATGCCATATTAGTACTAGAGCATTGTATGGTTTTTTGATGTACAAAAGACTGTGTATGAGATGAAGCTCGAAGAAAGAATGATATAATAATATGAGATTGTGTGAAAAAGATATTGTGGATAATGATGAATAATTACATTGCATGAGGCAAATGTAATATATTTTGTAGTCGATTGCTGTATGATGTGGAATATGGAGAATATGGGGGGATGATAAAATTGCATAATGATAGTTGAAGGGTGTGATTGATACACCAAGTACATTAATTGTGTACATAATAACAAATTATTTAAGAAAGTGCCTGACACAAAAGAATAACTCAAATGATAGATGTGTATACTCATAGATGAGTAAGAATCTAGATGGAAAGTAAAATAATGGGTGGTGTGTCGATATTAATCCAAGATGATGAATAATAGTGGAATGTGGTTGAGTAATGATGTTGACCAAAGGAAAGTGTTAGCAATGAAAATTAGACAAAATTATGTTCTATATAAGATCATTATGAGTTTGCTAAACTAATGATGTGTTAAGGGCATTCAATAATTGAAATGTGACATCGTGTAAGATGCAATATCTATTAGTATGCACATATGATAAGAGATTTTAAATGATTTTATAAGAACTCTATCTAACATTGAATAATGAAATAATGTATTATTATGCTGAAAGTTGAAACAATGGTGAACTAGAAGTACAATAAAATTGAAAATGATTGACATCAATAAATATACATGTATATGTTATATCTTTGAATGCTGATGTAAAAATGTATTAAAATTGTAGAAATGACAGTGTTAAGAAGGTTGGTTTGGTACACCAAGTATGTCACTTATGTACATATACATTAGATTATAATCTATTTAAAACAGATTCTATGCTAGTTGTGAGTTTCGAATAAATATTGATTTCGAACGAGAATCTAAATGCTTTTGTTTGAGCAATTGCATGAGAAGTGTACTAGGCTTCCCTTAATTGAATTGATGTATAAGAACACCTGTACTTGAATCAATAACAAGTTGAGAGAATCAATAACAAGTTGAGAGAATGGTAAATGCGGATTTGGTATGATAATAAGTGACATTCTAGTTGTAGATTTTCGTTATCGATTTCTTTGTTTAGAAATCTTGATTTATCCATGTGTAAATGTTACAAGGGGGAATTAGAATGGTTCCTTTGTGGAGCGTCTTGTTTGGACTCCGATTTGGACGGATCATGTAAGGACCCCAAGCCCTTAACCCTTGATTAGTGTATTAACCACTATGTGTGGTACATGCTTCTATACAAATCAATCGGGAAACTCAGATGATGCTTACAAAATTCCCTTAACATTCAACGTTATAAGATCATCTCTACTAACATATAGACTCATAGAGTTGCCCATTACCATGCCCTTTTCGCCACTTTTTACATTGTGGACTTTTATAAAAATTTGGGCAGAGTCTCCCCATAAATAGAGCTATCCCGAAATAAAAGCACAACACAATATATAGTTCCCGGCCAGGGAAAAACACATACTCAACAGAACACAGCAACGCTAAGTAAATTCCCAGCCAGGGAAGACACCACACATAAGACAACATAGATGGGTTTCAACACCCACACAATACACCCATGACTCTCATATCATTAGCAATTCTACTCTTAATTGCATGCAACATAGAATGAAAGAGAGAAAGGCTCATGCCTTTATATACAATCCATATACAAGTATAATCGTGCTCACAGGCGAGCATCATGAATATGTATATAATCATCAGGTGTATATATGTACTCTATACGATACCGTGCTCCACCAAGCCCTGGTACCACGATCCTGTGAGTGCATCCAATCAACAGCTCGAGCCCAGCTCCATAGCCATCGATGCACCTGTACACCTGCCCCAACAGAGACAGCCCCCAACGGGGTGAGCATACCAATACACGAAATCTCATAATCACAATAATGAAATTCATAATTTACAACACAAGTAAATATTAATGAATTTTAAATGATACTCCCTGGATGGCAACATCCTCATCCGGGATTCCGTGTACTGTCCCTGTTCTCACAATCATCAAACTCATCAAATCTCATAAATCAGTAAATCAACACATTGATTTAACTCATAGCATGCCTGATTCTCAAGTATCAATAATCAATGATTCCAAGTTCATTATACATACAAATATAGATATCTCAATATCTAGTACTGATTTCTCAATTTCACTATCAATCATAGATAGCTCAAATGCCTAGCATTTATTTTACCAATTTTCCATTATACCTAGACATCTCACATGTCTTATAATGAGTACATGATCCCGCGATCATTCTCAGGCATCTCAAATGCCGTACAATAGTCATATAGGCCCAGTACCCCATATATCAACACATATATGCATATAGCCATACCCACAACCATCTAATGCAATTACAACACATTATGCATTTCACAATTGCTATCACGTAAAGTAATGCTCGTACGTCGCACGTACCTTAATCTCCGAAGTCCGAGCCAAACCTTGCTCGAGTTCCATGCTCCGAGGAACGATGTGCTAACACGATAAATTAATTCACAATTAATTACGATCATGCAACCCATGCTCAAGCACACCCTTAACCCTCAAAAATATTGTCAACACAAGACAATAACCAATATCGAAAATTGCTCAAGAATACCCCACAAATTTTCGAACCTTCACCACACAAATCCAACCCAAATAATTACTATAATTCATCTAAAACATGAATTAATCAATTAACAACGAAAATCATCAACCCCAAGTCAAAATCCCCAATTTTCGATTCAAGCCCTAAATTCGAATCCAATCCCTCAATTTCGAACACAATCAAGCATCATAATGCATCAACAATATGAATTAATCAATCCATAACAAGAATCATCACTCCTTGTCAAAAATCCCCAAAATTCGAACCCTAACTCACGAAATCGAGCTGAAATTCGAACCAAATTGCAACCAATATTTTCGAACCAAAAAGTCTGAAATAATCGACTCAAAACCAGCTTAAAAACACCCCAAAAACATCAGAAAATCGTACAAAAAACATACCAAAATCGCGTCCCAAAAATCGGATGAAATTCAGTTTTCGAACCCTACGCTTTTCTGGCAAATCCGAGCTCGATTCTCGACCAAACTTCAAATTGTTGGTATGAATAGAAGCGCCTGGAAGAGACGATTCCAACGGCGGGTGGCACGCGCTGAACGGCGGCCGGACGGCGGCGGGCGGAGGCCTTTTCTGCGCGGCGGTCGAAAGGGGATCGGGAGAGGGGCGCGCGGGAGGAGAGAGAAATAAGGTGCTGAAATGGTTCCGATAATTAAAATCTCGGGTTCAACTGGTATTTATAGCAAAAATACCCCGAAATACTAATATCCCCACAAATACATCATGATTCATTAAAAATCATCTGTTTTCGAAAATTCTCTCTCTAACTCAAAAACCCCCTACCGGTGCCCACACACAGCACCCGAGATTCTGAGCCACACTAAAAACCCAACTCACAGGTTTTCACCGAAATGAGAATACGATCTCAACCTCGGGATCCAACGATCCCAACTATACAAATAGACGAGCCCAGAAGGTCCAACACCTCGATTAAACTCCAATTGCCACGTAAAACAACTTTACGGGTTATTAACACTCCGGGATTAACATCTCTAATCTCAGGTCATCACAGATCATGTATGGTTCAGTAAGAGATTTCGATGGTATGCGTGACACTTTTGTTGAATGTGAATTATTTTGACACTTTTGACAAGTGTGTGTTGAATTTTGATCGCTATTATTTTAAACAGTATTTTTCAGATAGCGATTGCGTAGCGTAAGTGGACACTGTCAAGCTTTAGTATAATGATATGAAAAGTACGGATTGTCGATCCCACGAGGACTAGGAAATAAACACCAAACTCCACTAGTTTAACTATATTTAGCCTACGAATATTAGTGATGATTAATTAACTAAAGTGACGATTTAACTCGATAATCAACCCAACAAGCAAGAACGAATAAGATTAGAATCAATAGAGACAATTATCAAGACTTTCGGTTCACCCATGCAATCCCCCATAATTCGCCTATAGTTAAGAATTAAATTCAAACGTTCTAAGGTGACGAGTTCTCCTAATGCACTTGTTATACCTTGGTCCAGTTATAACAAATTTAATACTAAGATGCAACAAAACAATGATCATGCACTTATTTAGCACTCAATATTGTATGTCGATTTATAAAACTTCTAGCCTTCGATTTTGGTAAATCTATTGCTATCACACATGTATTTGACTTTATCTTTCGATCTTAGTCTCAAATCCATGGTTTAATTTACTATATCATATCGCAATTTCCTATGGTCAATTCAATTGCAATAAATAATCAATCAAGGATGATAATCCCTTGAAAGCATGAACACAATAAATCAAACTCAAAGAATTGTAAAAATCATTCAAAACTCAATTAAAATTGTGGGTTCAAAACATGAGATCCCCTAATTCTTGACAACAAAACTTAGCCTAGAAACATATTCAAAATCAATGCAATCATGTTTTCCAACATCAAAAGCATAAGAAAATCAAATAGAAACAACTAAGTTCAGAAATATGGAAATAACGAGAGGCGTTGACTCCTTGCGTTGCTCCGTCGTCCCGTCTCTTCCGATGCGTCTCCTCTTCAATGGTTTGATGGTGTATGGATGGTTGGTAGAGGATGAAGGTGATGGTGGCTGTGATTGTAGGGTTTTTTTATGAGCCAAGAGTCCCTATTTTCGTCTAGCATCATCCCATAAATAGTGTGTAGGAGTTTGGTAAAGTTTGGACACAAAATAACCAAGAAGGGAACAAAAACTCGAAATTTTCAGGTTCGGCGATCGATCGGCAATAAGCGGCGATCAATCGCCATAACATTCTGCCTCTTATTTTTCAAAATCTAAACATCCACGATCGATCGGCAAGATATGGAGTTCGATCGCCAATTGTTTCTGGATGGCCGCGATCGATCGGCGAGATATGGCGATCGATCGCCAATACTTAAATTTTGTTGCTTATTTTTTTCTCATCCGCGATCGATCGACGTGAACTCCAAGATCGATCGGCGATGCTTAATTTTCTTCAAACTTGAGATTTCGGTCCTTTCTTCCACGTGTTAGCTCGGTTTGGTTCTTTTTCATCAATTATAACTTATTTCCTCCACTTTTCTACATTTGGATCTAGATTCCTGAAATATACAAATATATATCAAAACGCGTAATATTTTCCAGGAATCACTACAAAAACACCCCTAATCATATATCAAATTAAGTGTAAAAATAACACTTATCAAATTTCAAGAACAAAATTATATTAGTATGGGAGAATTGTGATACCTGGAACTTAATTGCCTTCAATACATTGAATTGAATGTGATAATTAAGGGATAATTATGAACAATTGTTGTTTTGCTTTTGGACCTTGTTTTGAGATAAGCCGAGTATGATTTGATTATATTGACTTAACAATGAAATCGTCATATAACTTGTGAAGTTGATGTTTGTTGGATTATTAAGGCAATTATGAGTTTGTACATTTGATAAATAACTAGTGAACGTGAGTCATATTATGGACTTAGATAATATATTAGATGCCTTGTTAAATGCCTTAAATAATTATGAGTTGAATTAAGGAGATGATTAGAATTATCAGTGAATTGTGGTAAGATTAAATGTGAATTAAAGTTGAGGGACGAAAATACAAAATGAAAATAATAAAAATCAACTTCTCTTCACACATTACACCCACAACACACATTCAATCCCTACACTTCCTCCCCAGATCCTCATCTTCTTTCTTCCAACAAAATTACTTGGAAAGCTTGATTCTTGCTTTTAAAACTTGTTATGGAAGATGGAGGGTGAAAGGTAAAATTTATGAATTATGTGTAATGGTTTTTGTCGTTGTTATATGGAAAATGAGGTGTATTATGATGTTTAGGTGTTTAGTACTTGAATTATTGGAAGTATATATTGGGATATCTGTGTTGGATGGTTGTTATGCACGAAAATAGCGATTTCTTGCTTTTACAGGACCTCACGGGAGATCGGGAGGGATTCCATGATTGATCGCGCGACGTTAAATCCATTTTTGTATGATAAACCTCCGATCGATCCCGGACAAGGGTGTGATCGATCGCTGAGGGTTGAACTTTGAAATTAATTGTTCACGCTCGTTATCGATAGCGAGATGTTGCCGATCGATCGCAAGCTGCAAATTTTTGAAGAATTAATATTTTGTTGGGATTTTGAGATGTAGTACTTTATGATTGATTTATATGATAAGTATGATATTTTTTTGGGAAATCATTAGCAATGAAATAAGGTCATATATGATGAACCTTAGAAACATATAGGCTACTTGATCGAATGAGTTGATAACTCGTATTAATAAAAGATAAAATGTGATGTTTGAGTAGTATATGTAATACCGTAAATGTGATTGATTATTATAGGAGGCATGTCGAATCTATGAAATTAATGACGATATTGTTGAGGGTTATTGATATTTACTGAATTGATATTCAATATAGATATCGTACGAGTCTCCGTTGTCGAGGATGTCTAAATCACGTTGTTGACCTTAAGGTACATGTGACGTACGAACATATGTAATATTATTATTGCGCTTAACGAATAATATATTCTTATTTTGTTTGAATAATACGTAAAGATGTACAATCATTGGAAATGATATTTATTTATATAATTGTTGAATAAGATGTGGACAGATGTTTGAGATCACCAATGAATGGTGTTATGAACGATTGTTATGCCGATAATGAGAGTACGATGGATTATGGTGAAGCTGATGTTGAGCGTACCATGGGTTATAGTGCCGTCGCTATTGAGCGAACAATGTGATGCAATGATATATGAAGATTAAATTAATAACTGAACTGTATTTGATTTCAGTAAATCATTGGTTGAGTTGTTATCGATATTAGAACTGATGGTTTATGCATATGAATACAGTAAACCATTTTTATGATGATTTAATTGATTTTGGAGTTGATGATTTTGGATATTGTGAGAACATGAACATCATAGGAGATCTTATACAATCAGGGTTTATTTAGGGAGTATAATCAAGGAACACAAGTACGACATCGGTGCTGTAGATGAGTTAAATCCATGGAATGATGCTCCTAGGAATAAGGTATCTGTATTGACATTGGTAATGTTATAAGTACAAGTATATGCACATTTATTTATTTAATGCTCGTCTGTGAGCATAATGATGTGTGTATATGTGTTGTATAAATGTCTTGACATTTCTCTTTTTATTTGGGCATTTCATGCAATTGATTTAAGAGTATAATTGCAAATGAATTGAAAATATGTTGAGTGCATTATAAATGTATACATATGCGTATTGAATTGTATTGGGAATCATGTTTACAAGGGATTATGTCGAATTTTTTTATCGATGTCATGCCACAATAACGAATCGTGTAATGAGGATTCCCTAATATTATAATTGTATACACTAATGATGAGATTATGAGTTGGGATCCTACATATACACCGACCACCACCATGTAAAATTAGCGTTTAACTCCTTTGTATTTTTTAAATTTTGCAAATTGTCATAGTAAAATCATCAATAAATTAAATTAATGGCCCTAAAATGAATTATAAAATGATGCAAGATATCACTTTTAATCGAAAAAGAATTATAAAAACTAATAACACTTTATGTTAACCAACTTAATCTAATATAAGAACCGAATTAAATTTTAATTTGCAAATATGAACTTCTTTAGAAGCATTAAATATGAAATACACATTATAAGATGCACTTTTAGTACGTGAATTTGCAATTACAATATAAAGGTTTGTATAAGCTTATGTTCTAAATACACAGAGGATTAAACACCAATTAGTATTACAATGAAAATGTTGCGTAACTTTGAGTTTTCGCGGGGTTGTCGGTGCAGTTAGCCCTAAATTTATACTCATCATTATGGATGAAAAGCATGGTTCTTCACCTTCTCATCCAGAGACGAATATATGAATTTTATCGAGGGGAACAAAAATTAATTACATAAAAATAAACCAAAAGTTCATGATAAAATATCGGAGTTTAAAGACTATACGATTATTTCAAGAAAAAGATTTGCTTGATTTCAAGAAATAATAATATCTCAGCGAAAAGAATATGTGGACTAGTATTTAAAAAACTATTCATTAGAGTTTTAAAAAGTAAAAATTATGTGGACTAGTATTGCATGCTTTGGGAGCCAAACCATTTTCAAAAAATGTAATTTATTAAACTTTAATAAATCCATTATTATTATTGTTCAAAAAAAAAAAACAAAATCCATTATTATTAAATAATCGAATCGAAATATAGCAATTGCCCGTCTTAAAAGTAGTAGCCCAAAGTTATTTATAATTGGGCCTTGGGTCTGAAATAAGTGAATTTGGCCCATTTAACCTTAATTTTTGTTTGTTTGTTTTTGTCTGCTTGAGTATGGTGATTCTCTATTGTGAAGGTGTCTCCTTCTAGCCTTGCTACGAGAGCTGACCTTTGATTATCGTAATCCCTTGTTGAAGGAATTATTTATATATTCTATCGGTTTCATAATGCAATTCTCCGACTGAATGTTTTTTAGACAATACGAGTTGAAGTTACAGTGAGATAGCTGTTTGTTTATACGTTTATACGGTGAATTTTCATGCTATTGTTGCTTACAATTAAATGTAATTTGCTAAAAAGTTAGATGTTTTTAGTAGATGCAAATTTGTTGAAAAAATATTAGGTTATAGTCAAGGATCATTTTCACAAGAATTGTAATTCTTTTGTTTTAGGAATTGTTCACTTTTTTAAATTTTGAATTTTTGAACTTTTGTTACGAATTGTAGCATTGACTTAGTTTCCAATTTTTTAATTTTTTGAATTTTAAACTCTTTCAGTTGCAAAGTAAAATGCATAGTAGGATGTAGCTGTAACAATTTTTTCATTGTCCTACGGTGAGGTTATTTGTTGGTGGATTAATAAAAAATCAGTGTGGAATCTTTCCAACTCTGTCATTTTTGAATAGACCGAAGTACGGGTGTGAAAATGAGTAAGAGGATGATAGAAGAAGTTTTTTTGCTATAGTTTGGTATTTGGCTGAAAAATATACAATAAGAAGGGAAGTATAATTTTCAATTCTTTCAATGGTTTCATGCAAAGTGGTGTGTGTTGCCAGCTGCTGCAATATCATTAGACATGTTACTAGTAGATTTTTTATTTTTTTTGCCTTTTTTCTACTGTTATTATTTTATAATTTCTGAGGGGTGGTTCTGTTATGTGTTGGTAGTATAATCGGAATCTATATGAAGGCCAGGGTGTAGGATGTTGAAATTTTAGATGAAAGACTCTTATGTTGGGACAATGGGAGGAAAGTAGTTAGGTCCTCGTATTCTCTCCTATCTTTTTGAATTCTTAATTTCTGAAGTAGTGGCAGCCCTTGAAAGAGATTGTTTTTTATTAAGGATTCTAGCTGTTGTCTCCGTTATTTGATTTTGAAAACTACATGTTATATATGAATTTCGATATGGGTTGTTAAAGAACCATGCTTCTAGTACTTTGAGATTTGATAGGATGGAAAACTGATGGAGGTTTTCTGACACCTAACTTGGACCAAATGAAAATTATGGCAAGGTTCTTCTCTGGTGAGAATAGACGTCAAGTGCTAAATTTGATGGCTCTTAAACATTTTTTTGCAATAATTATAGCAGTTAATGATATTCATCATGAGTCATGTTGTTCTTTCCTATTCGTTTATATTCTCATTTGATTGGCAGAAATATGACTCATTTAGTGTTCTTAAGGCGGGCATAGTGCAGCCTTCCATTGCAGGCATGCCAGTGTAATGTAAATTGGCTTGTGATTAATGACTATTTCTTGTGTAGTTGTTTCAATTTGGCACTTGAAATAAGTATAGATAAGGATCTGGTAGCATTTTTCACTTTGTGATGTGGTTTCGCTTTTCTTCTTGTATAAACAGACTTTCAACTACTATGAGTTGCATGGAGAATTTCTTGGCCATTTAAAATTGAAGAGACAACAATTATAATCACCTCATTTTAAGCTGTCTTATGCACTAATAAAATATAATTTATATTCACCCTTCTTCAAAAGCTTATACTTCCTTCATCATGTTTCCCGATTAAACCTGCATATAAATTTTCATTGTTGTTGCAAACTAAGTCTTTTGCCCTCCATGATTCGTGATCCCAGTCCGTTCTACAAACAACTACTAAAATAGATGATACACATGCCAGCTGAGCTGCTAAAAGCCCATAACAAAGGCCTGAAAATCCCATTTCCCAGAAAAAGGCCAAAGCTATCGCCACAGGTGTTCCTATCAAGTAGAATGAGCAAAAATTTATGCCTGCGCCAATAGTAGGCCTAGCACTCCCTCGGAGGACCCCACAACAGGTGGTTTGTGGACAGTTGGCTAGCTCACAAAGTCCAATAATGGGTAAAACAGCCACAGTAAGCTTAAGAATATCGTCGTCATCGGTAAAGATCCTACACCATACTCCTCTCCCTAAGGTAGTCAACAGAAAGCCAAATGTTGATGTGGAAAAGGCCAATGCTACGGCAACTACCGTTGCCAAGCGTGCCTTATATGGCCTGCCTGCTCCAAGCTCATTTCCTGCTCTAGTTGAAATTGTCGCACTAAGTGCTGAAGGCAATGTGTACATAAGAGATGTGGTTTGTATCACTATAGCAGATGTAGCAAGAGCAACATGAGATTTATGGAGGTAACCAGCTAGAAGTGTCATTAACTCATACCACCACCACTCTAAGCAAACACCCAGGCAACTGGGGATTGCCAGTCTGAGTAGTAGGGTCCATTCCTCCCATAGTGAATTTGTCAAACAAAGTTTTTTTAAAGGTGGTGCTAGGGATTTAGATAAAGGCATCCTTTCTTTGTGAGAAAAGTGTAGGTAGACTAAAAGGAAGAACAAGGTGTTAAAGTTTGCAATAGATGTGGCAACTGCTATTCCCTTGATACCAAGATGGTAATTGAAAGTTAAGAAAATGGTGATGGGAAAATGTAGAAGTGTTGCCAGAAAAGTGCAAAAGAACAGTGGCCATGTTGTTCCTTTGCTGCGTAAGTAGATTCGTAGGGGATGGAGTAGACTGTTGGCAAGGAGATCTGGGACTGCGAGTCGGCAGTACAGGCTTGCAATATGCACTGCTCCTGGTTCTTGATGGAGCCATAGCAAGAGAGGCTCAAACTTCATCCATAGAATTCCAATTGGTATGGATGCAAAAAGTAACAAAATTATTGTTCTTTGTAGGGTGAGAGACAACATGGCAAAGTTTTTGGATCCAAAAGCTTGGCTACAAAGTGGCTCCATCCCCATGGCGAGGCCAGAAAGCACGGAGTAACCTGTAATGTTGGTGAAACCAATGGCTAATGCACCTCCTGCTAGCTCCAGGCTCCCCAGCCTTCCCATGCATGCAACTGAAATCATGTTTTTTAGGTAAATCAGTATGCCCATAGCCAATATTGGAAAACTATTGTCTGTTATAATCTTCAATTCCTCTATTACCTGGAAATGATTGGGGACAGAAATCAATGTGTCAGAGTAAACTTAAAAACGCTTAGCTTATTCTCTATGATTACTAAAGATTTTGTTGTTCGTACCTCGATCATTGTCAGGTTTTTTCGGGTCTGTGCTGCAGCCATCTTCCTGCTTTTGTTCCTTACTTACCTATGGTTTATGTGATGGGAAGGATATATATCACTTATCCTTTTCTGTAAGTTAACATTAACAACACCAAATGCCAGAGAAAGAAAGCGAGAAAGGGAAAGGGACGTAACTTCTCTTAACACAAGAGAGAGCTTTATAGGTAGTGCAGGTGGTGGATTTTTCATCTTCCTTTTTTCTTTTATCTGTGTTCAGACGGTTGTTTAATTGGAAGATTAGAAACTAGAGCTATAGCTTGTGCTTTAATCTCTTATGATTAAAGACTGCTTCACATTTTAGTTTGTCATTTTGCTAAATATATGAGAACATATCTACTTCATCCACTTGGAGAATCACACGGAAATATAATATTACCTAATCCATAATCTTGCACATGAAAAGTTTTTATGCTCTTATATATTTCTTGATATTTTCAGTGGCATATTAAAGGCTGGTGTCCCAATTAATATCCATATTTGCAAGAGCTGATTTCCTTGAGGATCCAACAAATTAAAAAAAAATTATCTCGCTCATCTTTATGTTTAATTGGTTATGTGTTGGTGGTAATTGGATACCCTTGTCCTGGAGTAGACAAATTTCCAAAGCTCGTATTTGTTACTTCTCTAGATATTTTTAAGAAAATTCTCTTTTTTGGTTTCCTGTACTGCTTACAGATTGCTTACAGATTTTATAAGTTTCCTTTAATGGTACTTCTGTAAAGTTATTTAATGTTGGGAACAATCTATATATAGTAGTACAAGGACTTGGTTTAGGTCTATGTCACATTCTAGTTACTGTTTAAGATTAAGACTAAGCAAATACCATTCACTTTGTACTTCGTGAAGTCTTGGTTTATAATCAATATTACCTCAATAGTATTACATTCCTTGTCCAGAAGAGTTTTTACACGAAACCTTTCTCTGCATAAAATATAATGTCTTTTTGCTGATTGGTTAGTTCCATATACAAAGACTCAAATACACACACATACTCTCTCTCTCTCTCTCTCAACCCCCCACCCCCTCCGGTTTGCATGTATTTCATGCCATGCGTGTTTTGTCAATTGTCTATGTCAAATTTCACATTGCTGCAGCAAAAATATTTTCAAGCATGCTGCCCTTTTGGCTTTTACAGAGTTGGTTCCTATTGAGGTGACACGTCAGTATCTATGTTATCTCTACTGAGAGATTCATGCCATACTTAGCAAATTGCTAAAAACCGTACACATATATACATATATAGGCAAATTTAACTACGATTACTTACACAGTTTGTATTCACCCTTCAAGATATCTTACGAAGAACATAGCATTTGTCTTTATGGCCATGAATTATTTTGATTCATATTCCTATATCGAAATCATCGTACTACGAAAATTGTTATCTTGGTTTGCACACCACCATCGAAACCTTCCTCCCCTGCTACAATAGGTAAAAAAATATAACATGTGCTCACTTGGGTGTATGTGTCATTTGTTAATTAGAAATCTCCACACTTGCTTTGGATTAAATAATCTTGTTACACTCGTATGGAACCGTGAATGTGCATATTTGTCGCACCAAGTGACTGGAAAATTAACCTATTTGTTTGCATAATAAGAATCCTCACTTGTTATAATCTCGTAGACAAATTGTGTTTCAAGCATTAACTTTTCTTCTTCCCACTCAATGATGGGATATTATACCTTCCCACAAAAACCCAAATTGAACCCCAAAGGTTTGGTTTGGTTTGGTTGTTAAGAAAAAAAGGTACTTTCCTTACAGGTCATATCTTCCTTACGGGTGTTGAAATGCTCATTATGGTCCCAAAGTCTCATGCAATAATGCATATGCGTAAAAACAACTGGCAAGGTTCATACTTTTTGCATGAGATATAAGTGCAAAGGGGCTTTAGCATCATTTGATTGAGAAGCTCCAAATCGGTAGGTATGCTCTATGAGTTATTCACGTCTCCTCTTGGTCAATAATACGCTTGGTTATATATTTAGGATCAATATGTCTCCTTGAAATATCTTTAACATGAGCATCTGGATCTATTGGTCTTTTTACTTGAGCATTTAAACGACAAATTTTGCAAACTTTGCAGGTCTATTCTATGGGTTTCTTTTCCCCCTTGCAGGTTGCTCAATGTCTTATGTTGATAAGCAAAGTAATTTGTTCATGTTGAATATCATACGAAGAGACAAATACAACAGTCTTACAAAAGAAATGCTATAAAGACACATTGTAATAAACTCTTATCGTAGGGTCTTCAGGTGTCAAAATTGCCTACAAGATATATAGCACTGATGTTGTGCTGGATAGTAAAGAATTCTCTCATTTACTCTAAACCATGCCTCTTATTTTAGCTACTAGCAGTAGCATGGGAAAATTGTTTAGTGGGGTGCAATATCCTATTGCAAGATTACCCACATTATATGGTCCCCTGTCATGATATCTCAACCATAGAAACAATAAAAAATCTCCATATTGGAGCCAAGTTCATGAAGTCAAAAAAAACAAAAGATCAAGTATTGTCCATTGTTTTTTCCTCAATATTTTCCCCTATTCTTAAATATCCTAATTGATCATGCCTCTTTTTGGGTACAGGGATGTTCAAGATGCAGAAAATATCACATAAATAGTGGATGCCGAAATCACCCCTTCGGACATATATCAGATAAACTTAACCATATAAATGTGAATCTATACCTGTAATTTTTTATTGCTCGACCCATTAGTGTCACAACTAATTTTATTAACTCTCATATTGTGTTTGTAGCTAAATACACGAGCTTGAGCCAAGTTGAATTACCAACCGTTAGTCTCAAGTAAAATTTGTCTTCTTCTCATTCTTTTCAATTCATGTATAATTTCGTATTTAATATGATGTAGAAGAATCATTCTCACAATGGTGTTGAACAATAAAGGTTGCTTTCCAAGGTTGGCATTCCATGTGATGTTGATGGAGTTTTCATGTGATGACAATGTAGCCATGTAAGTACATACCATTGATGGATCATAGAAAATGAAAGAAACTTACTAATTAGAGATGAACATGTTGGCAAAGTAATTGGGAGGACTCTGCATAAAGATAGGATAATGGGAAATTTTAATGCATGTGGTGATGGGGTTTGTGAAGTATCATGGATTTGTATGGTGACACGACATTATCCTAATTTTCACCATCTCAGTGACAAGGCATTAGATAACAGTCTATTTTTCAGTTCATGTGTTTGATTTTTAAGTGGAAACATTAGGTTTTCTTCTTTGAATTGGACTTGAGTTTAGTATATCTAACTATTGAAAAAGGTGCAAGAGGATTCACCAAATGTTGAAAAACATGACCTTTATGGAATCTTCAGATTATTTCTGTTCTAAATATTTCTTCTCTTTTTTTCTTTTTGGTTACATTTATACAGATCAATGATGCACATTTTTACAATAAATTAAAATTTGTTTTTCAGTTAGTGATATGAAACATAAAATGAGTCATAATTATGAAAATATATCGAGGAACATTCGCATATGATTAAAAGGTGGGAAATCAAGTCATATTCATGTGAGTTAGTTACCAATCAACTTGAATATGGATCAAATTTCATCAACCATGTGGCTTAAATGATTCTTAACCTTAATTAAGTAATTTGGACCACATTTCCTTGCTTTAATAATTCCATTATTGTGAAGTGACCAAAGCTAAGTGGTGGTGGAACCAACAAGTTCATGTGGTCTCTTTGCATCATATGTTGTATATATATATATACATAAATCCTAATTGCACTATGTTCTCTTTACTTGTCAAAATTAAACAATCTGTCTCAAGGTTTTAAATTTTCAAATTTGGCCATCTCACTTATCTTCTCCGTAAAATGATATGAATTTAGTTGTCTAGCAAAATAATGGTATATCTACAAAAACATTAAAAAAAACGAATTTCATGTTTATTATTTGCATTTTGAGGTCTTTATTGCAAAATGTGACAATTTCAAGAAAAAAAACAAGGCCCAGCAACCCATTATCCTATGTACGATACAAGAGCCCATGTTCTTGAAAACATCAAAGTTTCCAAGATTCTTTCAAACTCAAAATTTATAGAAAACCAATGTTATTATCCCAAGATGAACTTTTGTACTTTTGACATTAAACATGAGTGGCAAAACTTTCTTGTTACACATTAAATAAATGTTCCTCAAGCCAAAATTGGACCAAAAAAAAAAATAAAATACAAGAATAGATGTGTGATAAATGAACATTTTGCACCTGTAAAGCTAATTAACAAAATTCTTGGAGCAAAGGCGCGAACTGAACCGGTATATACAGCAGTAAAAATTGGCAGAGAGTTTTGAGGCTATCTGTAGTCAGCTCCAACTGCTTCATAGATAGACTTAAAGCTATCTCTTTCCAAACATTGGGCTAGTTCAGCCTATAAAACGAACCGGGGGGAAATATAAAAAAAATGGCGATAATTTGACTTTCATAATAGCACTTTTCCTACATAAGTTTTCAGTCAGGATAATTCAAATTCGACGAGTACATTCATAAAGTAAGTACCTTGATCTTGGGGATAAGGGCAGGACCTCCATAGGCAAATGCAGTATACAGCTGAACAAGAGTAGCTCCAGCTCTTATTTTCTTGTATGCATCCTCACCACTAAAAATTTTCTTGGTGTAAACTTATGATAAAATAAGACACCATTTAGAATCACAATTTTTTTAACAATGTCATCTTACCTGCAAATGCCTCCACAGCCAATCAAAGGAATCTTTCCCTACATGCAAATGGCGAAAAAAGATTTCATATAAGTTCTATACAAATGTCTTAATGAACATATTATGTTAAATATATGCATAAGAAAACGACTTAAGATGGGGATCGAGGCAAGTGAAAAATGTAAAACATATTCAGAACCAAGAAAGTTCTCATCGACCAGGAAACAAGAACTGAAGTTTTTTTCTGTCAGATTGGCAAATAACGTAACACATGATTTCCTATTTTCGAAAAATACCTACCAGAAGGCTGGTCACAGAAGAAACATTTCAGAAATAATTGATTAAACATTTTGAGCTTTATTACCTTTGTAAGAATATACATTTCTTTGAGTATATTGGTAGATAAATCAAAGAGTGGCTTCCCACTCAAGCCACCAGTTTCCTCAGCAACAGGATTTTTGCTTATAGTATCAGGTCTTTGAATGGTGGTGTTTGATATGATCTGCAAGCATCAAACAAACAAACTGGTCAAGAATTCCGGAGTCTCACAATCTTGCTACGAAAATAGCTGGATTTGGATTTCAGATTAGTCTTCTATTGTTGATACCGTCCAAACCATTAGTAAAAACAAATAAAATATTGCAGGAAAACGAAGTGTGCCTCGAGTCTCATTTTGGGTATATGGAATTTAAGAAGGGATCAGATATTATTATATTGTTGCCAAAAAATGGTGAATGATATTATAGTAAGAGAAAGCATACCAATCCATCTACTCGTAGAGCAAGAGCAACCTACATACGTAAAGGAGATATATTAAGAGCCCATAACTCAATAGTAATTCACCTAGAAACATAACACGTTCATACCTGTGCAATATCTTCAAGATCTTGTTTTGACAAATCTGGAGCAATTTTTACAAGCAACGGTGGTGGCCCTTCCTCACCCCATTGCATTTCGTCGCGAGCTCCCTGAACCTGGCAAAATGTATATTAAAACAAAATTTTGATTAATCTATGATTATAGTTTCCTCAAAGTAGAATAGGAAATAGATTGACCAATAGGACTGAAATAGAAGTAAGGTCATACCTTCTTAACAAGATCTTTCAATTGCTTCCTCCCGTGAAGTTGTCGCAATCCAGGAGTATTCGGGGACGAAATATTTATGACCTGCAATATGACGTCTACGCATTAAAAGATCAGCATATAGAATTATTTTCAACAATAATATCTAAAGGTGATTTCTCATTAACTTGCACAAATCTACACATGCAACTACGATTTTTCTTGACAGATTTGAAAGTACATTTGTTGTTCACGGAAACAAAAAATTCACCTTGTAACTTTGTCGGATTAAGGAACTAGAAGAGTTTGTAAAACTAATACAAAGTTCAAATTTTCCACATTCTATCATAATTTAACAGATACATAACGAAATAGGAAAATTGTGATGCGCCACAGAATAAGCAGATAACCAGAGATAGAGAAATAAATATACCAAGTAATCAGCATATTGTGATAATGTATGAACTCCTTGCACATAATCAGAAGCAGCATCTTCACTGGCCTTGTTCTTTCCAAGGTTAACCCCAAGAATTCCTGGACCAGCTTTCCCTCCATGTACAACTTCATCTCCAATAGGAGATGCAGTGCTTGACGTTTCCAACTTTCTTTTACCATGTTGTGCACCCAACCGTTTCGCAACAGCAACAATTCCTTCGCTATTAAAGCCACACCTATTGATAATAGCACTGCTTACCAAAAAAACAAACTTAGGACCATGTAGATAAGCGTACAACTAATAGTTCTTCATGGTCGAAGGTACAGATTAAATCTACAATATTACCCTTCCTTTGGCAATCTGAATATACGAGGCTTTGGATTTCCTTCCTGTGGAACTGGAGTGACTGATCCAACCTCTACAAATCCAAAGCCTAATCCAAGTAAACCTTCAACAGCCTCGGCATTTTTGTCAAAACCAGCAGAAAGGCCAACCGGATTGGAGAACCTCCTTCCCCAAACTTCAAGTTCCAAAATTGATGGATCTGGCCTCTTCTCTATTGGAACCCATCCGCGAGCTGCAGCAGAAACTGCCAGTCGGTGGGCGAACTCCGGATCCATAAATGCAAAAAATGGATTGACTAGTTTTGTCGCTGAGAAAAGCCAGCAACTGCATGATTCAAGACATGAAATATAAGCTAGTATTGACTGTAGTTTTAGGTGTAGCATATATTTGAACTTTTGAGACATAGATTGAAAGCCATATTACTCCAAAACCAACAGTAGAGTGAGAATGAGCATAAATAAGGTTAGAGCTTAAAAATTAACCTATAATCAAGCTAAGCCATGCATTAATTAAGTTTGTTAAATCTAAAATCAAGTCACAAGTATTAAATTTATGAGTTGAATTTCCTGCTGCCATGACAAATAGGGAAAAAGTGCATAGGAACCATCTCAAGTTAGACGCAAAGTTAATAATAGGTTATAAACAATGTGAAAGCTTCAAGCATAATCTCATACAAGTTCAAGAATTATGTTCCTAGAAATCTCTGAGCTCCACAATTAGAATCTTCGGCCACATGAAAAACCATCTGTCATCTCTTTAATGGCATAAACAACAAAAGAACTGCCCACCCTCTATTGATAGCAGAAGGGCAGTGGCGAGGCCTTTGATGTCCCATCAGGCCATGCATTGGGACCTGGCGATATCACTACCAATACTCTTTTCTCAATTATTATTTTATTCATGGTTCTCAAACTTGGTATTGAAGTGTATTTCCGTGACAATACTATGCACGGACTATTTGGGTCACATCACTCCAACTTGAAGATATCCCCAAAACTTTTAGTTAACTACCTCACAATAAGATGATGAAACAAATTAAAAAATACGCTAGGACATTGGAGTTAGGCGGCTTGGCCTTACACCTGTTAGTAACATTTGAATAGATTGCACCAGTTAACCAATACATATAAGAACTCATTTGAAGCCCGTTTCATTTGATTATGAAGTAAACAAGTTGTGCATGGTTCAGAAGGTGAATATATGAAGTTTGGAAGGGAGGCAGATATGCCATTCGTTTCTATGTCACGACTACAAATCCAAAAATAACAGCTTAGTCCATGTTTTCCATGGAACACAATGGCAGCTGGTATAATTTTTCCAATGATCTATCTCCTCGCAGTGACCTAAGTTTTTTTTGAAAAGATATTTATATGTTAACAATAATTGTCTTATTTACATTAGGTTCCTACAAGAATGATATTACAACAGACATTGATAAACCAAATTTTCAGTTGCGTATGTTACTAATGTTACTATTTATTTCTGTGTTTCATTCTTTGGTTGTGTTACTCAACATAAACTTGAAGGACACATTAAGTTTGCCCCATATAAAAAAGTATAAGGATGATCTAAGTTAGACTTATCATCCAAATGTGGCAGGGGGTTACATACATTTATTGATTATTGATCATTTATTCAATTTACAAATGCCATAAACAGTATTGAAAATATGAATCTTCCACAATCATGATACCAGAAAGTCGCTTCATCCACAGTACTCGCATATGCACATCCACCTATCAGCAAACCTATAGCAGCTCCAGTAAATAACCTACCCTGCAGTTCAAGAGCAACAATCTTAGCATGTAGGAGCCAAAAGAACATGATAGATATAGACATGGTCAGAAACCAGAACTGAAAAATTATAAGTGAAAGTCCAAGTGATAAATTATAACAAGATAATGTTAAATATTCAATTAAAGTTGCAAAATTTATAAATATAACATTCAATGACGTCATAAAAGTTCATTTGACATACAAGCATAATAGAAAGGGCATAACTGACCCATTCAATCTCGTGGAAATCAACTGCAAAAGGTTGTGGCCCATAAATCATTATACGTTAGGCGTTATACAAGCTTGTCAGCCATAGTATGTAATATAACGTAACTAAACACCAAAATACAAAGTATTGAATCATTCTTTCCCCTCTCAAGAAAAAGAGAAGCTCACTGCTCATACCAGTAGCTTCTGAAGATGCCCTTTTCAGATTTCAAAATATTATGACAGGCACACACGTTAGCAGCTAAGTTAGAAAACACCACTTCCCTTAATGAGATAAAACAAACTCATTTTACATTACACAAGGGATTTCAGATTTCATTAAAAAATCACATTTGCAGAAAAAAATATACTAAATTAACACGTAAGAATTGGATTGGGTGGGGGAAAAGATACCTTTTTGGAAAAATGAGGAACTTTTTTTGGTATAAGAGGCCTCAGCGGAGGCGGAGGCTGAGCAGTAGCTGAAGACGAAGTGCAGAAACACTGCCGGGGATTATAATTATACTTATCAAATTTGATCTTTCTACGCAGTGAGGAACCTCTAATGAATTCCAAAGCAGCCCTTATCGCCATTATTTCCCAAAAGAACGGAAAAATGATATAGTGATCGAACGAAAACGCCGACTCTCAACTCTGTATGTATTTGAAAGATTGGAATATTCCCACAAAGAATACGAAAATTGCCAAATTCAAAGAGGGAAAGGCTGCGTATCTTTCTCCAGGGATCTATGCTTTGCTCCTTTTATAATTGCATTTAGATCAAACAAAAAATAATAAAAAAATAAAAATAAAAAAAAACAAAAACAAAAACAAAAACAAAAAACAAAAAACAAAAAACAAAAATTAAGGGGTGTATCCGATCTTAACTTTTAATGACTTTTATGGATTTTAAAAGTCTAGAGGTATTCAATCTAAACTTCTAAATACTTTATAAAAATCTACAGGTATTCAATCTAGACTATTATGTACTCTATATAAGTCTATCGATATTCAAAATAGACTTTTATAGAGTTTTTAAAAGTCATGGGTATTCATTCAAACATGATTTTTAAAAACTCTATACAAATCTAGAGGTATCCAAATGTCAATAGACTTTTAATGACTATGAAATTCTTTTAAATACAAACACTGAAGCTCTAGGTACAGCTCTAAAAAGTAAAAAAATTCTTCTCCATAAGTCCTAGAGATTTGAATAGACTTTTAATCGAATAATACACAGTTAACCCATATAACTATTTCTTTACTCCAATAACAATGAAATTAGGGGGTGTATTCAATAATGAATTTTGGTGACTTTTAATGACTTTTTTTTAATAATAGACTTTTGTGGATTTAATAGATTTTTATTGACTTTTATAGAGTTATAAAAAGATTTTCTAGACTTTTATTGACTTGTAATTACTTTTTTTAGATGATAGACTTTTGTGCAGATAGATTTATATTGACTTTTATCATATTACACATAATCACAAAATGAATAGAATTCTATTACAAGATTTTAGACTTTCAAATAATTTGTAGATTTTGTAACTTATAATTAAAAAAAATACTAATCAATTAAATATTAATATCTTCCCTAAAAACTCAATGCACCGTAAATATTTTAATAGAATATTGTGAAATATATTTTACATAATTAATTTAATTATTTAAGTAAACATATATTTTTATACTATTATTCTAAAAGAAATATTTTATGTGTTAGAATGTAACATTAAATAGTATATATCTTTAATAAATTTATTTTAAATATATAGATATATTAAGATCCTTGGCTACATCAAGCTCACTATATTACCGCAACAAAAAAATCACCGTACTTGACTAGCAAATCGCAGCCTCCTAAGGTTTACGTAAAACCTATCGACGTGTCATACATTCAATCCCGATATATAATACCGTATCATTCTCATACAACTACCACTCTCACAATTCACGAATCACATCATGAATTACTTATCGTCGTAACAACAATTCAAGATAGTAGATCACTATCCAACATTTCTCTAATATCAATATACGACGGACATCTCAATGTCCCCAATCGATCACATCTCAATTCTAACTCATTAGGATGAACTATACATTCACACCTGTATCATGCGATCAAATCCATTATACACAACATCGTTATACGTAAGTAGGTTCCTCGACCACTACATACACCACAAGTCGCTTGGCCATAGCCAACTCAACGAGTATACCTAAATGTACCACTACTCGTAACACATTTACCTCCACACATGATGCAATACACTTTCCTGTACGGCACACCCATTTATCCATCGAGCAAACCTACTCGACATAATGGTCTCGTGTCAACCTGTGACACATACACCATCTTGAGCCGACTAGTGGCACACAAATCATATAATTCAATACCAATATCCATATATGCATTTTTCATCGCAACGACAGTACAACTCAATCCTCGACCGCCATACCGTATCATCGCAAAATATCTATAAGGCCCCGTTGCTAATTAATTATGATTAACTAGGATTAACAATGTTTAAGCAAACCCGGGTGATTAAAAGTTGAGATTACAAATTAAGGTATTCCGGATCACAATATTTTATTTTTAATTGAGATAAAATACATCAAAATTATACGTCCAACACCATACAACATATATCATGAATCACCAATTTGGACACTTGGAAGTTTTTGGCATTTTGAAGATTAAAAAACTCATTTTTCTTGCATAGTGGTTCAAACCCACTACATGATTTTTTAATGTAAATGATGCTTCTTCTCTCCCATACACAATCTGATTTTCTCCCCTCAATTTTCGAAATTCTCTCCTCCCAAATTAGAGAAAATTGTGAGAAAAACCTACATGCAATTGTAGTTTTAGAAATGTAGAAGGGAGAGACTTCATATTCTTCAAAAATTGGAGGATTATGAGCTTGTGAGGTGGCTTGATTGTGGAATTCTTGACACTTCAAGGGTATGATTCATTTTTACTATAGTTTTAGTTGATTTTTGTGGATTAAAGTCGAAGATCTAAGTAGGATCTTGAAGATTTTGAGTTCAATTTGGTACAGAAATATGCAGAAAGTCTTTTTGGACAGTCTGTTTTTTGTATTTTAGACATTTTTAACCTTCGAACTTGACTTTGAGCAAAACACAAAAGTTGTAGATCTTTGCATTTTATGCAGTTTAAAAAAAAGAAGCATACAATTTCGGGCTCAGATGATAAAGTTATGTTGATTTTACTTTAAGTGCTCATTTTTGACTCTGCAAGTTCTTGCATGTTACATGAAGACTGTTTTCGAGTTTCTGGGTAACTTATGCTTTGAATTTGATGTCGGTCTTCAAACAAAAGTTGTAGATCTTTGAATTCTATTCGATTTAATAAAATAGATGACTTAATTTGGACTTATTTTGAAGAAGTTATGAATTTTATACTAATAGTGCTCATTCAGAGCCCTGCATATGAGCGAAAATACCCATGCAGTGTATTCTTCGGATTCCTGAGCATTGTTGGCTAGGAATTTCGAAAAATATCTAGAAATAGGAATTGTAGTTATTCGAGTTGGCTGTAATTTACCACTGCAATCACTCAACTTGAATTTGAAACGAAAAAGTTATAGTATTTTTACTAACACTGCTCAAGCTGGAAAACAGAGTTTAAAATGCTACTTGTTTAGCGTTCAAACCCTTTTCAAATGGAGGAACCAGCTTGACATTATAATAGATGAAATGTAGTATTTTGAGTTTGTGAACTTTGACAACTATAATCGAGTTGTTTTGATGTCGTATGAAATTATAGTGATTTTTCTATGAAAAGGGGTCTGCTGAAAATTTAAGAAAATCGCTAAGGGTCAATACTTAGAAGTTGAATTTGATTCAATGCACTACTTGAACACTTAGTGTCATTTTGGAATTTACATGACCAGATTAATAGATTCCGGGGTTGATTTGAGGAGTACTCGGTAGATTAGCTTTGGTCTGAGGTACGTTGAAATGAGTTTTATCATGACGTTTGGCAAAGACGTGTAATGATGCTAATGTATGACCTATATGACCTTACTTGATTTATATGCGATAATTGATTTTTCTCATGTGAATTACATGATATGTATTGACTTTCACATGAGATTGCATGACATGTTGAGTTGTATATGTCATATGATGCATAGATGATTCATGCGCATATCATATTGATCTATCCACTTCTTTGATATCCTTGATGATGGCTGAGTTGATTTACTCTGAGTGTCTGGGACGACGGGCATGGTGATGACAGATAGTTTAGGTAGCAACTGTAGTCACGCGCATTGCTACCGGACCTAGACACGAGGGATGACGAGCAAATCACATGATGATTCTCTTAGTGCAAAGTGTGTGTGCTGTCACCCTCTGCTCGAGCTTGATATTGATTGACAATACCTTCCTTTGGACTCCGATTCTGGTATCTTGATATTCGATCTTTGTACCCATTCATACATCACATTCATACATGGTACGCATTGCATGATACTTTGTCATTCTTGGCATGATTTATTTATTTCTCGTACTGGGGTACTGATCCCCTTTGCGTGGGCTGTCACATCTTTTGTTGTTCGGGTATGACAGGTGTTACATGTAGATAGATGTTGGATGCTCGTGAGGAAGCATCTTAGAATACCAGAGCTCAGCATATCGAGCTTAGGTTGGGTATGTTTACTCTGAGTCACAGTAATTGTCAGAGTACTTTTTAACTACATTTTAAATTACAAGGGTATGCCCCGAGTATTTGTATTTTAAGTATTCTATTAATGGATGGTTATATATTTGATGCTTATGTGATGAGCAACATGTTGAATTGGGAAACATGAATTACATATTTTCAGTATCATTATATATGTATTTTACCTAAAAGCGAAAAATTTTATGGGCAATTTGACAAGATATTTGAAACAAATCTTCTGTTGTTTACGTAAATTAATCATTATGTGATAATTAAACACCTGATTAGGATCGGGCCCTCACAATATTTTGTCAATCTGTGACGGTACATGTCAACATGTGACATCACAATATCCTCGTCAACTCGTGACGGTACATGTCAACACCTGACATCCACAATATCCTCGTCAACCCGTGACGGTACATGTCAACACATGACATCCACAATACTCTTCAACTCGTGACGGTGCATGTCAACACATGACACCACTATATCCTCGTCAACTCGTGACGGTACATGTCAACACATGACATCCACAATATCCCCATCAACTCGTGATGGTACATGTCAACACATGACATTTACAATATCCTCGTCAACTCTTGACGGTACATGTCAACACATGACATCCCTAATCATTGCTACTACAATAGCAGCACATCAATATTCATCGCCCAACGGTGGTACTCAATCCACATTCATCGCTCAATGGCGGTACAATCTCTCGCTACGTATACAGCGACACAATCCATCGCTATGTATACAACAACATAACTCATCGCTACGTATACAACGGCATAACCCATCGCTATGTATACATCGACATAATCCATCACTACGTGTACAACGACATAATCCATCGCTACATGTACAACGGCATAATCCATCGCTACATATACAACAACATAATCCATCGCTACGTATACAGCGGCATAGTCCATCGCTACGTATACAACGGCATAATCCATCGCTACGTATACAACGACATAATCCATTGCTACGTATACAGGGGCATAGTCCAACAATACGTATAAAGCGGTATAATCCTTCGCTATGTGTACAACGACATAATATGGACTCAAGAGGTGACTCACCTATATGTAGCACTTTGTTCCTTTCGGACTCAAGAGGTGACTCACATCACATGTAACACTTTGCTCCTAATCTCATCGCTTCGACGTGGCAGCGAGATAACAATATCCCTCGCTTCGAATTATTAGCGGCTCAATGATATCCCACGCTTCGACATATCAGCAACCCGCGCTACGATATGATAGCGGCAAATATCTTGATCCAACGCTCGATAAGGCAACGGAAAATATTATGTACATTAGCGGCTCAATGATATCCCTCGCTTCGAATTATCAATGGCTCAATGATATCCACCGCTTCGACATATCAGCAACCCACGCTATGATATGACAACGACAAATATCCTGATCCAGAGCTCGATAAGACAGCGGCAAATATTCTGATCCATCGCTGCTCAACATATATGCATCATTATAATGATCTCAATATACACAAATCAACATAATATCCCCTACTAGGTTAAATCAACGGCTTACTGATATCCCTCGCTTCGACATATCAGCATCCCGTGCTACGATATGACAACGACAAATATCCTTATCCAGCGCTAATCGATATAATTGTAGCAATTACACAGCTGCAATACATTCGTACGCACAATAACAATATCAAGTAATCATGCATCATGATAATAAATCAATTTCATGCATGCATATACCTACATCCTCATAATCATAAGGCAACCATACCTGATCATCACATCACCTGCTGTCACATATTGACGGCACAACATTGTCTACCTTTCCCTATCCTTAGACAACACATCACGTTTCCCATTATCTGATTTTCCTACAAAAATCAGATTTCCTAGCACTTATTACATAAGGTGCAAATCATTTAACAATACCATTTCCATCGTATTCCATACGATCCTGCAACCACAATGGTTAGCAATAACACATTTTATTTATGATATCATATCATACTATGCACTTAAGCAATATATTTGTGTCACACACCACTAACTACAATCATGCACAAACTATGTGCTACTCATTTCTATCAACACATCCCTAGGCCCTCAACAGCCCAAAAGAGCAAACCACTGCTCTGATACCACTAATGTAAGGCCTCGCTACCTTAAACTGCTATAAGTGCATTATCACGTATATTAGTGCATACATTCATGCCATTGGGGAATTCTTATACATACTTCAATAACATTAACATGCCATCAATAAAATTTTCGACATTAATCCTCTTAATGCTCAATTCTCAATACAACTCAACTAGCATAAATATACACCTCATAACGCACTAACATATTCTCAATTCATCATGTACTTTTCATAATTAATTGCGTGCAAATCATAAATGAAAAGAGAAATCTCAAAGCCCTTATACAATCCATATACATATAAGAATGCTCAAATGCGAGCATTGAATAAGTAAATATGTATCTATTGTATAAGCATATTACCCAATACCAATATCGGTACCTCAGTCCCGGGAGCATTTCCAATCAACAGCTCGAACTCAACTCCAGAGCCAATGTTGTATCTATTCTACCTGTTCCAAAAGAAACAGTCCCCACACGGGGTGAGCATACCAATATCCATCTCCATATAATCAATCTCACAATTCATAATTTACAGAATTTAAAGCTGTAAAGTCAGAAAATACTCACTGTGTGTACCATTACTATATGTGATCTCTCATGCTGTTCATGTTCTCACAATAACCAAAATCATCAAACTCCCAAATTCAGTTAATCATTACATTGATTAACTATTCCCATGCACCGTCAATTCCATAATCAGTTATAGTTAAATCATTCAATAATGATTTACAGAAATCAAATATATTTTATTTAATGATTTCACTATTCCATCACATCGTACCACATCGCTCGCTCAACAACGACGACACTCTAACTTCTTGCTCACTCAACCAGTGGCGGCATCATAACCAATGCTCGCTCAACAGTGGCAACCTCTTACCCATTGCTCGCTCAATAAGGACATTACCATAATTCTTAACACATATCAATAGATTGCAACAATAATATATTATTCATAAACATGACAATAATATATCTAATTATGCTAGTACGTCCCACGTACCGTATAATCCAATAGCAAGAGCTAATCCTTGCATTTGCCACAGAGACCTGGTGAATTATGTACTACACAGATTCCATAATTCACAAACAATTTCGTGTACACAAACACACACCCAAGTACATGCTCAACCTCCAAAATATCATCACAACACGACGATATAATACCCAAAAGGCCCGACAAAGCGTACGACAAAATTTCAACAGCATAAAAATTTTCAAAAATTAAGGGCTGGCGATCGATCGCGATCTCCAGCCTCAAAAATCTGGGCAGAAACTTATGGCAATAGATCGCCATGGTCTCGCAATCGATCCCGAGACCCGCGATCGATCGCCCGATCTCCGCGATCGATCGCCCGATCTCCGCGATCGATGCTGAGTAGTGTACATCGTCACCAAATTTCAGCGCCATGTCGCGATCGATCGGCGCTATCGCTGCGATCGATCGCGACCTGCGATTTTCTGAAAAAAAATTGCTTCAATGGTGTTTTTCACACCGAAACTCAAAACCAACAACCCAACACCCTCAACACTTCAATTACTCCATTTAAACTCAATAAAAATGCCAAGAACAACACTTTAACAATTTAACCAAAAATTCCCAAAACCCAAATCCATCACCACACATAACAAAACTATATAAAACTACTACCAAAACGAAGATAAAAGCAAGGGGGAAGAATATTACCCAATTATCTTCGAGAAAGTTGGCTCTAGAGTCGAGCCTTGCTCGATTCTTCCATGGGAGAAGAAAGGGAAAGTGAAAGGGGAAAGGGGAAAGGGGAAAGGGGGGAGAGAGGGAGAAAACGTGGAGAGAGGGGGGAAAAGTGAAGTGAAGAATAGTTGAACACCGACTCAACTTGGTATATATAGTACCAATGCTTCAAAAACCCGAGTCTCAAATACTCGCACCATAACTCATTAATAATCATACGTGTTCAATAATTATCTCTCACTCACTCAATTACATCATAAACCTCAATCCAAAGCTCCCCAGACCCCAAGTCCCATTACCACATGATTCCAAGGTTCAAAAAGTCAATGAGAATCAATCTCGAACCTTGAATCCAACAACCTCGATACCGGATTAAAATCATCGGGAGTTTCAACAACGTAATTATCTCATAATTACCACAATAAAAATCCATTAAGAATTATAATCACTTCGGGATTAACACAATAAATTTCTGGATATCACATTTATCCCCCACTAATTAAATTTTGTCCTCGAAATTTACACACGCGTACTCCAAGTACCACCAAAATCTCGCAACTCAACTTGAATGCATAGTATCGATTCATGAACACATAATGACCGAAACACTAACTGCGAGGACATCGACCTCGCACCAACTCTGGAATGGAGATATCCTCCCAAACCATCACCATCTCCAAAAGATGTTAACATACCTCGATGTTGACTACTCAAAGCAGTCAGTCAACTTCAACTGCTATCTACTTGAATCATTCCCGATTCCAACATAGATATCATCTTAGTGACATCTCTATAACTTGGTCTACGATGCCAAATACACATCGCACGGCTACCGATCAACACCAAAAACACATCTTCACAGATGTCAACATCCGTGTGTTCCAAGGAATTACATATTGGTCCCAACACACTATTGAAACTCCACAAGGTCTCAACATTCCATAGAGAACATGCAAGAAAATCAATTGCATTCTCACCACATGTGTCGACAATGACACCAAGCGAATTCGAATCTTGGTCATCTATTGTTTACCCTTAAAATTAACTATTCTAATACAAGGGTGACTATCGAATCAACTAACAACGATCCTCCTTATCCCACAATAAGACAATCTCTTCTTAGGAGAGAGAGTCAACCAAAACCTCGCAATTATTCCTCAGAATAAATTGTTCTATTGAGATTACCAATCTCAAGGACACTACAATCTTTTACCAGAGATTCACTAATCCAAGCAGACCAATCTGCTAATCAACAAGCATAAAAATGTTGGCATTTATACATGCATACCGATACCTATGTTTGGACGCCAAACACACCACATGCATACTTACTGCACTCGGCTTGGGTATCTCCAATCATACTCACAAGCCCCATACACGAGTGTCAATCACTCAATTATTCCCACTCAAGAGGGAATAGTGATTGACGAACCAATGACTAATGGTGTGAATTCAACACCGACACCACACATACCGACTCATTGAATCTTTCAAAGATTCCCAACAGGTATATCAATACCTCTTTCCTCACAAGAGAAGCGTCATGCACCCATGACTCTCCAATCTCGAACCACCGTTCGGACAATCTAGATACATTTATACTGAAATGTATCTCTGAACCAATAAATACACAACTGGTTCAGGATAGTGCATCCATGCAACTATTACCAATCATTCTCAAACCCGTATACACGACGTATACAAATTCCAACAATGCTCCGCACTAATGACATAGTACTCAACATTCTCGAGCATCTCTCTAGGGATGTCTCCTAGTACGTCTCGCAATTAACTCGAAGCAGTTACTAGGTCCATCACCAGTAATGCTTACCACGGTTGATTCACAATATACCCGCAACCGATACCTACTCTCTCCACAACAACATTGCTTCCAAACCAAAAATCAACATACAATACTATCTCCTCGAGAGATACAATTGATATAATAGTGCTATCACACTAACGATATCCCACAACTCCGGTTACGTTTTACCATTGCATCCTCAATGCATGGATATTGAAATAGAGATAACAATAACTTGTTGACACTCACGTTGGTACTCCCAACAAATCTGAGCTGTCACAATACCAGTTTATATCTCTACCTCAAGCTCAAAAGCATTATAGTGACTACAATAGTCCACCATAACCTCTCATTGTATCATCATATGATTCACTATACTCGGTTCCAACAAGCAGTATAGTGGCTACATCAAGCTCACTATATTACTGCAACAACAAATCATTAGGGATGGCAACGGGGCGGGTTTGGGACGGGTTTGGCCAATCCCATGACCCGCCCCGCTACACATAAAACCCATACCCGCCCCGCCCCGCTTAGACCCGCCGGGTTCGCGGGTTTACCCGCCCCGCCCCGCAAACAATTTTTTTTTTTATAAAAAAAAAAATTTGGTAGAAATTAATTTTGAAACACAAAAATTGAGTTTTGAGATTGAATTTAATGTTTTCCTCTAGTAAATATTTATAATAAGCATCGTAAAACAATCTTTAAACTATCAAATATTTATTATTTAGTTTTTATTACATTCAAAATGTTCAACTTCTTTACCATAAACACATGAATTTTGATATGAAATTAAACATTAACACATTATTGTACAATCAAAGAAGTGAAATGTATATTCAATATTAATTTTTTTTTTAAAAAAATAAAAAATGCATAGCGGGGCGGGTTCGGCCAATCCCAGGACCCGCCCCGCCCCGCTCCCTTCCAAACCCGGTTGAAGCGGGTTTGGACCCGCCCCGGCGGGTCAGGTTCAATACGGGTCCGGGTTTGGACCCGCCCCATTGCCATCCCTACAAATCATCATACTTGGCTAGCAAATCGCAGCCTCCTAAGGTTTACGCAAAACCTACCGACGTTTCATACGTTCCACTCTCACAATTCACGAATCACATCATGAATTACTCATCGTCGTAACAACAATTAGAGATAGTAGATAACTATCTAACATTTCTCTAATATCAATATACAACGGACATCTCAATGTCCCCTACCGATCACATCTTGATCCTAACTCATTAGGATGAACTATACATTAACACCTGTATCGTGCGATCAAATCCATTATACACAACATCGTTATACGTATGTAGGTTCATCGACCACTACATACACCACAAGTCGTTCGGCCATAGCCAACTCAACGAATATACCCAAAGGCACCACTACTCGTAACACATTTACCTCAACACATGATGCAGTACACTTTCCTGTACGGCACAACCATTTATCCATCGAACAAACCTGCCCGACATAATGGTCTCGTGTCAACCCGTGACACATACACCATCTTAAGCCGACTAGTGGCACTCAAATCATATAATTCAATACATACATCCATATATGCATTTTTCATCTCAACGACGGTACAAGTCAATTCTCACCCGCCATATCGTATCATCGCAAAATATCTTGTCAACCTGTGACGGTACATATCAACATGTGACATTCTCGATATCCTCGTCAACTCGTGACGGTACATGTCAACACATGACATCCACAACATCCACGTCAACTCGTGATGGTACATGTCAACACATGACATCCACAATATCCTCGTCAACTCGTGACGGTGCATGTCAACGCAAGACATCCCCTATATCCTAGACAACTCGTAACGGTACATGTCAACACATGACATCAACAATATCCTCATCAACTAGTGATGGTACATGTCAACACATGACATGCACAATATCCTCGTCAACTCTTGACGGTACATGTCAACACATGACATCCACAATCATTGCTAATACAATAACAGCACATCAATATTCATCGCCCAACGGCGGTACACAATCCACATTCATCGCTCAATGATGATACAATCTCTCGCTACGTATACGTCGGCACAATCATCGCTACGTATACAACGACATAATCAATCGCTTCGTATACAATGGCATAACCCATCGCTACATATACATCGACATAATTCATTGCTACGTGTACAACGACATATTCCATCGCTGCGCATACATTGGCATAATCCATCGCTACGTATACAGCGGCATAGCCCATCGCTACGTATACATCGCATAATCCATCGCTGCATATACATTGGCATAATCTATCGCTATGTAGACAACGGCATAATCAATCGCTACATATATAGCGACATAGCCCATCGCTACGTATACAACAACATAATCCATCGCGACGTATGCAACATCATAATCCATCGCTATGTATACATCAGCATAATCCATCGCTACGTATACAACGGCATAGTCCATCGCTACGTATGCAATGGCATAATATGGACTCAAGAGGTGACTCACCTGTATGTAGCACTTTGTTCCTTTCGTGCTCAAGAGGTGACTCACATCACATGTAGCACTTTGCTCCTAATCTCATCGCTTCGACGTGACAACGGAATAATAATATCCCTCACTTTGAATTATCAGCGGCTCAATGATATCCCTCGCTTCGACATATCAGCGACCTACGCTACGATATGACAGAGGCAAATATCCTGATCCAGCGCTTGATAAGACAACATCAAATATTATGTACATTAGAGGCTCAATAATATATCTCGATTCGAATTATCAGCGGCTCAATTATATCCCTCGCTTCGACATATCAGCGACCCACGCTGTGATAAGACAGCGGCAAATATTATGATCCATCGCTGCTCAACATATATGCATCATTAATGATCTCAATATACACCAATCAACATAATATCTCCCTACAATGTTATATCAGCGGCTTAATGATATACGTCGCTTCAACATATCAGCATCCCATGCTACGATATGACAACGACAAATATCCTTATCCAGCGCTAATCGATATAATTGTAGCAGTTACACAACTGCAATACATTCGTACGCACAATAACAATATCAAGTAATCATGCATCATGATAATAAATCAATTTCATGCATGCATATACCTGCATCCTCATAATCATAAGGCAACCATACCTGATCATCATGTCACCTGCCGTCACATATTGACGGCACAACATTGTCTACATTTCCCTATCCTTAGACAGCACATCACGTTTCCCATTCTCTGATTTTCCTACAAAAATCAGATTTCCTAGCACTTATTACATAAGGTGCAAATCATTTAACAATACCATTTCCATCGTATTCCATACGATTCTGCAACCACAATGGTTAGCAATAACACATTTTATTTATGATCTCATATCATACTATGCACATAAGCAAAATAGTTGTGTCACATAACACTAACTATAATCATGAATAAATTATGTGCTACTCATTTCTATCAACACATCCCTAGGCCCTCAACAGCCCAAAAGAGCAACAACTGCTCTGATACCACTAACGTAAGGCCTCTCTATCTTAACCCGCTATAAGTGCGTTATCACGTATATTAGTGCATACATTCATGCCACTGGGGAATTCTTATACATACTTCAATAACATTAACATGCCATCTTTCGACATTAATCATCTTAATGCTCAATTCCCAATACAGCTCAACTAGCATAAATATACACCTCATAACGCAGTAACATATTCTCAATTCATCATGCAATTTTTCATAATTAATTGCGTGCAAATCATAAATGAAAAGAGAAATCTCAAAGCCATTATACAATCCATATACACATAAGAATGCTCACATGCGAGCATTAAATAAGTAAATATGTATCCATTGTATAAGCATATTACCCAATACCAATATTGGTATCTCAGTCCCGGGAGCATTTTCAATCAACAGCTCGAACTTAACTCAAGAGCCAATGATGTACCTGTTCTACCTGCTCCAACATAAATAGCCCCTACACGGGGGTGATCATAACAATAACACCATCTCCATATCATCAATCTCACAATTCATAATTTACAGAATTTAAAGCTGTGAAGTCAGAAAGTACTCTGTGCGTACCATTACCATATGTGAACTCCCATTCTGTTTCTGTTATCACAATAACCAAAACCCAAATTCAATTAATCATTACATTGATTAACTATTTCCATGCTCAAACCGACAATTTCATAATCAATTATAGTTAAATCATTCAATAATGATTTACAGAAATCAAATATATTTTATTTACTGATTTCACTATTCCATCACATCACATCGTATCACATCGCTAACTCAAAAGCGGCGGCGCTCTAACCTCTCGCTCGCTCAATAGAGGCGACATCATAACCAATGCTCGCTCAACATCGGCAACCTCTAACCCATTGCTCGCTCAACTGCGACATTACCACAATTTTAATGCATATCAATAGATTGCAACAATATTATATTATTAATAAACATGACAATAATATATCTAATTATGCTCGTACGTCCCACGTACCTTATAATCCAATAGCAAGAGCTAATCCTTGCCTTTGGCCCCGAGACCTTGTGAATTATGCACTCAACCTCCAAAATATCATCACAACATGACGATATAATTCGAGATTGTTTGGCGCTATAGCCGCGATCGATCGCGACCTGCGAATTTCCGAAATTGTTTGCTTCAATGGTGTTTTTCACTCCGAAACTCAAAACCAACACCTCCAACACCCTCAACACTTCAATTACTCCATTTAAACTCAGTAAAAACGCCAAGAACAACACTTTAACATTTTAACCAAAAATCCCCAAAACCCAAATCCATCACCACACATAACAAAACTATATAAAACTACTACCAAAATGAAGATAAAAGCGTGGGGAACCCCAATTATCTTCAAGAAATTTCGCTCCAAAGTCGAGCCTTGCTCGATTCTTCCATGGGAGAAGAAAAGGAAAGGGAAAGGGGAAATGGGGGAGAGAGGGAGAAGACGTGTAGAGAGGGGGAAAAAGTGAAGTGGAGAATAGTTGAACACCGAGTCCACTTTGTATATATAGTACCAAGGCTCCAAAAATCCGAGACTGAATTACCCACACCATAACTCATTAATAATCATACGTGTTCAATAATTATCTCTCACTCAATCAATTACATCATAAACCTCAACCCAAAGCTCCCAGACCACAAGTCCCACTACCACATGATTCCAAGATTCAACAAGTCAAACAGTCTCGAACCTTGAATCCAACAACCCCGATACCAGATTAAAATTCTCAGAAGTCTCAACATCATAATTATCTCATAATTACAAGATTAAAAATCCATTAAGGATTATAATCACTCCGGGATTAACATAATAAATTTCTGAATATTACACATGGTATACTCATGGAGTATTTACTTAAATTATAACATTATGTTCTGTAAATTATTAATTGTGTATTGATGATATTGAGTTCATGTTGTTGGTATGCTAACCCCGTTTGGTGGGGCTGTTACTGTTAAAACAGGTGGAACATGTACGATTTTGATTCTGGAAACAAGTTCTAGCTATTGAATGAGGATGCTTCTTGGAGCGATTTACCAACATTGGTATTGTTAATGTGATTATACGACCACATTTACACTTATTTATTGAATGCTCGCATGTGAGAATAAAGATGTGTATATACAAATGGGTTGTATAAATGTCATTGATATTTCTCATTTCATTTGGGTATTGCATGCAAATGTAGCTATGAACGTATTTAATGAATTGAGAATATGACTAGTGCATTATAAAGTGTGTACATCTGTAAATTAAGTTGTGTTGGGAATCGGGTTACGGGGGATTTCTGTAGAGAAAGTTTATAGAGGTTTCACCATAATGAGAATTCCCAATCGATATAAATGTATGCACTAATAAACGTCACAAATGCACTAATGATTGGATTAGGAGTTGGGGTCCTACAAACACTGTGCTAAAATTGTTTAGCATTGAACTGTCGAAAAGGAATTACCTTTAATATGTCATGGTGTTTGTCTCTCGAGATCAGCCAGCCCTAAAATTGATGAGGAGAGAGAAAATATGACATTGGTATCTTATGTTTGACTGTTGGTAGCATAATGTATGCTATGTTTTGTACCCGACTTGAGGTGGAGGATGTTCTTAGTGTAATGAGCAGACATCAGGTAGATCCCGATGAATATCACTAGAAAACTGTGAAATATCCTCAAGTACATATGAAGAACTCGGGATATGTTCATGGTTTTTGGATTTGAAAATGGAGAATTAAAACATGAAGGCTGCGTTGTTTCTAGCTTTCAGTTAAATGTAGATGACTCCAAATCGATGTTCGGATTTGTATTTAAGCTTAATGGTCGTGGTATCTCTTGGAAAAATTCCAATTAAGAAATCACAATGGATTCCACCATTGAAGCTGAATATATTGCAGCATACGTGCAGCAAAATAGGCAGTTGGATAATAAATTTCATCCAAGAGTCGTGAGTAATTTGTAGCGCGGTGGACACAGTCCATGTGTACCGTGACAACAATTGAGCTATTCGAATAGCCAAGATCTCATCAGAATCCAAACATATATTGAGAAAATATCATCTAATGAGAAAGACATTAGATGCGACATCCATAGAGAGAGAGATGCTTCACAAGAGAAATATAACAGATCCATTGACAAAGTCTTTACGATCATTGGTGTCTGTCAAACATCTTGGGAGATGGTCTTGAGACACATGAGTAGTTGGCTTTGGGAAAGTGAAAAATATTGATGTCATATGTAGGTTAAGTAAATCAATAGTTGATTGATTGTACTTGTAATCTTGTTATGACAAATCTTTGTTTGAACATTAATATATATGACAATTCTTCATCAGTGTATCCATGCATTATGATGCATGCATTATGATGCATTGATGAAGTTATAGAGATTGCTATTGTTCATAAAATGTGGTTACGTATATGATGGCGACCATGAAATATATTCTAGACTGCGATTTCTACATGTTCCTGGTCGATGAGCCTTCGAGATTGTGATATCGATATATGATAGGGTTGAATATTACGTGTTTTTATGCTATGATATGTATATGTTTTCGTGTTGATTCTTGGATTATTTTACGTTTTATGGTATATATTTCTCTATTTCAGGAATCAATGTTGAAATGTAGGGAAATGTGAAGAAATCAAGCTAAAATGATGAAAGGATGAATAAAGTTGAAGAAAAGAGAAATAAACCAGAATCCAAGACACATGTTGCTCATTTCTCTTCAAATTACTATATGTTCGAGCCAAGTTTTGGAAAGGTGGTCCATATAAAAGTTGTAGAACTTTCTCTTATCTTCGCGTGGACAGCTGATTCATAAAATTCGGAGTTTGTATGAGAATGTTACGGCCAAAATACGAAACTCGCCAGAAGCTGAAAAAGGCGAAGAAAACTTTCTGGTCTTGCCGATCGATCGAGCGAGCATTTCCGATCGATCGATAAAGGCTGAAAAAGCCACGAAATTCTTACTGTGAGGCTCGATCGATCGGCCGCTTTGTCCGGATCGATCGGCGGAAGGAATTTTCAGAAAAATGACTTCCTTATAGAGTTTGTGTCCAACAAGGAAGTCATTGATTCCCTTCCCCTATATATTATACACGAAAATTACAACCCAAAAAAGACTTTAACCTAGGGAATAGCCTCCACACACCCATTCACCATCCAAACCTCACGCCTTCTTCAGCCTCCATCCAGAGACGTCCAGCCCCTCTTCACCATCCATCATCACTCATCAACCCTACACCCTATGATTTGGAACAAGCCAACAAGATAATCGAAGAGCACGATCGAGAAAGAAGCGAGGAAGGATCGAGAATCAACGAAAGAGTCGACTTGGGAGTTTTCTTTTACTTTTCTATTATTGTTTTACATGAATAATTGGATTGTTGTGTTTTTTATGATTGAGAGATATCAATAACATAGTTTTTTCCTATTGATTTTGAGATTGAATTCATATATATTCTAAGTGCATGTGTTATTGTTCTTAACTTTTGAAGGATTGATCACCTTTAAATGATATTTTATTATAATTGAGATCGAGAGATGAAATTATAATACGATATAATAATTCATGCCGTGTGTTAAAGATTGAGATCGAGAGATAAAATCACACACGAGTGATAGTTTTGGGTTGTTTAATCAAAAGTTAGTGGTTTTCATAAAGCGCATTCAACATTAAATTGTTAATTACGTGAACGAGAGTTACTAGTTGCAATTTGATGTTAGACTTAATATAGCTCGAGAGAGTATATTGAATAAATTCGGAAAACCCGTCACCTTAGAAATGTATGAAGAAAAGAATTGTAAGAGTTGGGTAAGGAGAATAATTGTCTTGATAATTCTTTCTTGTGGATTTTTCTCGTGATCGTCGATTGTTTTGGTTGGATTAGATTAGTTTAATTATTGATTAATTATCATAGGTTAAATATAGTTAAAAGAAATGTTATTTGGTAATTACTTGTTAGTCCTTGTGGGTTCGACAATCCGTATCTTCCGATCTATACTAAAACTTGACACCGTGCACTTGCGGTCTAAAATCACTACATTGGAAATAATTGTTTAAAATAAAAGCGATCAGAGTTTTTGGCGCCGTTGCCGGGGATTAACTTTAGTAATATCATACTAGGTTCTTTGACTGTAATTTAACCATTTTTGTTTATTTTATTCGGAAAAAAAAAATTTATATAAATTTATTTTGTTTTTGTTTTTGTTTTGTTTGTCTTGTGAGGTACTTGGATATGCTACATCAACAAGCCTTCACAAGCTTTGCCCAACAACGTTCCGAGCCGTTCTACGCTGTTTGGGAGAGATTCAATGAATTGGCCAACACATTCCGGTATCACAACTTTTCGAATTACACTCTCCTGCAATATTTCTTCAAAGGGTTGGATGCACAGACACGAGAATGGGTATTGAGCGGAGCACTGATGACTGGGAGTCCCCTGGTTGATAGAGATGAGGACAATGTGGTGCACCTGTTCAATGATATGGCGGACTTCGATCATCACTGGCATTGTGATCCTTCACTACAAGGTTGGAGTCACAATTACCCACCGGAGCCTCGCTACCCTATTGATACGCCACAACCATTTGAACATCGAGAAGAGAGGAGAGATAGTTCTGCAGATGTCACGACTCAGTTAGCAGATACCTTAATAAGATTCATGGCATCAACCGAGAACAGTTTGGAGTGCCAAACCAACTCTATGCGTCACCTGGAGCAGCAAATGGCAGTCCTCATGCAAACAATTTCAACTAGCTGCCAAGAGGAGGAGATGAGGGCTACAAATCAAGAAGCGACGAATCGAGTTTGGTTATATGATGACGATCACTCAACCAACCAAGTTTGGGGGAGTGATCCTACTAGTTTGGAAGAGTCAATGGAATTTGAGCCTCTTCAAGATAGTGAGACTACTTCAGAGATGTCATCCGAGGAGTTCCCATGTGAAAATGAGTCGAGTGTGATGTTGGAGATGTAAGTAACCCCATGAGCATACAACGCAGCGGAATAAAATTTTTAGGATTACTAACACCGGATCTATACATAGGGATTCATATCGGATTAGAGAATAACAAGTGTCTCACCCTTGTAGCGTGTTTGAAGCAGAATCCACGGAGCAGCACCACGTCCTACGCCTTCTCCGAGTCAATAGCAAAACTCGATGAGTTTTGCCTCAACGGTATCCACACGATCAAATCGGGTGAAGGGATGGTTTAAGAACAAGTTCTTAAACCAATACACGAAACACACTTGGTTCTTAATCAAAAGATGGCCCCAAATCACACCAAGAACTACACGGCTATAGGAAGCCGAGAGCTCAAGATTATTGGCGGCCGTGTGCTTCACCTTGGGTGGCTAGGTTTTGTTCTTTTGATATCAAGGAATGATATGAAAGAATTAATTAACAATTAATCAAAACCTTGTATTTATATTAAAAGGCTTTTAATTAAGGTTCAAGACTTTCTTAAAGTCTTATGGGCCCAAACCCATGATTTAATTAAAACCTTTTAATCACTTAATTAAGACTCTTCTTAATTAATTAATTCATCCAATGAATTTAATTTCCCTTCTCGATTTAATCTTTTGTGCGACCCGATAGGATCTTGCAATGTTGGCAGTGACATAAAATCTCATTTTATGTCGCAAGCATTGAGCTGTATCTAGCAACACATCAATGCTACCCAAATTACAAGAATGTCAATGACTCGACATAACCTTTAGAACTTGTGATAATATTAATCATGTAACTTAATCCCTTTGTCCTTTGTGTTTAGATTGAACACGAGTCATGGAATAGTCATACTCGTATATTCAATCTTTATTTCTTGATCCCCAAGTAGAACTAGAATAAACGAATAAGCTCGATATCTCATATCGACTCATTCGAGCATGGCCATGCATTTTAGTTCTCACTTGATCAAGGGCCAAACACATCTCCTGTTATATAGGAGGGACAAATCCTATCTCGATCAGTCAACATCCCTCTACATAATTCGTAGTGTATCCAATAGTCGCCTTTATAGATTACCCTGTTACGGGTAACGTTTGACGATATCAAGATACATAACTCCTTATGTTGGGATCTCTGATGATCACAAGTCGTAAGGATTACATACATTATTATCACTATGAGAATTGCATATGACGATCATATAACTATCCATGTTGCATTCTCATGGTGGGTCTGTCCAGTACATCGTTCTCTAACATGTACCCATATGTTGATTTGATATCTCATATCAATGAACAATTCATCGATCAACATATACTAGTCTCTACGTATTATCATTATCCCTATTCATGATAATACTTGACTAGGGACATCTTTAAGAATAATACAATATTATTCTAAGGACATTAACATATATATTAATTCACAATGCACAGTTAAAAGAATGATATATAATAATGAATTGCCATTCATAAAATCATATTACAGAATATGTCACAAACAATCATCTAATGACTTGTCTTAGGGCATATCCCAACAAATCTCCCACTTGCACTAGACCAATCAGACATACTCTTAATGCCTAGAGATCTAGTTTGACGATCATGCTACTGCTGTGACAGTGGCTACGTCAATGGGTCAGATACATTATCATCTGTTGGTACTTTGCATATCTTAGGCAAAACACATATCCTTATTGCGATCGAAAATCATCTTTGTTGGTTTGGAAGCTTGCATCAGTGTAACCCATTACATTGAGCTCTTCCTCACCTCCATAAATCAAGAATGTATCCTTAGTCCTTCTCAAGTACTTCAGGATGTTCTTGACAGCAATCCAGTGACCTTCACCTGGATCAACTTGATATCTGCTCGTCATGCTCAAAGCACACGATACATCGGGACGAGTACATATCATGGCATACATGATAGATCCAATAGCTGACGCGTATGGAATCTTACTCATGCGTTGTCTCTCATCTGGTGTTGAAGGAGACTGTTCCTTCGAGAGATAAATACCATGTGTCATAGGCACGAATCCTTTCTTGGATTCTTGCATGCTAAACCTTTTAAGCACCTTGTCTATGTATGTACTTTGACTTAGACCAAGAAGCCTTCTCGATCTATCTCTATAGATCTTGATTCCTAATACATAGGTGGCTTCTCCTAAGTCTTTCATCGAAAAGCAGTTCCCTAGCCAAATCTTTACAGATTGCAAGGCAGGGATATCATTTCCAATAAGAAGTATGTCATCTACATACAACACTAGGAAAATGATTACGCTCCCACTGACCTTCTTGTAGACACAAGGTTCATCTTCATTTTTGATAAAACCAAACTCTTTGATTGCATCATCAAAACGAAGATTCCAACTCCGAGAAGCTTGCTTCAATCCATAAATGGATCGTTGTAGCTTGCATATCTTTCCAGCATCCTTTGGATCGACAAAACCCTCGGGCTGTGTCATGTACACATCCTCGAGCAGATTTCCATTAAGGAAAGCTGTTTTGACATCCATCTGCCAGATTTCATAATCATGAAATGCAACTATTGCAAGTAAGATCCTTATGGATTTAACCATGGCCACTGGTGAAAAGGTTTCATCATAGTCAATACCATGAATTTGTTTGAATCCTTTTGCAACCAGCCGACCTTTATAGGTTTGTACGTTACCATCCATATCGGTCTTTTTCTTGAAAATCCATTTGCACCCTATGGGTCGTACCCCTTCAGGTGGATCAACCAAAGTCCATACTTGGTTTGCATACATGGATTCCATCTCAGATTTCATGGCCTCTTGCCATTTCTCAGAATCATTGCCCATTATAGCTTGTTGATAAGATGACGGCTCATCCTCATCAATAAGTAGTAAGTCACCTTGTTGAGTCACAAGAAATCCATATCTCTGTGGCTCCCGGTGTTCTCTTATAGACCTACGCTGGGCTTGTGTCTCTTGAGCAGGTGCTTCTTCCACAACAGTTTGTGGTGCCTGCTCTGTTTCCATCTCAATCTCAGGTTCAGTGTTTTCTTGTGGTTGAACTTCACTAAGTTCTATTTTTCTCCCACTGGTTTTTCTAGAGATTAATTCTCTTTCAAGAAATAAACCAGTCCGAGCAACAATACTTTGTTCTCGGTGGGATAGTAGAAATAGTATCCTTTCGTTTCCTTAGGATACCCCACAAATAAACACTTATCAGATTTGGGTCCAAGTTTGTTAGTGGCGTGACGTCTAACGAAAGCCTCACAACTCCAAATCTTCATAAAAGACATACTAGGACGCTTCCCAGTCAATATCTCATATGGTGTCTTTTCCACTGATTTAGATGGAACACGGTTCAGTAAGAAAATTGCTGTTTCTAGAGCGTGTCCCCAAAACGATATCGGAAGATCTGCATGACTCATCATTGATCTAACCATGTCTAATAAGGTTCGATTTCTCCTCTCGGATACACCATTCCATTGTGGAGTATACGGAGGAGTGAGCTGTGGGACTATCCCACACTCCTTTAGATAGTCATGAAACTCTTGGCTTAAGTATTCACCTCCTCGATCTGATCGAAGGATTTTGATACTCTTGCCAAGTTGGTTTTGTACTTCATTCTTGAAATCTTTGAACTTTTCAAAGGTTTCATGTTTATGTTTCATTAGGTACACATACCCATATCTACTGAGGTCATAAGTAAATGTAACGAAGTATTGAAAACCACCTCTAGCTTGCGTACTTATTGGTCCACATACATCACTATGTATTAGTCCCAATAAAACATTTGCCCTTTCAACATGTCCCTTGAAAGGGGCTTTAGTCATCTTGCCCATTAAACAAGATTCGCATGTTTCATATGATTCAAAATCAAATGAATCTAATATTCCATCCTTTTGAAGTTTAGATACGCGGTTCTCGTTTATGTGGCCCAAGCGACAGTGCCAGAGATAAGTCGGATTACAATCATTATTTTTAATCCTTTTAGTATTTATGTTATAGATAGGCGTATCAAGATTCAATACATAAAGACCATTCACCATTTGTGCACTAGCATAAAACATATCATTTAAATAAATAGAACAACAATTGTCCTTTATTATAAATGAAAAACCATACTTGTCAAAACAAGAAATAGAACTAATGTTTTTAGTAATTGAAGGCACAAAATAACAGTCTTTTAAAATCAGTGATAAACCAGAAGGTAAAGCTAAATGATAATCTCCTATAGCTAATGCAGCAACTCTTGCTCCATTTCCAACTCGGAGATCAACTCCACCTTTCGCCAATGTCCTACTCCTTTTGAGATCCTCCACATTTACACAAATGTGAGATCCACATCCAGTATCTAATACCCATGATGAAGAAGTAGATAAATTGACTTCTATAACAAAAATACCTGAAGCGGAAGTCACACTTCCTTTCTTTAGATCCTCCAGATATACTTTGCAGTTTCTTTTCCAATGGCCGGTCTCACCGCAATGGAAACAGTTCCCTTCCTTTGCTATCCCTCCCTTTGGCTTCAGTGCATAAGACTTTGGCTTAGATTTAGCAAAGACCTTCTTTGCTTTCTTGTTGCCTTTAGCTTTGGCCCTTCCTTTGACCTTATTCACAATAAGGACATTTGTGGCCTTAGTCTTCTTAGTATTTGCTTCATATGTTCTCAACATACCAAGCAACTGGGGTAGAGTCTTTTTCATGTCAGTCATATTGTAATTTACTACAAATTGACTGAAGCTCTCAGGCAACGATTGCAAGATTACATCGGTGGCCAAATCTTGGTCCAATGGAAAACCTAGCTTGTCCAGATTCTCAATGTACCCAATCATCTTGAGCACATGAGTTCCAACTAAGCATCATTCTACCATCCTGCACTGGAATAACGCTTTAGAGACGTCATACCTCTCTTGTCTAGCTTGCTGTTGGTACAACTGCTTTAAGTGTTCGATCATATCGAACGCCTCCATTTCCTCATGTTGCTTCTGAAGCTCAGAGTTCATGGTGGCAAGCATGAGGCACCCAACATCAAGTGCGTCACTCTGATGCTTCTTGTAAGCATCCTTTTCGGTTCTTGTAGCCGTTAGGGGAGGTTCCTCAGCGGGTAAGGGTTCCTCTAGGACATATTGTTTCTTTTCTTGTTTGAGGACTATCCTCAAGTTCCTATGCCAGTCTAGGAAATTCGTCCCATTTAGTTTGTCCTTCTCAAGGACCGATCGCAGTGATGAAGTGCTAGTAACGTTGTTAGTTGCCATGGATATCTACAATATAAATATGCAAAATAAGTTTATGATTTAAATCATTTAACATGGTCTTATATTAAATGATACTCCAACTATTTTGTTTGAAAAATATCAACCCTCGAAACCTTTAGTGGGCCAAGATCCATATTTCACTTAATCTTGAGTTAGCTTTGGCTAATCGCCCAAGACTCGGTTATTTAGGTAGACAACACTTTGTCAATTACATCACATATAATTCTTGGATAGTTGGACGAACAACACTTTGTTCAATTCATCAAATGAATTAAAATCCAACCCATGCCTCTAGGTTCCCAATCCTATTGAGATAACCTAGTTAAGTCGTACCCAATTAAAGTATAACGGATATCACTTTTATCCTTTCGCGCCTTACTAAGATTGCCACGGTGCTTTGCTTTGGCAAACCCACACATGTACAATCGAAGTTATTGACGAGTACTTTTATTTTGGAAGGCATCTAAACTTAATATTTTAGAGGGATTTATTGATCTCATGATTAATTTGATAATTTAAAATATGTCCACTACATATAGTTGTATACATATCTACATATATGTGTAATACTATTATCAAACTAAAACATAAGATAAATCATGCATCAACATACATAATAAAACGTGACATGGTTATAGCCCCTACTAATGATTTTCTCAAGCCAATGAGAAAATCCTATGAGTCAACCTAAGGTAACTTCACAAGCACCTTCCTTGGCTCCAATTTGTAGAATGGCCTCCTCATCCCGGCACGATGCTCCATCTTCATTGATCACCATCAATAAAATAAACTACACTAATTACAAGATATAGAATTCCTCGATTCACATTCGAGGGGAACATAGGGGAGGGATTACATTTAGAATAAAATAGAGAAAGGCACGACACGCAGGTCGTATCATAAATTACAAACATCCACAAATCCTATCTAATAGGTCAAAGGGCTATAACCACGCACCATGCTCAAACAACACATAAAGCATGCATTAACATTTAATTAATTAAATTCTAAACATTTTAAATTTAATTCTAATTAAAACTGTAAAATAATTTTTGAAAAATTATCGTACGCTCGGGACATCACATGCCTCGAACTAAAGCGATTAAGACACGAACCACCATGGTTCGAACCACAAACACTCGGCTGGACCATTGATGGGCCTAGGGTTCAAAACCCTAGCCCATGGCCGAGCCTTGGCTCGTGCGGCGGCGGCGCTAGGGTTCCAAACCCTAGCCGCCTCGCACCATCTTCGTTTTTCATCGAGCCAACTTGCTCGAAACATCGTAATTCATGAGCCACAAGCCACGGTCCAACCATGGACGGTCCATGACGGTGACGGCTTAACCATCTCGAGCCAAGGGTTCGAAAAACCCTAGCCCAAGCGGCGGCCGAGTGGCTTATGTGACTAGGGTTCAAAACCCTAGCCTTTTGCAAGCGGCGGCCGAGCCATGGTGACTAGGGTTCGAAACCCTAGCCCTTAGGTGGCGTCGGCCGTGAGCCATGCACGAGCCAATGTTCCGGTTTTGATCACGAATTATCATATATTTCGATCCGTCAATTATATCATATATAATATCATACGATGATTTTCGCAAACTCGATTTAATCCATATCATATATGAAAATACAGTTTTAAATAGCATGCAATATAAGCTCTAATATGATTAACACAATTTAATCACATAATCCGATATGAGCCTTGTACACGGCTCTGATACCACTGTAAGTAACCCCATGAGCATACAACGCAGCGGAATAAAATTTTTAGGATTACTAACACCGGATCTATACATAGGGATTCATATCGATTAGAGAATAACAAGTGTCTCACCCTTGTAGCGTGTTTGAAGCAGAATCCACGGAGCAGCACCACGTCCTACGCCTTCTCCGAGTCAATAGCAAAACTCGATGAGTTTTGCCTCAACGGTATCCACACGATCAAATCGGGTGAAGGGACGGTTTAAGAACAAGTTGCTAGACAAGTTCTTAAACCAATACACGAAACACACTTGGTTCTTAATCAAAAGATGGCCCCAAATCACACCAAGAACTACACGGCTATAGGAAGCCGAGAGCTCAAGATTATTGGCGGCCGTGTGCTTCACCTTGGGTGGCTAGGTTTTGTTCTTTTGATATCAAGGAATGATATGAAAGAATTAATTAACAATTAATCAAAACCTTGTATTTATATTAAAAGGCTTTTAATTAAGGTTCAAGACTTTCTTAAAGTCTTATGGGCCCAAACCCATGATTTAATTAAAACCTTTTAATCACTTAATTAAGACTCTTCTTAATTAATTAATTCATCCAATGAATTTAATTTCCCTTCTCGATTTAATCTTTTGTGCGACCCAATAGGATCTTGCAATGTTGGCAGTGACATAAAATCTCATTTTATGTCGCAAGCATTGAGCGGTATCTAGCAACACATCAATGCTACCCAAATTACAAGAATGTCAATGACTCGACATAACCTTTAGAACTTGTGATAATATTAATCATGTAACTTAATCCCTTTGTCCTTTGTGTTTAGATTGAACACGAGTCATGGAATAGTCATACTCGTATATTCAATCTTTATTTCTTGATCCCCAAGTAGAACTAGAATAAACGAATAAGCTCGATATCTCATATCGACTCATTCGAGCATGGCCATGCATTTTAGTTCTCACTTGATCAAGGGCCAAACACATCTCCTGTTATATAGGAGGGACAAATCCTATCTCGATCAGTCAACATCCCTCTACATAATTCGTAGTGTATCCAATAGTCGCCTTTATAGATTACCCTGTTACGGGTAACGTTTGACGATATCAAGATACATAACTCCTTATGTTGGGATCTCTGATGATCACAAGTCGTAAGGATTACATACATTATTATCACTATGAGAATTGCATATGACGATCATATAACTATCCATGTTGCATTCTCATGGTGGGTCTGTCCAGTACATCGTTCTCTAACATGTACCCATATGTTGATTTGATATCTCATATCAATGAACAATTCATCGATCAACATATACTAGTCTCTACGTATTATCATTATCCCTATTCATGATAATACTTGACTAGGGACATCTTTACGAATAATACAATATTATTCTAAGGACATTAACATATATATTAATTCACAATGCACAGTTAAAAGAATGATATATAATAATGAATTGCCATTCATAAAATCATATTACAGAATATGTCACAAACAATCATCTAATGACTTGTCTTAGGGCATATCCCAACAGGAGAAGGAAGAGACTTTCGAAGATTCTGATTTGAGCCCATCGATGGAGACATGTTCTATGCCATATGTGGATCCGTATTTTCCATCGATGCCAACTTTGCCGCACTACATCATCAAAGATATGAAGCCAAGTCAAGAATCCTTCTCCCATGCCTATCAATTCAAGAATGTTGTTGGAGCGACGAGCTTACACTGCTACAATCTTGCCAATCTTGAGGGCATATTGAATGAAGACCCATTAATGGTATCATACTATACTTACTATGGGCGCCAGCCGCTCTTTGATGGTTGCTTCTGATGGTCAAGCCGAAGACCAAAATCAGCGCTTCTTGGGAGGCAACCCAAGCGTATCCTTTTGTTATTTAGTTTTGTTTTATTTTTCAGTTTTCATTTTAGTTTTGTTTATCTCTCAAGTCGAATATTTTACCATATGCATTCTTCTCTTGCTAGGTACTTGGTTGGAGCGATGAACCCCTACAACAGTGGAGCTTTCAAAAGCAAATCTTCCTCAACCCTCATGCAAGCGTCTTGATCAGGGGAGTTCACTTTTTCCCTTTTGATTCTTTTAAACATTGAGGGCAATGTTTGATTTAAGTTTGGGGGAGTTGTAGCTTGCATGTTTTACTTGTTTTAACCACATGTTGTGTGTTGCTTAAATGACACTTGAATCGTCCGATTATTATGAGCTAATTTTTTTTTTATTTATGAGTTCAAACTTGAGAAAAGAATGAATTATAGTAGTGACTATTCAATGAGGATTTTGGTCTCACTATGCATATGAACTTGATTTGTGATGATTATTGGACTTGTACATGAATATCCTAATTTGAGTTAGCATGTCAAGAATGAGGAATATATTGAGCACAATGAGTCATGATCTTGTGGATTGCATGTTTTGAATAGTGATAATTGTTGTGAACTTGAGGATTTGTCTTGAGCATCTTAGAGTTATCCTAGAACTTATTTGATGATGACACTTTGAGGCGAAATTTTATAGTTACAAACTTGACTTGGAAATGATCTAGGCGATCTTTGAAACGTTTGAGCCTTTCAAGCTTACCATGATTCATATCAATCCCTAGTGTCCCATTTGAGCTTTATTGAAAAAAGAATGGTATACGCATTGCATATAATTAGACCCATTCGACATTCTTGGCAAACTCATTATTCTTACCCTTGTTTGAGCCTAAATGAAAAAAGTTATCCTTACCCTAAGGGAGTATAATGAATTTCATTCGATGCACGTAAATTGTTATATCCTGATGAGCTTATTGAAAAATATTGATGAATGACAAAAAGAAAAGAAGAAAAAGAAAGAGCCTTGAAAAGAAAAAAATAAGGCTATAAAAGAAAAAGAAGAGAAGCTCGATGTGTGCGAAAAATTTGAACTGTAAATGATTATACTCTCTTCTTTGCTCTTATCCTATCTTTTCTTTGAAGCCAACACCAAAGGCCTTACATTACAAGCTTAAAAAGTCCTTTTGATCCAAGTCTAGGGAGTAACTGTCATTAGTGGAGAAGTTGTTTGAAAATAGGCCTATGGAATGCTTGATGATGATCTCAACTTTGAGTTGATTAACATGATTTGATCTTGAATATGTGCATGAAACTTGAGATTGACTATAGCACACACACACGTTCCGATTTTGAGATGTGTTACTTGATTAGGAGAAAACATGTCTTGTCAACTTTTGTATATGTGCATGAGATTTCTGAGAATAAAATAAGTCATGAAATAATTGTTTCAAGTATCAAGAATGAACTCTACCTTGTGATTTTAATGCTTAATCGAGGATGATTAAGTGATAAGTTTGGGGGAGTTGATAGGGTTGAATATTACGCGTTTTTATGCTATAATATGTATATGTTTTCGTGTTGATTCTTGGATTATTTTACGGTTTATGGTATATATTTCTCTATTTCAGGAATCAATGTTGAAATGTAGGGAAAGGTGAAGAAATCAAGCTAAAATGATGAAATGATGAATAAAGTTGAAGAAAAGAGAAAAAAAACCAGAATCCAAGACACATGTTGCTCATTTCACTTCATATTACTATATGTTCGAGCCAGGTTTTGGAAAGGTAATCCATATAAAAGTTGTAGAACCTTTTATTATCTTTGCGTGGACAACTGATTCATCAAATTCGGAGTTTGTATGAGAAAGTTACGGCCAAAATACGAAACTCGCCAGAAGCTGAAAAAGGCGAAGAAAACTTTCTGGTCTTGCCGATCGATCGAGCGAGCATTTCCGATCGATCGAGAAAGGCTGAAAAAGCCATGAAATTCTTACTATGAGGCTCAATCAATCGGCCGCTTTTTCCGGATCGATCGGAAATGCTCGCTCGATCGATCGGCAAGACCAGAAAGTTTTCTTCGCCTTTTTCAGCTTCTGACGAGTTTTGTATTTTAGCCGTAACTTTCTCATACAAACTCAGAATTTGATGAATCAGCTGTCCACGCGAAGATAAGAGAAATTTCTACAACTTTTATATGGACAACCTTTCCAAAAAATGGCTCGAACATATAGTAATTTGAAGAGAAATGAGCAACATATGTCTTGGATTCTGGTTTTTTTCTCTTTTCTTCAACTTTATTCATCCTTTGATCATTTTAGCTTGATTTCTTCACCTTTACCTACATTTCAACATTGATTCCTGAAATAGAGAAATATATACCATAAACCGTAAAATAATCCAAGAATCAACACGAAAACATATACATATCATAGCATAAAAACACGTAATATTCAACCTATCAATATACGCTCGCTGGAGATTGATATTCATGATTTCTCTAGTGTAGTGCGCAGTGTTTAATCGATGTTGGCTTGGAGAAGTCACCACACATGAATAAGTGCTCATTAGGAATGAGTTCACTAAAAGACAATAATCGGAATTCTATAAGTTGTTACCATTTGTCGAGTATATAATTCTTAGTAATAGTTGTGCACTATTACTCCTCATGACCCGAGGCGTTATTGAGGTCTTGACAGATAATTCTATATTTTGATTTAATGACTGATCACATGCAGGTCATACAATTATTATATTTGGTATTCAGTGATGCTGTCAGAGGCCTATGATCGTCGTTGGGAATTTGCCACTTGTCTTGATGAACCATGATGTCCTATGTGTTTTTCTGTATATGATTCGAGGAATCTCTGGCCAGAGTGGGTAGTGCTTGTGAAAAAAGGGTTTTTCATATATGCACACAATAAATTATATAATACGAATCAAATATATAGTTATTGAAATCGTATGGAACTCGACCAACCAATGCCCTACATTCAATCGGGACATATGAGTGAAAGAAATGTACTGCACGCTAACAATGACTGACATGTTCTCGTACGTTGATAGTCATTTGTATCTAGGTCTTCGTGAAGTGTAGATGTTAGGCGCTACCCACGATTGGTAGGTTGTTGCTGGAATTATATTTCTACCATTGTCTATTAAAGGAGTTTAATTGACAATGGGGCATTTAGGGTAAACCCAAAGATGTTGTTTGACTTCTAAAATCACAAATGTTGTGATCCTACTGCTATGATACACTTGAGTCTCGCTGGGTAACAATCAACAGGCTGTCGATCTATCGATGAGAATTGAGACATAAATGTTAAGTGCTCAAATTGAGTGATTTAGAAGAGATGAATTTAATTTTTGAAAACTCTTCACTTTAGTCGAGTTTCTATATTTGAAAATGTTACACTTATAGAAAATTTTAAAATTAAAACATTTGACATATTTATGTCTCATAATTATGTATATTGGTAGTACATCAAGTTGTTCAATTGGATTTAGTTACTTTGATTATGAGTTTGTATTTTTGTGCTGGCTTTTGGGAAAGTGGGAGATTATTAGCATAAATGCCGTGCAATCTAAACGCTAGTCTGATGAGCTTTATGAACCCTAGCTGACCTATTGCAACTGTAAATATGACATTTGTATCTAGGGTTATAGAAACCAATCATACCAATCATAAACTCTCATAGAGACGCTGACAGCAAACTAGCACTGGTGTTGGCTTGAAGATTTGGTCATGTTGATTGGACTCGAGGGATCACCGCCGTCAGCTTGATTTCGATGTTTATCGGTAATCCCTTTTTGTGCATTATATTTGATATTTGCACATGTTAATATATGAATCAGGCGTGATCGTCCGACCCAGGTCAGATCTGTATACTGTGTTATTTCCGCTGCGTTGTGGATTTGGCGTAGGGGGACGGAAACCCAACAGACCTGGGGTGGCCAAGGTGGAAGGTCTTCCTGGAGGCCGACCTGGGGGTGGTCGAGGTAGAGGTCTTGCCATAGTCTCGTCTTGGAAAGTCCATAAAATTGTTAAAAGGGGCCGAAATAACAATCATAATTGAGGAGTAATAATAATAATAATAATAATAATAATAATAATAATAATAATAATAATAATGAAGGAGCGAGAAACATACTGTAGTGTGTGAATTATGAATGTGTCAAACGGAATACGAATCCTGATATTTATAGACAAATGTTATGGGGCTAGTCCGATGGGTAAAGAGGGGCCTCTTCCACACTTTTTTGACACCACGAGTTCTTATCATAGGGGTATAAGATCTAACTAGATCTTATCAAATGGACCCCAAGTTCTTATCTAGAGGGTATGCAATCTAGTCACATCACATCAAATCCCACCAGCCTTTGATTTATTGTGACAGTTACCCGTGACTTAAAAATGCGACAGTGATGATAACTCATACTTTAATAGTATGATGATGATATTCACTGCTAATGATAATGATGACAATCAACGCCCTCAATACAAAGGAATCATATGTCACCCTATCGTGACCCTAGAAAAGAGGCTGGCTCTATATCTCTGTAGCTCCGTTATTTTCGGAGGTTGGCCTGAGCTCTACCTTGTGCGGCTGGATCCTTTCCAGGTCTCCTCCACCTGAGCTCCAGATCATCCCCGATAGATCCTTTCGCCAGTTTTTGGCCTCGATTAATCTATTGTGCCTCAACTGGTCAACTCTTGTCATGGCCAGGTATTATAGACCATGTCTTCCAAGTGGCCAGGTCTTCCCGATCCCAGGTCTTGCCAGCGGTGGTCTAGCAGTCCAGGGCTTCTCTTCCCGAGGGTAGGTCTTGCCAGGGCTGGTCTAACAGACCAAGACTTGTCTTCCCGAGGCTAGGTCTTGCCAGGGCTGGTATAGCAGACCAAGACTTGTCGTCTCGAGGCTAGGTCTTGCCAGGGATGGTCTAGCAGAGCACTACTTGTCTTCCTGAGGCCAGGTTTTGACAGAGCTATACTTTTGTTTGGGTGTCACAAGTATCCCCCTCCTAGTAGAGCTAGTGTAAAGTTGTCTTGATTAATCAGGTACTTTGGCAAGACCTGAGTTGCTTAATGCCGATAAACCAAAGGTGAGTCAATTGCCAGGGTTCTTATTCGTAATGCCTCGTGATCTCCAACCAACAATGAGGAATGTCCTTGGCTTAAGGGTTCAAGCCGAGTGGGGAAGGCTGAGCTTTTGGGACGACATGGAGAGGCCAGCCATGATGAGGAAGGGGCGTGGTAGGTTGACTTCTTGTAGTCCGCTTATATAGTGTATGCTAGCTTTGACCTCTCACCCATGTGTAAAAGCCCCAAAATAATTGTGTAGAATTTATGTTGCACGTGGATGACCCGTTGTTCCAATAAATAATTCTATGGAATTAGCTGGTCAGGGCTTACCCGCCTCCATAGGAATGATACAACAATTTGATTGGGACAGGGCTGACTTGCACGATATGTTTCAAATTCGTGCCAGGACCTCATACACCTTGGCTTTATATGTGACAAAGCTTCATACACCTGGGCTTAATGGTGCCAAGACCTCATATATTTGGGCTTAATAATGCGAGGACTCGGGCTTGTCTGGGCTTACAATCTGCCAGGGACTCCGCTATCTCGGCTTTTATAGGTGCCAGGACTCGGGCTTGTCCGGGCTTACAATTTGCCATGGCCTAGGTGCCAAGACTCGGGCTTGTCTGGGCTTACAATATGCCAGAGCCTACGCTATCTGGGCTTCTATAGGTTCAGGACTCGGTCTGTAAGGCCCGACTCCTATTCTCGATATTAGTGCATTTATCATTATCATTAGTGTATACATTTATAAAAAAAGGGAAATTCTCTTTACATGCTTCATTATTATAGCATAATGTCAATAAAATTTTTCCACATAATCCCCCATATAGTCGATTTCCATTACGACGCCATACACATATGTATACATTTGATAAGGCACTATACGTGTTCTCAGTTCATTACGCAATTTACTCTCAATTTAATTGCATGCCACACTCAAATGAAAAGAGAAACATCAAGATACTTATACAACCCATATACACATATCAACATACTCACAGACGAGCATTGGCAAATAAATGTGTCACATTACTTTATACTGATGCTGGTACCTCGCTCCTAGGAGCATCCTCATGCACCAGTCTGAACTCATTTCCTCAATCAGTATCATACATGTTCTAACTGTTTTAACATAAACAACCACCCCAAATGGGTGAGCATACTCTATCACAATAATCATACTCATAACAATGCATAAAGATCATAATGTCACAATTTAAGATTATTAAAAATCTATAAAAATGTACTCATTGTACAGTGCCGAATCTGTATAGCTCCCGTGAACTATTCATGTTCCAATCTCACACACTTTCATAATATCAAGTCCAGTATCGTTACTCAAAACATGATACTCATCAACACAATAAATTCAATACAATCAAAATCTATCATTTATGCTTAATAGTAAATAATTTTATAGCGCGACCAACCATGCCTGTTAATCTATCTCATTCTCGATAACTTCTCACATCAATCATGCCCAAGGCATCAATACTCAACTCGCATTTCGGATCACATATATCCACTATATCGCATATTTGCACATATTCATTCCTTTACTCGTATACTTGGATCACGTATAATTACGTATCCACCATACCATATATGTCATACTCAACACGTATATTCATTTATTATATTCAATCATTACATTAACAATATGTGAATGTTCATAGTATATATCTGCCCGTACGTTACTACGTACCTTAAAGTTGACACATGATGTAGGCGTTCTTGACAATCGAAGGCTCGTACTATATCTATATTGAATATTAATTCAATATCAATATGGCAACAATAACCTTCATGATATCATTTACCATAGAGACTCGTCATGCCTCCTACCATTCTCAGTTACAATTTATCGTACCCCATATAATACTCAATCATCCCATTTATCATTCACCAATACGAGTTATCAATTAACTCAAGCATGTATCACATATTTATCTAAGGTTCAATTCGTGCAACCTTATAATGTTAATCAAAGTTTCCTTAGAATATTAAAATTACCAGGAAATCAAACACCAGTCACCATATCCCAAAATTCCCCAGAAAATAATAAGTTTTCCAGAATTTGCACGTGTCGATCGATCGCCTTCAGCCCGCGATCGATCGCTCACAATTTTTTTTTTTTAAATAATCGCCGCGATCGATTGCTACCAAACCAGCGATCGATCGCTGGCCCTCAAAAATTGTTGCCAAGCTACGTCCCTCCATGATCGATAGCTGCCTTGCCCGCGATCGATCGCGACATTATTTATCTTCCAGAAAATTGGTTTCAGCTCTCACGATCGATCGCGACACCCCTGCAAACACAATAATCCACATTTTCCAAGCATAAATCGAACCCAACATGCTCCACACCTCATAACCCACTAACATCTTATCAATACACAATAAAAACACTTCATTCCTCACTATTACAACTCAAATCAAATCTACACCCTAAACCACAATTTCACCACCAATAACCCAACACCATAACCAAAATAATTCACTACATAAGAGCAACAAGAAACAAGAAGCATTAATCAACCACTAACCTTGCAATAAACCAAGTTGAATTAAGAATCAAAATCTTCCTTTGTGGAAATAAGGGAGAAGGCGATAAGAGTGAAGAGGAGTGGAGATGGGTTGTGATTTTTTTGAAAGGGTTTGGGGATAATATGATCCACAATTGCCATTTAGTCCTAACCAAAATCACTAATTAAACAATATTCAATTTCAATAATCATCTTGCTAATTCAAAATCATAATTACCTCAGTTATTTCAAACAATTCTTCATAACCATAAATCAATTCAATAATTATGACTCAATTATAAAATCCAACCACACTTGATTTATCGCAAAATTGAGCCAATGCAAGACGATGTTCATTCCTGATTATCTTTTCATTATCGCTTTAAACCCCATTTAATTAAGGTCATTATTTTCAGGATTTTCAGGCATCACAATTCTCCCATACTAATAAAATTTCGTTCTCGAAATTTAAACGTACACACTTATCAAAAGTAAATTCGATATTCCATCGAAGATCTCTTACTAGACAACATGCAAGTTCGACTCAGAGTCTGAACAAGACGTTCATCATATGAAATATTCGACCCTCAAAGTTTCGGAACATGCAACAATACAAACTATACTATGTTTCAACATTATCATTTCATGATACCAACACTCCGTTCATTAATATTCATTGGATTTTGATGTTATACAGAGTTCTTAAACTCACACATCACGTATACATGTTCATAGACAACATTAATCCCCTTATTCACATCAAGCACATATAATCATGTATTTCAGTTACGTGTAGGTTGTAATCAATTTGTGATCTATACAGTCCAATCTTTCTTACTTCCATTTCTTCAACATGATTACATTTCACAGTAATAATGATTCCTTACAACATCAATTTTAATTTCTCGTGCACTAAAATATCGTCCCATTATGCTTACTTTTTTTTCCGATCATTTACTCGTTCTCGTTTCTTATCATTGAAGTACAACCCATCTTCTCGGTTTACTATCAACATACAACCAATTCTCATGTGTTAACTCTGTAATCTCGCTTGGTTCTTAGTACGCATACCAGTACTCATACTAGGAATTTCCTTTCCAGATTCTCTATTAAATAATCATCATTATTTCAAACCTTAATCAGTATTAAGGCATCATTATCTTCCTCATTTGCGATTTGATAAAATGAACACATCGTCAACATTACTACTCATTTACTATTATCCGGTTATTATCTATCCTCTTAAGATTAGTATCAATACACTACCAATTATGAATTACATCTGGATCTTTACTCATCCATGAGTACATAGACATGTCATCCCGTTATTCTTTCGTGTTAGACACTCTATTTACCATATATACATCATCATCCAGTCAATATTTGGTATACTGACAACATTGTTCTCATTATCAATTCTACTATCCATTTCTGTCGGATTAGTATTTTCTTAAAAGCTCTATCACGTACACAATTAATGTACTCGGTGCATCAATTTCACCCTACAATTATTATCATGAAATTTCATTATTTTGCCCCACATATTTTCCTCCTTCTTACATCATAAAATAATCAACAATATTTCATATCACAGTTGATTCGTGCTAGGGAAATAACTATCTTAACTTACAATGTCATTTTCGTATAGAAATTAAATCTTTCTTCAAGTTCCATCTCATAACCAGTTATTCATTTACAACGATAAAATTCTTTCCTTGCAGATTAGTTCAATAATACCATAGCGATATTAACATTGCATAATTAATCTCATACCTTTGTAGATGCAATCATCAATAAAGTACATCATCATCATCATATCATCATGCTCATTACAGTACCCACATGCTCTAAAGCATCAATCTTTCCACATCTCATCACTCAGCTATCATCTGGGGTAAAATAAGTACTAGAAATAAACTCTTTATTACTTCTCATAATCACATACCTCATCAATTACGCGTTACTGATATTCATAACGTCTCCGTCATCGAATACAATATCCCAATGTCAAAGTTTCACGCATTCCTGTACACAATATGCTACCGCATACTATCACATATCTGTGTGATTAAATTCCACATAAGAAGCAATTTCATATCTCCACATAACCCATTTCAGTCATTAATTCAACAATGTTTATCATATTATTTCATGAATAGTCAATAATACCTCATAGTGTAGCATGCATTCATGAATTCTTATATATCAGTCTCATCACATAACATCATCTAACAAATATCTGATGCTAAGTCATTACTAGTACCATAATTAGTAATTACCACATGCCTATATCATGTTCATATGCATCTCAATTGCTAACCAAACTTCCAATCGTAATGATCATTAAATCATGAATGTCCCTCTTTCATACGTACTCACACAATACAATCATCATGTCATTCATCATGTTGAGTTTAGTACATCGTTAATCATTACATGATTTTATCATTAATATCATCATGCATCACAGAATAACACTATAACCTTACACCGATCCGTGACATTCACGATAATTTCACGTCAACTCGTGACGTTTCATGATGATCACATGTCCACACATGACATTCATAGTGATCACATGTCATCCTGTGACGTTCCACATCATCTTTTGACATACTCATTAACATACTCATTAGTCTCATATCGGCATGTTTATATTTTGCTTAGTACACAAAGCTAGCATGCTTTCATAGAAATAAACTTATCACTACAACTATCATTCCTCAACCATTATCTCATTAAAAAATACCGTAGATATAGTGGTTTTACCACCACGGTTACACCCCGCCCTGTATCATCACTTTAACCATAACAGATGAAGATAACAAGACTATGTTTCACTTCAATTTCATTCTCAACTTTTCTACATTATAATGATTCTCATAAATCAACATATTAAACCAACTGAAATGGTTTACCTCGATACCTCGTCCTCCTTGACCATTCCAACATCCTCTTGGGCGTAACTCGCATGTACCCAAGGAACAAACATATATTGTGTATAACACAACTTTCATTGCCATTTGCAACCAACACATCATCAATACACATCCATAACATAATAGCGGCACATTAATATTCATTGCTAACACAATAGCAATACAATAATACTCATAGCACTACGGCGGTACATAATACTCATCGCCCAACAGCGCTACACAATTTGACCCCTCGCTCGTGTAACAACGGCCATTATTCCATTTCACAATACACATCGTCTCGTGTAACAGCGGCAAGTGTTCCATTAAGATAGCACTTTGCTCCGCAGGCTCAAGCGGTGACTCTCATGTACGTGGCACTTTGCCCCTTAGGCTCAAGAGGTGACCCCATACATGTATCACTTTGTCCATTGGACTCAAGAGGTGTCTCACATCCCATACCATCTCATCGATACCCCAATATATCAAATCAAATATTAATGCATGCGTATAACTTCACGTATACCTGTATTCTTTTATTCACAACGTACTCATACTCGATCATCATATCATCTATTGTCATCAACCAACAACGCAATATTGTCCACATTTCATGTTATCAGACATCATATCCTTCCATTAGCAACAATATCAAATCATTATTAATACGGACTACTGCCTGCATGACATATTGTTTGTTGTTCAACTATCAATACTAAACTCAATTAGTATATTATATCATTATCGCTAATTTAATGAAACATCATTACCACCACACATGCAATCAATGATATACTATTTAAATAGGTACCCACTTATTGTAATCCTCAAACAATACCAATTCAGTGGGTATATTCATTGCTATCACCGATTATAGCTCAATATCACAGTTTCTCGTATTCCATACGATCCTGTAACCACAATGGTTAGCAATAACATAATTCTCCATTGCTTCATACCATAAAATACACATAGAAGCATATAATTATCGCACCACACAAGCGCAAAACTACAATCATGTAAAATAACGTGTTATTCAGTTTTTTCGACACATCTCTTGGCCCTTAAACTAGGGGTGAGCAAAACATCGGTTAAACCGAATTAACAGATCGAACCGAATTAATTCAAAAATTTGGTTCGGTTAATTCGGTTTTGATTTTTTAAAACATCGGTTAATTCAGTTTGGTTTAGGTTTTCATTTTAAAAATATCGGTTAACCAAATTAACCGATTTATTTAGTTTTTTAAAATATTTTTTAAAAAAGTAACTATTTTTAAAATTTTTAAAATCAAATTATCTTATTTTTTAATTTTTTTATATTTTTTAAAAAATATCGGTAACTTCGGTTACCGACCGGTTATTTCGGTTTTTAATAAATAATTTGATCGGTTCGGTTTGGTAAAAATAAAAATCGATTAATTCAATTTCAATCTATTCGGTTCGGTCGGTTCGGTTATAACCGAATGCACACCCCTACCTTAAACAACCCAAAGAGCTAAAACCTGGCTCTGATACCACTAATGTAAGGCCCCGAATGCTATTCTCGATATTAGTGCATTTATCAGTATCATTAGTGTATACATTTATATATAAAAAAGGAAATTCTCTTTACATGCTTCGTAATAGCATAACGTCTATAAAAATTTCAACATAATCCCCATATACTCGATTTCCATTACGACGCCACACATATGTATACACTTGATAAGACACTAAACGTGTTCTCAGTTCATTATGCAATTTACTCTCAATTTAATTGCATGCCACACTCAAATAAAAAGAGAAACATCAAGATACTTATACAACCCATATACACATATCAACATACTCACAGACGAGCATTGACAAATAAATGAGTATCTACTTGTATACTTTATACCGATGCTGGTACCTCGCTTCTAGGAGCATCCTCATGCACCAGTCTGAACTCCTCAATCAGTGTCATATATGTTCTACCTGTTTCAACAGAAACAACCCGTCCTCCAAATGGGGGGAGCATACTCTATCACAATAATCATACTCATAACAATGCATAAAGATTATAATGTCACAATTTAAGATTATTAAAAATCTATAAAAATGTACTCACTGTACAATGCTGAATCTGTATAGCTCCCGTGAACTGTTCATGTTCCAATCTCACACACTTTCATAATATCAAGTCCAGTATCTTTACTCAAAACATGATACTCATCAACAGGATAAATTCAATACAATCAAAATCTATCATTTATTCTTAATCATAAATAATTTTATAGCGCGGTCAAACATGCCTGTTAATCTATCTCATTCTCGATAACTTCTCACATCAATCATGCCCAAGGCATCGATACTCAACTCGCATTTTCGGATCGCATACAACTACGTATCCGCTATATCGCATATTTGCACATATTCATTCCTTTACTCGTATACTTGGATCACGTACAATTACGTATCCACCATACCATATATGTCATACTCAACACGTATATTCATTTCTTATAGTTAACAATATGTGAATGTAAGAATATGTATTTACTTCATAGTATATACCTGCTGGTATGTCACTACGTACCTTAAAGCCAACAAATGATGTAGGCGTTCTTGGCAATCGTAGGCTCGTACTGTATCTGTATTGAATATCAATTCAATATCATTATCACAACAATAACCTTCATGATATCATTTATCATAGAGACTTGTCATGCCTCTTGCCATTCACAGTTACGATTTATCGTACACCCATATAATATTCAATCATCACATTTATCATTCAAAAACAAGTGTTATCAATTAACTCAAGCATGTATTATCATGACCCGACATTTTACATGATCATGCATACGCATCATGACATATATTTTATGTGCATTGGAAATCATAAAGCTTGTGAATAGAATAAAGTTGAAAAGAATAATAATAATAATCATAATAATAATAATATATACTGAGTAAATATAAGAAATAAAATGAATAGATTTGAATAGAGTGCAATCTAGTGAATAATTTTTAATATCTATATTGAATAAAGTTTAAGAAATAATGAATAGATTTCCAAATAAGTGAATATATTTTAGTAAGTTAACTTTTGTGTTGCATGACTTGTATTTTGAAAGAAAGTTGTACCTTATGTAGTGTAAGTTGTACCTTGAATTGGAAAAATGTAATTGGAAAAGGATGAGTCATATCTTAACACCTCCAAATTTGTCAGCTTGGTATATTAGCTTCTTAAAACTTGTGCCCACTTAGTTATCGAGAATTTTTCATGGAAAATGAAGAAAATAAAAATATAAGATATAGTCATAGTAATAACTTTAGTTACACTTTCAAGAAAAATAACAATTGTTTCCTTGTTTTGGACAAGAACAGCACAAGACTAAAGGCAGGTAAAATATCTTACATACATATTTCTTCATAAATCACGCTATAAACTCATGAAACAATTTTAAATTGGTACAACTGTGCAAAGAAATACTAGTTGGTATATAGTTACATGTTTATCTTTGTTTATTGATAAGAGAGTAAAGAATCGTACATTTATTTAAAGAAACTTGACATGAGGATTTAAATAAGTTTTTATTTTAAAACACATAATATGATAGTGAATTGTGATATTGTGAAAGAACCAAACAAGAAACATAAGATGTAATTAGAAGTAAGAATTAGGGATTCCATATATGTGAGCTTAAGTAGTTGAATATAAATTACATGATTTAGTGTTAGATTCGATAATATGAAATGATAATTCATGATGAGTTGAGTAGAGAATCAAATTCAAAATAGAAAGAATAAGAGGGCTTAACTGAATTTTAAGTGATGAAATTCAAGTTAATTATGATGATAATGATGTAATGAAATCTTTGTACTTAAAGATTTTCAATTAACTAAAGAACAGATTATGGATATCCTTAGATTTTAAGTTGGAAGCTTTAGGGATAATGATTCCTTACAAAACAAAATATTAAAGAGCTGGAGAATATTATTGTGTGAGAATATATAATATTCAACATATGATATTGAACTTGGTTGTGCATTTGAAATGCACTGATAGGTTCTACTTTTGATAACGGCACCGGTAAGGCGAATTAAGCAATTCCTACGAGATAGGACAATCGATGGTGAGTATATCCTTATAACTTGGCATTTAATTATATATGAGTATGTGATTTGTGTTATATAAGTACCTTGAATTGGTGAATGAATTGCAATGAATGCAATATGATGTGCAAGAACTAAACTGAGTTCTGAAATGTACATGTTGAGACGTGATGTTATACGTTCTATATGATGTTATTTACCCTATGATTTGATGTTATGCATATGATTATGACATGTGCATTCATAAGAGACTAAAGAACTCTGTTATGGTCACTAATGACCTTGAACCATGTGTTATTGCATTCTGAGTACGGTCAGAATTACAGAATCAAAGAATATCGATCCCGAGTTAATTGAGAACTCAAAAGGGGATCTACAGAGTGCCATGGCCATATCGTGATCACGGATTTTTCTTGATATTAGTTGGTGCATAACAGAATAACAATATGAACATACATGTGCATCATTTCATTTTATACGACTCATGTGAATTGGTGTACAGATTATGATGAATCATGTGATTATATTCATGTGCTTATGTGTATATGAATTATATGCTTATGTGATGTTAAATACTATGTTATTTGAATATGCTCATTGAGAATGCAACTTACCCAAACACAAATATTGATTTTTCAGTTGCTGTAGATAAAAGTTGATTCTACAAGGTGTTTCTGCATAGGTTGGAAGTATGGATCCAAGGTCGGCTGGCTGACTCTAGTCCTTCTCCTCAGCTCATCATTTGCATATACTGTATAGGTTTTTGGTTGGGTTGTGAGGGGTACTGTAGGGTCTTCCTACCTTAACATCATTTTAAACACATATTATGGACTAAATATGCATTAATAACATCTTAGGGTTCCGGTTGTAGCTTAGAGATAATAGAAATACAGGCCAAAAATAAAATTTCAAAAGCTAATTAATTACATTCTCAATAATGAATGTTATAGCTATAGATTTACACTACTCCTAGAGTAGAGACTATCAAAATCCTGTATCCTATATTCATCTTGCTCCTTTTAGCTCACTGCCTCAACCCGACCCTAGGCCCTTCGGTCCAAAAGTGTACCTACAGGAACAACCCATCATGAGCATGTACATCATTACTTAACATCATAAGGTGATGGCATATAAATAATTGTATGAAAATAATCGTAACGTATACTTCCTGGTTAATCGTATTAACACACTTAGTTGTCCCTGTTTCATAGTCATGCATATGTGCATCTTACCCTATCGTATGTCATCTTACCATATCATAATTATCGTGTGGCATCTTACCACGTGGGCATCTTACCCTATCGTATGGCATCTTACCATATCATAAACATCGTATCATTATATACACATCATATAAACATCATCATCTTATAGACATCATCATCTTATCATAATCGTCATCGTAAACGTCATATCATCTTCGTTTATCATAACATCATCATCATAACTTACTTATCATAATCATCATCATAAATATCATAAATACTTGTGCAATCATTGCATAATCATAGTATAGAAGTATGATTTACCGTCCGATGCCCGTACGTTTGTTACATACCTTAATTTCCAAAAGTGGAGAAATTGGAGAGCTTTATCTCCTTGAGGTTGTGGGTACCTGGGATGGTTCTACACAACCATACAAATCAATATTAGAAGCTAAACAATAGCCAAATACAAAAAATTCAACAAAAATCATCATTTTTCACTTTTTAAACAGCGGCGATCGATCGCTACACGAGGCGATCGATCGCCTCACTTTTGCCTTGCGGCGATCGATCGCTTAATATGTGGCGATCGATCGCCTGTAGCGATTTTTGCTACTGGATTTCGGCGATCGATCGCCTGATTCAGGGCGATCGATCGCCACCTGTTGGTGCGCGATTTCTCACCATTTTTGTGCATTTTTCAAAGCTCCATCTCATACCATTCAAACCCAAACTTTCCTACAACATCAACATCATCATAACCCACTAAAACCCACATAAAACACTTCAAAAATTATACCCCAACAACATACAACACATACACAAAATAAACCCATATAAATCACTTCAAAATCATCTCATTTCAAATCCAAACTTCATAAAAACTTTAGGAAGGGTTCCATACCTCTTGAAGACTCCAAATCTTAACCAAGATCTCAAAAACAAAGGTTTTGTGGAGCTTCCTCCTTCCTCCTTTGAAGGACTTCGAAAATGGGGAAAATGGTAGGGTTTGGGAGTGATTTGGGGATTTAGAGGGGAAAGGTAAAGTGGATAAAGTGTGGTGGGTAAATGGGTGTAGTGGGGGTAAATGGGTTAACAAAAATTGTACCCCATCAATTAACATGGTGTATAAAATACCCCAACATGGTATTTTAAAAGCATTTACAAAAAAATGCATTAAACTTCCACTAAAATCATGCTTTCCTCATAATTGCCAATCAATACAATTAAATCATGTTAATACTTCATTACCCATCACATAATTAATTACCATGATAAATAATCACATAACCATCATTAATGCCCAATTGCATATAGTTAATTTCTAGGCATCACATTACTCCCCTACTTATAAGATTTCGTCCTCGAAATCGCATGCACTTACCCAAAATGAAACTAAACATAAATCATACCAGAAAATAGTTCCGGGCAATGCTGCATCATATGCCGTTCCGTCTCCCACGTAGCCTCCTCGACACCCCGGCGATCCCACTGAACTTTGACCATCGGTATAACTTTGCTTCGTAATCTGCGATCCTCACGATCCAGAATTCTGACAGGTCGTTCTACGTAGGATACATCTGAGTCCAACTGCACTTCAGTAGGCTGTAATACATGAGACGGGTCTGGCTCATACTTCCGCAACATAGAAACGTGAAAAACATTATGAATCCCAGATAAAGACGGCGGTAGAGCCAAACGGTAAGCCAATGTACCAATACGCTGTAATACCTTATATGGTCCGACATACCTCGGAGACAACTTCCCCCGCATACCAAAACGAACTACACCCCTGAAGGGTGAGATTTTCAAGAAGACCTTGTCTCCTACTTGGAATTCTATCGGCCGCCGTCGCTTATTGGCATAGGCTGCTTGCCTATCCTGAGCCGCTTTCATCTTTTGGCGTATCATCTTAATCTTTTCTTCCATATCCTTAATCATATCCGGTCCTCCGACCGCTTTACTAGTCAAGTCCTCCCAATACAGCGGTGACCTACATCGTCATCCGTAAAGAGCTTCAAAAGGGGCCATTTGAATGCTCGCCTGATAGCTGTTATTATAGGAGAACTCCACCAATGGCACCGCATCCTGCCATGGAGTATCAAACTCCAAAACACATGCCCTCAACATGTCTTTGAGCGTCGGAATGGTACGCTCTGTCTGGCCATATGTCTGAGGGTGATAAGTTGTACTCAGTCTCACTTCTGTGCCCAAAGCTGTCTGGAGACCCTCCCAGAAATGAGAAGTAAACCTTGGGTCCCTGTCAGACACAATCGAGACTGGAACTCCATGCAACCTCACTACATCCCGTACATATAATCGAGCCATCTTTAGGTATGAAAAAGTCATACAGTAAGGGATGAAATGAGCCACCTTCGTCAGCCTATCCACGATCACCCAGATTGCATCAAATCCAGAGGCCGTCCTTGGCAAGTGGGTCACGAAGTCCATAGATATGTGCTCCCACTTCCACTTAGGTACTTCCAAGCTCTTCAGCTCGCCACCAGGCCTCTGTCTTTCTGCCTTTACCTGTTGGCAGATCAAACATCTTTTAACAAAAGCGATCACATCACGCTTCATGCGTCTCCACCAGAATTGACCACTTAGGTCCTTATACATCTTTCTTCCTCCTGGGTGAACACTGAACCGGCTCCCGTGAGCTCGCTCCAATATTCCTCTACGCAACTCCGGCGTACATGGAACTACCCATCGGTCACCAAGTCTCAGAGAACCATCCTCAGCCACTCTAAACATTGATGGCTGTCCTCGAAGTACTATCGATGACCATCTCTGAACCTCATCATCCGACCTCTGGGCTTTCCTGATAGCCTCAAATATGTCTGGCTCAGCCAATAGGGTCGACACTCGCACTGGCGACGTGTCCACATTGAAATCATAGCCCAGATGGCAATAAGAAGTCATCATAGCTGATAAACACATAGCGTCCTCAGCAGTACTCTTCACCTTCCGACTTAGGGTGTCTGCTATCAAATTTGCTTTACCAGGATGGTACTCAATTTCACAATCATAATCCTTGAGTAAATACATCCACCTCCTTTGGCGCATATTCAATTCAGCCTGTGTGAATAGAAACTTCAGGCTCTTATGGTCCGTAAAGATGGTAAATGAAGTACCATATAGATAATGTCGCCAAATCTTCAAGGCGAAAATGATAGCCGCCAGTTCCAAGTCATGAACTGGGTATCTGGTCTCATGAGGCTTCAACTGCCTCGAAGCATAAGCCACCACATGCTTATCTTGCATCAACACACAACCCAAACCTTGCAGTGATGCGTCTGTGTACAAGACAAATCTCTTATTCTCAGAAGGAATCACCAATATAGGTGCCGTAGTCAAACGACGCTTCAGTTCTTGGAAGCTTTCCTCACAAGCTTCGGACCAATAGAACCACACTCCTTTCTGAGTCAGCTGTGTCAGGGGTTTGGCAATCTTCGAGAAACCCTTGACGAAACGTCGATAATATCCTGCCAAACCGAGAAAGCTCCGTATCTCGGGTACAGAAGTGGGTGCAGCCCACTCCATCACAGCTTCAATCTTCCTGGGATCCACAGATATCCCGCTGCTAGATATAACGTGACCCAAGAACACTACACTGCTCAACCAGAACTCACACTTGCTAAGCTTTGCATATAACTGATGATCCCTAAGGATCTGGAGTACTGTTCTCAAGTGCTTCACGTGTTCCTCTTCAGTCCGGGAGTAGATGAGTATATCGTCAATGAAAACTATGACGAACTGATCCAAATATGGCTGGAACACCATGTTCATCAAACTCATGAAAACAGCTGGGGCATTCGTCACCCCAAAAGGCATGACTAGGAATTCATAGTGCCCATATCTAGTCCTGAAAGCTGTCTTCTGGACATAATCTTCCCTTACTCGAATCTGATGGTACCCCGACCTCAGATCGATCTTACTGTAGAGCCTCGTACCCTGTAACTGGTCAAACAAATCATCGATCCTCGGGAGTGGATACTTGTTCTTCACTGTAGCTTTGTTCAGTTGTCTGTAATCGATGCACAGCCACATCGAACCATCTTTATTCTTGACAAATAGGACTGGTGCACCCAGGGCGATACGCTAGGGCGTATATAGCCCTTGTCAAGGAGCTCTTGCAACTGAATCTTTAACTCCCTTAGCTCCGCTGGTGCCATCCTATATGGGGCACGAGAAATGACAGACGTCCCCGGTAGTAACTCAATTCCAAATTTGACCTCTCTCGTCGGTGGAAATTTGGGAATCTCTTCCGGAAAGACATCAGGAAACTCCGCCACTACGGGCACATCCTCAACCTTTAATTCTTTCCTCTTTTCAGTAACATCAACAGCATATATGAGATATCCCATATGACCTCGTTCCAACAACTGTGTCATCTTGACAGCAGATATCAATGGGATCTTAGAACGAGAACCATCCCCATAGAATGTCCACTGGACTCCCATATCAGACCTGAATCGGACAGTCCTCTGCCTGCAGTTCACAAATGCCTGATACCTGTTCAGAACATCAATGCCCACAATGCAGTCAAAGTCTGACATTCCCAGAACAATCAAATCTGACCTTAGCTTGTTATCCTCAAAATAAATGAGGCCATCATAGACAATCCGATCAGTAATCAAACTTATTCCAGCGGGTGTCGAGACTACAAGAGGCGTGGGCGACAGAGAAGTGCATATGTGGTGCTTTTCCACAAAACTTGTCGACACGAAAAAGTGTGACGCACCTGTGTCGATCAAAATAAAAGCAGGGTGCGTAAATAAAAGACACGTACCAGCTATAACCTCCTCCGGAGCCGCTGTAGCCTGCTCCCTCGTCAAAGCATAAACCTGCCCCTGCGGTGGCCCCATGGGCTGACCTCCAAACTGCCTCGGTGCAAAAGGTGGTCTGTGCTGTACTGCTCTGTCTGCAGGCCTCCCCGCAGAGTTCTGTTGTCCCTCTCGGTTGGGACATTGCCGAGCAAAGTGGCCCTTGTTGCCACAAACATAGCATCACACGCAATCTTTTGTCAGATGGGGTTGCCCACAAATAGAGCACAGGACCTTCCCAAATCTGCCTCCTTGAGGCTGTCCTCTTCCTGACGGGGCGTCATCCCTACGGTTTCCTTTCCAACGATTGTTGAGCCTCTTACCATTGAACCTTGACGCCGATGTGTTTCCCCTTGGCTTGAACTGATCACCCCTTGGCTTCAAATTATCAGAAGTGGATTTCTGAGGGGGTGCTGGAGGTGGTACGGTATCAGGGTATGCACCAACTCCCAGTTCGGCAAGCTCAGCCCGTGAAAGTGCATCATCAAAGCAAGTAGGGCCATAAGTGATCACCCTATCATACAGTTCCGGCCTCAAGCCTTTCATGAAGTTCATCATCTTTGCTTGAGTACTTGTAGCGATATGAGGCACATATCTGAGCAAGGAACATTATTGAAGAGCATAATCTGACACCGGCATGTTACCTTGCTTGAGGTTAGTAAACTCGTCTTCCTTAGCCTGTCGTGCAGCAGCCGAAAAATAGCGGGTCAGAAACCGAGTTCTGAACAGCTTCCAATTAACTTCATGACCTTGAGCCTCTTGCTCTACTAATGTGGTCTTCCACCACATCAGCGCCTTCTTGGCCAATTGGAACTCCGCTAGTCTTATCCAGGCCGTCTTAGCACAAGGAGCTGCCACAAATATTTGCTCTATTCTTTCCAACCACTCTTCTGCCTGTTCCCCTGTCTCAGTTCCTTCGAATGTCGGGTGTCGGTATGCAAGAAATTGAGTCAAGCTCAGTTCCCCAGGCAACAACTGTTGTTCAGACGGTTCTTCGCCAAAAGCTGGCGGGGGTAGGGGATTCGTACGTCCAGCACTTGCATTAACACTTACTGCATCTCCTACTTCCACATTTGCTGCCATGCTGCAAGACAAGGGTTAACAACCATACCCAAAAGCAGTTCATATAATACATCGTTAGATAATCAAACATGTTAGTGTAACATCATATACTTCATATGCAACTTATGCACATAACATGTTTAAAAAGAATCACCTAGCCAGCTCATTGCTAAGGCTACCCTTCACTCATGCCCGGGTTATCTAACCACTGCTCTGATACCACTAATGTAGGATCTTCCTACCTTAACATCATTTTAAACACATATTATGGACTAAACATGCATTAATAACATCTTAGGGTTCCGGTTGTAGCTTAGAGCTAATAGAAATACAGGCCAAAAATAAAATTTCAAAAGCTAATTAATAACATTCTCAATAATGAATGTTATAGCTATAGATTTACACTACTCCTAGAGTAGAGACTATCAAAATCCTGTATCATATATTCATCTTGCTCCTTTTAGCTCACTGCCTCAACCCGACCCTAGGCCCTTCGGTCCAAAAGTGTACCTACAGGAACAACCCATCATGAGCATGTACATCATTACTTAACATCATAAGGTGATGGCATATAAATAATTGCATGAAAATAATCGTAACGTATACTTCCTGGTTAATCGTATTAACACACTTAGTTGTCCCTGTTTCATAGTCATGCATATGAGCATCTTACCCTATCGTATGGCATCTTACCATATCATAATTATCGTGTGGCATCTTACCACGTGGGCATCTTACCCTATCGTATGGCATCTTACCATATCATAAACATCGTGTGGCATCTTACCACGTGGGCATCTTACCCTATCGTATGTCATCTTACCATATCATAAACATCGTATCATTATATACACATCATATAAACATCATCATCTTATAGACATCATCATCTTATCATAATCGTCATCGTAAACGTCATATCATCTTCGTTTATCATAACATCATCATCATAACTTACTTATCATAATCATCATCATAAATATCATAAATACTTGTGCAATCATTGCATAATCATAGTATAGAAGTATGATTTACCGTCCGATGCCCGTACGTTTCTTACGTACCTTAATTTCCAAAAGTGGAGAAATTGGAGAGCTTTATCTCCTTGAGGTTGTGGGTACCTGGGATGGTTCTACACAACCATACAAATCAATATTAGAAGCTAAACAATAGCCAAATACAAAAAATTCAACAAAAATCATCATTTTTCACTTTTTAAACAGCGGCGATCACACGAGGCGATCGATCGCCTCACTTTTGCCTTGCGGCGATCGATCGCTTAATATGTGGCGATCGATCGCCTGTAGCGATTTTTGCTACTGGCCTTCGGCGATCGATCGCCTGATTCAGGGCGATCGATCGCCACCTGTTGGTGCGCGATTTCTCACCATTTTTGTGCATTTTTCAAAGCTCCATCTCATACCATTCAAACCCAAACTTTCTTACAACATCAACATCATCATAACCCACTAAAACCCACATAAAACACTTCAAAAATTATACCCCAACAACATACAACACATACACAAAATAAACCCATATAAATCACTTCAAAATCATCCCATTTCAAATCCAAACTTCATAAAAACTTTAGGAAGGGTTCCATACCTCTTGAAGACTCCAAATCTTAACCAAGATCTCAAAAACAAAGGTTTTGTGGAGCTTCCTCCTTTCTCCTTTGAAGGACTTCGAAAATGGGGAAAATGGTAGGGTTTGGGAGTGATTTGGGGATTTAGAGGGGAAAGGTAAAGTGGATAAAGTGTGGTGGGTAAATGGGTGTAGTGGGGGTAAATGGGTTAACAAAAATTCTACCCCATCAATTAACATGGTATATAAAATACCCCAACATGGTATTTTAAAAGCATTTACAAAAAAATGCATTAAACTTCCACTAAAATCATGTTTTCCTCATAATTGCCAATCAATACAATTAAATCATGTTAATACTTCATTACCCATCACATAATTAATTACCATGATAAATAATCACATAACCATCATTAATGCCCAAATTGCATATAATTAATTTCTGGGCATCACATTACTCCCCTACTTATAAGATTTCGTCCTCGAAATCGAATGCACTTACCCAAAATGAAACTAAACATAAATCATACCGGAAAATAGTTTCGGGTAATGCTGCATCATATGCCGTTCCGTCTCCCACGTAGCCTCCTCGACACCCCGGCGATCCCACTGAACTTTGACCATCGGTATAACTTTGCTTCGTAATCTGCGATCCTCACGATCCAGAATTCTGATAGGTCGTTCTACGTAGGATACATCTGAGTCCAACTGCACTTCAGTAGGCTGTAATACATGAGACGGGTCTTGCTCATACTTCCGCAACATAGAAACGTGAAAAACATCATGAATCCCAGATAAAGACGGCGGTAGAGCCAAACGATAAGCCAATGTACCAATACGCTGTAATACCTCATACGGCCCGACATACCTCGGAGATAACTTCCCCCGCATACCAAAACGAACTACACCCCTGAAGGGTGAGATTTTCAAGAAGACCTTGTCTCCTACTTGGAATTCTAGCGGCCGCCGTCGCTTATTGGCATAGGCTGCTTGCCTATCCTGAGCCGCTTTCATCTTTTGGCGTATCATCTTAATCTTTTCTTCCATATCCTTAATCATATCCGGTCCTCCGACTGCTTTACTAGTCAAGTCCTCGCAATACAGCGGTGACCTACATCGTCGTCCGTAAAGATCTTCAAAAGGGGCCATTTGAATGCTCGCCTGATAGCTGTTATTATAGGAGAACTCCACCAATGGCACTGCATCCTGCCATGGAGTATCAAACTCCAAAACACATGCCCTCAACATGTCTTCGAGCGTCTGAATGGTACGCTCTGTCTGGCCATCTGTCTGAGGGTGATAAGTTGTACTCAGTCTCACTTCTGTGCCCAAAGCTGTCTGGAGACCCTCCCAGAAATGAGAAGTAAACCTTGGGTCCCTGTCAGACACAATCGAGACTGGAACTCCATGCAACCTCACTACATCCCGTACATATAATTGGGCCATCTTTAGGTATGAAAAAGTCATACAGTAAGGGATGAAATGAGCCACCTTCGTCAGCCTATCCACGATCACCCAGATTGCATCAAATCTAGAGGCCGTCCTTGCCGTCGAGATCAATCACTACCAAATCAGCGATTGATCGCTACACTCTAAACCACAATTTCACCACCAATACCCCAACACCATAACAAAAATAATTCACTACATAAGAACAACAAGAAACAAGAAGCATTAATCGACCACTAACCTTGCAATCAACCAAGTTGAATTAAGAATCAAAATCTTCCTTCGGGGAAATAATGGAGAAGGCGATAAGAGTGAAGAGGAGGGGAGATGGGTTGTGATTTTGGGAGGTTTGAAAGGGTTTGGGGATAATATAATCCCCAATTGCCATTTAGTCTCTAAACTTTGGTCCCCCTTATGTTTAACCAAAATTATTAATTACACAATATTCAATTTCAATAACCATCTCGCTAATTCAAACTCATAATTACCTCAATTATTTCAAACAGTCATCATAACCATAAATCAATTCAATAATTATGAATCAATTATAAAATCCAACCACACTTGATTTATCGCAAAATTGAGCCAATGCAAGACGGTGCTCATTCCTGATTATCTTTTCATTATCGCTTTAAATCCCATTTAATTAAGTTCATTAGTTTTCAGGCATCACAGGCTTGTCTGGGCTTACAATCTGCCAGAGCCTCCGCTATCTGGGCTTAACCAATAATGGTGAATAAGCATGTTAGGACCTCGGCATGTCAATACCTCTAATAAAATATTCGAGCTGTTTGAATATGGTCTTACTGCGAGCTTGCATGACCGAGTTGGTGATCTTGTCTTGAAATAATGAAAAGATATCACTGCACAAAAATATATATTTGTGAAATTCAAATATAAGTTGGACATGAAGAACCGTAATTAAGGCATAACGACTGAACTCCAAAGTTGAGGCTGGTTGCTGAGGTCCAGCCGAGGAAGAGATGAGGCCCATGTGGCCGAGCTGAGGTCGGGGTGGCCAAGGCCGAGCTGGGGCCAAGGTTGCCGGGGTCGAGCTGTTGTCGAGGTTGGAGAGGCCGAGGGTGGCGAAGCTTAGCTGGGGCTGAGGTGAGGCCGAGGTCAAGCTAACGCGCAGATGAGGCCGAGGTTGCCGAAGACGAGCTAGGGCTGAGGTGAGACCGAGGTGGCAAAGGCCGAGCTGAGGCCGAGGTTGTCGAGGCCGAGGTGCTGCCGAGGCGGAGCTGGGGCCGAGGTTGGCTAGGCCGAGGTGGGGCCAAGGTTGCCATGGCTGAGTTGGGTCCAAGGTTAGGACAAGATGGCCGAGCTGAGCTGATGGCAGAGCCTAGCCAAGATCTTGAATCTTAAATGTGGCGTAACTCTAGCGCAAACAAGACACACATTTGTAGAATGTAAGTGACCCTGCCATAGAACAGAAAAAAGGTAAGACATAAGAACTCCGTAATAATATCTGGTTAAATGCATGATAGTTGCATAAGAGATTTAATACAAAGTATCCTAATTCAAATGATAACATCCTTAGCAAGTGAAGCTTGTCATGACAACACAATAGCTTGATAGATTAAAATAATTTGATCAAAATAGTGCTAAACTACGAGTGGCTTGGGCTTTGAAGTCTAATAGAGTCTAGCGATTGCAAAGTCATCCGTACTCAATAAAATCCCATCTTACTTTACTCTCATGGCTATGCAAATAAATAAGAACCACCCATATTATTTATGAGCTAGTATAGCTCAACATGAGTAATCCATATATCATATATTCTTGTGTGCATGAATATGCATCATGGTATACTGAGATAATTAGCTCAAGCTAGCATATTTAACAAATGTAAATCAGTACAATCACCAGTAAGTCTTATCTGGATATCTGTTGTTGCATGCCATAGATAAGCTGCATCTAAAAGTCTCGGGATGAGTATGAGAAGAATAGTTGAGTATGAGCTCGAGCTGAGGATGACCTCCATCTAAAGAGCTGAATACGATCTTGAGACAAATAGTCGAGGATGAGCTCTAGCTAAGGTTGAGCTCCCTCTGAAGAGCTTAGGATGAGCTCCCTCTGAAGAGCTGAAGATGAGCTCCATCTGACAGGATCGGGATGAGCTCAAGATGAATAGTCGATGATTGAGCTCTATCTAAGGTTGACATCCATCTAAAGAACTGGTGATGAGCTCCATCTAAAGATCTGAGGATGAGCTCCATATGAAAGGCTCGGGATAAGCTCGAGATGAATAGTCGAGGATGAGCTCTATCTAAGGTTGACCTTCATCTCAAGAGCTTAGGACGAGCTCCACCTGAAGAGCTGAGGATGAGCTCCATCTGAAAGGCTCGGGATGAGTTCGAGACGAAAAGTCGAGGATTATCTCTATCTGAGGTTGATCTCCCTCTGAAGAGCCAGAGATGAGCTCCATCTGAAGAGCCGAGGATGATCTCTAGCTGAGCTAGGGAAGAATGACCTGATTCCTCCTTGTGACATCTCAATTGTTTGGGGGTGGTGAACGGACCAACTGTTCTAGTTTAGATCTACAATGTTCATCATATGAGGTTGGACATCTTAAGCTCATCACTGGAGGGTAGATCTATCATATTCATTATAGGAGGTTTCTCCAACGTTCAATGGTGGTGTAGGTGGTCATTCGTCTCTCTACCCTGAGCATCTCCATAGTGTTCGAGCTTCTTCCTCTTCTATCAGCTATCTCTACGTCTTTACTCAAGTGTTCCCACCTTTACTCAAGTGTTCCCATTGACGGCGCCAATTGGTTACCCCCAAAAATTGGTGACAAAACAATAACTAATAAATGTGCAGAAATAAATGGGATACAAGATTTTTTACGTGGAAAACCCCAAAAAGAGGGGAAAAACTACGGGACCTAGTCCAGTATGAATTTTCCACTATGAACAAAGGATTACATCGTTTTATGTACAATCATTAAGAAAATACGATACATTGATGCCTGTAATTTGTCCTCCAATTCATTTCTTCATCTTCTGAAGCAAAGGGTACGACTCCCCTCGGAGCCCAGCTCAGGCCTTGTTTACGCTTTTAAGGTGCCGGGTATTATAAACTCAGGCTTAATGACCAGTCCGACATTGGGAAGGTCGAGCTAGAGAAGACAAGCTGAAGGCCTGCCTGGGAACCTAGATGAAGGTTTTCCTGGAGGCCGACATGGGGTGACGGAGGTGGAATGTCTTCCTAGAGGCTGACCTGGGGTGGCCGAGGTAGAGGTCTTGCCCAGGTCTGGTCTTGCAGAGTCCATAAAAATGTTAGAAGGGGGCCGAAAAGATTTTTCGGATGCTCAAGTCAACAAATATCGTAATAATAATAATTGAGGAGCAAGAATAATTATAATAATAAAATGGAGGAGCAAGAAAACTACTCTAGTGTGTGAATTATGAATGTGTCAAATGGTGACACGAAACCTGATACTTATAAACAAATGCCCTGGGGCTAGTCCGGTGGGTAAAGAGGGCCTCTTCCATACTTTGACCCATGGGTTCTTACCCGAGGGGTATAAGATCTAACAAGATCTTATCAAATGGACCCTAGGTTCTTATCTAAATGGCATGTAATCTAGTCACATCACATCAAATCCCACCAGCCTTTGATTTATCGGGACAATAACCCCTGACTTAACAATGTGATAGTGACGATAACTCATAGTGTGAATGATGACAATCAGCACCCTCAAATCAAAGGAATCCTATGTCACCCCGTCTTGACCCTAGAAAAGAGGCTGGCCCTATATTTTCCATGGCTCCGTTATTTCTGGAGGATGGTACGAACTACCTTGTGCGGCTGGATCCTTTCCAGGTCTCTTCGACCTGAGCTCCAGCTCATCCCCGGAAGATCCTTCCGTAGTTTGTGGCCTTGAGTCATCTGTTCCGCCTCAACTAGTCAACTCTTGTCATGGTCAGGTATTGCAACTTCCAAGCGGCCAAGTCTTCCTGAGGCTAGGTCTTGCCAGGGCTGGTCTAGCAGACCATGCCTTGTGTTCCCAAGGCCAAATCTTGCCGAGGTCAGGTCTTGTCAGGGATGGTATAGCAGAGGCGAGGTATTGCAAGGGCTATGCTTTTAGCCCAGTATCACCTAAAACACAATAACTTGTAATATTGTTCATAGTGATTAAATTTCCCATGATCTACTCATCTACCATTGCGATTCCAAATCCCTCAATGCTTGTGTTTAGCCGACCCTATAGGTCTCCGAAGTCTTTCCCTCATGTAATGATGACCCAACAAAGATATTTATGTGAAGATAAATGATAATTACAAGCAGGTCGCACGTTATGACCGTTGCTTAAATAATGACAATCACTACATAGTGATGTGTCACTATTTAATTAGGTTATAACCTCGTAAAATAAGATGCTAGCATATAAATAGATCTAATGATCAAAATTGATTTGGGCATATGTAATACACATATTTGTGTGGTCTCACATATCCAAATCAATTATTAGCTCTTGGATATAACATTATAATTGAATATACATCGTAACCCCTATTGGTTAATTAATCTCCGAACAAGAAACTACCCAAAATTGCCAACTCACCATCTAAGTCATCAACACGTGGACACCAGCCATTTTCGATGTTTATCTAGAATCCAATGAAGTCGCATTGATAAGAATTCTTTAACTGTACGTGGACACCAGCCATTTTCGATGTTTATCTAGAATCCAATGAAGTCGCATTGATAAGAATTCTTTAACTGTATTAATTAATATAAAATGAAGGAATATTACAACCAGCCAATTTGTAATTAAAAATAAACATATATATTCAAATTTAGCATAATAATTGTCATATACTCCAAATATGATAAATCATTCCTCAAAAAAAAAAAAAAATTTAAAAGAATTGACTACATAATTAGTTTCATTTGATCTCCCAAATTTAACCTCCTTTAATGTTATATAATCCTCTCACGGAACCCAGAAAATACTTATATAGATCGGATGTTTATAAAGACAAATATACATAAATATGTATATATGGGTATATATATACTTGAATACATGTTGATATTTGTAAGATCGAGTGTATAGAAATGAGACCAACGTAATCCAATTCACCAGACAACAACTCGTGTCCATGGTTTGCCGTCGCGATTGCGGTGTCCGGAATGGAGGGCATCCGTTCCAATTCTAACAACATTTCATGAACGATCGCGGTATTATCGTGGTATTTTTTAGAATTAAAAATAAAATTAATTAAATAAAAGCATTTAAAAAATTATTGAAAAAAATTAAAAAAATTCTGTTCTGATCGTTTCGTTCCTTTCCGATCGTGAAATCGCTATTTCACTCTGCAAAATCCCTTTCTGTTCCACGAAGGCTGTAAAATCACTGACTTATATATATACCCGTTTTAGCCTGAAATTTTATAACGGAAGAATCAGTTTTCGTTCCGTTCCATCCTTTCCGATGGTTACCCTCCTCTTTTTGCAAACCATGTTCGTGTCCTTTCTGTCATTTCACAATCCCACGTCAACCCCGAAGTCTTTACAAGTCTGTTTGACTCGGAGAGCAACATTCTTTCACAGAAAGTAAGTAGTTTCCTCCTCTCTTTCCTTTTCCTAACATATAAACCCGAAACTTCACCCGCTTCCTCATCTGTTATTCATCAAGGTTTTTTGTTTCCATTTTGTTTTTCTTCTCTTAAAGCTTTCTTACATGGCAGATATGGATACGGATTTCCGTATAAAACCCGAGCCACGAAAAGGGTACGCTTTGAGCGGGAAAATAATGCTCAGCACCATTGTTTTACTATTTGCCGTCATTATTTTCATGGTGGGATTCCACCTCTACGCCAGATGGTATCAAATCAACCTCCGCCGCCGCCAGCTCCAGCGCCGCCGCCAGAGACGCGGTGGAGGTCGGTCCCGCATCGTGCTACTGGCAGACAACCAATACACCGGCTCATCTACGAACCGAGGCCTCGAGAAGGCGGTTCTGGATTCACTCCCGGTTTATCTTCACTCCTCCAAGATTGAAACTTCCTCGGACTGCGCCGTGTGCTTGTCGGAGTTTGAGGAAAACGAGGTGGTCCGGCACCTGCCTAAATGCAGCCATTCGTTTCATATCGAGTGTATCGGTATGTGGTTCCATTCTCACTCGACGTGTCCCGTATGCCGGTCCCCAGTCGAACAAGTGGTGAATCGGAAGAACCCAGTTTTGACCGGAAACGTACAGCATGTGAATGTAAACGAGTCGGAATCTGGTTCGAGCTCGAAACATGAACCGGTCCCCAAGAACAATGAAGTTGGCGGGACTGCTAGCACGACATCTTTTGGTGATAGGAGGAAAGGGTTAGATTTGATGGAGGTGAGAATAGAAGTGCCCCCAAGGAGAGTTCAGTTGGAGGGCGATTCGGCTCAGTTCTTGACCGGGTTTAGGTCACCAGGCAGCGGGATATTGTATTTTAAAAGGATACTCAGCATAAATATTAGGTCCCCTACAAGTGGACCGATGCCGTGTTAAACCGGATGCAGCAGCAAGGCCAACAACTGGGACCTGGAGAGTTGTGATAGAGTGTTGAGTCAAGATTCGAGTCGAGTCGAGTTCAAACTAGATGAGTGAATCTGTGGGGACAGCAATTTGTTGTTATCGAAATGTACGTTATTATCCCATATATTTTGTGTGTTTTCATTTGGAGATAAAAAATGATCTGTGCAAGAAGACATCTGCACAAGACATAGACAGATGGACCCGATTTTTATAAGCGACAGAAGTAGTGGGACACGTTGAAGAGATTGGTGAAGAAAAGATGTTGGCCGCACGCTGTGTGTTGGATGTTAGTTTTTCTGTACATATAATAAAACATAAATGGATTTATATTATTTGATAGACAACTTGTATTCACTTGACTTTTCTCCTTTTGTTGAGGATTGGCCATGATATCGATATGGGAATACGAATTTTTAATATATTTATGATATTTGTATTTTATAATAAAATACAAATATTCACATTTCAAATTCTAAACTCATGTGAAAAATATTCTATCAAAATTCTAAAAAATACATAAATAAATTGTCGTTGAAATTATTATAATATCACTCATATTAATACTAAATGCATATTACTTAAATTAACATAAAGTTTAACAAGCATGTTCAAATAAAGATAATACCAAAAATATTCTTATCTGATATCCCTAGTTCTGGAGGCCCAGTAGGTCTTGAGGGTCCGAACTTTATTTGGGCCCGGTCAGTGAGGGGCCCATTTAGTCAACAAGGGAAGTCGTCATTGCCGATCCCGGGCTGTCCTCATCACCACTGTCTAGCTCGCCGCCCGACCCGAGTTTATTACGGGCACGATCACCTCTGTCTAGCTGCCACTATAGTTCCCGAGCCGGGGCGGCGAGGAAGTACATCAAGAGGTCGGGGAGGTCCTCCATGGGACATGCCACCCAAGCGAGGCACTGTCTCCTCAGCAGATCAGGACGGGTTATATTTAGTAAGATAGCCGGGCTGAGGCGCGGTTTCCTCAATAGGTCAGGACGGGCAGTCATGGGACAGGATAGGCGAGCTGGGGCCACCTAGGGTGGTCCTGCATACCGAGACTAGGGTGGCAGGAGTCGGACACCTATTAAAGCAAATGCTAGGACTGCTAACCAATCAAAGGGTGGTCAGGCACTGTGAGTAAGAAAAGCATATTCCCGGACGCAGAGAATCACCAGAGCAAAAGGATCGTACGAAGTAGGTAGCAGATGCAGATGGTCCCCCATCTGTGGTCCCCCCCCCCAGTTTCAGTCATTGTCCCCAGAATCCCCGGCAGACCGGAACCATGGGCATCCCTCCCCCTATAAAAGGGAGAGTAAGTTAACAAGACAGAGATCCCCGAAAAAGAGCCCTAAAAAGGAAAAAAAGGACCAATATTGATCGGAGGAGATCCAAAAAACCAGAGAGGATCCTCCCGGACTCCGGCCTAAACCGCGACTTCGCGAAACAACACATCTTCCCCTATAAATTCATTTGTTATCAACGCGAACCAAAAGGAGAGGTAACAAATTGGCGCCGTCTGTGGGAAGATTTGAGCAAAAGACGTTGATACGATGGTAAGAACAAGGAGAACGGAAGCAGAGGAAAATCGAGAGCACCACGCCTCCACCAATGGCGAGGAGCAGCCACTGCCCGGGGTAAACATGACAGTGGGCGCTTTAACACTGGAGCAGCTCACAAGACTGATTGCAGTTACGGTGGAGCAGACCATGAGGAAAAAGGAAGGTCCGTCCGAGGGGGTGCACGGGGAAAGCTCCCAGCAGATGAAGGATCCCGAACAAGGAGCAACTTCTCGTCCTAAAGTGACTGCTGTTCCGGATCTGGAGGGCCAGGTGGAGGAGCTGAAGGACGAGGTCCAGAGGATGAAGAGAGGGATGGGGGGTACCTCTGTCAGGAGGGGAACCCCTTTCTCGGGTGAAATAGTAAAACGAGGAACTCCCAAATAACTTCCGACCCCCAATGCTGGGGAATACGACGGGAGCACGGACCCGGAAGAACACCTGGGTAGGTTCGAAAATGCTGCCATGCTACATTGTTACTCGGATCGCCTTAAGTGCAAAGTGTTCCTAACCACTTTGGTGAGGTCGGCCCAGAAGTGGTTCAATCAGTTGGAGCCGGGTTCCATTACTTCCTTCGCCGGATTTAGCTCCGCGTTCTTGCACCAGTATGCCAGCAGCAAGCGGTATAAGAAGACCTCTCTGAGCTTGTTCGAGATGAGGCAGGCCGAGGATGAGTCGTTGCGGGAGTATATCATAAACTTCAACACCGTGATACTCGAAATACCTGCCTGCCCGGCGAAAATTCTGATCAGCGCCTTCACCCAAGGCCTGAGAGGAGGAGACTTCTTCCGATCCTTGGTAAAGAAGCCTCCTGTTACCTATGATGATCTGCTCACCCGAGCGGAGAAGTACATCAACGTGGAGGAGGCCCAGCAACTGAGGAGGAAGGAAGTGCGGAGGACTGGGGAAAAACGGATCAGCCAGGGCGAGAAGAGGCCAGTGGAAGGGGCACAGCTCGGTCGATTTTCCCAGTATACGCCGTTGAAGGTCTCCAAGGAGGAGGCCGTCCGCATATGTGAAGACAAACAGGTGTTGCAAAAGCCGGCACCAGCTAGTGTGGAGCCGAGCAAGGAGGCCCCGGAAAAATACTGCATCTTCCACCAAGCGACTGGGCACACCACACAAGATTGCCATCGTTTGGATGAGGAGCTTGAGAAGGCAATACAGAACAGTTCCCAGTTCAAGCAGTTGTTGTCCCGACCCGTCCCACCAGGGGATAATCTTCCTCGGGGAAGGGGTCGAGGACCGTCGTGGACAAGAGGGAGAGGGGGACGGACCAACTTCCGTCCTCCGTTCCGTGGTAGAGGACGTGCTCGAGGACCCCCAAGGAGTTTAAATGACGTCAACCCTACCCGTGCTGACTCCCCAAAGCGGGGAGTCATAAACATGATCTCGGGTGGGACAACGGATGGGGATTCCAACAGGGCTAGGAAGGCTGTCAGCAGGAGAGAGACCCTGAGTGTAGGAGGGATTTGTGGTGCCGAGGAGGAGGTGGTTGTCAGTTTTGGGCCGCGAGATCTGGAAAACATTTGCACCCCCCATAATGATGCCTTGGTCATACGAGCCACTGTTGCCAATTATGAAGTCGGGAGGGTGTTTGTAGACACAGGTAGTTCCGTGAACGTGTTGTTTGATGAAGCTTTTCGGCAGATGGACTTAGGAGGGTATCACCTCGAACCAATCAACACCTCACTATTTGGCTTCGCTGGGCACACCGTGTACCCCCTCGGTCAGATTTCCCTGCCCCTTTCCCTGGGAGGTAACGAAGATCGGAAAACAAGGCTGGTCACATTCACCATTGTGGCGGCCTCGTCTTCGTACAACATCATTCTGGGAAGACCAGCTATGAACGAGTTCAGGGCTGTGGCCTCCACCTTCCACCAAAAGATAAAGTTCCCTGTAGGAAAAAAAGTGGGGGAAGTTAGGGGAGACCAGCCCTCATCCAAGAAATGCTACGCGGAAACTGTGAAGTTAGAGGTGAAAAGATCCCGAAGGGGCGGTGATGAAGGACGGGAGGATAGGGGGGTACAGATGGTGCAGGAGGTGCAGGCGATGCGGGACGGGGAAGAGGAAATTATATTAGTCCCAGGACAGCCCGATAAAACCACAAGAGTAGCGGCTGACCTAGACAGCGTCCTGAAGCACGACTTATCGAAATGCCTGTCCAAGCATGCCGGAATATTCGCCTGGTCCCCGATCGAGCTGACAGGGGTGTTGCCCTCTGTAGCCCAGCACAGGTTAAATGTCAATCCAGAAGTCAAAGTAACCCGGCAAAAGAAGAGGCATTTGGACCAGATAAAGACAGAATTATCCGAGCCGAGGTTCAGACCTTGCTGAGGGCCGGACAGATAAGGGAGGTACAATTCCCCACCTGGTTGTCAAACGTGGTTTTGGTTCCAAAGTCGGCGGGAAAATGGAGGATGTGCATTGACTTTCGTAATTTGAACAAAGCCTGTCCCAAGGACTGTTATCCCCTACCTCGGATCGATCAGCTGGTAGACTCCACCTCTGGGTATGAGCTGTTAAGTTTCATGGACGCGTACCAGGGATATCACCAAATACCCTTGGCGAAAGAGGACCAAGATAAGGTCAGTTTTATCACGTCGGATGGAACGTTCTGCTATGTGGTCATGCCCTTTGGCCTCAAGAACGCCGGGGCCACATACCAGAGGTTGATGGACAAAGTGTTTGAAAACCAGGCGGGAAGGAACATTGAGGTTTATGTGGATGACATCTTGGTAAAATCTAAAGGCCAGGCAGACCTATTGCCCGACTTAGAGGAAACTTTTGCCACACTAAGCAGGTTTGGTCTGAAATTAAATCCGGCTAAGTGCGTATTTGGTGTGAAGAGCGGTAAATTCTTGGGTTTCATGGTAACAGAGAGGGGGATCGAGGTCAACCCGGAAAAAGTTAGAGCAATTCAAGAGATGACCTCACCTCGCAGCATAAAAGAGGTGCAAAAACTGACAGGGCGGATTGCGTCCTTAGCTCGTTTTATTTCCAGGTCAGCTCATAGGAGTTACCCTTTCTTCCGAGTGCTAAGAAAGGCGAAAAAGTTCGCTTGGGACGACGAGTGCGAGGAAGCTTTCTCTGACCTGAAGAAGCACTTGGCCGAGCTACCAGTCCTGGTAAAGCCAGAGCCCGGCGAGCGATTATGGATCTACTTGTCTGCTACAGAAAGCGCTGTTAGCTCGGTACTGATAAAACAGGATGGTACGGACCAGAGGCCGGTATACTATGTCAGCCATGCACTGAGAGGGGCGGAACTCAGGTACCCAGAGGTCGAAAAATTGGCATTAGCTTTGGTCCTAACCGCAAGGAGGCTGAGACCCTACTTTTTGTCACACCCCATCTCAGTGCTAACCAACAGCCCCATGGGGAGGATAATGACCCAGCCTGATGTATCGGGGAGATTGGTGAAATGGACAATCGAGCTCGGCGAGTACGACATAACCTACCAACCTCGGTCATCCATCAAAGCCCAGGCTTTATCAGATTTCCTCGCGGAGATGATAGAGGTTGAAGCTGATGAGCCCTGGAAGGTATACGTGGATGGAGCAGCTAACAGTGAAGGCAGTGGAGTGGGGATTGTTCTGATATCCCCCGCGGGTGAGAAGATGAAGGTCATTATCAGATTAGATTTCCGGGCTTCTAATAATGAAGCAGAGTACGAGGCTATACTGATCGGGCTGAGGTTGGCAAAAGAGGTCGGTGCCAGCCGAGTGATCCTACACTCGGACTCCCAGCTGGCCACTCAGCAGGTGAAAGGGAATTACGAAGCCAAAAGCGAGAAGATGATAGAATACTTGAAGGCTATACAGGAGATGTCAGAAAGTTTCGTGGAGTGGAGCATAGTGCAGATCCCTAGGGAGGATAATCAGGAGGCCGATGAGCTCTCCAAGTGGTCAACATCCCTGGTTCCTTTGTCACAGAGGGAGTACATATTTCAGACAGAGTTGATTCCGGCAGCTCGCCCGTCACCGAGGCCCCCGAGGTGTTGGGTTGGATGGCCCCGATTTTGAACTATTTGAGAAAGCTTGAAGTACCCGCTGATAAGAACCAAGCCTGACGGTTGAAGAGGCATGCATTCCGTTTTGTTCTGATAGAGGATGTGTTATATAAGAGGTCATTTGCCGGACCCCTCCTCCGATGTCTCAACGCGGAAGAGGCCGAATATGTGCTCAGAGAAATTCACGAGGGATGCTGTGGAGACCATCTCGGGGGGTTGGCTCTGGTCAGAAAGACTCTCCTTGCTGGATATTCTGGCCGACCCTGAGGAATGACGCGATCAGGACTGTAGTCACTTGTGAGGGTTGTCAGAGGAACAGTAAGTTCCAGTCAAGGCCAGCAAGTCTCATGAAAGCAGTAACATCGGCCTGCCCTTTCGATAAATGGGGCTTAGATATCGTGGGACCTTTCCTGGTGGCCCCGAAGCAAAAGAAATTTCTGTTGGTGGCTGTAGATTATTTCTCGAAGTGGGTGGAGGCCGAGCCTTTAGCCAAGATCGCCGAGGAGAATGTGCTGGACTTTCTGTGGAAGAATATAGTTTGCCGTTTTGGAGTACCCAGGAAATTAATATCAGACAATGGGAGGCAGTTCCAGGGGCAGAGGTTAATGGCTTGGTGCAAGGAAATGAAGATCGAACAAGCCTTTACATCAGTAGGTTATCCGCAGAGCAACAGGCAGACAGAGGTCACCAACCGATCAATTGTGCAAGCTTTGAAGGCCAGACTGTACGGGGTTGGCAAGGACTGGGTGGACGAGTTACCAAGTGTGTTGTGGGCTTACAGAACGACAGCTCGCGTCCCAACTGGAGAAACGCCTTTCAGCATGGTATATGGAACGGAGGCCGTGCTACCAGCTGAGGTCGGAAAGACCTCTGCCAGGGTCCAAGCATATGATGGCGACAATGAGGAAAACCGGGCTCTGGACTTGGATCTGATCTATGAGAAACAGGAAAGGGCGGCTATAAGGATGGAGGCTTACCGCAGCAAGATAGTCAGAGCCTACAACAAAAGGGTGGTACCCCGAAATTTTCAGGTGGGGGACCTCGTCCTCAAAAAGGTCAACCCAGCAGGGGAGGTAAGAAAGCTTGACCCACGATGGGAGGGACCATACAAGGTAGTCCAGAAGCTGAGTTCCGGGTCGTACTACCTAGAGGAGGACGGAGGCCGACGCCTAAAAAGACCTTGGAATGCATATCACCTCAGAAAATATTATTCCTAGGCATTTTGTTGTTATTTCAATTCAATGTACGAACGCTGTTATGTAATGAATTTTTCCTTTAAATCTCTAGTCCGAAATTAAAAATGCAGGTCCGCCCTGCATGCTAAAGCCCAGGTGTATGAGGCCCTGGCAACAATTAAAAGTGCAGGTCATCCCTGTCACTAAAGCCCAGGTGTATGAGGCCCTGGCAACAATTAAAAGTGCAGGTCATCCCTGTCACTAAAGCCCAGGTGTATGAGGCCCTGTCAACAATTAAAAGTGCAGGTCATCCCTGTCACTAAAGCCCAGGTGTATGAGGCCCTGGCACCAATTAAAAGCACAGGTCCGCCCTGCATGCTAAAGCCCAGGTGTATGAGGCCCTGGCAACAATTAAAAGTGCAGGTCATCCCTGCCACTAAAGCCCAGGTGTATGAGGCCCTGGCAACAATTAAAAGTGCAGGTCATCCCTGTCACTAAAGCCCAGGTGTATGAGGCCCTGTCAACAATTAAAAGTGCAGGTCATCCCTGTCACTAAAGCCCAGGTGTATGAGGCCCTGGCAACAATTAAAAGCACAGGTCCGCCCTGCATGCTAAAGCCCAGGTGTATGAGGCCCTGGCAACAATTAAAAGTGCAGGTCATCCCTGTCACTAAAGCCCAGGTGTATGAGGCCCTGGCACCAATTAAAAGCACAGGTCCGCCCTGCATGCTAAAGCCCAGGTGTATGAGGCCCTGGCAACAATTAAAAGTGCAGGTCATCCATGTCACTAAAGCCCAGGTGTATGAGGCCCTGGCAACAATTAAAAGTGCAGGTCATCCCTGTCACTAAAGCCCAGGTGTATGAGGCCCTGGCAACAATTAAAAGCACAGGTCCGCCCTGCATGCTAAAGCCCAGGTGTATGAGGCCCTGTCAACAATTAAAAGTGCAGGTCATCCCTATCACTAAAGCCCAGGTGTATGAGGCCCTGGCAACAATTAAAAGCACAGGTCCGCCCTGCATGCTAAAGCCCATGTGTATGAGGCCCTAGCAACAATTAAAAGTGCAGGTCATCCCTGTCACTAAAGCCCAGGTGTATGAGGCCCTGGCAACAATTAAAAGTGCAGGTCATCCCTGTCACTAAAGCCCAGGTGTATGAGGCCCTGTCAACAATTAAAAGTGCAGGTCATCCCTGTCACTAAAGCCCAGGTGTATGAGGCCCTGGCACCAATTAAAAGCACAGGTCCGCCCTGCATGCTAAAGCCCAGGTGTATGAGGCCCTGGCAACAATTAAAAGTGCAGGTCATCCCTGCCACTAAAGCCCAGGTGTATGAGGCCCTGGCAACAATTAAAAGTGCAGGTCATCCCTGTCACTAAAGCCCAGGTGTATGAGGCCCTGTCAACAATTAAAAGTGCAGGTCATCCCTGTCACTAAAGCCCAGGTGTATGAGGCCCTGACAACAATTAAAAGCACAGGTCCGCCCTGCATGCTAAAGCCCAGGTGTATGAGGCCCTGGCAACAATTAAAAGTGCAGGTCATCCCTGTCACTAAAGCCCAGGTGTATGAGGCTCTGGCACCAATTAAAAGCACAGGTCCGCCCTGCATGCTAAAGCCCAGGTGTATGAGGCCCTGGCAACAATTAAAAGTGCAGGTCATCCCTGTCACTAAAGCCCAGGTGTATGAGGCCCTGGCAACAATTAAAAGTGCAGGTCATCCCTGTCACTAAAGCCCAGGTGTATGAGGCCCTGGCAACAATTAAAAGCACAGGTCCGCCCTGCATGCTAAAGCCCAGGTGTATGAGGCCCTGTCAACAATTAAAAGTGCAGGTCATCCCTGTCACTAAAGCCCAGGTGTATGAGGCCCTGGCAACAATTAAAAGCACAGGTCCGCCCTGCATGCTAAAGCCCAGGTGTATGAGGCCCTGGCAACAATTAAAAGTGCAGGTCATCCCTGTCACTAAAGCCCAGGTGTATGAGGCCCTGGCACCAATTAAAAGCACAGGTCCGCCATGCATGCTAAAGCCCAGGTGTATGAGGCCATGGCAACAATTAAAAGTGCAGGTCATCCCTGTCACTAAAGCCCAGGTTTATGAGGCCCTGGCAACAATTAAAAGTGCAGGTCATCCCTGTCACTAAAGCCCAGGTGTATGAGGCCCTGGCAACAATTAAAAGTGCAGGTCATCCCTGTCACTAAAGCCCAGGTGTATGAGGCCCTGGCACCAATTAAAAGCACAGGTCCGCCCTGCATGCTAAAGCCCAGGTGTATGAGGCCCTGGCAACAATTAAAAGTGCAGGTCATCCCTGTCACTAAAGCCCAGGTGTATGAGGCCATGGCACCAATTAAAAGCACAGGTCCGCCATGCATGCTAAAGCCCAGGTGTATGAGGCCCTGGCACCAATTAAAAGCACAGGTCCGCCCTGCATGCTAAAGCCCAGGTGTATGAGGCCCTGTCAACAATTAAAAGTGCAGGTCATCCCTGTCACTAAAGCCCAGGTGCATGAGGCCCTGGCAACAATTAAAAGCACAGGTCCGCCCTGCATGCTAAAGCCCAGGTGTATGAGGCCCTGGCAACAATTAAAAGCACAGGTCCGCCCTGCATGCTAAAGCCCAGGTGTATGAGGCCCTGGCAACAATTAAAAGTGCAGGTCATCCCTGTCACTAAAGCCCAGGTGTATGAGGCCCTGGCACCAATTAAAAGCACAGGTCCGCCCTGCATGCTAAAGCCCAGGTGTATGATGCCCTGGCACCTGGCACCAATTAAAAGCACAGGTCCGCCCTGCATGCTAAAGCCCAGGTGTATGAGGCCCTGGCAACAATTAAAAGTGCAGGTCATCCCTGTCACTAAAGCCCAGGTGTATGAGGCCCTGGCAACAATTAAAAGTGCAGGTCATCTCTGCATCATAAAGCCCGGGTGTAGGAGCGCAGGTCAAGAGGATATCATCTGCTTGCAAAAACTATTTCTTAAGATCGGGTCGGATAGAGCCTTTTTGCATGGTTGACTCTGTGGAGATTAATAGGTTAGCCCTGTTTTAAGATTTAATTTTGTTAGAATTATTCTAGTCTTTATTACACGAGGGCCCTATGCGGCATTCAGTTCTACGCGGGAGGTTATTTATAAGTTAGTATTTTTTGGATCAATCCAATGTAAAATCACGGGTTGGCTCGGCTGGTATAAGGGATCGGGACGTTCGTAAAGTTGCGAGGGAAACCAATTCCTAACAAGTGATCAATTGCTTCAGATAAGACAATCAAAATTCAAAATGACCTCGTTACAGGGGTGTGCCTCCGAGACACAGCACAAAAAAAGAAAAAAAGAAAAAGAAAATTTACAAAGGATAAATTAAGAGCAGGTCAGACTACTTGATGAAGTCGGGAGGGATGCTGGCAATGATGGCGTTAAGGTCCAGGAAGTCGTCAGGGTCCTGGTCACTGGGCGGGAAGCCCTGGGCTTTGAACTGGCCCTTGAACCCCTCGAAGCCGAGGTCCAGAAACTTAAAAGCCTTGGAGGCCAGCATGCGCGTAAACTCCTCCGACTTGATGAAGGCTTCGCGTCGGGCTGATTCACCTGCTACATAGGACTCCAACTCGGACTTAACCTTTTCAAGCTCAGCCCCGACATGGGAAAGTTCTCGCTCCTTCCCGGCCAGAGCAACATGGAGCTGTTCGGCATCCGCTCGAAGTCGGGTCATCGAGGCCCTGTAAGACTCCAGTTCGGCAGCGTCCGCCTCGGATTTAGCTGTAGCATTCTCAGCTTCTGACTTGGCCTCCCGCGCTGTTTTCTTCGCGTCTCTGGCTGATTGGCCGTAATTTGCACCCCGACGAAGGCTCTCGCACATCATCACTAGGCCCTGCAGAGAAAAGGGGGAGAGGGACTCAGTAAAAAAAAAAAAAAACTTACTGATAGGGCCCGGGATACGCCTTCCTCTACTAGGGGTTTCCACCTCAGCTCGGACAAGACTTGCTGATCAGCGGAGGAGGTCAGACACTCGACAATCCAGGCGGACAGACCTGAGGGGGCAGAGTTGATAAGGCTGACTTCTCGGGTATAGCCCACTGGTACCCCTGGTGAACCCGGGTCAGCGGGAGCGACGGATAGATGACTTGGGGGGGAAGCAGGTGGGGTGTCGATCTCATGAATAACCGGGGAGGTAGCCACCTCTTCCCGAGTCGGGATCCTAGCTGCGCCCTCGTCCCTTTTTCTTTTCCTCAGGCCTGTCTCCAACCCAACCTCTTCGGCGCGAGGAGGGCTGGCCACTGGAAATGGGGGGTTTGGGGGAGCGACGGGCGCACTGGGATGTTGGCTCGAAGGGCCCGCCCCGGCCGCCCCTTTTCCCGCTTTCTTCTGAGACGCCATGGTAGATAGCAGCTGCTGAAGAGACATGTTATCTGCAAGACAAAGGATTCAGCTCAGTCAAAAAAAAAAATATAATATAATATAAATGTATATATTTAAATATCAAAAGCGGGGCCAGGTAGGAAGAACGTACCACCAGGGACGTCTGGATAGGAGCTCAGCCCAAAACGCCTGAGTACGTCCTCCCTGATTAGGGCAGCTGAATCAAAACGCCGACCCCCAAGGGTTGAGATAACCGTTTGGAAGAACACGTCATCTTTATACTTTTTGGGCAGAGGTCGGGGGGTAGGTAGGGTATCTCGCCAGGCCATGGGGCAAGCCCAACGTCGAGGTGGTTTGACAAAAAAGTAGCTTGTTTCCATCCCTTACGGGAGCTCGGGATGTTGTTTAGAAATTTATAAAAGGTCCGGGCACCAAAGTAAAACGCCCCGGGAGAGGGGGTTTTCTTAACTTGAAAAAAATAATTAAGAAGGGTAGGGGAGAAAGGCAGACCCAAGGATCGGAAGAGGGCGATGACAGATACTAGGCTCTGGTAGGAATTGGGGGTAAGCTGGCTCAGTGAGACACAATGATAGTCGGAGAACTCCTGGAAAGGAAGGGGGATAGGAAAGCGAAGTCCGCTTTTAAGCTGCTCGAGGAAGAAGGGAAAGTACTCGGGCGGGGGGAGGTGCGGACGCTCACCAGCCCTAGGGACCCGGACGTCGTGATCCGGCGGGATAAACCAAGTACGGAGAAGGTGCTCGGCCTCAGGGGAAACACACGAGTCGAGGATCTCGTACCAAGGAAGTCCAGCATGGGCCAGGCTCCTCGGGTCGAGAACCTCGAAGGTGGGGAGAGAAGGGTCAAATACCCTAGGAGGGACTTGTCGGAGGGGCGCCACCTCGGGAATGTCTCCCTCGGGAGCATCCGACCTCCGACCCGAGGGACTGGAGAGATCAGACCCCTCGGCCTCCTCGTCCCCCCTCGAAAGAGGGCGCCAGAAGTGGAAGAAGTGGAGTGCGACATTAACAGAAAGGGAGGCAGAGCTGACTTACAGGGTTTTTTGGAGAGGCGATTGATCCGACCTAGAGCGCAAATGGAGGAAAATGACTCGAGAGCCTCAATTTATAGAAGATGTGGCTCGTGGGCCGAGGAAAGCCTGGCCCAAACCAACGACGCAGATGAAGGGAGCTGAACAGTCGGAGCGCCAGATAAGGGCACGTGACCTGACAACCCGCTAGGGTTTGGTACGGGACAGCTGTCACCCCGAGACCAGGAGTTGTCCAATCAAAGGACCGGGGGTCAGGAATCAATAAAGTTCGCCACAAGCCCATTAGTCGAGGCAGCGCTACACTAGCTCGACTAGAGGGGGATACTGATGATATCCCTAGTTCTGGAGGCCCAGTAGGTCTTGAGGGTCCGAACTTTATTTGGGCCCGGTCAGTGAGGGGCCCATTTAGTCAACAAGGAAAGTCGTCATTGCCGATCCCGGGCTGTCCTCATCACCACTGTCTAGCTCGCCGCCCGACCCGAGTTTATTACGGGCACGATCACCTCTGTCTAGCTGCCACTATAGTTCCCGAGCCGGGGCGGCGAGGAAGTACATCAAGAGGTCGGGGAGGTCCTCCATGGGACATGCCACCCAAGCGAGGCACTGTCTCCTCAGCAGATCAGGACGGGTTATATTTAGCAAGATAGCCGGGCTGAGGCGCGGTTTCCTCAATAGGTCAGGACGGGCAGTCATGGGACAGGATAGGCGAGCTGGGGCCACCTAGGGTGGTCCTGCATACCGAGACTAGGGTGGCAGGAGTCGGACACCTATTAAAGCAAAAGCTAGGCCTGCTAACCAATCAAAGGATGGTCAGGCACTGTGAGTAAGAAAAGCATATTCCCGGACGCAGAGAATCACCAGAGCAAAAGGATCGTACGAAGTAGATAGCAGATGCAGATGGTCCCCCATCTGTGGTCCCCCCCTCAGTTTCAGACATTGTCCCCAAAATCCCCGGCAGACCGGAACCATGGGCATCCCTCCCCCTATAAAAGGGAGAGTAAGTTAACAAGACAGAGATCCCCGAAAAAGAGCCCTAAAAAGAAAAAAAAAGGACCAATATTGATCGGAGGAGATCCAAAAAACCAGAGAGGATCCTCCCGGACTCCGGCCTAAACCGCGACTTCGCAAAACAACACATCTTCCCCTATAAATTCCTTTGTTATCAACGCGAACCAAAAGGAGAGGTAACATTATCAAATTCAAATGCGTATAAATAAATTCATGTTACTGAAATCATCATAGTATCACTCATACTAATACAAAATGTATATTACTCCAGTTAACATAAAGTTTAACAAACACGTCCAAATTTCATTTTAGTCAAAAAAAATTTAAATTGTAAATGTCATTTTCGTGTCGGACACGCCCTCGACCATGTCCGGTACGCATCTCCGGTTTTATTTTTTTGGAAATTAAGTATATGTAGTTACATAATCCTCCTACCCCTCCATATACTAGCGCTTCGGTTGCGATCCGAGTGTGCGTGCGATGCTTTAAGGCGAATTAATATTTTTTATTCCCGCACTAATGTTAAATAAGTCGTGCACTTTTATTTAGTCTTGTTAAACCTTCTTCATGCTCCGAAATTTTCCTTTTATTATTATATAAAAAAATTCTCAGATTTTGTGATCAGAAGTATTTTCATGGTTTCTAGCAGTTTCGGGTTATGAAAATTCTATTATATTATAACTATATACATAACTCAATATTCTGTAATGACTTCATGAAAATACATATTAAATATAAAATATTAAAATATTTGATAAGAAAATATGGCAAAATCTATGATTTTGTAACATTTTTACGGATAAAAAAATAATAATTTTGATATCTGAGTTTTTTGGTATGAAAATTGATAGAATGAACTTTATAGATAGAACATTTAATTTTATTGAGTTAATTTAAATGTTTATATTAGTCATTCCACAATGTAATAATATAATTCTCCAAAAATAATGAGTATTTCTTATCAAGGATGCTGAAATGAAGATGTGTTTTGTTTTATTTTTCGAATTCGTTATTTATGTCTTAAATAAAACAAAATATTAATACTTCATTTTCATTTTTCATTATCTAAAATATATTTTTCGGAGAACAATAATTGTTCATACTGAAACAGCGAGCGAATAAAATATTTGAATACAGTGTTATCACTAGATATAACTTTTTGCAAAGCTGTAAACGTCAAATTTGTTAAAAACTTCATATTGTAAATTTACAATATAATAATGATATAAGTTTGTTAAATATGATGTATATTATATATATATATAACACATGCACTCAATATTTTTTGAAAAATTGACCCGCACACGCATGCACATCATGTGATCTAAGATACACTATGTGGTGTGCCCGACATGTGTCAGATGGGTGTCGATTCCTTGAAGTCTTTGACATCATATCGAATGATTTTTATGAGTGTCCGAACATCATATCTTTCTATTCTTTGCTTTGATGCTGGACAAATACACGCACATCATCATTTTGATGCAAAGCTTGACTAGTATCCGCTACACACACAAAATTGCATAGCATAGAACGTATAGTAAATAGGAATTCGTCTAGTTCCCGTGGTTTGATTATTATTTGGATCATGATACCCATACGGGTCAAGCCCATTAAAAAGCTCACGGGTCGAACCCAATCCATTGGTCAAAATCGTCGGAGGACAAGGTGCGGGGAGTGCGAAGCTAGCCCCTCGTGTGGGCGAGCGTCCCGCACGAAGCTCGCCCCCCGTGCGGGTGGAGTACCGCAGCTCGCCCACGCGATGGCGAGTTGCGCGCTCGCCCCGCCAGGCAGGGGCGAGCACCGCATCTCGCCTATACCTGTCCAGGCAGGGGCGAGCACCGCAGCTCGCCCGCTAGAGTGGCGAGTTGCGCGCTCGCCCCGCCAGGCAGGGGCGAGCATCGCAGCTCGCCCGTACGAGGGACGAGCTGCGTACTCACCCCGCGAGACATGTGCGAGCCTCGCAGCTCGCACACACGAGGCGCAAGCTGCGATGCTCTCCCATGCGAGGAAGAGTTCGGAGCCATCCCTCGCAGATGCCTCATGTTTGCGAAGTATGGGATCGGAGCTCGCTCGTGTTGGGCGAGCTAAGCTTTGTAGCACGGCCTCGCAAATTAGATTCGACGTATAACCCATATCTCCAAGTACAAATCGGATCGTAAAAGTTGCAAGCATATCATACTAGGAAAGTGACATTCTCTGGTCCCCGGTACAAATCGGATCGTAAAAGCTGCAAGCATATCATACCATGAAAGTGACATTCTCTGGTCCCCGGCACAAATCGAATCGCAAAAGCTGCAAGCATATCGTACGAGGAGAGTGACACCTACTCGTCCTCAGCTCTAGGACCCTGGTCCCCACCCTTAACTTCAGAAGATGTCCCATAGGCCCTGACACACGGTTAAAGGCTGTCTCCTCTCCGTTTCCTATAAATATCAGGTTTGTTGACGGGAATAAGGTATTCACTCTACTCACAACTTAAAGTTCATCTCGTTACTCTTCCTTTCTTTTCCGATTTCTGACTTGAGCGTCGAAGGGGCTCCGCCGGGACATCCTTCCGGCACCCTTATCACACTTGTTCGTGATTTCAGGCATCACCAACACTCGGAGCCATTATTGGAGTTGCTCCCAGCACCCTTCGTCCACCGGAAAGAAGACGTATCATTTTTAGTAAGCATCATTTGGCGCCGCCTGTGGGAAAACTTGAGCAAAGACGTTGATATGGCAGGAAGAAGAGGAAGTAGAAGAACAGGTACGGCGGAGTCCCGCCCGTAAGGAAGGACTGAACAGACGCCTCTGGTGGTGAACGTGGGAAATATGACAATGGAACAACTAGCCCAGTTCATTACCGCCGCCGTAGCCGAGGCTGTGAAGCAAAAAACCAACCCCCACCTCCAGACGGAGGACCATTGCCGAACCATGAGAACAATGCTAAAGTCCAGCAAAGTCACGCGGAGGAAGTCAATCCCACCCAAGGTGGCGGGGACTCGGAGATGCACCAGAGAATGGAAGATATGTGGAATGAAATCCAAGGTTTGAGACAACATGTCGGGGAAAAGGCCTACGCCCACAAGAAAGAAAGTCCCTTCTCCCAAGCCATTTTGGAGGAGGAGCTACCATCTAACTTCCAACAGCCTAACATGGGAGAATACGATGGGAACACCGACCCCGAGGACCATTTGGGAAGATTTGATAATGCGGCCTTGTTGCATCGATACTCCGACGGAGTCAAATGTCGGGTATTTCTGAATACATTAGTAAGGTCTGCTCAACAATGGTTCAACATGTTGAAGCCTAGCTCAATAATGTCCTTCCACGACTTCAGCTCAGCTTTCTTGCATCAATTTGCAAGTAGCAAAAAATATTAAAAGACTTCACTCAGTTTGTTTGTCATGAAACAACAAGATCAAGAATCCTTGAGGGAGTTTACCCAACGCTTCAACGGTGTTGCCCTAGAGGTTCCTTCAGGCACGCCTGATGTCCTTCTCAATGCTTTCACGCAAGGGCTCAAGGGTGGTGAATTCTTCAAGTCCTTGGTAAAGAAACCACCGCAAAGTTATGATGAGCTCCTATCTAGGGCGGAGAAGTATGTGAACTTGGAAGAAGACGCGCAGAGGCAGAAGAGATTATAGCAAAGACCCGCTGAGAATAGCAGGGAAAAGCTGGACAAGGGTGGAAGAAAGAGAAACATGGCGGAGAGGATGGATGATCGAAACTTATTCAGGGGGTGTCTTCCACATATTCCCCTTGTCATGAGCTTAGACAAAGCAATGGATGTATGTGATAATAAGGGGAGATTGACTAGGCCAAAGAAAGCAGAGAGAGGTCCAAGGTTGCCCCCATCGGATAAGTATTGTGGATACCATAGAGAATATGGACATTTTACCCATGATTGCCAACAATTGGGAGAAGAGGTTCAGAGGATCCTTCAAAGAGATCCGGAAATAAAAGCTATGTTGACTAGAACCAGGGAGCCCTACCCGCCGAATGGGCCCCGAACCCCGGCCCGTGCCAATCCTGGACGAAGAGAGCCAAGGTGGGAGCAACAAGGGCGGAATGCCCCTCGCGGCCATGAGGAAAGGAATGGAGGAAACAATGATCCGAATCGGGGAATGATACACATGATCTCTAGAGGAGCAACCGATGGAGATTCTGGCCGAGCTCGCAAGGCATATGGGAGGAGGTTGGAAAATTTTGAGGTGCCCATGGAAGCAAGCACTATAACCGACCCCGTGATCAGTTTCGGTCCCGACGACCTAAGAGGCATCGTTACTCCACACAACAATGCCTTGGTAGTCACGGTTACTATAGCAAATTATGACATAGCAAGGATTTTCGTAGATACGGGGAGTTCCGTCAATATCTTGTTCAAAACAACCATGGACCAAATGCAAGTTGATGGATTCCACTTGGATCTAATCTCAACCCCTCTTTATGGGTTCACGGGACATGTGATCCAGCCTCTGGGTCAGATTGTCCTCCCCTTGTCAATGGGGAGTGGCCCTAGCCGAGTAACTAAGATGGTGAATTTTACAGTCGTTGACGCCCCTTCCTCTTACAATGGGATTATTGGGCGACCGGCCATGAAGGACTTCAAGGCCATAGCTTCTACCTATCACCAAAAGTTGAAGTTCCCGGCAGGAAACAAAGTTGGAGTACTTGGAGGTGACCAGGGTACAGCCCGTCGGTGTTATGAAAGTGTTGTAAAGGAAGAAGGAAAAAGGGCCCGACGGGAGGTCGGAGTGATAGGGAGCGGGAGGTCAGTTGCTTGGCATGCCCCGAAAGAGACTCCAACTGTGACAGAGGAAGAACCTGAGTTAGTGGAGCTTGGATCTGCTGAAAGTGTGATCAAAATAGCTGCTGACTTGGACCCGCAAGAGAAGGGCGAGCTCATTGCTTGTCTCATTAAGAATCATGATGTGTTCTCCTGGTCTACTCAAGATCTTAAAGGTATAAATCCGAACGTCATGCAACACCATCTAAACGTGTTGGACCGAGCTCGGCCCGTAAAACAAAAGAAAAGACACTTCGGGGCAGAAAAAGATAAGGTCATCAAGGAGGAGGTCCAAGAGCTACTTAGGGCGGGACACATTAGAGAAGTTCAATTCCCCACTTGGCTCTGAAATGTGGTCCTGGTGCCTAAGAACTCGGGAAAGTGGAGAATGTGCATTGACTTCCGAGACCTTAACAAAGCCTGCCCCAAGGACTGCTACCCGTTGCCTCGCATAGATCAACTTGTGGACTCTACCGGCCACCAATATCTATGCTTGCTGGATGCTTATCAAGGATATCATCAAATTCCCCTTGCAAGGGAGGATCAGGCAAAGGTAAGTTTCATCACCTCAGATGGGACTTTTTGTTTTGTGGTTATGCCCTTTGGACTTAAAAATGCAGGGGCAACGTACCAGAGGTTGATGGATAAAGTTTTCTCAAAGCAAATTGGGAGAAACGTGGAGGTATACATAGATGACATCTTGATAAAATCAAAAGATCGAGCTCACCTCATGACTGACCTTGGAGAGACTTTCTCCACCCTGAGGTCTTACGGACTAAAGCTCAACCCACAAAAATGTGTGTTTGGGGTGAAGAGTGGAAAGTTCCTGGGATACATTGAGACAGAGAGATGTATTGAAGCCAATCCCGACAAAGTTAAAGCGATCCAGACTATGGCGTCCCCCACTAGTCTCCAAGAGGTACAACAATTAACAGGGAGGATTGCTCCACTATCAAGGTTTGTGTCCAGGTCGGCCCACCGGAGTGTGCCTTTCTTTCGCACTCTCCGGAAGGCTCAAAAATTTCAATGGGGAGCTGATTGCGAGAGGGCTTTTGATGAGTTAAAACAATATCTAGCCGAGCTCCCGGTTTTAGCCAAGCCGGGATTGGGGGAACGTTTATGGGTCTATCTCTCCGCAACTGAGGAGGCGGTGAGCTCGGTGCTAATCCGACAGGAAGGTTCAACTCAGCATCCTGTTTACTACGTTTCACATGCGTTAAAGGGAGCTGAGCTAAGATACTCGGGCTTGGAGAAGTTGGCATTAGCATTGACAATCACGGCAAGGAAACTAAGACCGTACTTCCTATCTCACCCAATCACGGTCTTTACCAATAGTCCTTCGGGAAAAATCTTAACTTATCCGGACGTGTCAGGTCGGTTGGTTAAGTGGACAACCGAGCTGGGGGAGTATGACATCCAATATGAGCCGAGAAGAACTATCAAAGCGCAGGCCCTAGCTGATTTCTTGGCGGAAACCGTGCATCAGGATACCGAGGATCCTTGGAAAATATATGTTTATGGTTCTGCAACCAACGAAGGCAGTGGAGTGGGGTAGTGTTGATTTCACCAAGGGGGGACGAGATGAAGTTAGCCGTAAGGTTGGACTTCAAGGCTTCCAACAATGAAGCGGAGTATGAAGCTGTTCTAGCAGGATTGCAAGCAGCTAAGAGTGTGGGAGCTAGCCGGGTACACATCTTCTCCGACTCACAGCTGGTTGCACAACAGGTCAGAGGCGTCTACGAGACGAAGAATGAAAAGTTGATTGAGTATGCTCGTGCCATTGACCAAGTTAAAGAAAAATTTGTGGAAGTCATGTTTGAGCAAATTCCAAGGGAAGAAAATACCAAGGCTGATAGCCTAGCCGAGATGGCCAGCGCTCTCACTAGTTGGAAAAATCGAGATGTGGTCGCACACGTGGAGCTCGCCCCTTTCCAGGGCTCCACACCTGCCGAGCTAGATGAGGGTGACTGGAGAACCGAGATTGAAAATTATTTGAAGGAGGGAAGGCTACCCGTTGACCCAAAGAAAGCTCATCAGATCAAGCAGAGAAGTCTGCGTTTTGTGTTGTTCGAAGGGGTATTGTACAAGAGATCATTCTCCCGGCCTCTCCTCAAATGCCTGGGAAGAGATGACGTTGATTATGTCCTTAGGGAAATACACGAGGGGAGTTGTGGAAACCACTTGGGCGCCCATGCTCTGGCGCGAAAGGCCTTGCTAGCTGGGTTTTTCTGGCCTACCATGCAAAAGGACGCCATAACCCTCGTACTAGCCTGTGACAATTGCCAGCGGCACAACAGACTCTATCACCAGCCTACCACGATGATGAAGGCGATCATACCGGCATGCCCGTTTGACCAATGGGGCATCGACATAGTGGGACCTTTTCCCCCCGTTCGAGCCCAAAAGAAATTCTTGATAGTAGCCATAGACTATTTCTCAAAGTGGGTGGAAGCCGAACCCTTAGCTAAAATTACTGAAAAGGACGTCATGAATTTTGTTTGGAAAAACATAGTGTGCCGATACGGAGTCCCACGCATATTGGTTTCCGATAATGGAAGACAATTTCAAGGTGCCAAAATTCAATCTTGGTGCAAAGAGATGAAGATCAGACAAGCCTTTACATCCGTGGCTTACCCTCAAAGTAATGGCCAGGTAGAAGTGACTAACCGGTCTTTGCTCCAAAGTTTAAAAGCAAGATTAGGAAAAGCCAGGTAGAAGTGACTAAACGGTCTTTGCTCCAAAGTTTAAAAGCAAGATTAGGAAAAGCAAAAGGAAACTGGGTGGATGAGCTCCCAAGTGCTATGGTCTTATCGAACTACTCCTAGAACAGGAACGGGTGAAACGCCTTTCAGCATGGTTTATGGCAATGAGGCGGTGCTCCCGGCAGAAATAGGATCCGAGACGGCAAGGATTGTGTTTTACGATGAGGACAATGATCAAAGGCGGGCTGCTGATCTGGACTTCCTAGAAGAAAAAAGGGAAGCATCGATGATTAGGATGGAAGCTTACAAGAACCGCATAGCTCGGGGATACAATCGAAGAGTAGTACCAAGAAGCTTCCAGGTTGGAGACTTAGTGTTGAGGAAGGTACAAGAAGAACAGCGGGGAAAGCTGGACCCGAAATGGGGGGGGCCTTTTAAGATCATGGAGAAGTTGAGCTCAGGAGCTTATTACCTAGAGGACATGCAAGGCAAAGCTCTCAAGAGACCATGGAATGCCTACCACTTGAAGAAATACTATGTTTAGCCGTAGCTGTTACACCCGGGCTATGTATTCCTCTCCTTCCTTGTAATCGCTTTAATTTCAATTTCGATTTCGATTTCGATTTCAATTTCACTTTCAATTTCAATTTCAATGAATGAAGAGTATCTGTCACTTGTCTTGTATACTTTTGCTGCGGTTACGCCGAGCTCATTTGCCTTGGTTACGCCAAGTGCCATTCAGGGGTGTTTACCCGACCTGTCGCGGTTACGCCCGACAGAGGATCAGTCGAGCTGCGATTATGCCGAGATCATCTACCTTGGTTACGCTAAGTGCCATTCAGGGGTGTTTACCCGACCTGTCGCGGTTACGCCCGACAGAGGATCAGTCGAGCTGCGGTTACGCCGAGCTCATTTTCCTTGGTTACGCCAAGTGCCATTCAGGGGTGTTTACCCGACCTGTCGCGGTTACGTCCGACAGAGGATCAGTCGAGCTGCGGTTACGCCGAGCTCATCTACCTTGGTTATGCCAAGTGCCATTCAGGGGTGTTTACCCGACCTGTCGCGGTTACGCCCGACAGAGGATCAGTCGAGCTGCGGTTACGCCGAGCTCATCTGCCTTGGTTACGCCAAGTGCCATTCAGGGGTGTTTACCCGACCTGTCGCGGTTACGCCCGGCAGAGGATCAGTCGAGCTGCGGTTACGCCGAGCTCATCTACCTTGGTTACGCCAAGTGCCATTCAGGGGTGTCTACCCAACCTGTCGTGGTTACGCCCGGCAGAGGATTAGTCGAGCTTTGGTTACGCCGAGCTCGTTTGCCTTGGTTACGCCAAGTGCCATTCAGGGGTGTTTACCCGACCTGTCGCGGTTACGCTCGACAGAGGATCAGTCGAGCTGCGGTTACGCCGAGCTCATCTGCCCTGGTTATGCCAAGTGTCATTCAGGGGTATCTACCCAACCTGTCGTGGTTACGCCCGGCAGAGGATCGGTCGAGCTGCTGTTACGCCGAGCTAATCTACCTTGGTTACGCCAAGTGCCATTCAGCGGTGTCTACCCAACCTGTCATGGTTACGCCCGGCAGAGGATTAGTCGAGCTGCGGTTACGCCGAGCTCATCTACCTTGGTTACGCCAAGTGCCATTCAGGGGTGTCTACCCAACCTGTCGTGGTTACGCCCGGCAGAGGATTAGTCGATCTGCGGCTACGCCGAGCTCATTTGCCTTGGTTACGCCAAGTGCCATTCAGGGGTGTCTACCCAACCTGTCGTGGTTACGCCCGGCAGAGGATTAGTCGAGTCGCGGCTACGCCGAGCTCATTTGCCTTGGTTACGCCAAGTGCCATTCAGGGGTGTCTACCCAACCTGTCGTGATTACACCCGGCAGAGGATTAGTCGAGTTGCGGTTACGCCGAGCTCATCTGCCTTGGTTACGCCAAGTGCCATTCAGGGGTGTCTACCCAACCTGTCGTGGTTACGCCCTGCAGAGGATTGGTCGAGCTACGGTTACGCCGAGCTCGTTTGCCTTGGTTACGCCAAGTGCCATTCAGGGGTGTCTACCCGGCCTGTCACGGTTGCATCCGACAGAGGATCAACAGAGCTATGGTCATGTCGAGCTCATCAACTTGGCTACGCCAAATCCAACATGAGTGATTTGCCCGAGCAGGGTTCATATTACATATCGTGGATCATGTATTTATTACTTGATCCTGGAGTTCGGCACCTACTTCACTAAGCGGGTACCGGAAATTGGATCAGGTGGCAAATGGCCCTATTGGGGACAATCAGGAGCTCGCCCATGGCTACTTAGGCAAGTTAGAGAGCTTGCCCGACAACCCTCAAACTAGCACATGGCCGTCTCAGTGAACTAAAAGAGCTTGCCATGCGCCCCTTTGAGCGAGCTTGATAGGACAAGACATGCGAAGCTTGCATGTACTATTATTGACACCAAGGTCTTGCCTATTCATGAATAAATAAATAATCGGCGCATATGGTTCATCTTAATGTTGCGTTGCAAGGTAAGCTATTGTTAGGTTGGGCTAAACATAATAACACAAAGTCAAGGTAGGAGTGCCCAAAACAAACCAAAAGAAGCAAAATGGATGTCCAAATATAAGCATCTAGCGAGTCATTACAACATACGACAGGCTTCGCGAGCAAAAATGAACAATCGTCAAACATCCGACTACATCCAACAGTCCACAAAATATTAGAGGGATTACATAGAAGTCATGACAAAATATCTAATCCAACTACATGTCAGGGGGAAGGCGAGAAGTCACATTCATGATGTCAATAAAATCAGAAGGAGCCCCTTCTGGTGGATAGCCTTGATCTCGGAACAACTCCACGATCTTCTCAAATCCAACCTCAAGGAAGCCAAATGCTTTAACCCCACATATCTCTTCGAACTCGGCCGATTTCAAGAACTCATCTTTGACAGAGGCATGTTTCTGGGCAGCCTTTTCTTCAAAGTTTGATAAAGCTTCCTCGGTATCTTTGATTTTGGTCTGGGCTCTTTCTAATTTCTTCTTTGGGCTTGAGAGCTCGGCCTCAAATTTTTGGCGCTCCTCGGCGGCCTGGGCTTCCAGCTCCTCAACCTTTCGAGCATGTGCTTCTTCGGCTCTCTCAGCAGCTGCCTTAAGGTCGGCAATGATCACTTTACTCTCCTTCGAGTCCTTCTGAGATAGCGTCCTGAGACTGTTAGTACGGTAAGCCAGCTCACCGGTGAAGATAAATGACTGATTAGAAAAAGACAAGAAAAGAGAGAATGTAAGAAAATCCCGATAAATGGAATATGAAAAACAATGTGCTCAGATAATGAAGGCGTAAGAAAATTATACATACCTCGGCCATGCTGCTGCATGTCCGTCGCATGAGTTCGCTCAGTCCCAATGAAGCCAGAAAGTCAACATCTGGGCCGGAAGGTAGCTCATGCATCACACCTTTTGCAATATCATTAGGACCCTGTCCCAACAAAGCGGCTGAGCTCTCATAATGCCCGAAAGTATGTGCCTCCGGCGGACCCTCATCCTCCTCCACAAGGTGATCCTCAGGAGTCATCGACTTTGCTTCCGCAGCTTTCAACACTTTCTTACCCTTAGAAGGGCGGGAAGAGGGGTGGCTAATATGTGATTTCCTCTTACGGGGTGAAGGGCAACCGTCACCAGTGTGTGAAGTAGTCGATCCCTCTCCTTTGCTTGCAATCTTGGAAGGAGGAGTAGGGATAGTGCCAGCTGCCAAGCCCTTCGCCTTCTTGTCAGCTTCGCGTTTGATAATGGCGAGCATAATTGCTTGACCTGCAAACGACGGAAGAAAATTAATAATATATTGAACACAGATATGGCTAATATAAAATAAGAAACTACCAGGTGAGCTTTGTAGTGGGACCCCGGCTGAACTCAAGCCCCAATGGCACAGGAGACCTTCAGTCATCAGGCGAGAAACATCGTAACTTCTTCCATTAATTACTTTTAAAATTCGACGGTAATCAGGATCATTTTTGGAACTGCGAGGGAGTTTGGGTATGACGGGGCTTCCATTATGCCATTGAACCATGCATGGCCATCGGTGAGGTGGTCGAACAAAGAAGAAGTAGTTATTCCAATCCTTGACATTGGAGGGACAACGCTCAAGAAATTTGCCGGTTGGGCGGGAGGTCATGTAGAAGACTCCGTCGATAGGCTTTTTAATGAACATAAAGTGATAGAGGATGTAGCTTGAGATAGGAAGGCCTAAGGTGCGGAATAACACATATGTGCTACAAATTAAGCGGAAGGCATTAGGGGCAAGCTGACCTAAGTGAATGCCAAAAAACTTGCTAACATCTATGAAGAAAGGAGCAAGGGGGAAACGAAGACCTCCATCTAGCTGGTCCCTATGAAATGTAGCAAACCCGGGGGGAGGCAGGTGAGGGCGATCTGTCGAGATTGGGATAATAACATCATAATCGGCAGGAATGTCGCCCATAAATTGGAGGATAGGGATGTGGTCTTGGGTAAGTTTAGAGGAAATATTCTTATACCAACGCCCCTCGGCATGGGCCATTAATTCCTTATCAGAAAGAAATGGAAACTCGGGTCGAGTCTGAGTATCAGACGAGCTACTAGTTCGGTCCGACATCTCCTCGTCAGAGGATGTATCGTTAGAACTGTGAGACTGAGCATTAGATGGGCCAGACTCTTCAGAAGTATAGAGGTCTCCACGCGAGTTTGAATGCGAAGAGGAGGACATGGAGTAAAAGAAAGAAAAAAAAAAACAAGCAAGCAAATGATAAGTGCAAGAAGAACGAATACCTTCTAAATGGGCAAAAGATATTGTTTTAATCGAGCTAGGATTAAGTATATGGCTTGGACGAAGCTCAAAGTGCGGGACAGGGCTCGGAGCTTGGACAATTTCGTGACTCGGTACTCTTGTATGCTTCACAGCTTAGATCAAATATGCCAACACCTGATATCAACATCGAAAAAATCATGTTATTGATCCATCGTATATGAAACATCAATAAAATCAAACTATTGTAAAAGAATAAGAGCAAATATTAATTCATTCAAAGTGCGTCAAACTCCGGTTTGCACCGTGTTAAGACGCACGTCGAGCTTGGGCGTGTATGACAGCGCAGGTGTGGCGCGCATAGCTCGGCCGAGCACATAGCATTGAGCTGGGCCATAGATTGAACTCATCAATGTCGAGCTCGACCGAGCCACGAGCTGGAACAACCGCACAGCTCGGCGAGCTGCGCGCGAACGTGCACCAAGCTCGCCCGTAGCTCGCCCCCACACACAGCTGCGCGAGCACGCCAGAGCATGCAGCCGCACGAGGGCGTGCGCCTACCCGAGCTCGTCCGAGCTCGCCCTGAGCATGCGGCCGCACGCGGGCGTGCGCCTACCCGAGCTCGTCCGAGCTCGCCCTGAGTATACAGACGGAAGCGGGTGTGCGCCTACCCGAGCTCGCCCGAGCATACAGCCGCACGTGGGCATGCGTCTACCCGAGCCTGCCCGGGCTCGCCTGTGCATACAGCTGCGCGCGGGCGTGTGCCTAGCTCGCCCACACGCACAGCTTCCAGCAGCCGTGCGCCGAGCCCGGACGTGAGCGCAGCTGCGCGCGGCCGTGCGCAAAGTTCGGTCATGCGTTGGGCTTGTTTGTAGGCTCTAGCATTGCTAAGAAATAATGTATATCTTCTACTTGGGAATTTCATCGAACATGTGGGGTACATGACTAACAAATGAAAATATTAAAGGAGAGCTAGGGTGTTACCTTGAGGATGCAATAGCACAATGACGAAGGATTTTAGCTCGGACGAGGCACGATGGCTCGGAGGCAGCAACTCGGATTGAAGAGAGTTGCTAGGAGCTCCACTTGAGAAACCTTAGGTGATAAAAGGAGTTGGGGAGCAAATGAAGTGAAGAGGTATAGAATGGAGTGGTGGTATTTATAGAAGGAAGGGAATAATTTCAACCATTGATTGAATTCAAAACCAATGGCTAAGATGGTGTCTTGGGAAGCGAGGCTGCGGGAACTGAGGAGTTGACTACTTGACTAGTCAAGATCATGCACATCCACCAACACCATCTAGTCAAGTTCAAATCAATCATGTAAATACTTGCAAGATTTGGAAAAACTAAAAATAATAGTGAAAAAGTGGACGGGAAGTGATCCGACGCCCACTCCAAAACTGTTCGAGCGACCCGTGGGAATGTCATCCGCATCCGAGCTTTCACCTTCGATTTAGCTCGTATTTGATGGGGGAGTAGTGATACCCATACGGGTCAAGCCCATTAAAAAGCTCACGGGTCGAACCCAATCCATTGGTCAAAATCGTCGGAGGACAAGGTGCGGGGAGTGCGAAGCTAGCCCCTCGTGTGGACGAGCGTCCCGCACGAAGCTCGCCCCCCGTGCGGGTGGAGCACCGCAGCTCGCCCACGCGATGGGCGAGCTGCGCGCTCGCCCGGCCAGGCAGGGGCGAGCACCGCATCTCGCCCGCTAGAGGGGCGAGCTGCGCGCTCGCCCCTACCTGTCTAGGCAGGGGTGAGCACCGCAGCTCGCTCGCTAGAGGGGTGAGCTGCGCGCTCGCCCCGCCAGATAGGGGCGAGCACCGTTGCTCGCCCGCACGAGGGGCGAGCTGCGTACTCACCCCGCGAGACATGTGCGAGCCTCGCAGCTCGCACACAGAGCCTCGCAGCTCGCACACACGAGGCGCAAGCTGCGATGCTCTCCCATGCGAGGAAGAGTTCGGAGCCATCCCTCGCAGATGCCTCATGTTTGCGAAGTATGGGATCGGAGCTCGCTCGTGTTGGGCGAGCTAAGCTTTGTAGCACGGCCTCGCAAATTAGATTCGACGTATAACCCATATCTCCAAGTACAAATCGGATCGTAAAAGCTGCAAGCATATCATACTAGGAAAGCGACATTCTCTGGTCCCCGGTACAAATCGGATCGTAAAAGCTGCAAGCATATCATACCATGAAAGTGACATTCTCTGGTCCCCGGCACAAATCGGATCGCAAAAGCTGCAAGCATATCGTACGAGGAGAGTGACACCTACTCGTCCTCAGCTCTAGGACCCTGGTCCCCACCCTTAGCTTCAGAGGATGTCCCCTAGGCCCTGACACACGGTTAAAGGCTGTCTCCTCTCCGTTTCCTATAAATATCAGGTTTGTTGACGGGAATAAGGTATTCACTCTACTCACAACTTAAAGTTCATCTCGTTACTCTTCCTTTCTTTTCCGATTTCTGACTTGAGCGTCGGAGGGGCTCCGCCGGGACATCCTTCCTGCACCCTTCTCACACTTGTTCGTGATTTCAGGCATCACCAACACTCGGAGCCATTATTGGAGTTGCTCCCAGCACCCTTCGTCCACCGGAAAGAAGACGTATCATTTTTAATAAGCATCAGATCATATAAGATAAGAAGCGTATAATGCATTGTTATATCAAGTACATATAAAAACTCTTATCTGCACAGCAGATGATGATATTTACAAATGTGTTCCCCATGTTAGCAAAAATGCATAATTATTTAAATTTCGACTAAATTCAAAACTGATTGGTTGTTAACAACACAAATACAAAGCATGCAGAAAACCTGTTCGAGGGGTTATAATTTTTATTTAGAGGAACGAAAAATTAATATAGAAAAAAAAAAAGACAAACTTTTTTAAGAAGGGTCAAAACCTAATTTTAGAAATGGTAAAATATAATTTTTTTATAAAAATATTTAGAGTTTAATTTTTTTAAGGGACAACCGTCCTTAAACCTATATAGTATATTCTCCACGGCTCCCGGTGCAATCCAATCATTGGATGGGGAAATAGTACCCGATATGTTTATTTGATGCTACTCTTAAGAACAGTATATTTAGGGGTACATCTTATCATATATTGGAGATATTCCAGATATAATATTTTCAATGTATGATGGATAATCTCCTAAGGTATATCCCTGGGGGATAACATCAAAAAATCCCGATGGGTGGACCGTCCTCATTAGCCAAAATCGGTAATGATGGTAGTCATTTTAGCAAATATCGAACAAATAAATAATATTTGAGACTTGCCTCAACATATCTGACATCAAATTAATTTGAGAAATTTACGCACAAAATGTCGCTGTATTTCGAACAATGTCAAAAAAAAAAAAAACTTTGATCACACAATCTGTAATTAGGTTGATGTGAAAACTATAAATTACAAGTGAATTCTACTCTCACTTCTCCAATTGGAAAGTTTGGGAAGATGGCATGCTGCAAATCCTATTCGAGAAACTAGCATTCCTTGTGCAAGAGACAGTTTTACCTTTAAAAAATCTTTACTATAAATTGTTTTCGTCTGTTTGATTACACCATTGTTAAATTACTTAAAAAACCCAAAAACAATAATTTTGCTTTCTATTACTAAGGGGCAAAAATGTCAAAAACAAAAAATCATCTCCCACTCTCCACTTTAGAAAACGGTTTCATTTTGAACAAATTAGTCCCAGCCTTTTCTCCCCCCACCCTCGCGGTTTCCACATTCCACGTTGTCTTCGAAAAAACTTCTTTCTCGATCGTTGCAGCCTTGCTCTCCGATTTCCAGCGGTTTCACCAATTTCTCCTCTTCCTTGTGTGCATCAATTTTCCCCTCTCCTCCATTCTTATGTCTCTTTTTTTTTGCTTAAACTGAAATTCTTTTTCTGATGAGAAATTGTGCCAAAGCAATGAGTTTGGTTGATGAGTAGTTTTACAATCTATTTAGGTACTAATTATATTATATCTTTAAAAAGTTGAGATCTTTTGCGGACAATATGTTTCTATGACGTTATTTTTGAAAAAAATCGAGATCTTTACGGTTGGAAAATATGTTGAATTCCTGGGTATTTTTTCAATACCTTTTCTATTTGATGTGTGCTTTTACGGCTTTTGGCTATGTGGTTTTGATTGGCAACAATGTTACTTCATCTTTTCAAGACGTTGAAGCTAATTTCGGTGAGTCTAAATAAATTTTTTTCTTACATTCATTTTGTATCATGTGATAATGTAATATGTGTACGAGTAAACCCTATTTGTTTTGTAGTTTTAGGATATCTCAGGTGATTCAATTTGCTTAATTTATGTCTTTTATTTTTTGTTATATATTTTTTTAATTAAAAATGTGAAGTGAAACTCTGCACTATTTGCTTATCTAGAACAATTTTCATTCCAAAAAGTTTTCATAAAGGACTGATTTAGTTGTTTGTAGTTTGTTGAGGATCAGTTGTGCTTTCTTGATATTGAGATAAAAGAAACTTTTTTTTTTCGTTTTTGGATCTCAAGATCATGTAATGGAGATTATGCTCACTCAATCCCTCTTTATGCTCTTCTACTGTACTCAACCATCTTAAAAAAAAAAAGCCATACATGGATTTTCTCTGGCATGTTCCACCGTAAATTACTTTGTTATGTTTTTTAAAGATTAATCTATAGTGTATTTGTTTTCAGCTTTTTTCCTTTAATTTGAGGATTTTTGATGGAGTAAACGAAGTTGGCAGTTTTTTTTTTATAATGTAATTGCAGACTGAATCCATTGGTCAGCACGGGTTTCAATGGGGTAATATATTGCGGACCTAATTTTTCAGCTATCTTATGTTTTTGTTGTGTTCATCACATTTTTTTTATGGAACTTCTAAACCGATTAATATCTTGATTTGAAGTCATTTTGTTGCAATCAATTTTCGATTTTGAAACATTGTGTTAGTGTATATATTTTTAGCTTCTATTCATGCGTAAAATTAAAATGATACCATCATAATCCTAACTTTCAGCTCCATCTTAAATCTTTGATTGTCTGGACTTGGCCATGAAGATATATCAAAGAAGTTTTATTAATAAAATTTCTCTTCAGTCTCCCTCACTTTCCACTTCAGAATGCACACGTCTCTCATCAGCAAACCACCTTAAAAAAGGATTTTTTTGATGCTACCCACTGCTATTAGGGGTCTATCCACCATGTATTGAGAATATTTCATTTAGAATATTCTCAATGTATGGTAAGATGTACTCTAAGGCTTAGGAAACTACTTAGTTTTTCTCTTTGCATGCTATTTCTCCTCTAATGTATGGTAAGATGTACCCTAGAGGTCTATCCGCCATTTGGAATATTCCCAAACCACTTTAACTTCTCTCCAATTCATTTTCAAACTTCCTTTGCATTTGGTTTCCGATAGTAGTAGAGCCATGAAAGTAATTTGGTAGAAAAAGCAATGCTATGCTCTTTATAGTTAAAATTTATAATAGTAGAATTGCAAGATCCATGTAGATTTCTATTTGTTTTACTTATGATTTTGTGATTATGTCTATTCAATGATCATTCAGCACTCCTACCACCAATCAGCTTTCGAGTACTAAATGTTGCATTATTTATTGTTCAGAAAGAATTTTATATATACAAATTTATTTTACTACATCTTATGTGACTACTTGGAATATCATAACTTAAAAAAATACTTAAAAATGATCATATATTACATGTGCAACATTTAAAATATTCATATATTACTCACACACGCAATGCGTGCGTGGTCCGTAGCGGTCGAATAATTTCTCCCTCCGGTTGCACACATCCTCCCCTTGGTCGGATTTTCGATAGCGTTTCCCTAATTTTGCTCGAACAATTCCTAATTTCGGTCACACAATCCCTCCTTGCGGTCGGTTTCGGTTGCATTTTTTCCTAATATTGATCGCACAATCCCTAATTTTGGCTGCACAGTTCCTAATTTCAGTCGTGCAATGCCTCATTGCAGTCGCACAATCCCTCATAGCGATCGGTTACACACTTCCCTCAATACGGTTGCTGTCAGTCCCACACTTCCCACAATGTGGTCACACACTTGCACATTTCTTTTTTTATTGGAAATTTTAGAAGATTTTTATATTTTTTGAGCGACGGGAAAATGAAAGGGGTTGACCGAACAATAAAAGTATACATCAACTTCATAAAAAATGAAATGCATAATTCAAGCCACCTTAAAAAACAAACTCAACATCTATAAAACAACAACCTGAATGAAGTAACACATAAATCAAAATTTCATTTTCTTTTTCTTTTTTGCATATTTCTTTTACATAATACAAACATGTACCTCATATATCCCATAATAAAGAGCTTACCATTATTCAATTATTCAAAAATTATACATAATAGTTAACTATATAATTGGCTCATATATATAGGATATAGAAGATAAGTGCTCTATTCCTGGTCGCCTTCCATACTCGAGCTCTCCAAGTTTCCTTTCGTCATCATCTTTGTTTAAAGATGTCTTGCTTAACGATGTCTCGACATGTTCTATGTATTTCATTGAACCATACATAGCACGTCCATCACGTTGCACAAATTCGCTGATGGGCTAACAATTACATCTAACGGACGACACATACGAATTGCGTGTGTAATGTAATAAATCTATCCATTTTTTTCCTCATTGAATTAGGAGGGAAATAGAGATATATTGAATATTTGCCTCCCAGTATATTATTTCATCATTTTATTGAAACTCAAAATCCCATAGATCTAAACCAGTGTCCAATGCCCATAACCCAATGAGCGCTTTTGTCCAAATCAACAATATCACAAAATTCCTTAAAGACGCTCACAGTTACAGCTCTATCAGATCTCCTTGATTTTCCAACTTTTCAATGATACTAAATAAGTTGCCTATACATATAGACATGCATGCATATCACATCAGTAATTAATCAATTGGCCTTTTAGATTTACGTCACAGTACCATTCTCTTTCAGTTTAAGATATATTAAGAAATATGACTCTAGTACATCCTACCATGATAATTATTGCTATTAATAAATCATATGCTTAATTCTATAATGGGAGACTGGAAGTAAACATGATTGGATACTTTATACAAAGATTTACAGGAAATTTACCTCATTAAATCATGTGCTTAATTCAACACAACCTCACAATGGTTAAGTGCCTTCAAATTTGGAGCTGTTATTTAAATTTCGGACATCAAAGAAGTTATTTTTTGTGGGAATTCAATTTCAATCTTATCACTTTCGAAAAACAACCACAATGATATGATCCAGTATCTGTAGTGTCATCCACAATTGGAATATCTATATATCCTAGTTCACACTTCTATAGTATCTCTTGCTTCTACAAATTCAACTGGTCTAGTCTCCTGAAACGTCAAGCATATAAATTTTAAGTTATTTCTTTGATACGCTTTATAATATGAACTTGGAAGCAGTAATAGAATGATGTTTGAGAAGATAAATCTGGAAGCTCATCAATGATATATCTCAAGCAGGTTAATAGGGTTTGCCTCACTCACTCTCAATATCCTATTTCAGAGTGTTTTATCATATCTCTATATTTGAGTGTGTATTTTTAGAATATTTGTGTGATAGTTTTCTCCTATATTGATAGTGTTGTTCTCTTTGAAAGATAGCGAGATGTTGTAAACCACATAATATTTATAGTGTAATCTTTTCATCTTACCCGTTGGTTTTACCCTAATAATTTTTAAGGGTTTTTCTTAAAATTGCGGTGTCCATTTATTATTCATTTTTTGTTTTTTCGATCTCATGTTCCACACCTAGGGCCAACAAGTGGTATCAGAGCCTAGTTTAGATTCTTGTAAAATTTTGAGTATGCTTTGTGGTTGCGGCTTTGGCTGATCTTCCACATCAGAAAATTTTTTATTGAGATTTTATTTGAGGCGAATTTAGTCAGAATGACGGCAAGGTCCGAGATTTAAAAAATCAATGAAAAGGATTTCATGATGTGGAAAATGAAGATGCAAGCAAGGATTGTTGTTTGAAGGCTACTAGACATAGACCGAATGATATCATGGACGATGAAATGAGAAATGAGAAAACAACTCAAAATTATATCTTCTTGGGATCCGTTGATGATATGTAGGGGTATCGTCTGTGGGACCCCACTACTGACAAGCTTATCATCAACATGAAAATTATGGTAAAGGGAAACAAAGTTACACATAATTCAAATACTACAGTTCAGGTGAAAAATAAGACGAATGAAGATCAACTTTTATGTGGCAACTCCAGAGCACGAGGAACAATAACCAGTTGGATCAGTGGCTTTTCAAAGTTGGCAGTCAACTCAAGAGAAGAGACCACCAGGTTGGCTTTCAGATTATGAAATCATTATCGCATACTGACAGAGGATGGTGAGCTATCGAGTTCCCATTAGGCTACTCAAAGCTTAGTTATATCCATGTGGATAACAACAAAGCCAAAAGAATTGGAAACCTTAGACATGATAAAATTTGGGATCTTGTTACTTTACCACGAAGAAGGAAAAGCCATCGGTAATGATGAGTCTACAAGATCATAACCAAGTGGAGCGATATCGTGCAAGATCGGTGGTGAAAGAATACGCTCAGAATGGAGAAATTTATTTCAATGATATATTTTCTCATGTGGTCTTGCTTACAACAGTCAGAGTAAAAATTGACATTGTGTGCGGTGTTTGACCTACATCTAGAGCTGCTAGATGTGAAAACAGATTTTCTTTATGAAGATCTTGAAGAAGAAATACATATGCTCCAACCCGAAGTTTTGCCAAAAAAGGCAAAGATAACTTGGTTTGCAGATTGAACAAATATCTGTATGTATTCAAACATGCACCGATGTGTTGGTACAAGAGATTTCATTTCTATATCACGAGCCTTGAGTACAACAGACTTAATGCAGATTATTGTGCATGTTTAAAGAGATATGAGAATGATGATTATATTATTTTGTTTTTCTATGTTGGTCGCAGGCCCCAACAAAGATCAAGTCCAAGAACTGAAGACACAGTTGGCTAGGAAATTTGATATGAAGGACTTGAAACCGACAAAGAAGATTCTAGGGGATGCAAGTCAAGGGGATAGAAGTAACAAAAATATTTGGCTTACCCAGAAAATTATTTGAAGAAAATCTTGCAATGCTTCAACACTAGTTAACTTCAAGTTATCTTATGAGATGTGTCCTAGTAGTGAAGCAGAGAGAATGGAAATGTCTCGAGTACCGCATGCCTCCGCGATGGGAAGTTTAATGTTCGCCATGATCTATACAAGACCAGATATTGCACAAAGAGTAAGAGCAGTCAGTCGGTACACGACGAATCCTGGACGAGAGCATTGAAGTACGGTTAAGGGGCTGCATTATGTTATGGAGAATTATATTTTACACTCAGGGGCAATGTTGATTTAGATTATGCAGGTGATTCAGATAATAAAATACTATTTGTTGTGTGTTTACACCTGTAGGAGGAGCAGTAAGTTGGATTTCAAAGCTGCGAAAAATTGTGTCATTATCTACAATGGAGGCCGAATATATGAAAGTTACTCAAACTTGCAAGAAGACAATTGGAATCAAAGGTTATTGGAGGAGCTCAGGTGTAAACAAGAGAATATTCCTTTGTTTTGTGACAGTCAGAGTGCCTTGCACATTGCAAGGAATCCATCTTTTCATTCCAGGACTAAATACACACACTTTGTCGAGAAGTGGAGAAGAATGAAGTGTGGATACACAAACATTCATACTAAGGATTACCATTTAAGTATATCATCCAATCTCCATTAAATCACCCAATACCAAAATCATGGGACTTATCACCCAAGACTAAGGAAACTTCCACTCAACTCTCATACCTTAAAAATACTACATACCATGCAAAGAAATCACTACCCATTTAATACCTAGAGTTTTTGTAAGGACCCTAGTTCCTTAAGTGCGGATTAAGGCGTAAATAAAAATTTCCATGCATAAACAGAGTATAAAGGTTGTATTGATGCCCTGAGCTATTAAATTACAGTGCCAAAATAAGGTTCAAAAGGGATTAGTTACATTCTCAATCGATGAATGCTAATCCTATAGTTTTACACTACTCCTAGAGTAGATACTATGCAAAAGAATAAGCCTGCTACCAAGAGCACTCCTTACTAGCTCATCGCATCAACCCGCCTTAGCCCCTTCCGCCCAAAGGACCTACAGGAACAACCCCAAAACCATGAGCATGTATATAAATCATATCCACAATAATATGATCATAATTCAATGCATAAACCGTAAATGCAATTCACTTCCTGTATTTAACACATTTAAAAGCTCCATTGGTTGTCCCTGTACCACAATAATAATCAAAGGATTATAATGCCAATATGCATGTCATGACATGTATCCATTCCGTGTATATCAATGGCCAATTTCCAGTCTTATTATATCAGTGGCATAATACCCATCGCGTTTATATGACAGCGGCATTAATACCCCTCGCTTCGACATATTAGCGGCATAATATCCCTCGCATCAATATGACAGCGGCATTATCCTTCGCTTCGACATATTTGCGGCAAATATTCTTCATCGCTAAATATGACAGCGGCAAGTATTCTATCATCGCTTCGACATGACAGCGGCAAGTATTCTATCATCACTGCAATATAATCTCGACTCACAATATATATGCAACCGTAATGCATATCCAACCATGTATGCAACCATAATGCATAACCAACCATATATGCAACCATAATGCATATCCAATCATGTATGCAACCATAATGCATAATTAAGACCATGTATGCAACCATAATGCATAACCAATCAAAGCGTAATAAATACGTTTTACCGTCCGATGCTCGTACGTCTCACTACGTACCTTAGTTCCAAAAGTGGAGATGTCGTGGGACTTTATCTCCTTTGATGTGTGGCTACCTGGGATGGTTCTACACAATCACATGAATCCATTTTAGAAGCCAATAAATGAACCATTACCAAAAACATCACCATTTAGAACAAAATCCCCAAACCCACATTTTTAGCCTTGCGATCGATCGGTCCCCTGCCTCGATCGATCGCTAATGTTCAACAAAAAAAATGTTTTGGTTCTGCCTCGGCCGATCGATCGAAACATTCTCTCGATCGATCAAAATTTCACACATCGATCGATCGGAACATTTTCCCGATCGATCAGTGAGCTCGATACAAGCCTTGGCCAGGCTCTGTCCCGCTCGATCGATCGGACCCAGATTTTTATCGATCGAGAAGCCCTGTTATTGCGAGAAATTTCCAAGTATGAGCTTCCTACAACACCTAAACTCATACATCACCAAGATCAACCACCCAACACAACATTAAACCACAAAACAACCTTAAAATACATCCCCCAAACATAAACAACATGTTGGACCAAGATCCACCCTTTTAACCCCAAAAACAAGCCACAAACCCAACCAAAACTCAACAAAACTCTACCATAATGGAAGCTTACCACTTGAGCTTCAAGTTTTCACCAAAAACTCACAAAAAGACTCCTTTTCAAAGCTTTCTCCTCTCTTCTTGTTTCAGAAACGAAAATGGGAGTTCTTAGGTGAAAGGATGGGGTTTTGGGGACAAAAGCTGAGAGAGAGGGGGTGATGGGATATAAAGTATGAGCAAGTGGCTCCTTTGCCATATATGGGATTTAAATGTGTATCAAGACACAAGTATGATGCATAAAATACCCCAACATGATATTTTAAAAGCATTTTACCACAATGCATTAAAATCCCTATTAAAATCATGCTTTACCAAATAAACACAACCCATTTCATTTAAACCATTATAACACCCAACATGCATAATATGCACCCTGAAATGCTCTACTACCGGGTCACGCCTACTATGTGACAAGCATTTTACCAAGATAATTAGTCCCAACACATAATCTAATTATCACCATGAGATTACATAAACATAATTAATGCCCAAAATGCAATTAATTATTTCGGGGATATCACAATACTCCCCTATTTATAAGATTTCGCCCTCGAAATCGCATGCACTTACCCAAATCGAAACTAAACATAAATCACATACCAGAGAATAGTTCCGGGTAGTGCTGCACCATATGCTGCTCCGTCTCCCACGTGGCCTCCTCGACACCCCTGCGATCCCACTGTACCTTTACCATTGGTATCACTTTGTTCCGAAGCCTGCGATCAGCCCTATCCAGAATCCTGACTGGCCGTTCCTCATAGGATATATCAGAATCTAACTGAACCTCAGAAGGCTGCAATACATGCGACGGATCAGGCTCATACTTCCGCAGCATAGATACATGAAACACGTCGTGAATACCAGACAACGACGGTGGCAGTGCCAAACGGTAAGCCAAGGTACCGATGCGCTGTAAAATCTCATACGGTCCCACATACCTCGGAGACAATTTACCACGCATACCAAACCGAACCACACCCCTGAAAGGTGAGATCTTCAAAAAGACCATGTCTCCTAATTGAAACTCCAACGGTCTCTGCCGTTTGTTCGCATAGGCTGCCTGCCTGTCCTGGGCTGCCTTCATTTTCTGACGGATAACCTTTATCTTATCCTCCATCTCCCGAATCAGTTCGGGTCCTCCCACTGCTTTACTGGTCAAGTCATCCCAGTATAATGGCGACCTACAACGTCTACCATACAAAGCCTCAAACGGTGCCATCTGAATACTCGTCTGATAGCTGTTGTTATAAGAAAACTCTACCAAGGGCAAAGACTCTTGCCATGAGGCATCAAACTCCAACACACAAGCTCGTAGCATGTCCTCGAGTTTCTGTATAGTATGCTCAGTTTGACCGTCCGTCTGGGGATGATATGCCGTACTCAATCTCACCTCAGTACCCAATGCTGACTGAAGACCTCCCCAGAAATGAGATGTAAACCGCGGGTCTCTGTCCGACACAATAGATACTGGAATCCCATGTAGTCTCACTATGTCCCGGACATACAATTGAGCCATCCTCAAGTATGTGTACGTCATACAATAGGGGATGAAGTGAGCTACCTTTGTAAGCCTGTCAATGATCACCCAAATGGCATCACAACCCGAAATAGTCCTCGGCAAGTGGGTCACAAAATCCATAGATATATGCTCCCACTTCCACTCCGGTATCTCTAAGCTCCTTAGCTCGCCACCGGGTCTCTGCCTCTCTGCCTTAACCTGCTGTCAGATCAAACACCTCTTGACAAAAGCGATCACGTCACGCTTCATCCGCTTCCACCAGAACTGATCACACAAGTCCTTATACATTTTCCTACCTCCTGGGTGGATGCTAAATCGGCTACTATGAGCTCGCTCTAAGATTCCTCTACGCAACTCCGGCGTACATGGGACTACCCATTGGTTACCGAGTCTCAAAGAACCATCTGATGCTTGTGAAACGTACCGCAAGTGTACGGTGTCAAGTTTTAGTATAGGAATTTGAAAGTACGGATGTCGAACCCACAGGGATTGGAAATTAAGTTACACCAAGTACTGTAAGTAGAATAGTCTCGACTTTATTTAGATAACCGATAGCATGATTATTAAATTAATCTACTAAAATAAAATAAAAGATTAACAAGATGGTAATTTAAGGGAGAAAATCAATGAGAACGGATTCTAGAGGTTCGACTTCACTCAACTATCCACTATGCCGTGTTTTCCTAGTTTACTAGCCGAGAATTCTTATTTGTTTCAACTCCCCCTCCCGGGTGTTAAGCAGAAGTAATTATCTAACATTAATCTTGATATCCCTATCTAAGATTAATTATCAAACAATTGTAAAAGCGCAGTAATTCCTTTGACGACTTCTATGGAGTTATAGGCCTTCCGAACAATATAACTACCACGATACGAATTCCTTCTTTCCTATTCACAACCCCCTCTCCCGAGTGATAGATCGCGAATATGGAATCATTCAATCCATGGCCAGTAGATTAAAAGTATTAGGAACAGGAAAACATAAATAAACCATACGGAAATCCAAATAAACTTCAAGTCAAGATCCGTCTAACTCTAGAATAATAAATTAGTTCATGAATACATTAAATAAACACATAGACATGTCTTTAATCATCATAAACATAAGGGAATAGATAATCAAACGAATTGGATGATGGCCCTCCGTCTCCGGTGATCGCCGTCGTCTTCTCCGTCGTCAAAATCTCTACCCTTCGTTGTACGCGCGCCGCCTCGAATGATCTCCTCCCCTTCTCTTTAGCTCTCGGTCTTCTGCCTCTCTTTTATTTTTGAATTTTCCTTCTATCTCGCGCCTCTCTTCACATCTTTTCTTTTCCTTTCCGTCTGCGTGTATTGCCTCCTCCTCCTCTTCGTATCTTTTTCTCCTTTTTCTTTCCTTTTTTTTCACGTAAATATCTTCAGCCCCTCATACGTGAACTCCTTTCCCTCTTTAGCCAATGAAAATCCTCCTATGTTGGTCAATGTGCTGATTTTCGGCTCTCCTTTGTGTCCCATAAATCTCAATTTCTTCTCAATCTTTTATTCCCAATTGACATGTCCCGGTGCATGATTATTTCACCGTTGAGTCCCAATTTGAATTATTGTCACATTTATACATTTCTCATCATCTTTTAGTAATAAAATGCTTAATTCCTTGGATTCCTGCAAAACATCAAAACAACAACAAAAGACGTAATTCTGCTCGAATACCAACACTAAATCATGCAAAATAAGAAGAAATATAAATGTATAAATACACTTATCAAACCCCCTAAACTTAAACTTTTGCTAGTCCCGAGCAAAATAGAAATGGAAAAAGACTAAGAAATAAAAGAGAAAAAGAAAACACACTACTAACGCAAGTCATGAAATGTTATAATTGCTAATTGGCCTCGAAGATCAATTGTCTAAAAATTTTAAGTCAAGTATGTAGGGCCTTCCTACCTTAACATCATCTTAATAACATATTAGGGCTAAATATGCCTTACTGACAGCTTAGGGTTCCGGTTATTACGTGAGTTATTAGAATTACAGGCCAAAATAAAACTTCAAGCAAATTAATTACATTCTCAAATGAATGGCACTATAGAATTACACTACTCCTGGAGTAGAGACTAACCAAATCATGAATCCTAATTCATAAGGCATCTCGAAGCTCACTTCTTCAACCCTGCCCATAGCCCTTCAAATCCAAATGTGTACCTACAGGAACAACCCATCGTGAGCATATTCGTCATTACTCAACATCATAGGATAATGGCATATAAATAAATGCATGAAATAAATGGGTAACGTATACTTCCTGGTTAATCGCATTAACAATCTTTGGTTGTCCCTGTTTCATGGTCATGCATATAGTCGTTAGTCCTTGACAATAAATGATTAAAATTCATACTTCACATACATGCTCATAACAAACTATGTTAATTAAAAATGGGACAGTCCGGATTCCATTATGACAGCGGTATAATTGGCCCCCTCGCTCGACATAACACATCATATGATACCCATCGCTACGCCTTGATAGCGGATGTATCTCTTTGTTCAGCGGATGATACCCCTCGCTACACCTTGATAGCGGATGTACCCCCCTCGTTTAGCGGATGATACCCATCGCTACACCTTGATAGCGGATGTACCCCATCGCTCAGCGGATGATACCCATCGCTACACCTTGATAGCGGATGTACCCCATCGCTCATTTATGTGAGCGGCAAGACCTTCCTCGCTTGCCCATAATAACCACCGGACATTCAACCACTCTTAAGAACATAGTTTCATATTCATCAAAAACATCGTAGCATCTTATAAACATCATCTTGTAAACATCATTATCATATAAGCATTATCATCTTATAGACATCATCGTCTCATCATAATCGTCATAGTAACGTCATATCATCATCATTTATCATAACATCATCATAAGCATCTTGTCATCTTTATTCATCATAAAATCATCTTTATTCGTCATAACATCATCGTAAATATCTTATCATCTTGATTCATTATCAAATCATCTTCATCGTGAACTTACTTATCATAACATCATCTTAAACGTCTTATCATCTTGATTCATTATCAAATCATCTTCATCGTGAACTTACTTATCATAACATCATCTTAAACGTCTTATCATCTTCATGCATTATACACATCATCGTGGCATCGTAAATTCTTATGCATTCATAGTCATAATATAGGAGTATGGTCTCTTACCATGTGGGCATCTTACCCTGTGGCCTCTTACCACATAATAAACATCGTATTACATCATCATAACTTACTTATCATAAACATCATCATCATAACATCATCATTATAAACTTACTTATCATAATCATCATCGTAAGCATCATCATCATAAACTTATTTATCATAATTATCATCGTAAGCATCATCATCATAAACTTATTTATCATAATTATCATCGTAAGCATCATCATCATAAACATCATCATCATAAACTTATGCAATCAATACATAGTCATAGTTAGGAGGGTGTTACCGTCCGATGCCCGTACGCTTCTTACGTACCTTAATTCCAAAAGTGGAGAAATTGAAGAACTCTATCTTCTCGATGTTGTTGGTACCTGGGATGGTTCTACACAACCATACAAATCGATATTAGAAGCTAAACAATAGCCAAATACCAAAAATTCAACAAAAATCATCATTTTCCAACTTTTACACAGTGGCGATCGATCGCTACTTGAGGCGATCGATCGCCTCAAATTTTTCTTCGCGGCGATCGATCGCTTCAAACATGGCGATCGATCGCCTAACACTTGGATTGGCTACTGCCTCTCGGCGATCGGTCGCCTCATTTTAGGCGATCGATCGCCTGCCCTGCGATTTGCCTACTGCTCTTAGGCGATCGGTCGCCTCTTTTCAGGCGGTCGATCGCCTCGCACAGACACGCGATTTTCACCATTTTAGCACCAAAAACTCCTTCCAATCCATACCAACACTTAAACCAAACTTCCTTACAACATCAACAACATCATAACCCACTAAAACTCACATAAAACACTTCAAAAATCATACCCCAACAACATAAAACACATACCCAACCAAACCCACATAAATCACTTCAAAATCATCCCATTTCAAAACCAAACATCATAAAAACTTTAGGATTGGTTCCATACCTCTTGAGGATCCAAAATCTTACTAAGATTTCAACAAATGGAGAGTGTGCAAGGATTTCTCCTCCTCCTCCTTGGCTTGGACGAAAATGGGATGAAAATGATAGGGTTGGGATGAATTTGGGGATTTAAGAGTGAAAAGGGTAAAGTGAGGGGAAGGGAGGGTGTAGTGGGGTATATGGGTTAATTAAATTGTACCCAAAATTAACATGATGTATAAATTACCCCAACATGGTATTTCAAAAGCATTTTATAAAAATGCACCGAACTTCATTAAATTCATACTTTCCTCATAATTAACGATCAACACAATTAAATCATGTTAACACCCCATTTTCTATCATGCATAACATGTACCTTGAAACGTAGCCCCCCCCCCCCCCCCCCCCCCCCCCCCCGGGGTCATGCCTATCATGTGACTAAGCATTTCATCGTGATAATTAATTTCAACACGTAAATCAATTATCCACATAATTAATCATATAAACATAATTAATGTCTTAATTGCAATTAATCATTTCGGGGACATCACAAAGTATGCATATCAGTCTACTCAAGAGTTCTCAAGTGTGTGTGTCACCACTTCCATTTAACCATTAAAGCAATCTTTACTCACACAAATCAATAGGACTTTGCAAGGTGTATTGGTTCATTTGCATTGTTCATAAAAGGAGTATAACTTTGACAAACAGTGAACAATGCATTAAATCAAAGTAATGAGATGTGCGTGTGTGAATGTCAAAACCATATGCATTACAAGTGTTTCTCGAGAGTCCATAGGCTTACAATTCGTAACATTCTCCACTAGTATATTAGACGAATGTGGCTCGGTCAATAGGTCTTAATAGGCTTATAACGTTAGGCTTTGGCTCATGGCTTCAATAAAAAGATCGGAATTTCAAAGCAAGAGAGTAAGTCATATATAACCATGTTGCGCACTCTCATCTCAATTTTGATTCCTTCTATTGATGATTCATCATTTTTTTTTTCTTTTCAATTCACCCTCTTTTCTCATCCGCCTCATCATTCACCTCATTATTTTCTCATTCTTTCCATCACTATTTTCTTCACCTCTTCAACATATTTCTATGCATTCATTCTCTTTTTTCAATATTATCCCCCTTCTATTTTTCAATTAGGAACATGTGGGATATTTGAAATTTTAAGTGCAATAGGGGCTTACTCACTTGAGGGTAGGAAATAGTGTATAAGCTTTAGCAAGGTGGTCAATGTGGGATTTTGAAATGATGCCGAATGGGGGTTATTATGTGCCTAAGCACATGCCATTCGATTTTCAATAAGCTCAAAAGGGTAGCTAGGGATAAAAAATGATGTATTTCGGTGGATTCAAAGGCTCAAACGAATAAAAAATTGCCTAACTCATTCCTAAGCCACATAGCATCCGTATTTCGCCTCAAAGGGTACTAAAGCAAGTTCTAGACTACTCTCAATTCACAAATAACTTATATGATTTGACCAATGTGCTCAAATGGTATCTCAAAAGCAAGTTGATATAAGAAACAAATTGAATGAGATTATAAAATATATTGCAACAATTCAATCCTCATTCTTTTACATTTAAGCTCAAAGGGGCTACTATGGCAAATTTCTATCAATGAATAAAGGCCCAAAATATTGTCAAGAATCGCCTATATCATATTTGTGTCGTTCAAATCAACTTTAAATAGTCAAATGATCATGGTCTCTAGTGCATGAATGTGAGAAACTCAAGAGCAAAGTGAACAAAAAATTTTTAAAATTTTTACATATAAGCTCAATTCTTCATCATCGGCCTTCACAATTACTTCAATTCACGACTTATGACACAAAAAGAAAAAAAGAAAAAGACTAAAAAAAAACACAAAACACAACACACATAGGAATCCAGGAAACAAAATATCTTCAATGTTTAAACACCCCCCAAACATAAAATCGTGCATTGTCCTCAATGTACTATACAACGTATAAAATAAGGGACAACACACCAACCTGCGACGACGATCGTCAGTAATCGTCGCCCATCTCATGCTCATGGGTATGGTGAGAAGATGATGATAGGGACCTCCGCATCAGTATAGACCCAACCCTTAGATGAAGAATTTTCGATTTGGTTGGCTAAGCTAGACCACTTTGATGCAACCCCCCTAAACTTGCTTCCTTGCACCAATAGACTCCAAAAACCTGCAATTAATCGATAAAAATATGGACTTTAGAGGTGGGATAGCATAATTAAGAGAGATTGAGGAGAAAAAATCGAAATTGAAAAATTGAGGGGAAGAGGCGTGGGTTAGGGTTTAAAGAGAGGAGAAAGTTTGAAGAATGATGCGCAGATGCAGAGTTAAAATACGCGAGGCGTAATTACGCCGCTTGAGAGGCGTAATTACGCCTCGCCTACGGCTTTGAAATTTTTTTTAAAAAAATGGTAGGCGTAACTACGCCGAAAACAGGCGTAGTTACGCCTACGCTTCGGCATTTTAAAATTTGCTGAAAATTTGACAGGCGTAATTACGCCACAAAGAGGCGTAGTTACGCCTGTCCTACGGCATCTCAAACTTGCAAAATATTTTTCAGGCGTAATTACGCCTTGAAAGGCGTAAATACGCCAACCTCAATTTTTTTTTTAAAATAAAAATAAAATAAGGATACAGGATTCGGGTTGCCTCCCGAAAAGCGCTTTGTTTAAAGCCGTCAGCCAGACTATGCGAAGCAACCATCAAATAGCAGCTTCCGCCCATAGTAAGTATCATATGACACTACATGTGGGTCTTGGTTGTGTATGCCCTCAAGCTTGGCAAGATACTGACAATTAACGCTCGTCGCTCCAACAACATCTTTCGAAAATTGAGAAGCATGGGAGAAAGATTCTAAGCTTGGCTTCATCTCGTGGAGGACGTAATATGGTGAAGTTGGCATCAATGGGAAGAACGGATCCACATATGGCATATAGGACATCACCATCGATGAGTGCTCCTCACTATTTCCAAAATATGCTCATCTTCCAACGTCACGCTAGGCTCATCTTGACACGGGAATTCATCAGATAACTCTTCCACAGTAGGCTCAACCACTTGAAAATGCTCATATTCCCTTGAATCTTCCGCATGAGTAGGATCACTCTCCCAAACTTGGTTGGTTGGGTTCACTTCGGTGTTGCTAGGAAATGATCCTCTTTGTTGGTTGTTCATGGTATTAGCAAGCTGCCCAATTTGCACCTCAAGAGACTTCATTGTAGCACCCATGTTGTTCATGTGACCCTCAATCGTATCAAGCCTCGACTCATTCTTGTCAAGCCTCAATGTCGAACTTTGAACAAAAGTATTCACCAAATCTTCAAGTGAAGGTTTACCTTCATTCTTTTGTGGAGCATATCTAGGCTCATCTTGACACGGGAATTCATCAGATAACTCTTCCACAGTAGGCTCAACCACTTGGAAATGCTCATATTCCCTTGAATCTTCCGCATGAGTAGGATCACTCTCCCAAACTTGGTTGGTTTAATGATCATCATCATGTGACCACACCTGGTTTGTCACCCCTTGATTATATCTCATCTCAACCTCTTTGCATCTCGCTACAAATGTCTCTATCAGCTGCTCAAGGCTACTTCTGGTGTCATTTTCGATCTTTGGTTCAAATGATGGCCAGAATTTGCGCAAAATATCCTCCAACTTAGAGACTTTATCAGAACTATACTCATCCTCTGCTTGACGATCGAATGGTTGGTGTGTAAAATGAGGGTAATGATGCCCTGGTGGATATTGGTGACTCCAACCCAGCATTGAAGGATCATATTGCCACTGATAGTCGAAATTCGCCATATGGTTATACAGGTGCACCCTGTCATCATCTATACCATATATGGGACGACCAACTGCCAAAGCTCCATTAAATACCCATTCTCGTGTGTCTGCATCCAATCCAATATAGAAAGATTGAAGAGGAGCGTAGTTTGAAAAGTCGTGGTTGAATTTGTCCCAAGCTGCATAGAATGGTTCATACGGTTGTTGGGCAAAGCTTGTGGAAACTTGCTGATGAAACATCTCCAAGTACCTCACAAGAAAAACATCATAAAAATAAAATTAAAACAAAAAAATAAAATTCTAAATTAAAATCAAGACTACTTGGTAACAGTATCAGTAAACAAAATTATATCAATCCCCGGCAACGGCGCCAAAAACTTGATGCTTGTGAAACGTACCGCAAGTGTACGGTGTCAAGTTTTAGTGTAGGAATTTGAAAGTACGGATGTCGAACCCACAGGGATTGAAAATTAAGTTACACCAAGTACTGTAAGTAGAATAGTCTCGACTTTATTTAGATAACCGATAGCATGATTATTAAATTAATCTACTAAAATAAAATAAAAGATTAACAAGATGGTAATTTAAGTGGAGAAAATCAATGAGAACGGATTCTAGAGGTTCGACTTCACTCAACTATCCACTATATCGTGTTTTCCTAGTTTACTAGCCGAGAATTCTTATTTGTTTCAACTCCCCCTCCCGGGTGTTAAGCAAAAGTAATTATCTAACATTAATCTTGATATCCCTATCTAAGATTAATTATCAAACAATTGTAAAAGCGCAGTAATTCCTTTGACGACTTCTATGGAGTTATAGGCCTTCCGAACAATATAACTACCACGATACGAATTCCTTCTTTCCTATTCACAACCCCCTCTCCCGAGTGATAGATCACGAATATGGAATCATTCAATTCATGGCCAGTAGATTAAAAGCATTAGGAACAGGAAAACATAAATAAACCATACGGAAATCCAAATAAACTTCAAGTCAAGATCCGTCTAACTCTAGAATAATAAATTAGTTCATGAATACATTAAATAAACACATAGATATGTCTTTAATCATCATAAACATAAGGGAATAGATAATCAAACGAATTGGATGATGGCCCTCCGTCTCCGGTGATCGCCGTCGTCTTCTCCGTCGTCAAAATCTCTACCCTTCGTTGTACGCGCGCCGCCTCGAATGATCTCCTCCCCTTCTCTTTAGCTCTCGGTCTTCTGCCTCTCTTTTATTTCTGAATTTTCCTTCTATCTCGCGCCTCTCTTCACGTCTTTTCTTTTCCTTTCCGTCTGCGTGTATTGCCTCCTCCTCCTCTTCGTATCTTTTTCTCCTTTTTCTTTCCTTTTTTTTCACGTAAATATCTTCAGCCCCTCATACGTGAACTCCTTTCCCTCTTTAGCCAATGAAAATCCTCCTATGTTGGTCAATGTGCTGATTTTTCGGCTCTCCTTTGTGTCCCATAAATCTCAATCTCTTCTCAATCTTTTATTCCCAATTGACATGTCCCGGTGCATGATTATTTCACCGTTGAGTCCCAATTTGAATTATTGTCACATTTATACATTTCTCATCATCTTTTAGTAATAAAATGCTTAATTCCTTGGATTCCTGCAAAACATCAAAACAACAACAAAAGACGTAATTCTGCTCGAATACCAACACTAAATCATGCAAAATAAGAAGAAATATAAGTGTATAAAATACACTTATCACCATCCTCAGCCACTCTGAACTTTGATGGCTGCCCTTGAAGTGCCAATGATGACCATCTCTGAATCTCATCATCTGTCCTCTGAGCTCTCCTGATATGCTCAAAGATATCTGGCTCAGCCAATAAGGTCGATACATGCACAGGCGATGTACCTAGGTCGAAGTCGTAGCCCAGATGGCAATATGAAGTCATCATAGCCGACAAATGCATGACCTCCTCAGCAGTACTCTTCACCTTCCGACTCAAAGCGTCTGCTGTCAAGTTCGCCTTCCCCGGATGGTACTCAATCTCACAGTCATAATCTTTGAGCAAATCCATCCATCTCCTCTGACGCATATTCAACTCTACCTGAGTAAACAAAAATTTTAGGCTCTTATGATCCGTGTATATGGTAAAAGATGTACCATACAGATAGTGCCTCCAAATCTTCAGGGCAAAGATAATAGCCGCCAACTCCAAATCATGGACAGGGTATCTAGCCTCATGCGGCTTCAACTGCCTCGATGCATAAGCTACTACGTGCTTATCTTGCATCAGTACACATCCCAAGCCCTGAAGTGATGCGTCAGTATATAGAACAAACCTCTTGTTCTCCGTAGGAATCACTAATACCAGTGCCGTCGTTAATCGGTGCTTCAACTCTTGAAAGCTCTCCTCGCAAGCCTCTGACCAAAAGAAGGGCACTCCCTTTTGAGTCAACTGAGTCAGTGGCTTAGCAATCTTAGAAAATCCCTCGACGAAGCGTCGGTAATACCCAGCCAAACCAAGGAAACTCCGAATCTCGGGCACGGAAGTGGGTGCAGCCCACTCCATCACAGCCTCAATCTTCCTGGGGTCCACTGAAATCCCACTGCTAGATATGACATGCCCCAGAAACACTACACTGCTCAACCAAAACTCACACTTGCTGAGCTTGGCATATAATTGGTGATCTCTGAGGATCTGGAGCACTGTCCTCAAATGTTTCACATGCTCTTCCTCGCTGCGAGAGTAGATGAATATATCGTCAATAAACACAATGACAAACTGATCCAGATAGGGTTTGAACACCCGGTTCATCAAGCTCATAAAGACAGCTGGGGCGTTCGTCACACCGAACGGCATTACTAGGAACTCGTAGTGCCCATAACGAGTCCTAAATGCTGTCTTCTGTACATCCTCCTCCCTGACCCATATCTGATGGTACCCGGATCTCAAATCAATTTTGCTATACATTTTGTACCTTGCAACTGGTCAAACAAGTCGTCGATCCTTGGAAGAGGATACTTGTTCTTCACCGTGGCCTTATTCAGTTGCCGATAATCGATGCACAAACGCATCGAACCATCCTTTTTCTTCACAAAAAGAACCGGTGCGCCCCAAGGTGATACGCTAGGGCGTATATTTCCTTTGTCAAGGAGCTCCTGCAACTGCTCCTTCAATTCCCTCAACTCTGCCGGTGCCATCTGGTAAGGGGCACGAGAAATAGTGGATGTCCCCGGTAATAACTCAATTCCAAACTCGACTTCCCTAGCCGGTGGGAATCCTGGAATCTCCTCCAGGAACACATCAGCAAATTCTGCTACCACTGGTATATTCTCAACTCTTAACTCTTTGCTCTTTCCCAACATATCCACGGCATATATGAGATATCCCGAGTGTCCACGTTCCAATAATTGGGATATTTTAATTGCCAAAATCAACGGAATCTTCGCACGAGAACCGTTGCCATAGAAAATCCACTGAACTCCCAAATGAGATCTGAACCGTACTGTCCTCTGTCGACAATCTACCACTGCCTGATATCTGTCCAGAATGTCGATGCCCACAATGCAGTCGAAATCTGACATACCCAAAACAATCAAATCTGCCTTTCTCTCATTGCCCTCAAATTAAATGAGGCGGTCCATCAGAAACTCATTAGCAACAACTTTCCTTCCAGCGGGTGTCGAGACCAATAGAGACGTGGGTAACGGAGACGTGCACATATGATGTCTCGCCACAAAGTCCGCAGACACGAAGGAGTGCGAAGCACCTGTGTCTATCAAAATAAAGGCAGAATACGTAAATAGAAGGCACGTACCAGCTATCACTTCCTCTGGGGCTGCATCGGCCTGCTCCCTGGTCAATGCATAGACCTGTCCCTGAGGTGGCCCCATCGCCTGTCCTCCCACATGTCGAGGTACCATCGGCGGCCTCTGTTGAACTGTACCACTAGAAAATCTCCCTCGACCTTCCCTGAGATCCGTCTGGCCTTCCCGATTAGGGCAACGCCGAGCAATGTGGCCCGACTTGCCACAAATGTTGCACGCAGAACAATCTCGCATCAAATGCGGCCCTCCACAAAAGTGGCACTTGACATCTCCAGCTCTACTAGCTTGAGTCGGTCCCCCATAAGTAGATGCACCACTCCACCGATCTCCTTGCTTCCGGCCCTCCGGCCGCCTTCCGCTAAAACGGGAAGAAGAAGAAGTCCCTCGTGACTTAAAAGATCCTCCCCGTGGCCTCAGATTCTCCGATGTAGATCTCTGTGATGAGGCTGGTGGGGGTGCGGTATCAGTATAAGCACTCACCCCAATCTCTGCCAACTCCGCTCTTACAAGTGCATCATCAAAGGATGTCGGGTTGTTAGAAATCACCCGATCAAATAGTTTCGGCCGCAACCCCTTCAAAAAGTTCCTCATCTTTGCATGTCCGTTGGTGGCAATATGTGGAACATACCTCAGTAAGGACGAGTAGTGCATGGCATAGTCCGAGACTGTCATGCTCCCTTGTTTCAAGTTCGTAAACTCATCCTCATTTGATTGTCTAGCCGCAGCCGAGAAGTATCGGTTTAAAAACAGAGTTCTGAATAGAGTCCAGTCAATGATCATACCTTGAGCCCTCAGCTCCATTACAGTCATCTTCCACCACATAGAAGACTTCTTCGCCAATTGAAATTCCGCCAATCTCAACCATACCGTCCTAGCACACGGCGCAGATACAAAGATTTGTTCCAATCTCTCTAGCCACTCTTTGGCCTCTTCCCCTGTTTCTGTCCCTTCAAACATAGGTGGGTGAAAGGTCAGGAATTGTGTCAGGCTAAGCTCCCCTGGTAGTAGTACTTGAGCAACCGGTTCCATGCCCACGACAGGTGGGGGTAGAGGATTTGCCTGACCAATGCTAGCGTTCACGCTCCCAACATCACCAACATCTTCATTAAGGTTCCCCGCATTCATAGCAGCCATGCTGTAATACAAGGGTTAACAACAATTCCAAACAATATACATGTTATGCCGTTAGATAACATGAACGATAATAAGCATGTTAGTATAACAGTTTATACACCAATATGCGCCACATCCATAAACATGCTCAAATGTAAACACTTAGCTAACCATGCTAAGGCTACCCTTCACTCATTCCCGGGTTCTCTAACCACTGCTCTGATACCACTAATGTAAGGACCCTAGTTCCTTAAGTGCGGATTAAGGCGTAAATAAAAATTTCCATGCATAAACAGAGTATAAAGGTTGTATTGATGCACTGAGCTATTAAATTACAGTGCCAAAATAAGGTTCAAAAGGGATTAGTTACATTCCCAATCGATGAATGCTAATCCTATAGCTTTACACTACTCCTAGAGTAGATACTATGCAAAAGAATAAGCCTGCTACCAAGAGCACTCCTTACTAGCTCATCGCATCAACCCGCCTTAGCCCCTTCCGCCCAAAGGTACCTACAGGAACAACCCCAAAACCATGAGCATGTATATTGTTGCGAAAAATCCCTTACCGCAAGCGCACGGTAGTCAAGTTTTAGTATAGAAAGATGTCGAACCCACAGAGATTGATTAAATAGTTAAATCTAAGTACTGAATTAAAATAATCTTTGCTTTATTTAGAGAATCGAATATTTGAGTGTTATGCGAATAATAAAAATTAATTAACTAACGATGACCAAATACTGAGTTGAAAAGAAATCAGTTGGAGACGAATCTAGGAGTACGATTTCACTTGTTCATCCACTACACTTATCATTCCTCGATTTCCATTTTATGGATTTCCTAGTTTACTAGCCGAGAATTCTTATTTGTTTCTACTCCCCCTCCCGGGTGTTAAGCAGAAGTAATTATCTAACATTAATCTTGATATCCCTATCTAAGATGAATTATCAGACAATTGTAAAGCGCAGTAATTCCTATGACGACTTCGATGGAGTTATAGGCCTTCCGAACAATATAACTACCACGATACGAATTCCTTCTTTCCTATTCATAACCCCCTCTCCCGAGTGATAGATCACAAATATGGAATCATTCAATCCATGGCCAGTAGATTAAAAGCATTAAGAACAGGAAAACATAAATAAACCATACGGAAATCCAAATAAACTTCAATCAATTCATAATAAGCGTAGTTTCAAAACAAGCTACATCGTCTCCTAGAAAATAAAATTAGCTCATGCTAGAAGTATTTAAACACATAGACATGTTTAAATAACCCATAAAAATTGCTAAAAGTTTAGAGATACAAAATGAATTGGACGCTATTCTTTGATCTCCGATGAACGCCGCCGTCTCGTGATGAATTCTCTACTTTTTGCTCCGAGCCGTCATCGTTATTCTTCTCCGTTCTTCAACTCTAGCCTCCTTCTCTCCAAAAATATGTCTATGTCTGAATAGCCTTCGAAAATCCTCCTCTAAACCCTTTAAAAGTCCCGTGCAATCAAATAAGGAAAGTCTCCAAAATTGCCAAAATTCCATTGGCGTAATTACGCCTCCGAAGTGGCGTAGTTACGCCTGTCGACGTGTCCAAAGTCCGGCTTCCTGCGTGACTGGCATAATTACGCCTCAAAAGTGGCGTAATTACGCCACTTAAATAATGAAAAGCCGTAGCTTAGGCGTAGCTACGCCTGAATGAGGCGTAGTTACGCCTCATGTATTTCTTCAAAATCTCAAATGTCGTGAGCTAGGCGTAGTTACGCCTCAAGACAGGCGTAGTTACGCCTCAAGAAATTCGTTTAAACGCTCAAATGCCGTAAGCTAGGCGTAGTTACGCCTCAAGACAGGCGTAATTACGCCTCAAAGTGTAGATTTTTGGCTTCAATTCATCCGTTCTTTCCGTCATTTGCACCCTTTTAGTCCACAAAACATGTAATTACCTGGATTCCTGCAAAACAACACAGAACAAAACCAAAAGCGTAATTCTGATCGAAAACTAACACTAAACCATGCAAAATAAGAAGAAATATAAGTGTATAAAATACACTTATCAAACCCCCTAAACTTAAACTTTTGCTAGTCCCGAGCAAAACAACACAAAAACAAAACAAAAACAAATCAAAACTAAACTGACACGAAAAGACACACAAAACAAAGTTGTAAAACATTCCAATTGTGTAGGCCTCAGAAGTATTCAGGCATGCATATCATTTTCTCAAGAATTCTCACGTGTGTGTGCGCTACCATTTCCATGTAATCATTAAAGCAATCTTAACTCAAACAAATCAATAGGACTTTGCAAGGTATAGGTTCAAATTGCATTGTTCAAAAACAGAGTGTATTTTGATGAATGCTAACAATGCATCAAGACTAGGTAATGAGATGCTCATATGTGAATGTCAAAACCATGTTTATTACAAGTGTTTCTCGAGTGTCATAGGTTCACTATTCATAACCTTCTCCACTAGTATATTAGACAAATGTGGCTTGGTCAATAGGTCTTAATAAGCTTGTAACGTTAGGCTTTGGCTCATGGCTTCAATAAAAGGAAAGGTATTCAAAGCAAGAGAGTAAGTTGAAATTATAATCAATTTGCGCATTTTCATCCCGCTTTCGACTCCTTCTATTGATGATTCATCAATTTTCTTTTCATTTCAATTCATCCTCTTTTCTCATCCTCCTCATCATTATTCACCTCATTATTTTTCTCTCTTTTTTTTTTTTTTCATCGTTACTCCACTTCTCATTTTCAATTAAGATCATAGGAGTTATTTGAACTTTTAAAGCGCAATAGAAGCTTACTCCCTTGAGGGTAGGAAATAGTGTATAAGCTTTAGCAAGGTGGTCAATGTGGGATTTTGAAATGATGCCGAATGGGGGTTATTATGTGCCTAAGCACATGCCATTCAATTTGTATTAAGCTCAAAAGGGTAACTAAAGATAAAATGATGTCATTTGGTGGCTTCAAAGGCTCAAACGATAAAAAAGAATTGCCTAAATCATTCCTAAGCCACATATGTCTGTATTTCGCCTCAAAGATTACTATAGTAAGTTCTATACTACTCTCAATTCACAAATAACTTACATGATTTGACCAATGTGCTCAGTTGCATCTGAAAACCATGGTAATATCAGAGAAAATTTGAATGAGATTCTAAAAGATATTGCAAACAATTCAATCCTCATTCTTTTACATTTAAGCTCAAAGGGGCTACTATGGCAATTTTTTATGAAAGAATCAAGGCCCAAATTATCAAGAATTGCCTATATCATTTTTGTGTTCGTTCAAATCATCATTGATTAATCAAATGGTCATGGGTTCTAGTGCAAGAATATGTGAGAACTCAAGAGCAGCATGAAAACATGAAAATTTTAAAATTTTCCACAAATCAACTCAATTTTCATCATTGGCCTCAACTGACTCGTAATACAACTTATGATACTCAAAACTCAACAGACTCTAAATCAAGACAAAACCAATCAAAATAAGGAAAACAAACACACAAAAGCAACAGAAATCCAAGTAGTTTGACTAGTTCAAAGTACCCCCTAAACTTAGAAATGTGCATTGTCCTCAATGCATATACATGAAGAACTAAATAGAACGATGCACATACCTAAGCGATGACCGTCAGTGGTCATCGTCATCCATATCGTCGGGGGGCGTTTGTGGAAAAAATGCTGGCTGGAAAGTCGGCGGCAACCCTTAGATGAAGAATTTTCGATTTGGTTGGCGAAGCTAGACCACTTTGTTGCAACCCCCCTAAACTTGCTTCCTTGCATCAGTAGACTCCAAAAACCTGCAATTAATCGATAAAAATATTGACTTTAGAGGTGGGATAACTTAATTAAGAGAGATTGAAGAGAAAAAATCGGAATTGAAAATTTGAGGGGAAGAGGACGCGAGGCGTAATTACGCCGCTGGAGAGGCGTAATTACGCCTCGCCTACGGCTTTTAAAATTTTCTGAAAATTGACAGGCGTAATTACGCCACAAAGAGGCGTAGTTACGCCTATCCTACGGCATCTCAAATTTTTTTTTTTTAAATAAAATAAAAATAAAATAAGGATACAGGATTCGGGTTGCCTCCCGAAAAGCGCTTAGTTTATAGTCCTCGGCCCGACTGTCTTCCATCCATTCACTTAGGCTCGCTCAGGTGAACCTCGTCCACGTCTCTTACTTCTTCCCCAAAATAATGCTTCAAACGCTGCCCATTTGCTTGAAATGTGTGGCCGTCGTCGCATTTCAGTTCAATTGTTCCATAAGGGGTCACTTTCTCAATAGTGAACGGCCCAGACCATCGTGACTTCAACTTTCCTGGAAATAGTCGGAGACGAGAGTTATATAGTAGCACTTTCTGACCAGGCATAAACTCTCTTCTCACGATTTGCTTGTCATGCCAATTCTTCGTTCGCTCCTTGTAGATCTTAGCATTTTCGTACGCTTCATTACGAAACTCATCCATCTCAGTGAGCTGTAGCAACCGTTGTTCACCAGCAGCCTTCAAATCAAAGTTCAGCTTCTTTATGGTCCAGAAAGCCCGATGTTCCAACTCTACCGGTAAATGGCATGCTTTCCCAAAGACTAGACGATATGGGGACATCCCTATGGGAGTTTTGAATGCAGTGCGGTATGCCCATAATGCATCATCCAATTTCAGAGCCCAATCCTTTCGGTTAATACTGACCGTCTTTTCAAGAATTAGCTTAATTTCTCGGTTAGAAATTTCGGCTTGGCCATTAGTCTGTGGATGATAAGCCAATGAATCTTATGCCTCACAGTGTATTTCGTCATCAAAGCACTGAAGATCTTGTTACAGAAGTGGGTCCCTTCATCACTTACAATCGATCTCGGAGTACCAAACCGTGTAAATATGTTCTTTTGCACAAACTTGACCACGACCTGAGCGTCATTAGTCGATGTGGCAATCGCTTCAACCCACTTAGAAACATAATCCACTGCTAGCAGAATATATGACTGTCCACAAGATGGTGGGAAGGGGCCCATGAAATCAATACCCCATACATCGAAGATTTCTAATTCCAAGATATTTGTCAACGGCATCTCATGGCGTTTAGAAATATTACCAATGCGCTGACAACGATCACATGTCTTCACCAAAGTATAACTGTCTCGATGTAGCTCTGGCCAATAGAAACCCGATTGAAGCACTTTTGCTGATGTCCTTGCTGCTCCAAAATGTCCTCCATAAGGTCTGGAGTGACACTTTTCAAGAATCTCTCTTGATTCCTTCTCAGTTACGCATCTCCGGACAATTTGGTCTACACAGCGTCTGAATACATACGGTTCATCCCAGTAATAATTCTTCACATCATGAAAGAACTTCTTCCTTTGCTGATAAGTGAGGTCTGGAGGCAATATACCACACGGCAAATAATTAGCAAAATCAGCGAACCACAGAGTTTTAGTACATACCTCAAAGAGATGTTCATCAGGAAAGTTCTCTTGTATGACTCCATGATCCATTTGATCCTCCAACTCCAAACGAGATAAGTGATCTGCTACTTGATTTTCACTGCCCTTTTTATCCAAGATCTCAAAATCAAACTCTTGTAGCAACAAGATCCATCTAATCAACCGGGGTTTCGCATCCTTCTTGGCAAAAAGATAACGAATCGCTGCATGATCTGTGTAAACTATGACCTTTGTCCTGATCAGATATGCTCTAAATTTGTCGAATGCATACACCACAGCTAGCATCTCTTTCTCGGTGGTTGTGTAATTCTGTTGGGCTCCATCAAGAGTTCTACTTGCATAGTAGATCGCCCTAAAAATCTTGTCTCTCTTTTGCCCCAAAACTGCTCCCACAGCATAGTCGTTGGCATCACACATTAAAACAAATGGCTCCTTCCAATCCGGCACTATGATGATTGGTGCAGATATAAGTGCTTTCTTTAGCCTGTTAAATGCCTGCAAACACAAATCATCAAAGACAAAAGGTGAGTCCTTTTCTAACAAATTACACAAGGGCTTAGCTATTTTAGAAAAATCTTTAATAAAACGGCGATAAAACCCGGCATGTCCAAGGAAGCTCCTAATAGCCTTCTCATTGTTCGGAGGTGGAAGCTTCTCAATTGCAACCACTTTTGCTCTATCCACTTCAAGTCCTTGAGATGACACCTTATGGCCAAGGACAATACCCTCTTGCACCATAAGTGACATTTCTCCCAATTTAACACGAGGTTCTTTTCTTGGCAGCGCTGTAACACAAGAGATAGGTTATGCAAACAATGGTCAAAAGAGGAACCAAATACCGAAAAGTCGTCCATGAAGACTTCAAGGATCTCCTCCACCATATCTGAAAATATTGCCATCATGCACCGTTGAAAGGTAGCAGGTGCGTTGCATAAACCAAAAGGCATTCTTCGAAACGCAAAGGTGCCATATGGACAGGTAAACGTTGTCTTCTCTTGATCCTCGGGGTCTATGGCAATTTGATTGTATCCTGAATAGCCATCTAAGAAACAGTAATAACAATAACCGGCTAACCTGTCAATCATCTGATCGATAAATGGGAGAGGGAAGTGGTCCTTCCTTGTGGCCTTGTTGAGTTTCCTATAGTCAATGCAAACTCGCCACCCCGTCACAGTTCGAGTTGAGATCAACTCATTATTTTCATTTCTTACCACTGTCATCCCTCCTTTCTTTGGCACAACCTGTACTGGGGAAACCCATGCACTATCTGAAATAGCATAAATAATCCCAGCATTTAACAATTTAAGCACTTCTGCTTTTACTACCTCCTTCATTGCTGGATTTAACCGCCTTTGATGATCAATGGAGGGAACAAAGGAATCCTCCATAAGAATTTTATGCATGCACAAAGACGGGCTTATCCCCTTGATATCAGAAATCGACCAACCCAAAGCAGATTTATATGTCCTCAATACACGTAATAATTTATCCTTCTCTAAAGAACAAAGAGATGAAGATATAATTACCGGGTATGACGAATTCTCACCCAAGAAGGCATAAGTAAGGTGGGCCGGTAGTTCTTTCAGTTCCGAGCTCGCCTTCGTATCTTCTTTGACTGATGTATCTCGTACATCTTCCGCTTTCCCAGCAGTGTTGTTCTCCTTAGGCAAGCTCTTAAGTGCTTCCACTTGCACAGCAAGATCAGGTTCAGTTGCATCCATTTTCATAATAGAGTTGACCATGCAATTCTCCAATGGATCCTCCGGTATTGCTCCTACTTCAAAGTTATGGACACATGAGTCAATTACATCCAAAAACTTGCAAGTACTTACCTCGTCAGGTCCCTTGAGAGCCTTGTAAATATTGAACATGACTTCTTCTCCTCCAACTCTCAAGGATAATTCTCCTCTTTGGACATCTATCAGTGCCCTGCCTGTTGCTAAGAATGGTCTCCCCAAAATTAATGGAACATCTCCATCTTCCTCCATGTCTAGAACCACAAAATCTGCAGGGAAAATAAATTTGTCCACCTTCACAAGCACATCTTCAATTATCCCTCTAGGATATGTGAGAGACCTATCCGCCAATTGCAATGTGATTGTAGTAGGCTTTACTTCACCAAGCCCTAAACTCCTGAAAACAGATAAGGGCATTAAATTAATACTTGCACCTAAATCACATAACGCCCTATTAAATGTAGAACTACCAATAATACAAGGAATAGTAAAACTCCCTGGATCTTTCCATTGTTGTGGTAGCTTCTTTTGGAGTATTGCACTACATTCATCTGTGAGATTCGCGGTTTCAAATTCCTCAAGCTTCCTCTTTCTTGCCATTATATCCTTCATAAACTTTGTATAATTAGGCATTTGTTGCAACGCCTCGGCAAAAGGAATATTTATGTGGATTTTCTTGAAAATCTCCAAGAATTTGGCAAACTGGTCATCTATAGCCTTTTTCCGGAAACGTTGGGGATATGGAAGTGTAGGCTTGTACATAGGAAGCTTTTCCGGTAATGTGGCTTGCTTCTCCTTTTCAACTTCTTTAGGGGTTTCAACCTGAATTTGAGTCTCCTCAACAGATGGCTCATCAACATGTGCTGGTTCTACATCCCCAAGTTCCTTACCACTTCTCAATGACACGGCCTTGCACTGCTCCCTTGGGTTCACTTCGGTGTTGCTAGGAAATGATCCTCTCTGTTGGTTGTTCATGGCATTAGCAAGCTGCCCAATTTGCACCTCAAGAGATTTCATTGTAGCACCCATGTTGTTCATGTGACCCTCAATCGTATCAAGCCTCGACTCATTCTTCTCAAACCTCAATTTCGAACTTTGAACAAAAGTATTCACCAAATCTTCAAGTGAAGGTTTACCTTCATTCTTTTGTGGAGCATATCCAGGTGGTGGATTCAGAGCACTATTGTTGTTGGCATATGAGAGTCTATCATTGTTGTGGAACCCTTGTTGATACGGATTGCTTCGGTAGTTATTATTGTTGTTGGGATACCGATTGTTTATGAACTGAACGTGCTCTTGCTCTGCTTCCCTTGACAACTCCATTCCAGCTGCAGCGGCGGCTAATTCAATAGTAGGTTGTGCTCCTTGCTTGGTCAGAGCTGCTACCTGCGTGCTTAGTGCAGATAGTTGTGCAGTAAGAGTACTAAAATGATCAACCTCATACATACCTATGGGTTTCCTTGCCATGGCTCGCTCACTGGGCCACTGGAAGCTGTTAGCCGACATCTCCTCAAGTAATTCAAAGGCAGCATCTGCAGTCTTAGAAAATAGTGTTCCTCCTGCTGCAGCATCCACAATGATCCTAGTTGGTCCATTCAACCCATTGTAAAATAACTGAATCTGCACCCAGCTTTCATAGTTATGTTGTGGGCACCTCCTCAATAAATCCTTGAATCGCTCCCATGCCTCGTATAGTTGTTCAGAATCAATTTGTCTGAACGTACTGATTTCAGTTCTCAGTTGATCTGGCTTAGCTGGTGGGAAGAACTTCGAGAGAAATTTCGATGCCATTTCCGCCCATGTGTTAATACCATTATTTGGAAGAGATTGTTGCCAGCTCCTTGCATGGTCCCTAAGAGAGAAAGGGAACAATCGCAGTCTCACAGTATCTTCTGGAACACCATTCATCTTCACAGTATCAGCTATCTCCAAAAATATCCTCAAATGCAAGTTGGGGTCTTCAACAGGGGACCCACCAAACTGATTCTGTTGCACCATACTTATCAATGCCGGCTTAAGTTCAAAGTTGTTGGCATTGATAGTCTGGCGAGCTATCCCAGAGTAATTGTTGTTGACCAAAGGTTTGAAATAATCTCTGATCGCCCTTTGAGGTTCAACAAGTTGTGGAGGTGGTTCGTTGTTGTCTCTATTTGCAGCCATTTCTATCAATTCCTCCCTTCTCGTTTTTCTCAGTCTTCTTGCAGTTCTCTCGATCTCAGGATCAAACAGCAACGATTCAGGAGTAGTGTACTTTCGCATGCACTGCAAAAATTCAGAAAAGAAAAAAATCACTCCAAAATAAAAGGAATAAAAGCTCTAAATTAAAACCAAGATTAATTGGTACTGTATCAGATTGTACTAAATAAATCAATCCCCGGCAACGGCGCCAAAAACTTGTTGAGAAAAATCCCTTACCGCAAGCGCACGGTAGTCAAGTTTTAGTATAGAAAGATGTCGAACCCACAGAGATTGATTAAATAGTTAAATCTAAGTACTGAATTAAAATAATCTTTGCTTTATTTAGAGAATCGAATATTTGAGTGTTATGCGAATAATAAAAATTAATCAACTAACGATGACCAAATACTGAGTTGAAAAGAAATCAGTTGGAGACGAATCTAGGAGTACGATTTCACTTGTTCATCCACTACACTTATCATTCCTCGATTTCCATTTTATGGATTTCCTAGTTTACTAGCCGAGAATTCTTATTTGTTTCTACTCCCCCTCCCGGGTGTTAAGCAGAAGTAATTATCTAACATTAATCTTGATATCCTATCTAAGATGAATTATCAGACAATTGTAAAGCGCAGTAATTCCTATGACGACTTCGATGGAGTTATAGGCCTTCCGAACAATATAACTACCACGATACGAATTCCTTCTTTCCTATTCATAACCCCCTCTCCCGAGTGATAGATCACAAATATGGAATCATTCAATCCATGGCCAGTAGATTAAAAGCATTAAGAACAGGAAAACATAAATAAACCATACGGAAATCCAAATAAACTTCAATCAATTCATAATAAGCGTAGTTTCAAAACAAGCTACATCGTCTCCTAGAAAATAAAATTAGCTCATGCTAGAAGTATTTAAACACATAGACATGTTTAAATAACCCATAAAAATTGCTAAAAGTTTAGAGATACAAAACGAATTGGACGCTATTCTTCGATCTCCGATGAACGCCGCCGTCTCGTGATGAATTCTCTACTTTTTGCTCCGAGCCGTCGTCGTTATTCTTCTCCGTTCTTCAACCCTAGCCTCCTTCTCTCCAAAAATATGTCTATGCCTGAATAGCCTTCAAAAATCCTCCTCTAAACCCTTTAAAAGTCCCGTGCAATCAAATAAGGAAAGTCTCCAAAATTGCCAAAATTCCATTGGCGTAATTACGCCTCCGAAGTGGCGTAGTTACGCCTGTCGACGTGTCCAAAGTCTGGCTTCCCGCGTGACTGGCGTAATTACGCCTCAAAAGTGGCGTAATTACGCCACTTAAATAATGAAAAGCCGTAGCTTAGGCGTAGCTACGCCTCAATGAGGCGTAGTTACGCCTCATGTATTTCTTCAAAATCTCAAATGCCGTGAGCTAGGCGTAGTTACGCCTCAAGACAGGCGTAGTTACGCCTCAAGAAATTCGTTTAAACGCTCAAATGCCGTAAGCTAGGCGTAGTTACGCCTCAAGACAGGCGTAATTACGCATGTTGCTTTGATTCAAAGTGTAGATTTTTGGCTTCAATTCATCCGTTCTTTCCGTCATTTGCACCCTTTTAGTCCACAAAACATGTAATTACCTGGATTCCTGCAAAACAACACAGAACAAAACCAAAAGCGTAATTCTGATCGAAAACTAACACTAAACCATGCAAAATAAGAAGAAATATAAGTGTGTAAAATACACTTATCATATATAAATCATATCCACAATAATATGATCATAATTCAATGCATAAACCGTAAATGCAATTCACTTCCTGTATTTAACACATTTAAAAGCTCCATTGGTTGTCCCTGTACCACAATAATAATCAAAGGATTATAATGCCAATATGCATGTCATGACATGTATCCATTCCGTGTATATCAATGGCCAATTTCCAGTCTTATTATATCAGTGGCATAATACCCCTCGCGTTTATATGACAGCGGCATTAATACCCCTCGCTAAAACATATTAGCGGCATAATATCCCTCGCATCAATATGACAACGACATTATCCTTCGCTTCGACATATTTGCGGCAAAAATTCTTCATCGCTAAATATGACAGCGGCAAGTATTCTATCATCGCTTCGACATGACAGCGGCAAGTATTCTATCATCACTGCAATATAATCTCGACTCACAATATATATGCAACCGTAATGCATATCCAACCATGTATGCAACCATAATGCATAACCAACCATATATGCAACCATAATGCATATCCAATCATGTATGCAACCATAATGAATAATTAAGACCATGTATGCAACCATAATGCATAACCAATCAAAGCGTAATAAATACGTTTTACCGTCTGATGCTCGTACGTCTCACTACGTACCTTAGTTCCAAAAGTGGAGATGTCGTGGGACTTTATCTCCTTTGATGTGTGGCTACCTGGGATGGTTCTACACAATCACATGAATCCATTTTAGAAGCTAATAAATGAACCATTACCAAAAATATCACCATTTAGAACAAAATCCCAAAACCCACATTTTTAGCCTTGCGATCGATCGGTCCCCTGCCTCGATCGATCGCTAATGTTCAACAAAAAAAATGTTTTGGTTCTGCCTCGGCCGATCGATCGAGACATTCTCTCGGTCGATCGAAATTTCACACATCGATCGATCGGAACATTTTCCCGATCGATCGGTGAGCTCGATACAAGCCTTGGCCAGGCTCTGTCTCGCTCGATCGATCGGACCCAGATTTCGATCGATCGAGAAGCCCTGTTCTTGCGCGAAATTTCCAAGTATGAGCTTCCTACAACACCTAAACTCATACATCACCAAGATCAACCACCCAACACAACATTAAACCACAAAACAACCTTAAAATACATCCTCCAAACATAAACAACATGTTGGACCAAGATCCACCCTTTTAACCCCAAAAACAAGCCACAAACCCAACCAAAACTCAACAAAACTCTACCATAATGGAAGCTTACCACTTGAGCTTCAAGTTTTCACCAAAAACTCACAAAAAGACTCATTTTCAAAGCTTTCTCCTCTCTTCTTGTTTCAGAAACGAAAATGGGAGTTCTTAGGTGAAAGGATGGGGTTTTGGGGACAAAAGCTGAGAGAGAGGGGGTGATGGGATATAAAGTATGAGCAAGTGGCTCCTTTGCCATATATGGGATTTAAATGTGTATCAAGACACAAGTATGATGCATAAAATACCCCAACATATATTTTAAAAAGCATTTTACCACAATGCATCAAAATCCCTATTAAAATCATGCTTTACCAAATAAACACAACCCATTTCATTTAAACCATTATAACACCCAACATGCATAACATGCACCCTGAAATGCTCTACCGGGTCACGCCTACTATGTGACAAGCATTTTACCAAGATAATTAGTCCCAACACATAATCTAATTATCACCATGAGATTACATAAACATAATTAATGCCCAAAATGCAATTAATTATTTCGGGGATATCACAGTTTTCGAGAATTACACTCACTTTTTGAAATCTACAAGGAAGAGATGAAGGATTTTCAACATTTTCTCAACCCGAATCTCATCTCAACACACTTTGATTATTCAACATTATAAATAGTTTTTGCCACAACTACCTTTTCGTTTTTGAAACTTTTTATATGATATAAATTTTCGATTGAACATCAAATATGAAGATTATGTTTTAGATCTAACAAGTATGTGACATGATTATGAACGAAAGGATTTTACGGAGCAAAGTGTGTGTAGGAGCCACCTCTTGAATCCGATGAGAAAAGTGCTACATGTACGGGGGCCACCTCTTGGATCTATGCGGAAAAAGTGTCACGTACACATGAGCCACCGCTTGAATAGGCGGAGCAAAATGCTATGCACACAGGAGCCACCTCTTGAATCCAATAAGTCGTTATATGGATATATGCAAGATATGTGTTTATGTGTAAGAAATGTGTTTATATGCCAAGATGTATGTGATTTGATAAATAAATGTTTAAATGATTTTTGCTATGAATATACGTATGTTTTTACCATGTTCAATCGGCCCCCACTTGCTGTGTGTTTTTCCCAAACAATCACCCCCTAATCTCCCCTCCCAGATAAAGATGAAGAAGAGATCGAGGAAGAAGGTCAAGAACAATTTTGGGAATGGTGATCCATGAAGAGACTTCAAGAAGTTTATTAGTTTTTTTTTACGCTTAAGCATCTTTCAGTAAATCCAAGACATTTTGTGTTTCGTATTTCAACTGTAATGACATTTTATTGGTTATGGAATTAATAGGCTAGTTTTATCATAGATCTGTACACGAGGCATGTTATATTCTAATTTTCATATTTGGATCTAACACCGGTGTCACGCTCTCCGATCTCGGGGAGTGACATTTTAGTTGTATCAGAGCAAAACCAGTTTTCGTAATCCCGCTGGGAAAATATTTCTGGTTGATACAAAGTAACTGGAATATGGATCCGCGTCCAATAGAACAATCCGAAACAAAATAATAATAAAAAACTATCAAAACCCTAGATCTAAGATTATCTTCTCCGCCATCTAGCCACCGTTGGAAAAATGACGGTCGGCCAGTCATCTGGACCATAACCTTCGGACAACCTCACGGTGAATTTATCAGCTCCATCGGAATTAGATTGCATTGCTAATTTCAACACTGAATATTGACGCCGACAGATCCGTCGAACCCTTTCCGATTCCACCGCCGTCGAACGCCGATTGACCAATCAAGCTTGATATGATGATGAACGGACAAAGATGAACGATACCCGTCTACAAATTCAAAAATTCAGCCACCACCAATCACCGATCGAATCTCTGCCCTAGAAACCTAATTTTACCCGAAAATTTATCCAATGATTTTCCACCAATATAACGAAATTTCCAAATTAAATCTGGAGTAATAATCGAAATGCATCCTTGATAAAAGCCCTCTACCAAATTCAAACCATAACAACAGATTTGTTGTCGATTTTAGATCGAATAACCGTGGGAAGATGCCAAGAAAATTTTGAAATTTCCATATTTGATTTCTCAATCATCCGAGCATAAAATTCAAATTAAATATGGGTTAATGATATACATAAAAGGTATATCAAACCCCTCTATCAAAATCAAATCACAAACAGTTGCCCAATTTAGGATCAAAGTCCACGCCCTCAAAACCCTAAAATTATGAAAATTTTGGGTTTAATTCCTCTAAAATTCAAACACCAAATGAAAATTTAGTTGGATGTATTCATTCCATACTTTTATTGACTTTTAATGACTTTTATGGAGTTTTAAAGTCTATAGGTTTTCAATCTAGTTTTTATAAACTCCATAAAAGTCTTGTGGTATCCAAATATACTTTCACATCATTCTAAATAAAAGCACTCTGTCAGATTCGAATCACAAACACGGAAAGAAATCAAAATTTAAGAACACAATCTACCCTAGTGAAACCTTAACTGCCGAGAATGAGCTATCAATTGAGCTATCAATTACTCTCAAATTTCTAGACCAAAACAAAATTAATTTTGGAATTTTACCTTCCATTTAATGGGTAATAAAAACCCTCTATCGTATCTCTCTCACAAATGAGAGAAGGTTTCCAAATTTAAACTCCAATTCACACTCTTAACCCTAATTATATGAAAATTTTGACATAAAATTTCACCAACAATACGAACATATATTTCGAATTAAATCTGGGTAATTGACAATCTTGACATGGGCAATAAAAGCCCCATGTCTTTTCCGACTCACAAACGAGGGAAATATGTTAATTGAGGACCACATTTTACGCCCCAAAATTCCTAACTGTCGAAAATTTAACCATCAATTTCTCCCAAATCCTTATTTCATTTTCAAATTAATTCTGGGTTTATGATGAGTATGAAATACTCATTAAAATCCTTATGCCAATTTCGAATTTAATAGATGAATGTAATGTCAGTTAAAAATTGAAAATTCACACAGATAACCTTGTGAGGCGAAAATTTTAGGACTCGATTTCTCCCAACACATAACGTTAAATTAAAATTAAATCTAGATTATGAATCCTAAACATTTAAAATAAATAAACTTCCAATCAACGAAAAGGGTGATTGAACAATCGAAATCGTGCCTCGAGAACCCTAATTATTAAAAAAAAACAATTTTATTGTAATTTGTCCTTAGCAATTATTAACCCTTAATTAAAAATATTGGCTACCTTGGATTTAGGTAATGATGACCCGCGCATCGGTCAATAGGATATGTAACCCGGAATGTGAAGTAGAGGAACTCAAGCAAAACATGACCGAGCTCCTCGAAGTAAGGGATCACCTACACCAAGATGTTCAGCGGTTCTCCTACTACTAACACCATGCTAACGGGCAGCTCCGGGAAGCCAAGGAAGAAATCACAAGGTTCGATACACTACATAAGGTCGCGGTTGCAAGGCGTCAGCGTCGAATCAACATTTAGAACAACTGAGAGTTCAATATGAATCCCTGGAGGCTACTAATGAACACCTAACATAGACAAATAATGGACTATTGTTCGCCCTGAACAACCTACAAGAGATCAACGACAACCTACAAGGAGAAGCAGACCCTGAAGAGGAACCAATGGAATAGGAGGAAAATCCTGAAGAAGAGCCTATGGAAGAGGGAGAAGGTGAAGAGTTAGGTGATGGAGAGTGATAGAGTAGCTCGTATGACGAATTATGTTAAGATATTTTAGAAGTACTTTCAATTTAAATAAATTTGCTAGAAGCCATATGACTCACTTTGATTGTAAGCGTATCATTTAATAAAAATATTGATTTTTATTTACACATATATCCTACTTCCAATGACTTACTTGTATATTTATCGTATACGCCTCTGCTTGACAACCTTAGAATTATACAAATTGTAGGAAATGGTTGGACGACCTCCTCGTCGAAACCGCAACCCTCGCTATTCTTTTCCTTCCAATATGACAATATTAACTAGACGTATGGAAACCATAATCCTCCACCACCACCTCCAAGGGTGGGCTTAAGCCATGGGGATTTGATAGCAATCACCACTATCGTGGCTACAACTTTTCAAGGATTTGTCAACCTGATTGCGCCGGTCCAGCAACCACAAGGAGCAATTTGAAGGATTCCATTAAATTACTCCTTCAAATATGAGAACAATCTATCATTGCTTTATCTACTACGTAAGAAGAGTTTGCAGCATCTATTGAAGCCACCATATTATCGGTTGGAAATTTTTTTATTTTAGGACTTGCACGTCGACCACATAACTAGGAGCCTAAAGAGTTTTTGTTCTAATTATGTTACGGTATTCTTCTCCAAGAATGAGGTTGATAAGCGAAGCGTGTCTATTGCAATTAATAAAACCAGTAGCCTTCATTATGCCAGAGAGCAGCTAATAAACAGTGTTATCTGTTGCAGAAAAGGGTATTGCTTAGAGTGAGATATGGTGGGCATAGTTAGGAGGGAACTTCATATGTATCTGATGTAGATAGATGCTATGACTCGGAATCGAGTTTATGTAGACGTGGTATTGGAATAGCGATCGAGGGAGGTGCAATACTAGGCTAGAATAATTATGTCATTTTTGAACCAAGCCTAGTTCTTGAATTTTCAGAAGGATCATGCCCCACTGTTGGGATTGGAAGGCACATAGCTGACGGTGGATTCGGGTTGTTACCAAAAAAATATGGCGTTGCTGCTGATAATGTGGTGGATGCATGATACAACCCAACACCTTTATCCAACCACCAGCCCACTTCGACAGGCCATCAGGCCCAAAAGAATGTCCAAGCGTCCCAATTGGGTCCAAGATTATGAAATGTAATTATATTAGTCCTTTGAATAAGTCTGTAAGTTAGGGGATTGATATAGTCCTTTGAATAAGTCTGTAAGTTAGGGGATTGAATTGGTCAGAGTTAGTTTCTATTATTAAGTTAGTAATTGGTTATTTCTCTATTTTTTTTGGTGATAATGTGAAGTGGACAAAAATAACACTGATGTAAATAGTGCATGATGGAAAATGGGAAAAGGCTAGTTTAGTTTTGGCCAACAAATCTTCTACTCTTTCTAATAATTCTGGAGTTTGGTTCCCGACTCGAAAAAGGAATTAATAACAAAATTGATCCTATAATTTGGTGCTCTCGTCCAGAGTATTATGCCACCCAAACAAACTAAAACCAATCCAGCCATGGAAGAAACTGTAGATACTTTGAAGGAATCTGTTCGAACGCTTCAAGAAGTTCAACAACACCAGGGTGAAATTCTGTCAACATTGTCAGGCCTCGTGCAAGATATCCGTTCCCGACTAGACGAAATCAACCCATTCACAGAAATTACCCCACCAATGGCTGAATCACAACCACCATACCAGGTGGGTACTTCGTCATCTCCACCTACATTTCAATCCCGAAATTTTTCACAACTACCATCCATCAAAACCGCCCAGATTAAATATGTTCTTCTTCGATGGAACCAATCCATTAGATTGGTTATTCCAAGCTCAACAATACTTTGATTTTTATCAAGTAAATCCAGAATATAGATTATCAATGGCTTCCTTCTTTATGCAAGGACAAGCACTTAGTTGGTATAAGTGGATGTACGAGAATCACCAACTTATTATATGGGATGCATTCACAAGGGCATTGTAGATTTGGTTTGGACCAACATCATACGAGAATCATCAGGCAACACTCTTCAAACTCAAGCAATTTGGAAATGTATCAGAATTTCAAGTGGAGTTCGAGAAAATTAGTAATTGTGTGATAGGGTTACGTTGGGATGCTATTTTAAATTGTTTTCTCTCAGGATTAAGGCATGATATACAACAAGAATTGGCTATTTTGAGGCCCAAAACCATAACGGATGCTATTGGGGTTGGCCAAATTGATCGAGGTTAAGAGCAAAGATTTTCGACCCAGGTACACTCCAAACCCAAGAACTCTACCCAGCCCTAACCCCACTCTACTATTACCTGCTCCTGGAATCAATAATCAAACCATTCCAAATAAATCACTACTTCCAACACCTCGTCGCCCTACTAACCCTTACGGGCACGATGTTTAACAGTCACAAAAAGCCAACATTGCCGTGACAAGGGCTTGTGTTTTAATTGTGATGAAAAATATTACCCTGGCCATCGGTGTAAACCTCCTCAATTTTTAATAGTGGTGGCAAACGACAATTCGGAATCATCATTGGTTGGGTTGGATTGTCAAGAAGAAATCGAGGATATTTCAATCCTAGAGCCCCCTATACCAATGACTTTAATTCAGAATTCAGACATAAGGGAGGATAGTTCCTTCCATCTGTCCATGGATGCGTATTTGGGAATACCCACGCATCAAACCTTAAGGGTTACATGTAGCATCAAGGGACAACTGCTAATTCAGGGAGCACACACAATATTGTGCAACCCCGAATAGCTGAATTGCTAAAGCTACCAATTTTGGGCCTTCCAAATTTCAAGGTGATGGTGGGAAATGGAGAATATATGGAGTGTACTGGCCATTGTGCGGACATTAAACTGATGCTAAAAGGGGACGAATTTTCAATCAAGTTCTTGGTTCTTCCTATTCAGGGAGCTGATGTTGTTTTCGGGGTGCAATGGCTAAGCACTTTGGGTCCAATAGTTGACGACTTCTCAATTCCAAGTATGACATTTAACCACAGTGGAATAGAAATCAAACTTGTGGGTGAACCAACTCTCAATATGACTACTCCATCACAATTAAATCGAATGGTAGCTACTGAATCTGTCATATCCTTCTACTCAATTACCCATAAACTTACACCTCCCTCCCCCACAATCATAGCCCAAACACCCACACCAGCTCCTGAATTACAAGACATCCTAAAAAATTCCAACCCCATTTTCAACACCCAGCAGAGTTTCCACCACCCAGAAATCATTATCACCAAATTCACTTACTACCAGAATCTCAACCCATAAATGTACGTCCATACCGTTATCCCCACTATCAGAAGGAAATAATGTCAAAACTGATTGAGGAGATGTTAAGGGATGGTATTATACGGGCCAGTCGTAGTCCCTATTCTTCACCGGTGTTGTTAGTTCAAAAAAAGATGGAACGTGGAGATTTGTGTGGATTATCGAGCTCTTAATGTCGTGACAATTCGTGATAGGTTCCATATCCCCACTGTGGACGAAATATTTGATGAACTTAAGGGAACGACTATATTTTCCAAGATGGATCTACAATCCAGATATCATCAAATCCGAGTGGAACCTCAGGATGTGCATAAGACTGCCTTTCAAACATGTGACTGGCACTATGAATTTCTTGTCATGTCTTTGGTCTATCAAATGCACCCTCCACTTTTCAAGCGGCCATGAACGAGTTATTTAGGGAATTCTTAAGGCGGTTTGTACTGGTTTTCTTTGACGACATACTTATATATAGTTCAACATGGGAGGCTCACATGAAACACTTGAATCATGTTTTTATCTACTATACTTATATATAGTTCAACATGGGAGGCTCACATGAAACACTTGAATCATGTTTTTATCTACTGCACAAACATAAATATTATGCAAAATTTTCAAGATGTGTTTTTGCGGAGAGTAGAGTTCATTACTTGGGACATATTATTACGAGTGATTGGATTAGTGTTGATCCAGACAAGATACATGCAATTATTGAATGGCCAATACCTACCACGAGTACAACCTTATGGGGATTTTTAGGCCTAACAGGGTATTATCGGAGATTCGTCAGAAACTATGCGGCCCTTGCCTTCCCTCTCACAGATTAACTAAAATCCGGTCAATTTACATGGAATCAAAAGGCAACAGAAGCATTTAATCAACTCAAGCTTTGTATGACAAGCTTAACGGTACTAACACTATCTGATTTTGCACAGCTGTTTGATCTCACCACCGATGCGAGTGGGATGGCGATTGGTGCAGTCCTATCACAAAAGGATCATCCCATAGCCTTCTTCAGTAAGAAGCTGAATCTCAGAATGCAATCCGCATCCACCTACACAAGAGAGCTATATGCAATCACTGAAGCTGTTAAAAAATGGAGACATTACTTATTGGGGAGAACATTTGTCATATAAACAGATCAACGCAGCATCCAGCATCTAATCACTCAAACAGTACAAAACCCGGACCAACAAAATGGGTGACAAAGCTAATGGTGTTTGATTACGAAATTAGATACAAACCAGGAAAAGAGAACCACATAGATGCATTATCTCGGATTGACAGACCTTTGTATGCCACTGTCACTTATCCTACCCTGCCTTGGCTCGCCAAACTCCGTGATTTTTTCATCCACAAGAATAGGGCTCCAAATCCTGCAAAATATTCAATAAGACCCCATAACCAACAATCATTATCAAATCAGTGATGGTCTGGTATATTTCAAAGGGAGAATTTTAATACCTGAAGAATCGGAGTTACAAAACCAGCTGCTAACGGAGTATCATTCTTCTCCACTGGGCGGCCATTCGGGCATCAAAGGAACCTTGTCAAGACTTGCCTCCACTTACTTCTCGCCTGGAATGAAAAATCAAATAAGAGATTATGTCAGACAATGCACTGTCTGCCAACAAAATAAACCTACCAACCACAAACCATATGTCCTACTCCAACCCTTGCCAATACCTACTAAAGTTTGGGACGATTTGAGCATGGCCTTCATCACTCATTTACCAAATTCCTACGGGAAAACTACAATTTGGGTTATCGTTGATCGCCTCACCAAATTTGCTCATTTTATCCCTCTCCCAACCAAATACTCGGCTGCATATCTTGCTTCCATCTTCCTCAATGACTTATACAAGTTACATGGGCTTCCACGAACCATTGTGTCTGACCGAGATCCTTTATTCTTAAGCCATTTTTGGAAGGAGTTATTCACCTAGTTGAGTACAACTTTGAATTTCAGTAGTGCATATCACCCAGAGTCCGACTGACAAACTGAGGTTGTCAATCGAACACTCCAAACTTACTTGCACTGTTTTGTGTGCGACGAACCAAAGAATTGGAATCGTTACCTCTCTCTATTAGAGTATTGGTATAATTCAAGCTATCACTTAGCCATACACATGACTCCATTTGAGGCCCTTTTACGGCAGACCACCCTCTACCTTACCCATATATACCCCTGGAGCATCTTCAAATGAAACCATCGATACAACTCTAACCACTAGAGACACCCACATATCCAATCTCCGTGACATCCTTTATACGACTCGACAACAGATGCAACACCAAGCATATAATAAAAGAGAAGAGAAAGAATTTCAAGTAAAAGACTTGGTGTTTGTCAAGCTCAGAGCGTACCGTCAAGTGTCATACAGGCCCGTGGTTCTCCAAAATTGTCTTGACGCTTCTATGGCCCTTCCGGTTCAACCACGGAATCGATGCCGTAGCTTATGAATTGGCACTTCCGACGTCCAGCCGCATCCACCCCGTTTTCCATGTATCTCTATTGAAACCCTGTTATGTAGATCCACCCCCAGTCCCATCCTCTCTACCATCACCAGATTCGGAGGAACATCTGTTTATCATTCCCCACGCAATTGTAGCAAAAAAAACAGTATGAAAAGAAGGGAAGAAGATAAATGAAGTATTAGTGCAATGTCAAGGATTGTCGACTGAAGAGAACACGTGGGAAGAAGAGGAGCCATTGAGTGTACTCTACCCTAATCTTATGCCTTGGGGTCAATCCAATTGCGAAGAAATCCAACACCAGGATTTCCCTCTTGACGCTGACATAAATACTGATCTGGGTCAATTGCACGCGGGCCTTGAGGACAAGGCCCATGTTTATGGGGAGGGTATTTATACAACCCAACACCTTTATCCAACCACAAGCCCACTTCGACAGGCCATCAGGCCCAATAGAATGTCCAAGCGTCCCAATTATGTCCAAGATTATGAAATGTAATTATATTAGTCCTTTGAATAAATCTGTCGGTTAGGGTATTGAATTGGTCAGAGTTAGTTTCTATTATTAAGTTAGTAGTTGGTTATTTCTCTATTTTTAGGTGATAATGTGTAGTGTTAGGGTATGATGCAAAATGGGAAAATAACAAAACTGATCCTATCAATGCACTTCTTATTGACGCGGATGGCAGGTTTCTAGACCGGGAGGCCACGGGAGAAGACGTATTTTGGGCCATCCGGGGAGGCGGTGGCGACTTTTGGGGCATCGTTTAAGCATGGAGAATCCAGCTGCTGAAAGTACTCGTAACGGTGGCATGCTTCACTTTCCAGGCATGGACCAAGGGGTCACGTGCCAAAGCTAGTTAACAAATGGCAGCATGTTGCGCCAGAGCTAGGAGATGATTTTTATTTGTCGGCTTTTGTTGGCGCAGGTTTGCCACAGATGGAAAAAAGTTTTTGGTTACGTTTAAAGAGTTGTTTTTAGGTCCAAAATCTGAAGCTGAATCAATCTTAAATGGGGTGTTTCAAGAATTGAATGTTTTATCAGGAGACTGCCAAAAAATGACTTGGATTGAGTCCATTCTTTATTTTTCACTTCAGGATTGGACAATGGAAGCCCGGTTACCGACTTAAATGACCGTTGTCTACGGGATCAGCACTATTTCAAGGCTAAATCAGCCTATGTCAGGGCTCCCATACCAGAAACTGGACTAATTTCTGAAATAAAAGTTCTTGAAAAAGAACCAAAGGTATACATTATCTGAGATCCTTATGGAGGAGCCATGTAAGAAATAAGGAGTGAATCCATAGCTTTCCCTCACAGAAAAGGTAAACCTTATGCAATACAGTATTTAGTTGAATGGCAAGAAGAATACAAATCCAAAAGCCAAAATTATATAGATTGGATCCAAGGATTTTACAATGAAATGGCACCATACGTTTCATCTGGCCCAAGGGCTGCTTACATAAACTACATGGACTTTGATCTTGTAGTTATGGATTACTTAAATAGCAGTGTAGCAGTTTCTGCCCAGTGGAGATGGCAAGAATCTAGGGTGAGAAATATTTCTTGATAAATTATGACAGATTAGTCAAAGCCAAAACAATTGTAGATCCTTTAAATGTTTTCAGAAATCAACAATGTATTCCTCCAAGGTCTGCTTCTTATGGAAATGCACAAGTATAGAAAAAAAAGATATAAAAGAATGAGTTTGCATTTTATTTTATTTCCTTGATATTGATCTCTTCTTTATTTCCCTTCACATGGATATTAAAAGAAGAAGAAGATCCCATCCACCTTTTGATTTTGCTTCTGAATTTTGTTTTTTAATCATTCCTTATCCAACCAACACTCCAGGAGCCACCTATCCCACTGATAGTCTTTATCTCCTAACAATCAATGAAAATCTAGTAGTTTAATTAGTTTAAGCAAGGGATTAGATTCACATATGATTGAGCTCAATTATTAATCACTTTTAACTGGCAAATCCTTCATAAGAATATCTTTTACTTAGTCTTGTCTATTGAGGAGAATCATGTTCCATTGGCCCAATTAGACTTTATTCTATGAGTTATGAAGATATTTTATGAGACTTGAAAAAGAACAAAGTACTAAAAATTTACATTTAATTTAAGGTCCTGTTATCAAGCACAGTCCGAATTTTTGTTACTCCTATATTGCTATATTTGATTAAGTATGATTTATAAAAGGCTGGAGCTTTCAGGATATACCCTTCCCTTAAGAATCTTACTTGACACTTTTATAAATCTGTAGCTATTGAAATAATGTGGATAAACTCAATCTTTTATCTTACCAGAAAATAGAGAAACTTGGTTAGAATCTCAATTATTTTTAAAGGAATCCCTCCTATCTTGCCACCTCAAACACTTGTCTTTTGAATGTATTTCTGTTATTTTTTATTTTTAACTAAAATGGTAGGCTTTATAACTAGTCACTTATGTTTATGCATCCAAAACCGTAAATACATAAAATATTTAGGCCAAAAACAACCGGTAAAACTTAAATATTTTAAACTGTAAAATATAAGTGCCTAACGATAACTGGTCGTAACGGGCCTTCCGGTTTTATTGTTGATACAATAAAATATGTTGTAAGAATCAAATCTATAACAAATTTTCTTCAATGGATAAAGGATACTACTATTCTCTCCATATTGAGTCAATAGACTGGGAAAAAGCTTCATAACACACAGTATCTGTTAGTGGATAAGCCACTTGTGAGTGAACAGATATCTTAGAACATATTCTGTTTTCACTTTGCAACAAAATGGACACTCAGATAATATATTTGTATCACCGACTGAATTGCAATGTTTTGATTCTCAATTTCATGTGTTCAAGTTTCCTACTTGAAAAATAAACCTATACTTATCAGAAAGGAATCTCCACTTGGCCAACGAATGGCCACATCTCGGTTTTCTTGTTTCCATTATTTTTTAGCTCTCCCTCTTCAAATATATATTTCTATATAAAGGGTGTTCATCTACCAAACATAATCAAGAAAAACTTGAAATCTTTCCTATATCTAGATCTGTACTCTTTTCTTATGAAAATGGAATCGAAAACAGACCTTAGTAGAGTATGCAATGAAGGCTTTTCACTAGTGGAAAACTACATAATAGAGGAGAGGCTTGCTGCCCCAAAAACAACTAAAGTTTGTTCATACCAGTATTGGCCACAGAAGAATCCTGTTTATCAGATAAAACCAACCGAAAATAGGATAATCTCGTACGAGGTGGTGCAGTTTCATGGTGGGGTGTCAGTTATGGACACTAAGAGGAAAAATGCAGCTGTGGCATTTTAAACTTTATAGTATATATATATGGTAGCGTTTGTGTCAATCAAGCATGCTCGGTTATTAGTTAAGCATGCTTGTATTGTGTGATCCTAAAATTGGAATTCACTTATATGTGTAGGTAAACTACCAGATATATGTAGGTGAAGTCTGGATGTAATGTAATACTTATTATCTGTGAATACCAAGTAGTGTTGGCTTTACTTTTTATTATCATATTTTGCATCCCTTTTATCACACAAAGTGGTGTGCTGTATTGTATTGCACTGTTGTCAGAATTCATCTGGTAGTGCTCAAACACACAGGTAACTGATAGTAATATGCAAAAGACTTCTTTTGGAATATGCCATCCCCGCCCTCCGAGATCAGTACAACAGGACCGAACTCAAAAACATGTGGTAGAGTCCAACAAAAAATACATTCAAATGTCGGTAATAACTTGTTCTTCTAGCATCCATCACGCAGATAACAAAGAATAACCTGAATCAACTAGAATCTGTTCAAAGTTGTGTATGACATATTTAATCTTCTCTGTTAAAAGGGACACAGATAACACAAAATTCTTGCCCTACTTGATGTAAAAGGTTAGATTTACAAGATTCAGATTCTTGGTTTTTCATGGATTGTATACCTCAAACAAGCATTCACACTGATCCGAAAGGAATCATCACAGTTGGTGATGGGTTTTGGGCTTTGTCAAATATCCCACATTGGTGGGATATGATTTTTTGGGGCAAAGCTTTGGATATAAAAGAAGGCTTGGGGCCTTTGGTTTCAGTGCACCAGTCAATAGCTTGTATAGCAACTTTTGGCTTTAGATATATTTCTCTCTTGTTTTAGAATCTAGTAAAAAGTCTTAGTATGCTCTGTGGTTGCAGCTGTGTCTGAGCTTCCACATCAGAAAAGATTTTACTAGATGTCTGAGTGATAAAGTGTGGCTAGTAGGAAAAGCTTTGTGGGTGTGTTTGGGGTGAGAAGAGAAATTATGTGGTTGTAATAATTTTCACTATAGTGTATTTTCTTCTCTGGTCCTGGTGGTTTTTCTCCTGATTTAGAAGTTTTCCACGTTAAATCCTTGTGTTGTTATTAGTTCTTCTTTTGCTTGCTTTTCACATAAAAGGTGCATCCTGGGGGGTGAATTTGGAGGGTCAAATTCCCAACAAGTGGTATCAGAGCCTGGGTCCTTTTGCGGCGGTGGAGCTTTGGTGTGGTAGGCGAATACGTAGTGACTAAGGAGGTTCTGTCTAGGAAAATTGGTATTTAAGTGGGACCATTGTGACCCCACCAATTTACCTGGGAACCTTGAAGTTCTGTCTAGGAAAGATCGAGATCCTCTCTTTCCTGGGAGCTTACTTAGTGTGTACTATTCAGGTCTACGGTAAAATTCATCAGGGTATCAAAAGATGTCAGGAAGCAGAGTTTCAAGTGCAGTCAGATTTGATGTGGAGAAATTTGATGGGAAAATCAACTTTGTCTTGTGGCAAGTGCAAGTCAGGGATGTGTTGATTCAGTCTGGTTTACACAAGGCGTTGAAGGACAGAGTATTCCCTGAAAGCAGCAGTGATACTAGTTCGACTGGTGGAACGACTAGTGTAACAGGTAAAGCTGGAATGAGCAATGAAGATTGGGAGGATCTGGATTTGAGAGCAGCAAGTGCTATCCGTCTGTGCCTAGCCAAAAATGTTCTTGCAAATGTGCATGGAATGTCTACGGCGAAGGAACTCTGGGAAAAACTGGAAGAGTTGTATCAGACAAAGGGCGTCTCATCGGGTGTATCTGAAAGAGCAGTTTCATACATTGCGAATGAATGAAGGTACTACTATTTCAGATCATTTAAGCGTTCTCAATGGCATTGTTTCAGAGCTGGAATCCATTGGAGTTAGAATTGATGATGAGGATCAGGCCTTGAGACTCATCTGGTCTCTTCCACGTTCATATGAGCACATGAAGCCGATACTGATTCATGGAAAGGAGAAAATCATTTTCTCAGAGGTTACTGGTAAGCTTCTTTCTGAAGAAAGGAGACTTGGTGTGAGTAACGGTTCACATGAAAGTTTTGCAATGGTGGCTCAGAATTGGAAGAAGAAGAACTCCATGAAGAAATCCTGTTGGGGGTGTGGACAACCTGGTCATATCAAGAAAAATTGTCCAAGAGCTGGAGCGGGTTCGGCAAATTGCTCTGTATCAGCAAGTGGAGATGCTGATAATGAAGCTAACATTGTCTCCTCTTTTGATGTCCTCTGAAAAAGGACAAGTACATCCTTATGGCATGCCGCTGTCCCCAAGTTGCCATGATAAAGGATGTAAAATGTTAGCGGGTCCACAATTTTGCACACGGGCATTAGTTTGGCATTGATGCAGGGTGTGTGGTGGAAATTCATGTCGATGGCTGATTAACTTCTAGGAGAGCCAAAAAGTGGGAGTTGCACCATAATTTTCAGCAAGGTTATTTTTTCGACATGGGCCGAATTGAAATGCTTGGAATGGTTTATTCTGAGTGGGGTATACTTTTATGGTGGAGCATGTTAATTCTCTACATTGAGAATTATGACTGTCTTTGCAGTGTTAGTAGCGGAAGCTATGAAGATCTTCATCGAGGTGGAGCGTTGTGGGACGACAAAGCCCAAGGTGGAGATTGATGGGTTTTGGGCTTTGTCAAATATCCCACATTGGTGGGATATGACTTTTTGGGGCAAAGCTTTGGATATAAAAGAAGGCTTGGGGCCTTTGGTTTCAGTGCACCAGTCAATAGCTTGTATAGCAACTTTTGGCTTTAGATATATTTCTCTCTTGTTTTAGAATCTAGTAAAAAGTCTTAGTATGCTCTGTGGTTGCAGCTGTGTCTGAGCTTCCACATCAGAAAAGATTTTACTAGATGTCTTTCTTGTAAGTGGAGGGGTGTGAGTGATAAAGTGTGGCTAGTAGGAAAAGCTTTGTGGGTGTGTTTGGGGTGAGAAGAGAAATTATGTGGTTGTAATAATTTTCCCTATAGTGTATTTTCTTCTCTGGTCCTGGTGGTTTTTCTCCTGATTTGGGAGTTTTCCACGTTAAATCCTTGTGTTGTTATTAGTTCTTCTTTTGCTTGCTTTTCACATAAAAGGTGCATCCTGGGGGGTGAATTTGGAGGGTCAAATTCCCAACAGTTGGGATGCTAGATATGACAATTATCTTTTTAATCCACTCATTATTGAGCTTTTTAAGTAAAGGGGGTTCATCTCATACAATTTCATCGATCAAGAAACATATCTATACTCAAATTTCTTCTATATACAATTAAACAAAAGGCAGCATGGGTCTCTTCTCCTCAGAGGATGACAAATGGGAAAAAAAGGCGAGGCCCTCTGCTCGAAAAAGTTCATTTGGTACAGTATGCACTGGACCTGACTGTGTGTACCAGTATCAGGCACAGAAGACTCACTTTGTCAGGTAGAAATCGTGCTTGCGGATGAAGAGACGATGAAACACTACGAGGCGTCTCAATCTAGTGATGGAGTACCGAACATGGACAATTCTACGAGGAAATCTACTGCTATGGCTTATTAGGCTCTCGGGTTTTTTCATGTATCAGGATTAATTTGTACATGTAGTTACCTAGCAGTTTTAGTCATGTAGGCCAACTTCGTACCTCATTTACTTCGCAAAGTGTTCTCGGCTTTATGACTTTGATGATAGAACATGTTTGATGAAATCATCCAAGGCATTATGTTTACTGAATTAAATGAAAATCTTCCATTTCTTGTACCATAATACCATCCTATTTTCTAATTCATTTTTTGACTTCAAAAATCCTTGGTTAATAAACTAGGCAGGTAACAAAATTGTTTTTATTAAAATTTACATGAAAATCAGGCGATCGCATAATCATAGTGTAACTTACTAATGTTTTTGCAACATTTTGAAGAGACTATTTCCACACAGCAGAAAGAATAAATTCTGTCATTGATCATTCATTTAAAGCTTCTAGCACCTGTCGTCACCACTCTTATTCTTCACACGTCATAATATGTGGTGTGCACAACTCACTCACTTTAGTCACTCACAAGATTCTCATCTACAGCGGCCTCGTTGCGCCCAAAAATGCACTGTTCTATGCGAATCTTGAGGCATTAATATTTGAACCTTGTTCAACTTATGAAGATAACGAACAATGGAACAAAATTTTAAAATATTTCAGGTTTTATCCTTTCAGATTTTCTATTATATTAGAGTGTTTTAGGACTGTATACTTTTCCAAACTTCAAATTTTGCCGGACAAAATAGTCAAATCTTCTTGTTCTGTCCCTCGTATGAAAGGAATCACCAAAGTTATGAACCTGCAGTGCATCTTCCTCTATTATACTACTGCACTATATATATACTAGTTAATTTGGTACTGCGCAAGTGAGCTTATAATCTGATACATTTAAAAGTTTAAAAAAAAAACATATTAAATTTTCAAATGGAGATAAGAGGGATGCACTCGGATCAAATCTTTCAAAACAAATCAGTATTTATGTAAAATAATAATAAATAACAAAATAAAACAAAAAACAAAAAAAGGAAATAAAAAAAAGAAAAAGAAAAAGGACGTAAGGTTCGCATATATATATATGGTCTAATATATCACTCATCCCTACAAAACTTCATCAACTAAAAACAACAAAGAAACAAGAAAGTTGTTCTTACAAATATAATACACAGAGAGATGGCCTGTGAGAGTGAGCTCATGAAGATCGGAAGAGAAGGCTTCGATTTAATAGAAAAATACTTGGTAAAAAGGGTTGGAAAGCCTATTCCTCCACAGAAACCTCGTCTTCCTCAGGCATACGCTCCACGCAAAAATTTCTTTGCTAAAGGGCCTGAACCAAACAACCGCTACATCCATCATCCACAGGAGCCTCTCGTTGTCTACCAGCATGCTGCAGCCACAGCTACTGCAGCAGAAGCTACTGTCATAACTGGCCGTGATGCAGCTGTGTTCTCGGGTGATAATAATCGAAGGATAAATCCAATGAGATCTGTATATTAAATATGTCTGTTACTCTGCTATATAAGTGCAGCAATATGTATGAAATGTTAGGTAAAAGTAATGGTGTCTATGCTAGGATTGCCGGGCTTGTCACAAAGTTGCACTGCTTTCTGCAGTCTAAATAATGAATAAAATATAACAAAGTTTATTAGATATATAGTTATCTCTTTTGCAGTGTTTGGTCTTACAAATTTAAGTAATGATTTTGCTTCATGCTTCTAAAATCATAACAAATTAAGACATGGAGAGCAAATATCAGTATTCTAGATCTTCAGAGGTTGTCCAGTTTAAGGCCTTCCGAGTTAAATTCTTGCCTCGTATGATTTTATGCCAACAAGAGAGTTTCATAGTTTTTATGTGTTAATTTGTACAGAAACTCCCGGCCCGTTTCAACGAGTATGTACTTCCTGGTTGTTTGGCGATGCCTTGCGGCGGCATCAAACGACACTTGTCCTTAATTTTTTTTTTGTAAATACCCCATCGAAATCATCACCTAAGCTTACACTCCCAAGAAAATCATCCACACACTTGTTAGTTGTTGCGCTTCGTCATATTAGCTTAAACACAATTTCAGCTAGGACAACTCGATCTAAGGAAATTTCAGCTTTTCAACCTTCCTAGCCATCAAATTGCATTCAAACTAGTAGTTGTTTCTAGTTTTTTTCTGTGCGCTAAATTCTAAAAAATTGAAATGAACAGTACTAATATGTTGTGATACGAAGAGAAACCGTTGTTCTGAATTATTGATTAGATCTTGATATGGTAGGTGTCTCGGTGAGATGTTTTTACGACCGGGTTAATTCTAAAGTGGGGTTTAATTCTAAAGTACTGATATCAATTAGAACATATGAAGTATGTTTATTTATACATTTCTTGAATTTGGTAAATAAATTTTTTATTGTTTTTACATGTTTTATAATTTTAAAAATATGAATTTTAGTATTTTGTAATATAGAATATGTATAATATATATAAAAATATACAGACGTGTCGCAGTGTCATATTCTGAAAATTTTGAAAATCAGTAATGTCCGTGCATCTTAGAATAGAATAATGAACCTTAGAATTTTCAGCGCATATATTAATAATTTCTGATATGATGAAAAATCAATTCTGCTACATTCTACTTTGTTTTTTTAATTTTTCCATGGATTATCATAGCCACTTATTATTATTTATTTATCCGGAGAAAAATGGTTATCACCAGCCGAGCGATTCTCATCTACTCACCCTTCACGTTCCTTCCAGATGAGACTGGAATCGAGGAAATAAACCGAAAGATCAAACGTTTGCCGCTTTAACAAAAGTTATAGCGGACAGTAAATATGTAATTTTAATATTTAAACTGAAAGCGTCATGCTTCAATCGCTATCCAATTAGACTCCAACAATCTTTCTCCCAATAATTGCATTACCTTGCTCCTTGCACAACTCATGAGAATCGAACACGTGACCTTATCCTCGATTCCAATTGTAGAATCAAACGTTTGCCGCTTTACCAAAAGTTATATCTAGTGACAGGTAACGGTGCAACTCTATTCTTTAAACCGTATAGTATCCCAACTGCACGCTTCGGCCGCTCTCGAAGGAGGGATAATATTGCACTCCAACAATCGCTCGCCGCTTTACCAAAAGTATAGCAGCACAATCACCGTACTTCGACCACTCTCCAAATAATGACCGTTTGCACTCCAGCATAAACAAATATTTTTTTTTTAAAAGATGAAATAAATTAATTTTTGGTATTTATATTTGGGAACTTGGTGTTGCTAAATAGATGTGAGGCTGAAATTGGGCAAACTCCACCAAAATAATCATATAATATCACAACATATCTCAATGATGAGGACCTTGGCTTCACTTTTAATCCAAATCTCGTGTAGGAATATTTTGATTATTGAAACTACAACTTTTAAGCTGTTTATTATTCTTTTGTGACAGATATTCATAACCGAATGTATGGAATAGTGTTCTTGAAGATGGAAAAGAATAACTTGCTATATACCAAGTAATACTTATTATTTATAACAAAATCGATACAATTTTGATGAGATACGATAGTTAAAATGCTCTTAAAACTCAATAAGTGTAAAATCTTCAAATATTTAAATGTTATCCCCTTAGTCTTGACAACAAACTTAGCCTAGAATTGTCATCAAATAATAATGCATCAAATTGTTTTGGAACATTCTAAACATCAAAATCTAATGAAAATATAGAACAAAAGTTAGAAATACGGAAATAACGAGAGATGTTGACTCCTTGTGTTTCTCCGTTGTCCCGTCTCTTCCGATGCTTCTCATATTCAATGGTTTTGTGGTGTAATGGATGATTGGAGAGGACAAAGATTGATGGTGGCTGATGATTGTAGGGTTTATTATGAGCCAAGAAGTCCAATTTTCATCCAAGTCAATTCCATAAATAGTGGTGGAGGAGTTTCATATCATTTGGACTCAAAATAACTAAGAAGGAAACAAAATCTCGAGTTTTTCGGGTTTGGCGATTGATCACAAGAAAGTGATGATCGATCGCCACATTATACTGTTTTTATTTTTCAAAATATGAACACTGGCGATCGATCGCCCGGAATTGCCGATCGATCGCCAAATGTATCTGGATCGAGGCGATCGACCGAACCTCTAAGCGCCGCCATGCTTTTAATCAAGTCAAAAGGGTTCGAAACCCTAGTTGGTGCGGCTGCTTGGCCCATGCTCGAACTAGGGTCCGAACCCTAGCTAGCATGCGGCGGCCGTGAGTCATGGTTGGTGATGGCCGAACCACAAGAGGCATGGGCTCGGCTTTTCGCCTTCGTGTATCGTATACATAAATTGTCAATTATATCATATATAATTTTATGATGATTTTCACAAACTAGATTTACTCATATCATATATGATTATATACAGTTTCAAAGCATGCAATATAATTCTAAATATGATTAAACAATTAACCACATAAATCCGATATGAGCTTTGAACCTGGCTCTGATAGCACTGTTAGGTATCCATCATACAATATGCAGCGGAATTTAAAATTGGATTCCTACCAAAGGACCTATACAAAGTGATCATATCGAGATTGATTAAGAATCGTACCCTTGTAGCGTGTTTGTAGCAGAATCCTGGTTGCAAGTCCACGAGTCACGAACAAAGATTTGCACATTCGTCTCTACGGTATCCACACGATCAAATCGAAAAGGTGTTCAAGAACAAGTTGCTAGACTCGTTCTTAAACAGGAGCTAAACTCACGGTTCAAAACCGATCAATCGACAACCGTTCAAAAGCACTATTCACGGCGGCGGTGGCCATGAGATCGAGTGCAAGAGGCGGCGGCCGAGAGTGAGTATGAGAGTGGCTATTAGGTTTTATGATGTGTAGGATTAATTCTCAATTAACATTGTTATCAAATAATATATATGTTAGATTTAATTAAAGGCTTTCTTAAAGCCTCATTGGCTCATACCAATAATTAATTAAATCCATACATCTAATATAAATAATTAAGACTCTTCTTAATTAATTAATTCATCCAATGAATTATATCTCCCTTTATTGATTTAATCTTTTGTGTGACCCGATATGATCTTGCAATGTTGGCAGCGACATAAAATCTAATTTTATGTCACAAGCAATGAGCGGTATCTAGCAACACATCAAGGCTACCCAAATTACAAGAATGTCATTGACTCGACATAACCTACGGAATGTGATAATATTAACCATGTAACTTAATCCATTTGTCCAATGTGTTTAGATTGAACACGAGTCATGGAATAGTCATACTCATATATTCAATATTTTATTTCTTGATCCTCAAGTAGAACTAGAATAAACGAATAAGCTCGATATCACATATCGACTCATTCGAGCACGGCCATGCATTTTAGTCTTACTTGATCAAGGGCCCAAACACTTCTCTTGTTATATAGGAGGGACAGATCCTTTCTTGATCACCTAACATCCCTCTACATAATTCGTGGTGTATCCAATGATTGTCTTTATAGTTTACCCTGTTACAGGTGACGTTTGACAATATCAAGATACGTGACTCCTTATGTTGGGATCTCGGATGATCTCAAGTCGTAAGGATTACATACATTATTATCACTATGAGAATTGCTTATGACGTTCATATAACTATCCATGCAGCATTCTCATGGTGGGTCTGTCCAGTACATCGTTATCTAACATGCACCTATGTGTTGATTTGATATCTCATATCTATGAACAATTCATCAATCAAAACATACTAGTCTCAATGCAATATCATTATCATTATTCATGATAATACTTGACTAGGGACAATCTTTAAGAACAATACAATATTATTCTAAGGACATTAACTTATATATTAATTCATATTACACAGATACTCGAATAATATATAATAATGAATTGCCATTAACAAAATCATAATACATTGTATGTCATAAACAATCATCTAATGAGTTGTCTTAGGGCATATCCCAACAAATCTCCCACTTGCACTAAGACCAATCAGACATATACTTAATGCCTAGAGATCTAGTATGACGATCATGCTTCTGCTGTGATAGTGGCTTCGTCAGTGGGTCAGATACATTATCATCAGTTGGTACTTTGCATATTTTTACATCTCATCTTTCAACGATTTCTCGAATGAAATGAAAGCACCGAAGTATGTGCTTGGATCTTTGGTGAGATCTAGGTTCCTTAGCCAATGCGATGGCTCAATTGTTGTCACAATAGAGTTCAATCGGATCTAGTATGCTAGGCATCACCCCAAGTTCAGAAATGAACTTCTTGATCCAAACAGCTTCCTTTGCTGCATCTGAGGCAGCAATGTATTCAGCTTCAGTTGTAGAATCGGCTACTGTCTCTTGCTTTGAACTCTTTCAGCTTACAGCACCTCCATTTAGGCAAAACACATATCCTGATTGCGATCGGAAGTCATCTTTGTCAGTTTGGAAGCTTGCATCAGTGTAACCTATTACATTGAGCTCTTCCTCACCTCCATAAATCAAGAATGTATCCTTAGTTCTTCTCAAGTACTTCAGGATATTCTTGACCACAATCCAGTGACATTCACCTGGATCAGCCTGATATCTGCTCGTAATGCTCAAAGCATACGAGACATCGGGACGCGTACATATCATGGCATACATGATAGATCCAATAGCTGACGCATATGAAATCTTACTCATGCGTTGTCTCTCATCTGGTGTTGAAGGACACTGATCCTTCGAGAGATGTATCCCATGTGTCATAGGCACGAATCCTTTCTTAGATTTTTGCGTGCTAAACCGTTTTAGCACTTTGTCTATGTATGTACTTTGACTTAGGCCAAGTAATCTTCTTGATCTATCTCTATAGATCTTGATACCTAATACGTAGGTGGCTTCACCTAAATCTTTCATAGAAAAGCAATTCCCTAGCCAAATCTTTACAGATTGTAAGGCAGGGATATCATTCGCAATTAGAAGTATGTCATCTACATACAATATTAGGAAGATAATTATGCTCCCACTGACCTTCTTGTAGACACAAGGTTCATCTACGTTTTTGATGAAACCAAACTCTTTGACTGCATCATCAAAACGAAGATTCCAACTCCGAGAAGCTTGCTTCAATCCATAAATGGATCGTTGTAGCTTGCATATCTTTCCAGCATCCTTTGGATCGACCAAACCCTCAGGTTGTGTCATGTACACATCCTCAAGTAAATTTCCATTAAGGAAAACTGTTTTGACATCCATCTGCCAGATTTCATAATCATGAAATGCAGCTATTGCAAGTAAGATCCTAATGGATTTAACCATGGCAACTGGCGAAAAAGTTTCATCATAGTCAATACCATGAATTTGTTTGAAACCTTTAGCAACCAGTCGACCTTTAAAGGTTTGTACATTACCATCCATGTCGGTCTTCTTCTTGAAAATCCATTTGCACCCTATGGGTCTTACCCCTTCAGGCGGGTCAACCAAAGTCCATACTTGGTTTGCATACATGGATTCCATCTCAGATTTCATGGCTTCTTGCCATTTCTCATAATCATTGCCCATTATAGATAGTAAGTCACCTTGTTGAGTCACAAGAAATCATATCTCTGTGGCTCTCGGTGTTCTCTTACAGACCTACGTTGGGTTTGTGTCTCTTGAGCAGGCATTTCATCCACAACAGCTTGTGGTGTCTGCTCTGTTTCCATCTCAATATCATGTTCAATGTTTTCTTGTGGTTGAACTTCACTAAGTTCTATTTGCCTCCCACTGGTTCTTCTCGAAATAAATTCTCTTTCAAGAAAGACACCAGTCCGAGCAACAACTACTTTGTTCTCGGTGGGATAATAGAAATAGTATCCTTTCGTTTCCTTAGGATACCCCACAAATAAACACTTATCAGATTTGGGTCCAAGTTTATTGGAGGCGTGACGTCTCACAACCCCAAATCTTCATAAAAGACATACTAGGACGCTTCTTAATCCATATCTCATATTGTGTCTTTTCTACTGATTTAGATGGAACACGGTATAGTATAAATATCGTTGTTTCTAAAGCATGTCCCCAAAAGGAAGTCGGAAGATATGCATGACTCATCATTGATCGAACCATGTGCAACAAAGTTCGATTCCTCCTTTCGGATACACCATTCCATTGTGGAGTATACGGAGGAGTGAGTTGTGGGACTATCCCACACTCCTTTAGATAGTCATGAAACTATTGGCTTAGGTATTCGCCTCCTCGATCTGATCGGAGGGTTTTGATACTTTTGTCAAGCTGGTTTTGTACTTCATTCTTGAAATCCTTGAACTTTTCAAAGGTTTCATGTTTATTTTTCATTAGGTACACATACCCATATCTACTGAAGTCATCAGTAAATGTAAGGAAGTATTGAAAACCACCTCTAGCTTGTGTGCTTATTGGTCCACATACATCACTATGTATGAGACTCAATAAATCATTTGTCCTTTCAACATGTCCCTTGAAAGGAGCTTTAGTCATCTTGCCCATTAAACAAGATTCACATGTTTCATATGATTCAAAATCAAATGAATCCAATACTCCATCCTTATGAAGTTTTGATATGCGATTCTCGTTTATATGGCCCAAGCGACAATGCCAGAGATAAGTTGGATTAGAATCATTATTCTTAATCCTTTTAGTATTTATGTTATAGACATGCATATCAAGATTTAATACATAAAGACCATTAATCAGTTGTGCACTAGCATAAAACATATCATTCAAATAAATGGAACAACACTTGTCATTTATAATAAATGAAAAACCAATCTTGTCCAAACAAGAAATTGAAATAATGTTTCTAGTAATAGATGGCACAAAATAATAGTCTTTTAAATCTAATAATAAACCAGAAGGTAAATTTAATGAATAATCTCCAATAGCTAATGCAGCAACTCTTGCTCCATTTCCCACTCGGAGATCAACCTCGTCTTTCGCCAACAACCTACTCCATTTGACATCCTGCACATTAACACAAATGTGAGAACCACATCCAGTATCTAATACCCATGATGAAGAAGTAGATAAATTGACTTCTATAACAAAAATACCTGAAGCGGAAGTCACACTTCCCTTTGTCTTCTTAAGATCTTCCAGATCTAATTTGTAGTTCCTCTTCCAATGACCGGTCTCACCGCAATGGAAACAGTTCCCTTCCTTAGCCACTTCTCCCTTTGGCTTGAGTGCAGAAGCATGGGGCTTAGACTTAACAAAGACTTTCTTGTTCTTCTTGTAGCCTTTTGCTTTAGTCTTTCCTTTGCTCTTATTCACAATAAGAACATTAGTAGGCTTAGACTTCTTTGAATTTGCTTCATATGTTCTCAACATACCAAGCAATTGCGGTAGCGGCTTTTCGATTTCAATCATATTGTAATTCAAGACAAATTGACTGTAGCTATCAGGTAACGACTGCAAGATCACGTCTGTGGCCAACTCTTGGTCCAATGGAAAACCCAGCTTTTCAAGATTCTCAATGTACCCAATCATCTTTAGTACATAAGTTCCAACAAGGCTTCCTTCTACCATTCTGCACTGGAATAATGCTCTAGAGACGTCATACCTCTCTTGTCTAGCTTGTTGTTGGTAGAGTTGCTTTAAGTGCTCGATCATATCGAACGCCTCCATTTCTTCATGTTGCTTTTGAAGCTCAGAGTTCATGGTGGCAAGCATAAGGCAACCAACATCAAGCGCGTCATTCTGATGCTTCTTGTAAGCATCCTTATCGGTTTTAGCAGCCGTTACGGGAGGTTCCTCAGCAGGTAAGGGTTCCTCTAGGACATACTGTTTTTTCTCTTGTTTGAGGACAATCCTCAAATTCCTATACCAGTCTAGGAAATTAGTCCCATTCAGTTTGTCCTTCTCAAGGACCGATCGCAATGATAGTGTGCTAGTTACGTTGTTTGATGCAATGGATATCTACAATATAAATATGCAAAATAAGTTTATGATTTTAATCATTTAATAAGGTCTTATATTAAATGATACTCCCACTATTTTGTTTAAAATATCAACCCTCGTAAACTTAGTGGGCCAAGATCCATATTTCACCTAATCCTGAGTTAGCTTTGGCTAATCACCCAAGACTCAGTTATTTAGGTATTGTCAATTACATCACATGTAATTCTTGGATGGTTGGACGAACAACACTTTGTTAAAATTCATCTAATGAAATATTATCCAACCCCATGCCTCTAGGTTCCCAATCCTATTGAGATTACGCTAGTTAAGTCGAACCCAATTTTAAAATAACACGGATATCACTTTTATCCTTTCGCGCCTTACTAAGATTGTCACGGTGCTTTGCTTTGGCAAACCCACACATGTTCAATCGAAGTCTTGACGAGTATTTTTAATTGGAAGGCATCATGATTTGATTTAATATTATAAGAGGGATTTATTGATCTCATGATTTTATTAATATTGAAAATATGTCTGGTACATATATGAATATATACATATCTACATATATGTATATCAAGCATCAATATTAAATAAAACGATAAACATGCATCTCATACATCAACATAAAATAAACGTGACATGGTTATAGCCCCAACTAATGATTTTCTCAAGTCAATGAGAAAATACTAGAAGGTCAACCTAAGGTAACTTCTCCAATCACCTCTTTGGCTCCCTTTTGTGAATGACCTCCTCATCCCGGCACCTTGGCACATCTTCATTGATCTCCATCAACAAAATAAACTATACTATATAACATTTACAAGATATAGAGAATTCCTCGAGTCACATTCGAGGGGAACATAGGGGAGGGATTACATTTAGGAAAATAGAGAAGGCACGCCACGCAGGCCGTATTAAAATTACAATTATACACAAATCCTATCTAATAGGTCATAGGGCTATAACCATGCACCATGCTCAAACAACACATAAAACATGCTATAACATTTAATTAATTAAATTCTAAACATTTTAAAATTTAATTCTAATTAAAATTGTAAAATAAAATTTTGGAAAATTATCGTATGCTCGTGACATCACATGCCACGGAGACTCGTTGTGTCACAAGCCATGGACCAAAAGGGTTCTAAGACCCTAACTACACGGCTGAACCATGCATGAGCCTAGGGTTCGAAACCCTAGCCCAAGTCACGGTCCAAGCCCGTGTGAGCCATGCGTCGGCCGCTAGGGTTCGAAACCCTAGCCGTCTCGAGCCTCTCCATGCACGATTCATGACGGTGGCGGCTCGACCATCTCGAGCCAAGGGGTTTGAAAACCTAGCTCTCATGTGGAGGTAGCCGCCTACCCGCATGTTTCCGTGAACCATGGTCCGAACCTCTAAGCGCCGCCATGCTTTTAATCGAGCCAAAAGGGTTCGAAACCCTAGTTGGTGCGGCGGCTTGGCCCATGCTCAAGCCAAGGGTCCGAACCCTAGCTAGCATGCGGCGGCCGTGAGTCATGGTTGGTGATGGCCGAACCATCAAGTGCCATGGGCTCGGCTTTTCGCCTTCGTGTATCGTATACATAAATTGTCAATTATATCATATATAATTTTATGATGATTTTGACAAACTTGATTTACTCATATCATATATGATTATATACAGTTTCAAAGCATGCAATATAATTCTAAATATGATTAAACAATTAACCACATAAATCCGATATGAGCGTTGAACCTGGCTCTGATACCACTGTTAGGAATCCATCATACAATATGCAGCGGAATTTAAAATTGGATTCCTACCAAAGGACCTATACAAAGTGATCATAACGAGATTGATTAAGAATCATACCGTTGTAGCGTGTTTGTAGCAGAATCCTGGTTGCAAGTCCACGAGTCACGAACAAAGATTTTGTAAGGAATCCAACAAGCAAATACGCAGCGGAAATAAAATTTGGACTCCTAACCATGAACCTATACAAAGTATTCATATCGGAATGATTAAAGAGTCTCACCCTCGTAGCGTGTTTGATGCAGAATCCTCGTTGTAGCACCACGAGTCACAAACGAAAATTTACACCTTCGTCTCTACGGTATCCACACGATCAAATCGAAAGGGACGTTCAAGAACAAGTTGCTAGACTTATTCTTGAACCAAAACTAAACTCTCGGTTCAAAACCGATCAACGACGGCCAATTAAACACCAAGAAGACGGCGGCTTTAGGTTTAGTGATTATGAATGGTAGTATGTCACAATTAATTATAACCTTGTATATATATTATAAGATTTAATTAAGGTTCAAGACTTTCTTAAAGTCTCATGGGCCCAAACCCATGATTTAATTAAATCCTTATAATAATTTAATTAAGACTCTTCTTAATTATTTAATTCATCCCATTAATTTAATCCCCTTTATCGATTTAATCTTTTGTGCGACCCGATAGGATCTTGTAATGTTGGCACTGACATAAAATCTCATTTTATGTCACAAGCAATGAGTGGTATCTAGCAACACATCAAGGCTACCCAAATTACAAGAATGTCATTGACTCGACATAACCTTAGAACATGTGATAATATTAACCATGTAACTTAATCCCTTTGTCCATGTGTTTAGATTGAACACGAGTCATTTAATAGTCATACTCGTATATTCAATCTCTATTTCTTGATCCCCAAGTAGAACTAGAATAAACGAATAAGCTCGATATCACATATCGACTCATTCGAGCACGGCCATGCATTTTAGTCTTACTTGATCAAGGGCCCTAACACTTCTCCTGATATATATGAGGGACAGATCCTATCTTGATCAATCAACATCCCTCTACATAATTCGTAGTGTATCCAGTATTTGCCTTTATAGTTTACCCTGTTACAGGTAACGTTTGACAATATCAAGATACATAACTCCTTATGTTGGGATCTCTGATGATCTCAAGTCGTAAGGATTACATACATTATTATCACTATGAGAATTGCTTATGACACTCATATAACTATCCATGTAGCATTCTCATGGTGGGTCTGTCCAGTACATTGTTCTCTATCATGTACCCATGTGTTGATTTGATATCTCATATCCATGAATTAATTCATCAATCAAAACATACTAGTCTCAATGCATTATCATTATCCTTATTTATGATAATACTTGACTAGGGACAATCTTTAAGAATAATACAATATTATTCTAAGGACATTAACTTATATATCAATTCATATTACACAGATATTCGAATAATATATAATAATGATTTGCCATTTATAAAATCATAATACATTGTATGTCATAAACAATCATCTAATGACTTGTCTTAGGGCATATCCCAACAGATTTGCACCTTCGTCTCTACGGTATCCACACGATCAAATCGAAAAGGTGTTCAAGAACAAGTTGCTAGACTCGTTCTTAAACAGGAGCTAAACTCACGGTTCAAAACCGATCAATCAACAACCGTTCAAAAGCACTATTCACGGTGGCGGTGGCCGTGAGATCGAGTGCAAGAGGCGGCGGCCGAGAGTGAGTATGAGAGTGGCTATTAGATTTTATGATGTGTAGGATTAATTCTCAATTAACCTTGTTATCAAATAATATATATGTTAGATTTAATTAAAGGCTTTCTTAAAGCCTCTTTGGCCCATACCAATAATTAATTAAATCCATACATCTAATATATATAATTAAGACTCTTCTTAATTAATTAATTCATCCAATGAATTATATCTCCCTTTATCGATTTAATCTTTTGTGTGACCCGATATGATCTTGCAATGTTGGCAGCGACATAAAATCTAATTTTATGTCACAAGCAATGAGCGGTATCTAGCAACACATCAAGGCTACCCAAATTACAAGAATGTCATTGACTCGACATAACCTACGGAATGTGATAATATTAACCATGTAACTTAATCCCTTTGTCCAATATGTTTAGATTGAACACGAGTCATGGAATAGTCATACTCATATATTCAATCTTTTATTTCTTGATCCCCAAGTAGAACTAGAATAAACGAATAAGCTCAATATCACATATCGACTCATTCGAGCACGGCCATGCATTTTAGTCTTACTTGATCAAGGGCCCAAACACTTCTCCTGTTATATAGGAGGGACAAATCCTTTCTTGATCACTCAACATCCCTCTACATAATTTGTGGTGTATCCAATGATTGTCTTTATAGTTTACCCTGTTATAGGTAACGTTTGACAATATCAAGATACATGACTCCTTATGTTGGGATCTCGGATGATCTCAAGTCGTAAGGATTACATACATTATTATCACTATGAGAATTGCTTATGACGTTCATATAACTATCCATGCAGCATTCTCATGGTGGGTCTGTCCAGTACATCGTTCTCTAACATGCACCTATGTGTTGATTTGATATCTCATATCTATGAACAATTCATCAATCAAAACATACTAGTCTCAATGCATTATCATTATCCTTATTCATGATAATACTTGACTAGGGACAATCTTTAAGAACAATACAATATTATTCTAAGGACATTAACTTATATATTAATTCATATTACACAGATACTCGAATAATATATAATAATGAATTGCCATTAACAAAATCATAATACATTGTATGTCATAAACAATCATCTAATGAGTTGTCTTAGGGCATATCCCAACACCAAGAACATTTAGAAATCGCCGTTGGGAATGTATTTCATGGTCACCATCATATGCTTAACCACATTCTATAGACTATAGCAATCTCAAAGACTTCATCACTGCATCAAGATGCATGGGTAAACAGATGAAGAAGTGACATATATATTAATATTCCAACAAAGATTTGTCATAATAAGATTACAAGTACAATAAATCAACTATTGATTTACTTAAATCACATATGACAACAATATCTTTCACTTTCCCCAAAGCCAACAACTCATGTGTCTCAATATCATCTTCCCAAGATGTCTGACAGACACCAATGGTCGTAAAGGCTTTGTCAGTAGATCTGCTACATTTTTCTTGTAAAGTAACTCTCTCGATAAGAATCTCGCATCTACCATATCTCTCATTAGATGTTATTTTCTCAATATATGTTTGGATACTGATGAGATCTTGGCTATTCAAAATAGCTCAACTGTTGTCATAGTGCACAGAAACTGTGTAAACTGTACTATAACCCAACTCTTGCATGATTTCATATCCAAACTGCCTCTTTGCTGCATCGTATGCTGCAATATATTCAGCTTCAATGGTGGAATCTATTGTGATGTCTTAATTGGAACTTTTCCAAGAGACAACAACATCATTAAGCTAAAATACAAATCCAAACATCAATTAGGAGTCATTTACATCCGACTGAAAACTAGCATCAGCTTAGCTTTCAACTTTTATTTCTCCATTTACAGACCCAAAAACCATGAACATATCATAAGTTCTTCATAAGTACTTGGTGATTATTTTCACAGCTTTCTAGTGACCTTCATCGGGATCTGTCTGATCTTTGCTCATTACACGAAGAACATACATCACGCCAAGTACATAACATATCATACATTATGCTATTAAAAATCAAAACATAAGGTACCAAGTCATATTTTCTCTCTCGTCATCAATCTTAAGATCCATTGACTCGAGAGATGAATACTATGACATATTGTGAAGTAACTCTTTTTTCGACTATTCCATGCTAAACCCTTTTAGCACAGTGTTTATTTACGTAGATTGAGAGATCTCAGGCATCCTTTAGATCTGTCCCTTTAGATAATTATGCCAAGCACGTAGTACAATTCTTCCAAATCTTTCATGGAGAAATTAGTAGATAACCATGCTTTAATCGATTAATCCAATATCATTCACAATGAGTAGGATATCATCGACTTAAAGCGCTACAAATATAATCGCGCTCCCACTAACCCTTTTGTACACACATGATACTTTTGGATTTTCAACAAAATCAAACACTTTGATAATGTTAACAAAACGGAAGTTCTAACTTCGGGACACCTTCTTAGGCTTATAAATGGACATTTGGAGTTTGTAAACATTTTGCTCACTCTTAGTAGTTGGAAACACCTCTAGCTGCTACATTTCTACCTCAATGTCACCATTGAGAAATGTTGTCTTCACATCCATTTGTCATATCTCATATTCATAATATGCATATATAGCTAATAAATCCGAATAGACTTTAGAATCACAACCGATGAAAAGTTTCTCACAGACAACTCTTTGCCTATGAGAATATCCTTTTTCCCACCAGTTTAGTTTTGAAGGTCGCTACCTTCCCATCCACTCCAAGCATTCGCTTATAGATCCATTTGCAGCCGATGTGAATAGTTCCCTTAAGAGGATCTGTTAAGGTCGATGCCTTATTAGAGTACCTGGAGTCCATTTCGAATCTTATGGCATCTTGCCAATGTCCCGAATCGATATCCAACATCGTATCCTTGAAAATCCTAGGATCACATCCATGATCAAAATAATTTTGACTACTTTCTAGGAATAAATTCAATCTATCAGGAGTTCTTGAAACATTTTCAGATCTCTTTGGTGTGTGTAATCTCCTTGGTGTGCGTACTTCAAAGGTTATGATTGACTCACTTAATTTCACCATTTTCACGTTTCCAGTGGTTCTTGAACCATTTCAAGTTATATTATATTGTCATTCCTTTCTAATAGAATATTTTCTCTAGAAAGATTGCACTAGAGAAACAAACATTTTGTCCCTAATTTATAATATGAATTTCCACAAAATCGCATAAGATGGATCAACTATCCAAATCATCTCTCACTGGCTGCTTTACATAAGCAGAACAATCCCAATCTATATTTGGATTATTTTTCAGTTCATATCGTATATGGAGCTTTGGTCACTGCATTTGTGTGAATCGTGTTCAACCAATATGTAACTTTATAGAGTTAATGGGATAGAATGACATTGTAAGGACCCTAGTTCCTTAAGTGCGGATTAAAGGCATAATTAGAGCTAATATCAATGATCAGAGTAAAATAATCGTGTTGAGACTATGAGCCTTAAGAATTACATGCCAAAATGAGGACTATCAATGGATTAGTTACATTCCCATATCAAAATAATGAATGTTATACATTATAGCTTTACACTACTCCTAGAGTAGATACTATACAAAATTAATCATGTCCTTCCTTCCTCAAAAGAATTCTTCACAAGCTCACCACCTCAACCCGTCTTAGCCCTTCTATCATGCCAAAAGTGTACCTACAAGGACAACCCCCAAACATGAGCAACAATATAATTCATATACAACACAATATGAATATAAAGCGTAAATGCATAATCATATTAAAACACTTCCTATTTTTCCCATGCATTTTAAACGCTTCCCGTTTGGTTGTCCCTGTACCATAACTCATGAGTATAATCAATAGATTATTTAATGGTCTACACATGTCATGACACAATACCATCTCATCAAACCAAATATCAATCACCAATCCCTAGTCTGTCCATCACAATGTATTTTAATGCCCCTCGCTTATTTACATATAGGCGGCATAGAATAACCTCGCTTCAATGGACATGCGGTACTCCCACCCCTCGCCTCACATTGAGCGGCAAATATTCTTTCCTCGCCCTATATGATAACCACACTCAAATGTGACATGCGGCGCTCCCACCCCTCGCTTCAAATTTAGCGGAAACAAACCAAATAGCGGCAAGCATTAAAATCATCAAGGGATGACCACGACTCATGGGATGTGCACCAATAACCATCATATGCATATACAATCATCATGCATAATTCAACATGTATTTGCATCCACAATGCATAATCACATATATACTCGCATCCACAATGCATAACAAAGAGTATATTAGATACATGTACCGTTGGGTGCCCATACGTCCTCTACGTACCTTTCCAAAATGTAGGATGTGGTAGGACTTCAATTCCTTGGCTGTGTCGCCACCTGGGATGGTTCTACACATTCACACAAATCAATATTAGAACCCAATAATAGTCCGATACCAAATATCCCACAAAAATATCCAAAAACACCAATTTTGGTGTCTCGCAAACGATCGCCATATAGCCCCGATCGATCGCGAGACTACACTGCCTCGCCCAACAAAATTTTACAATTCACGATCGATCGCCGAGTTCGCGCCGATCGATCGCGGCCTCGCCGATCGATCGTGCCAAACTCGCGATCGATCGCTGAAGGCTACTGCCTTCAGCCCTTGCAGCTCGCGATCGATCGCTGAAGGCGCCGATCGATCGCCGAGTTCTGCACACGCGATATTCGGGCACTATTCACCCTTCTCCTTCCCAAACTCAAACAAACTCAAATATTCAAACACCAACCATACCAAATCACTACAAATCTACAATAAACATCCTCATAAACTCATAAACTCAATACTCAACCAAAATAATACCAATCCCAACAAAACCCATTTCAAAACCCTTCAAAAACCATTTCAAACTCAAATAAAACACTACAAAAATCAACGATGAGGTATCCATACCTCTTGGGGACTTCAAATCTCCCAACAAACTCCACAAATCAAGGTTTTTGGAAGGATTCCCTTTACCCTTAAGCTTAATTTCGAAAATGGGGAAAAGGAGGGTTTGGGTGGTGTAATTTTGGGAAAGTTAAAAAGTAAGAGTGAATGTGTGGTGGGGGTTGGGGTATAAAAGTGGGTTATTTAAAATAGAGTGCATTCCACAATACCATGGTGTATAAAGCACCCCAACATGATATTTAAAAGCATAACACCACAATGTTCCACAATCTCAGATATATGCATGTTTCCCCAATAAATGACTACCAACACATGCAAGTCATTAAAACACCCAAATAACCACATGCAACACATGTACCCCGAAATGCATTCCCGGGTCGCCCTTTCCATATGACCATGCATATCCATAAGATAAATAAATCCAACACATAATTAATTACCACCATAATTAATCATATAAACACAATTAATGCCTAAATTGCAATTAATCATTTCGGGGATATCACAGACATTTTCTTTAAGATAACTCAACATCATATTGCACTAACATTTAGTGCTCCACATACGTCCATATGAATCAAATTCAATGAACATTCAGCACATGCTAAAGATATGTGAGATTTAAGTTATCATTCTTTTTATATTCTTTGAACATAATCATACTAATTGTTCCTAAGTTTACACGATTCAATAAAACATACATTCTTAAAAATACTGCAAATCATATTTGCAAATTTAAAAGAATGGTTTTCTCAATCAAAATATGAACAATGTTTTCATTGAATATGAAACAATAAACAATTGTTCAATACTAGTTCCAAACCAGTTTAACATTTTACATTAAATAAATGTTTCAAACAACATTTGCAACAACTCTTGCTACAATGCTTAGCCTCAGGTAGGTGTCACCTTTTTAGGGCTCTCTACTCTTCTCAACATATGCAACTCTTTGCAAAGATGTGAGTATAATTGGTATCATATACCAAAGAAATTGAACCAATATAAATATTAATTTTAATATAAAATATACCATTTCTAGAACGCTTCTAGTCTAGATTTGCGCCAGTGACCAGCAGTGAAAACATAGTTGATTCTCCTTTTTAGTTGCTACTATATCCAGTTTCGTCTTTTGAGTTTGGTAATAATTTTCCTTCCTCTACTTTATCCTTGAATCATTCCCACCAATTGTAGAAGATTCAACAAGAAGAACATGTTTCTCCTTTGAATCAAGGACTCGTGAGTTTCCAACATTTTGACTACAAGATCACATCTACAACCAGTTAATGAGGTATTATCACATTCAGATTCTCCAATTTCGCAACAAGATATAGTTTTCTTACACCATGCTCATAGACGAAGCCCAATCTTGCAGGTGAAATGAAAATACCTCTTTTGAAGCGCGAGTCTCAGTGATTGCTTTCGTTCACCTAACAACATTTGCAGGAGTTGGAAAATATCAGCAGTGTGAGCAAATTTCAAATATCCATGTTGAAACTCATTTGACATTGATATATCACCTAGTCTCAAAATCTTCATCCCAAAACTTCAGTGTGGTGATTTCTTCATTAGATGTATTAGGAAACACTTCAACAAGAGGTTTCTCATAAATGATATAAAACAACTTTTCAGAAGCAAACACTAATTTTAAATTTAATAGCCAATCAAAAAATTTTGGTCCGGTTAATTTGTTTGTATCGAGACTTGATGTAATCGGATTCACGACAATTACAATACTGAGAATAAACAGAAAATATAGAGAAATCATTTGGCTATTAATTAATTAAATGGACTTTAATTATTGAATGCTCCCACTAAATTTTTCGAATTCATTGCCCTCATGAAAAATGAACGAAAATTCATATTTTCTTAGCGGGATTGGAGTCCAACTAGCTAATGATAGCACCGAACGTGGGCCCACCGGCTTCATGATACTAAAGGTAGATCTCACGATTGGCATAACCCTACATGGACATGACAATTATGCCTTCTCACGTCAAACTAACCAATCCCATGGATGGAAATGTCACGCCCAAAAGACCCCATGTGGGTGAGTAATCTAAAAGGGTAACATAACCACACCCATAATTAAATGGTATTTAAACACATAGCTTTCCCATGCCAGATGCCCCCATGTGGGTGAGTAAGACAATATGACACAAGTAGCGTCTCATGGCTTAACTGTTGATGGAAGACATAAAGCAACAAACTCTTTTGAGCTCCATTTATCAGTTTGATATTAAATTTTTTGAATCATATTCAAAAGAGGGGTTTAACTATTTTAAAATCTCATCAAGTGCTTGTTTGTTTGTTTGTCGGATTCATGCAACTATGTTTTATTCATGCATATCATATGTACTAATAAATCATACAAACAAACATTTCATACATCATATGCATAATAAAAATAAACATGGATAATTACGGCATTTTCCTAGTTGATCCACGTGAGCCATAATGTGGATCACAGGTCTGTCTAAGGTGATGCAGGTATGCAATGCAATTCTACTATATTTTTGCTTCCATTATACATGTCTTGATTCTTGGTGCTCCATCTTCAATCTCGATCTCCCACTCATTCTAATGATTTTACATTTAAACCGTGCAAACATGACAATTGGGATACAAATCTGTGGTGGATACATCAGAAAATAGATAGAGCAGTCTCGCAGGCCCGATACCAAAAATCACAATTATATGAAACAGTAAAAACATAAACATTCACCTAAACACATTGGTCAAGTCCCGTAATCATCCATCATACAATTACATCATATGTAATTAAACATTAAACTAAACAATTACATCACATGTAATTGCACTAATCACATTACATGTAATTATATCATTATAATTAATTTATTCTATCGTTTCCCCTCGCATCATTAGTTGAAAACAAATTAACAAATTAAATAAAATAATTTTATGTATTTTATAATTAATTAATTTTTAATTAATTGGTAAGATCATTATTTTACCTTTCAAATCATAATAATCGAAAATAAAATTAACAAATAAAATTAAACATTTTTATTTAATTTCTAATTAATTAAATTATCATTTTAATTGGTAAAATCACTATTTTACGCACAAATCATAATATTAATAGAAAATATAATCAACAAATTAAATTAAATATTTTCATTTAATTTTCAATTAATAAAATGCTCAACTCATTGTCAAATCTCAATTTTAAACTTAATAAATTAAAATTCATATTTTTAATTAATTAAGTATTATGATATATTATTTCAAAAATTATTATCCGAACAAAACATCTAAAATAAACCAAAATTACTTTATGGATTCACACACATTTGGATCCAAAATTAAAATTGTTTTTAAAATTTTTTTTGGAAAATTTCGGGCCGGTACCATTTGGTAAAAGATTTTTCAGCCCAGTCACCCCAAAAAAAATTCTTTCAACAAGGTCCACTTTTGGTTAAAATGACCAAAATAGTCTTATATCTTCCTTGAATCACATCCTTCAATCCAAAACCCTAATCTTCAACCCTCACACCAGCCACATGTCCCAACCACCAACGCTAATCGTCGGAAATTGTCGCTCCTCCCATGGCGTCGGAGCTGCGCGCACTGGTCGCGAATAAACGAAAACAAAAAGGTTGTGCAAGAAGACAAAATCATCTCATTCTTCTGTTTATCGTCTATTTACCAATTGATTTTGTTTTATATTTCAAAGTTTTTTGTAATGACTGTTTCTAGATTTTTAATGTAAAACGTAAAAGTATAATGTATTTGAGATTCGATCAATTGTTTGAATGAAAATTTTATATTTATTATGAATTTCAATTTTATTGTAATGATTGTTTGTAGAATTTTAATGTAAAACTCAAAACTATAATGTATTTGAGATGTTCGATGAATTGTTTGAATGAAAATTTGAGAATGTAATGAAATTGAAACCATTGGTGCATGTAATTTACATGCACCACTTCTATCGGTGCATGTAAATTACATGCACCGATAGACTAAGTGGTGCATGTAATTTACATGCACCAACAATTCATAAGTCTATCGGTGCATGTATTTTACATGCACCGATAGGTCTAAAGGTGCATGTAAGTTACATGCACCTTTAGAATTAGATGTTGCTTTCGTATTCAATTTGTTATTTCACATCACGAGCATGCTATGTCAGTTTGCTATTAATTTAAAAAAAAATTAATGAGGAAAAAATGTTCCATATTCAAAATTATATATAAAAAGACTATTTGTTTGCTTAAATATAATAAAAGTCTATCGGTGCATGTAATTTACATGCACCAATAGACTCAGCGGTGCATGTAATTCACATGCACCGACTTGCTAAAATCTATCGGTGCATGTAAATTACATGCACCGATAGGCGGTGATGTACTAATATACTATTATTTTTTATCTAATTACTAAATAACAATGATCAAATCATAAAAATGTGAATTAATTTTTCATTCTATAATTTTTGCAATTGGTCTTATAACAAATTAAAGACACAACATATTATTTTAGAAATTAGAGTTTTTATTATGGATGAGTATATACTATACGATAAATTATTGAATAATCTCATAACAAAAAGTATATTATTTTTCAAACAATAATATATTACACATACGTATCTTAATTTGAGAGCCAATGTAAATGTTGAGTCTACCGGTGCATGTAATTTACATGCACCGATAGACTATCGATGCATGTAATTTACATGCACCAATAGACTAGCGGTGCATGTAAATTACATGCACCGGTAGACTAGCGGTGCATGTAAATTACATGCACCTTATGTGTTCGCTATGTGTTACTTGCTTGTTGATCTTATAACAAATTAAAGATATAATATATTATTTTAGAAATTAAATTTTTATTATGAATGAGTATATAATGTATGATAAATTATTGAATAATCTCATAACAAAAGTATATTAATTTTCAAATGATAAAATATTACACATGCGTGACTTAACTTTGAAGTTTTTTTAAATATTACAGATGCTGAGTCTACAGGTGCATGTAATTTACATGCATCGGTAGACTATCGGTGCATGTAAATTACATGCACCGATAGACTAGCGATGCATGTAATTTACATGCATCGGTATGTGTTGCTTGCATGTTTAAGCTTGTTAGTTCTTCAACTTTGATTTGGGAAGATAAGATAGTGCTACCTCACTAATATATTGTCAGGAATTTGATATACGCATCGTTTATGTTATTATAGATCCTTCCACTAATGTAGTGACATGATGTCTGAAAGTTTATAAATGAAAACAGTATTTAAACAAATGAAAATGGAATTTTAGAATCTATTTTTTTACTTGGTATGTTGTACATAAACAAATGAAAATGGAAAAAAAATAAATCAAAACCTTTGGAATGAGATGATATGTTGTTTATCTTTTCCAAATTTGCTAAAAAAAAATTGTTTACGTAAAGAGACATTTTAACAAACACATAATGTGTACCAAAATTGAAATAAAAGTTCAATGTTAATTAAATCCAAAAATACCATAAAAACAGAAAACAAAATTGAAACAAAATGTCGGTTTTCTGTGGTTGGAGAATAATGATATTTGGCAAAACGAAAAAGGAGTCGTCGCCGCCTCCACCGCAACACCGTCACTGCTCCATACCGCCTAACCACCATTGCTGCTTTCCCAGAACACGCGACCATCACCAATTCTCACGATGATGAAGAGATAATTCAACTATGGGTATTTTAGGAATATTAAATGACTAATCAGATTAGGGTTTTATAAAAATGGACTTAGTTGAAAGAAGATTCTCACAAGATGTATTTAGTTGAAAAGCAAATATTTTGCTAGATTTAGTTGAAACATGTTTTGAAAAATGGTACCTATGTGTAATTTCCTCAATTTTTTTAAGCCACGTCAAATTTGGCCCAAAAACTTTTAAAAAATTCAAAAATTGTTGTCCCTCGCCACAGTAACACAGAGCCGAAGCCTCCACATTGTCCCTCGTCGCCTTCGCCCGGATTCGCGTGAAGTAGATGTCGCCACAGTGGTTCTATTCCAGGCGACGGACCCTCGTGCACATCGAGTTTTTTTCTGCACAAAATACCAGAAATTTGGCACTAAGAGATGACGAACAACTGCGCAAGATGAGAGAACGATTCCCTGTCACGTTGCCTGCAGCGTGCGTGTGAGCGGAAACCCCTTTCGCACCCCTGTGCATGCAGACGAGGAAACCTGCATCGTTCAGGTGGCAAGCTCGTGGGCCGCTCGATATGGCAGATGGTTCAACCTCCGCCACTCACGTTGCCGCCCTCCGCACCGCCGTGTATGCACAGTTTCCCGCTTCACCGGTGAGATCTTGATTTCCCGGCGACATCCAGTGAAGTTGTGGAGATGGGTCGAACATGAAACAAGTTCTTTTAAATTTTTCCATGTTTTCTGGGAGTCCGTAATTTCTATATTCAAACACGATCCCACGTTGGAAACAATTTTAACAAAATTAATTATCAAATATATGAATCAAAGCAACAACATGTCTCTGATACCACTGTTGTGTTTCCGTTCCAGCGTCAGATCCAAGCAGCGGAAATAAAAAGTAAACAGGTCTATATACCGGGGACCGACGATCGCGCATGATTCATATATAAACATAAACATGCAATATCAATATAAATGTACGAAAAGAGATTACCGTTCACCAATGTTCTGATAGCGGTGATCCCTCGAGTCTAACGTCAATGCTAGTTTTATGTTGGTACTTCTTCAATAAGAAAAATGTGATTGTGGTTTTTAGAGTTGTATCTTGTTTAAGGGACATCAAAGCCATATATTTATAGGTGTAATAAGTCAATAATGAGCTTTGGGTGCATATACAGGTACTTGAGGAATTATATATTTATGAGATTATCTTTGCGGAGGTGTTTACTTTTTATACATGGGGGAATAAAAAACAGAGTATAATCCATGGGAATTTAGTAAAGATGATATAGGTTTTCTTGATGGAAAATGTTGGCCATTTTCACTTGAATACCAGAGAACCACGACACATATTACCATCGTAGTCCCGAGTAGATGGATTTCACATTTCGTCGTCGTCGGATTAGAATCTGCCGGTCGTGCTATCTAATGATCTTTGATGCAAGATTATTAAGTAGCTTCAATGGCCATGGAACCAAGTCTGGTGAGGACTGAGGAAAAATATTCGAGTTGAAAACTCATGGACACATTATGTATGGATACAGAAAACGAAGCGATGGAGTTCATAGATCACAACTTTCAGCTACTCCATGATCTCTTTCTTGGAATGCAAATCTTGGCTAAAGTCATTATCTAGATTCTGCTCCCAAATCTCTATTTCGGAGCTGTATAACCCAAGATCCTCAAGATCATTCAGAAAATATTGTGTCGCCTCGACTCTCAGCGCATCCTCGAGATTCATTTCGTATAGAAAACTTGAATTTTGATCGATGAGGTTCACACATGGAGGCTATCTCCACTACTCCTCTGATGGAGCTTTTACAGTTCTGTGGAAGCATGGATGATGATGGAAACCACACGCGAGTCCACACCTTCTTCAGGGAAGTCTTTGAACTTTTGTTATTTATATCATTCCCTTTCGAGGCCATAATTTAATTGCTTAGCAGTAGCTTCAAAATGGGTAATTATGATTAAGACATTCCATTTACATAGTTTTGAGAAAATTGGATGCAAGCTTATTGGTCCTACCCAATCATGACAGATGGAGATAGTGGGGAATGATGCATGATAGTCTTTAAATACAATTTCGGATACTCTTATAGTGTCCTAGTTTTGCATTAAATCACTAATCATGAGCACACTTTCAAATGACAATGTCTCTGTTCCATAAAATGCATAAGCTTGATATTCATCCACATTATGGTACACTTACAAGTATTCTGTCTGCGTGCACTTAGCTTGCGCTATGTGATAATGGGTGCTTTGATTGACATACACATTAAATGTGGGGATACTAATGAGGCCAAAAGATTATTCGATAATATGAGATAAAAATACAGTGACTTATAATTCCATGATTACTAGAATATGTCAATAATTGAGATTGATTTTGAATTAATTACCCTTTTTGTGGATTTCTCATTGTGAATAATCGGGAAAGGAATCCAACTCAATATTTATTGTGATGGATTATTTGCATTAGATCGAATAGGGATACTTGAGGATATAGTCCTTACGAAGCGGCATATTTTTAAAATGCAAGGTGTTATTATTTTGGATTGTTTTTCTACCTCGTCGTCTTTTGTGTATTATTGCAATACTTGTCACTGTTATAATCGGGCACCCCATATCCAGATGCGAAAGTTTCTTCCCTTTCATCAAATACATTACTAGAGTCATACCGCTACGTGTGCGACATTTGCAACCCAGGGTTTCAAAGAGACCACAATCTACAAATGCACAAGTGTAGGCACAAGATGCCATGAAAACTTCTCAAGAGAGAGAACCCACAAGCCCAGAATCGTGTTCTTGGTGATTTGGTGGGACAAACAAGCATTTCAGGTTCAATATCTTTCCTATTTTATGAAAATATTTTTGCAGGCCAGTGGTGCTAATTCAACTTGTGTGAGGGAAGTATAGAAGCTTGGATGTAGAAAATTGCACCCCCACGATTTTATATTTCACAAGTTCAGTGGAATCTATCCCAACAACAAAATGTGCAAAACGAAGCTTAATTATAGCCGTCTTACTGGAATCTTGAATCACAAGCAACTCACGAAGCAAAGGGTGTCTAGCTGCCCAAAATAATTGGTGGTAAAATTCTTATTCCATATATACGTTTGCTCGTTTTTTTATGTATGTCATGAGGGTATTAACATTAATTTGAGGTTATCATATTTATTCACAAAAAAAATTTGTGCCATGGGATTTATTTGAGCTATTCCAAGCTTTTATAATTTGGTTTGAATTACCGCTGTCGTAAATTTCTCTACTCGTATTCTCCAGGAGGGTTTGTGACAAGAGAGCATTTGAACTCATATTGTTTACTGTTGAAATTATTGCTGTTATCCTCATTATTATAGGAAAAGACATAGCACCATTATGATCGGAAGGGATATTAGATGATGAATTTTTCTGTTGCGTTATGCATTTAATTTACGAGCTATTATTATTTCTGCATTGTCTATTATGTACTTTTGCAAAACTTCCAGGCATGTAATCTAGCAGTAAAGTCCTATTATGAGCTCAGGTGTACGATCTAGCAATAAGGCCCTATTACATTGAGCTAAGGCATGCAATCTAGTAGTAAGACCCTATAACATTGAGCCCGGGCATACAATCTAGCAATAAAGACCCATTTTATAAGCCCAGGATGTTCGAGGGTGTTTATTGATGCTCGGGATGTTCGAGCTTGTTTTATTATTGTCTGTTGTTGGCGGGTTAAATGTGGGATCGGAATGTTTGGTCCGTATTTAAGCCTAAAACATGACTGAGTGATGGTGCTCGGGAATCGAGCTTGTTCTCTTGTTGCTCGGGTGTTGAGCTTATTTTTATTATTGTCCGTTGTTGCCGGGGTGGAGATCGGGATGTTTGGTCCGTATTTGAACCTAAAAAGTGACTAAGTGATTGTGCTCGGGAGGTTCGAGTTGATTCGGAATTTTATTAGTTTACTCATGGGATCGGGATGTTTGGTCCATGTTTAAACCTAAAATTGTCTAAGTGATTGTGCTTGGAGGTTCGAGCTTGTTCGGAATTTTATTAGTTTACTCATGTGATCGGAATGTATGGTCCATGGTTAAACCTTAAATTGACTAAGTGATTGTTCTAGGGAGGTTTGAGCTTGTTCGGAAGTTTATTAGTTTACTCATGGGATCAAGATGTTTGGTCCATGTTAAAACCTAAATTATCTAAGTAATTGTGCTCGGGAGGTTCGAGCTTGATCGGAATTTTTAGTTTACTCATGTGATCGGGTTGTTTTGTGCATGTTTAAACCTAAAATTGTCTAAGTAATTGTGCTTGGGAGGTTCAAGCTTGTTCGGAATTTTATTAGTTTTCTCATGGGATCGGGATGTTTGGTCCACGTTTAAACATAAAATTGCCTAAGTGATTGTGCTCGGAAGGTTCGAGTTTGTTCAGAATTTTATTAGTTTACTCATGGGATCGGGATGTTTGGTTCATGTTTAAACCTAAAATTGCCTAAGTGAATGCTCGGGAGGTTCGAGCTTGTTCGTAATTTTATTAGTTTACTCATGTGATCGAGATGTCTGGTCCATGTTTAAACCTTCAATTGACTAAGTGATTGTGCTAGGGAGGTTCGAAATTGTTCAAAATTTTATTAGTTTACTCATGGGACCGGGATGTTTGGTCCATGTTAAAACCTAAAATTGTCTAAGTGATTGTGCTCGGGAGGTTCGAGTTTGTTCAGAATTTTTAGTTTACTCACGGGATCGGGATGTTTTGTCCATGTTTAAACCTAAAATTGTCCAAGTGATTGTGCTCGGGAGGTTCAAGCTTGTTCGGAATTTTATTAGTTTACTCATGTGATCGGGATGTTTGGTCCATGTTTAAACCCAAAATTGCCTAAGTGATTGTGCTCGGGAGGTTCGAGTTTGTTCTGAATTTTATTAGTTTACTCATGGGATCGAGATATTTGGTCCATGTTGAAACCTAAAATTGCCTAAGTGATTGTGATCGAGAGGTTCGAGCTTGTTAGAAATTTTATTAGTTTACTTATGGGATCGGGATGATTAGTCCATGTTTAAAACTAAAATTGTCTAAGTGATTGTGCTCGGGAGGTTCGAGTTTGTTTGGAATTTTATTAGTTTACTCATGGGATCGGGATGTTTGGTCCATGTTTAAACCTAAAATTGTTTAAGTGATTGTGCTCGGGAGGTTCGAGCTTATTCGGAATTTTATTTGTTTACTCATGGGATCAGGATGTTTGGTCCATGTTTAAACCTAAAATTGCCTAAGTGATTGTGCTCGGGAGGTTCGAGCTTGTTCGTAATTTTATTACTTTACTCATGGGATCGGGAAATTTAGTCCATGTTTAAACCTAAAATTGCCTAAGTGATTTTGCTTAGGAAGTTTGAGCTTGTTCGGAATTTTATTGGTTTTCTAATGGGATCGCGATGTTTGGTCCATGTTTAAACCTAAAATTGCCTAAGTGATTGTGCTCAGGAGGTTCAAGCTTGTTCGGAATTTTATTAGTTTACTCATGGATCGGGATGTTTGTACATGTTTAACCCAAACATTGCCCAAGTGATTGTGCTCGGGATATTTTCCTTGGAGCTCAGTTATATTTATCTGCTCGGGATGTTTTCCTATGAGCCGATTATATTTATCTTCCCGAGATGTTTTCCTCGGATCCCGATCATATCTATTGCTCGGGATGTTTTCCTTGAAGCCTGATTCTATTTATCTGCCCGGGATGTTTTCCTCGAAGCCCAAATATATTTATCTGCTCGGGATGTTTCCTCGGAACCCGATCATATCTATCTGCTCGGGATGTTTTCTCTAGAGCATGATCATATTTTTCTACTCGGGATGTTTCTCTGGAGCCCGACCATATTTATCTGATTGGGATGTTTTTCATAGAGCTCGACTATATCTTATTTTCTTGGTAGCTCGGATGTTTATCACTTATGCTGTTTGGATAAGCTTTATTAGCTCATGACATACACTATTTTGGGATATTGATGCTTTAGATGAGTATTATTTGCTCGAATGCTTATTATTTCTTGAATTCAGACGAGTTCTATTCGCTCAGGATAATTTCAGACGAGCTTTATCTGCTCGGGATATTTCTGGAATTCGGACAAGCTTTATTTGCTCGGGATATTCTAGAACTCTCATGAGCTTTATTTACGCGCATTGATGCTTATTATTCAGTCTAATTTTCCGGGTATTTATGCATACTTATCAGTGGACATTGCCTCGAACTACACATAGAGACAATCATTTATACTTTCTTGCTTTTATCGAGTCTCCTCGATTATCTCGTCGACTCGACTCGACTCGAAGGGGATGGTAGTGATATGGGATGAACTATTTAATCATATGAGTACTTTTATTATATGGAATAATCATTAATATGATGCTTTTTTATAGGATGATTGAATACTTCAATGATGTGGGAACATCTTTTGGAGATTTGGACGACAATGCTAAAGCATGTCTTTTCATTTTGAATGAAAATGTTGTGCAATTTCAACTATTTATTGAAAGAGATATCATGTTTTTTTAATATTAAACTATGAAATTTTGCTTTATAAGATATTCTATTTTATGTGATTGTGATAGTCATTAAAAGAGTATCTTAGACTTCATATTTATTGAACTCACATGAGGATATATATATATTTTTTTGGTGAAATTCTCAAATATTTTATAGTATTAAAGTAAAAGTAGCAAGAGAGACAACATTCAGTTAGATATAACCTCTATGTCCAGAATAAAAATAGAATAAGCATCTGCAAATGGTCAGAATATCAACATAAAATTTTTACTATCTAATGTAAATTTTATATAATTTTTAAATATAAAATAATGAGTTTAAAATCTTTGATTTTAACAATAAAAATTAAAATCTTTTGTAAAATAATTATAATGTTATATTATAATAATAATAAAATTGGACACATCTTTAAAAAAAATTATTACAAAAATTGAAAAAAAATATAGAAAAATGCACTATAGGGAGAAAGAGGAAATTTGTTGGAGAATTTGTGTTTAATGGTATCATGAGTAGTCAAAAATAATATTATAATAATTAATAAAATGGCGGCAATTATCATTTGTTTATCTAAACCAAAATATAATAAATTAATAAAAAAAACACATGTCACATATTAAATAACCGGGATATCTTCTCCCGGATTAGGATAGAATTACCCAACTCTTTGACCCATCATCTGAGAAAAGGGGAAGTGAAGAAAGGGGGTGCGATCGTCCAGAAGGATAGAGAGCAACTGCTCTTCTTTGTATTTGTTCCCCTTTAATATTTTTCTTCATTCTCTCATACAGAAGCATTGTAAAAAAGATCATCGTTTATAGTGGAGAAATTATACTAGATTAGGTCCCGTGCATTTTTCCTTCGTTTTGAGGGGTTTTCACATAAACAATTGTGGTATCTTACATTATTTTCTGTTACATTTAATTTACCGCATACCGAAAATATTGGATCACATCATTGGTAGTCTAATTTCCCTATCAGATCACATCACCCCCTGAAATAAAGCAAGATGAGCAAAGTCGAGATCTTGATTTATATACATCGGGTAAAATGACGAACATCATTGACGCCATCTGTGGAAACAATTGAGTCTAAGATGTTGAGATCTGTTGGGAGATGGGTTTTCAAATTTCTTCTTTCACCAATCTCGGGCCGCCCCTGCGCACCCACCGAAGAGCGATTCTCTGGGCTGTCCTTACCCTCCACAGAATCCCTATTCTCATGTTCAACCACAAAATTCAAGTCAATCAGCTGTAAAATGGCTTTTAGTCAATCAGCCGTAGAATGGCTTCCATCCAAATCGACAGCAATCAATGGCGCTGCCACCGAAGAAGCGGCCGAAAATACATTGGAACTTCCAGAGGAAGAAAAAGAACACACAAAAAATTCCTGATCCAAATAGTTAAACTCATGGGGTTTGCTAAGCAATTTCACTTTATCTGTCAATGGATATAGCTTACTGTGGTCTATTTATATGGAAAGATAAGTAATCTAGCTACTTTTTTTTGGCATTAAATAATCAAAATCTCAATTGATAATTTGTGTTAGTGAATTTTGGACAAAGGAGATTCAAGAAAATAAAATCTCCCCGTGGATTGATCTTATAGAAACATAGTTATATTCATATGTTGACAACTCCTTTTCAATATTTTTGGATAAAAAGATGGCCCTTGAGGCGATTTCAGTAGTTACCATGTCTTCATTGCGTGGTTCATCGAGTTTGGATTCTTCGAGATTTAACAATACCAGTTAGCATATATCTCACATATTGTCTATATTGATAGTTGTATATGCGGGTGTGGCTTTGAGTATGCTAGCTTTTCACTGGACCGACAAATGTTGTCTTTCTTATTATAAATAAAAAATAATCTGGTTGTTGCTTCTCGTATCCTAAACCTTGTGATTTTGTACCCAATGAATATTGAGGGTACAACAGCGGAAGCTTGGATTGCTCATTTGACTCGTAGTGGGACTTGGGAAATGTCGTAGAAGCAGGACGAAATAGAGGTAGGCACTTCTTTGGATCACAACCGTTTTGGGAAAATTCCTTCTTTGAAAAGTGTTGTGCTTGATGTCATGAATTGCACAGATTATAGAATCTTATGGTGCCATATTTGGAACCTTGGATGCTTCAAGAGATGACAGAATAGGAATACTTGAACTGTACTGTATTAGATCTGCGAGAACTTTATGGTGCACCATTGTATATTAGTCTGTAGTATACGACATCTTGGGACCTACAACCCCGAATAAATATACAGCATTTGTCAGACACCTCAGCTTCAGCTCGACATTGAAGATGGTCCTCGGTCTCTAAGTCTTCAGTCTTTTATTACGGTTCTTCCTGTCCGACCTATTTTTCAGTTTCTCATTTATATTTTAGTTCCACTATTTTTCAGGTATCATCGAGCTCGGGCATGCAATTTAGTAGTAAGCCCCTACTACATCGAGCTCGAGCATGCAATCCAGCAGTAAGACCCTATTATTGATGCTGGGATATTTGTGTACGTTTATTATTCGGGATGTTCGAGCTTCATTTTTGGTGCTCTGGAGTCGAGCTTGTTCTATTGTTGCTCGGGTGTCGAGCTTTTCTATTATTGTCCGTTGTTGGCGGGTTAAATGCGAGATTGTGATGTTTGGTCCGTATTGGAACCTAAAATGTGACCGAGTGATGATGCTCGGAAGTCAACCTTGTTCTATTGTTGTTCGGGTGTCGAGCTTGTTTTATTATTTTTCATTGTTGGCAGGTTAAATGTGGGATCAGGATGTTTGGTCCTTATTTGAACCTAAAACGTGATTGAGTGATGGTGCTCGGGAGTCGAGCTTGTTCTATTGTTGCTCAAGTGTCAAGCTTGTTTTATTATTGTCCGTTGTTGGCGGGTTAAATGCGGGGTCGGGATGTTTGGTCCGTATTTAAAACTAAAACGTGACTAAGTGATGGTGATCGGGAGTCGAGCTTGTTCTATTGTTGCTCAGGTGTCGAGCTTGTTTTGTTATTGTGCGCTGTTGATGGGTTAAGTGCGGGATTGGGATGCTTGGTCCATATTTGAACCTAAAACATGACTAAGTGATGGTACTCGTGAGTCGAGCTTGTTCTATTGTTGGCGGGTTAAATGTGGGATTGAGATGTTTGGTCCGTATTTGAACCTAAAACGTGACTGAGTGATTGTTGCTCGGGTGTCAAGCTTGAATAATTATTGTCCGTTGTTGGTGGGTTAAATGAGGGAACCTAAAACGTGACTGGGTTTTGGTGCTCTGGGTGTTCGAGCTTGTTATATTGTTGGTCAAGATATTTGATATGTTGTTGGAGGGTTAAATGCATGATCGAGATGTTTGCTCCGTATTTGAACCTAAAACGTGACTTAGTTTTGGTGCTCGAGCTGTTCAAGCTTGTTCTATTATTGTCCGTTGTTGGCGGGTTACATGCGGGATCGGGATGTTTGATCCGTATTTGAACCTAAAATGTGACTGAATTTTTGGTGCTCGGAATTCGAGCTTGTTATACTGTTGTTCAGGATATTTTCCCTGGAGCCCGATTATATTTATCTATGCGGAATGTTTTCCATGGAGCCAGTCATATTTATATGCTCGGGATATTGTCCATGCAGCCCGATTATTAGGGTGTTCCCTGGAGCCGATCATATTTATCTGCTCGGGATATTTTCCCTGGAGCCCGATTGTATTTATCTGCTCGGGATGTTTTCCCTGGATCCCGATCATATTTATCTGCTCGGGATATGTAATGACTCGATATGACTTAAGCATGTTGGATGTGATTATTGAATAATTATGTGACAATTACGATATGGTGTGGACTCGGGTTCGGGTAGAACCGAGTGGGAATCGTTGACATACGATGAAATGAAAAATGTTCATGCTGCAACACCTTAAACATAGTTGGAAATAATAAATTGATGTTTATGTGTAGGAAGGATATGAGTCCATGTAGTTGAATAACAACTCTACTTAAAATTACATGCATTTGCAAGTGATATGCCAATTGCATGTACATGTGAATTTGAAGGTTACTATATAAGCTACAACTCAGATTTGTAAAACATACTTACACCATAACACACCTACTATCTCTCCAAGATTGCTCTCCTTAAATTCCTTGCTTGTTCTTGCTTTTGTTCTTGGCTTGGAGCTTGGAAATCAAGTAAGAGTTAATCTTAGTTCAGATTCTTGTCAAGTTAGTAAGAAAAGTATGGTGTATGAGTTGGTGTTTATGTGGATCAAAGTTATACTTGTTGAACTAATTGATACATGATATAATGCAAAGAAATGAGTTGTAATATGATGGAAAGACGTTTATATGATCGTTAGCATTGTGCCGATCGATAGCTGAGACATGGGAAAGTTTGAGGTAGTTTATGCTTGTAGCGATCGATCGCTGCATGTGACCGATATATCGCGAGCTGTAGCTATCGATCGCTAGAAGAGTACTGATTGATCGCTAGAGGGTCGTAGAATTATGTTCAAATTTGACTTAAATAGCGATCGACCGCCAACAGTGACCGATCGATCGCTAGGGTTACAAAATTAAAATGATCGATGGCTAGGATTAAACGGTTGGAAATGTTGTATTTTGTGGACGTCTTGATGGTGAAGCTTTTTATGACATTGTACAGTGTTGGTATTTATGTAGCACCATCACAGGGGACAGGACATAGAGTTAATCATTGATGTCTAAACTGATATCTATTGTACAACACAACAGGTACATGTTGACGTACGAGTATTGATATTCAATTGTGGTTCTTCTATATGATGATATGATGATGATATCTTGTTTAGTAAGATATTGGTGTTGTGAGGCACGATGCTGTTGAGGCATATGATTGGTTTTATGATTATTTTATATGATGATGAGAACGTTGATGCCATAAGAGGTATGCTCTTTTTGGGCATATGCTTTGGCTGTTTCTATATGATGATGAGATCGTTGATGCCATGTGAGAGGTGAGCCATTGTTGGGCATATGCTTTGGTTGTGTCTATATGATGAGATCGTTGATGCCATGTGAGAGGTATGCCATTGTTGGGCATATCCTATTGTTGTTTCGATCTGATGATGAGATCGTTGATGCCATGTGAGAGGTATGTCATTGTTGGGTATATGCTTTGGCTGTTATATTGATGGTGTTGAGGCATCTTGTTGATACCATGAAAGGTATGCTTTTGTTGGGCATATGCTTTAGCTGTTATAATGTGTGAGGACGAAATATGATATGTGCTACTAATATGGGACGTGAAGGCTGAGCCACTGACATATTACGCTAAGAGGCATATCATATCGGCCCCCTTATAACAGGATATTGACTGCAATATGTGATGACATATTGAGCACGTATATATTGTGTTTTGAGGTATGTACAGGAACAACCAGGAAGGTGTATTTCAAATGCATAAATTACAGGAAGTTGTTTATCCAGTTTTTATACATTATATTGATATTGAATTGTAAACATCATTTCGATATACTCATGTGTTGTGTGGTTGTTCTGTAGGGACTCATAGCTAGGAAAACCCGGGATTGTGAGTCTACCTTCTGCTGCTAGGAGTTAAACTGATCGAGATTGGATGATTTGTGCTATGTAAATGATATACAAGATGTGATGTATAAGAATAATGTAAGCGCAAGACATAGTGGAAAATATTGATCAGTAGTGGTAGGATCTTAATCCTGACAAATAAAGAATGTGATTGACTGAATTGAACCTAAAATTAAGGATTAAGGTGACGAGACCCCACATTAGTGGTATCAGAGCAATGGTTAGATGACTGGGATGAAGAAGGGTAGAGGAAGTGACTTAGGGAGAGGCCTAGTCACTTGAAAGCATGTTATATCCTTAATGTCGTATAGGATATTGTGCTAACATGCTTTATATGTTTCCGTTTTGTTGTTAATCCTTGTTTTGCAGTATGGTGATACGCCTTGGTATGCATCCCAAGAATGTGCGAGGGGATGTTGCGAGTGTCACTGTGGTTGAAGTTAGTTTGTGTAATATCATTTCCAGTGGGCCAAGGGCCAGGGGAACTTAGATATGTTTATCTGGGGGACTTGCCAGTAATTCAGCCCTTGAATGATATGTGTCTCGATATGAAGGGACTGAATCTGAAAAGCAAGTTGACGAGTGGTTGGAGCGTGGTAACTAGATCTTGGTGTCAACTCCCTGGGCAAAGTCATTGTGCTTGAACAGTGCCTGGACTGAACGATGACTTCAGTCACAGGTTATGATCTTGAAAATTTACCGAAAATGAGTTTCATGTACTATGTTTCTGTTGTGACAATTTTGGATTGTGAAACAGGTGTATGACAACGGTATTTGTTGTTGTCTTCTTGTTGTTGTTCTTGGGAAGATATATGTGTAAGGGGCTTGAGGCCTCGGCTGTGTGTGCGGGGTTATTGTGATTAACCCTATGTCAGTTGTGGATATGGTGAGGAAAGCCGAGCTGGTACATGTTGGAACTGATACACACTGTATGAGATTTTGGTGATGATTTCCAATGAGTACTTTGTGTTATCAGTTTTCTGTGTATTGACTATCATATGAGAGGCGATGGGTACCGATACCACCGTTCTGATATGTGATGAGATTGAGATGTATGGATGTCTCTATGGGAGTCTGTGAACATAATGGTATGAGTGGCATACCACTGTGTCTCTGAGATTGACACGAGAAAACTCAGTTGGGTACGTTTGCTTGCGAGATGTATCGTTATGGCATTTGGTTTTCTGGACTGCATAGTCGGATGTGCTATATGTATGCTGAGTCATACATTGTATGAGTCTAGGCATTGAGTTGGTTTATATGGACATTGCATGTGTATAGCAATGTCGGGAAGAACATAGATAATTATGATATGAATAAACATGTCACTACATTCTCATGAGTGATCATGATGGGGATAATGACATCATGATGGGAGTCAGGAAAAGCCTGTGTAGTAGTAGAATGGGACTGCGTGTGTGGAATGTTATATTATCCTTGACTGTATCACATGTTGGTGATGATCTTAACACCTTATGCAGACAATGTGTATTCATCGGGTTATAACATAGTATGGTACGAAAGTAAGCTTGTTGTATCCATTCGATGAAATGTGGGTACCGAGTATTATGAATTGCATGATGTAAAAATAAGAGCTTATTGTACACTTGGTATGTCATGGACACTATACAACATTTGTACTCAAGGTGAGAGCTTTCTCAAGCAAATGTTTGTATGTATGTATACATTGCCCAATTGTCGTCAACATCACTGTTGTTGGTATGACCAACGTAGGTTGTACTTGACGAGTATTAGACGGTCGTGAGTACGATTGAGATTGTTACTCAGATGCACTATTGTGTTACTTATGAGCTATTTGATGGGGATTATATTCTCCATTGGGTTGATGGTACACTGAAGAGGTGTTGGTGAATTGTTAGCAGAGTTGTGGACCAGTGTTGAGTTGTGATTTAGGAATGAGAACTGGCGTGGAGCCAGTGTATGATTGATTTTATGTGACTCGCAGAGTAACTGCTTAGAGTGTTACTGTGACAACTCTGGAATTTATGTTGGAAGCATTATGAAGATTCATTGTGTGAGAGGTATAAGTAAACATCTCTCTTTTGGAATATTATTTATGCCTACAAAGCATCGTTGAAAGTTAACTTCATTGCATTGATAGATATGTGAATAGTGTGATAGTGCTAATGGCATGAACGCAATATCATGCGGTCGTTTTTATATATATCTTGGTTCACGGATATTTGGAGAGGCATATACTTTGATTATTCGAACAAGGGTTCGGGTATGGAAGTTGTATATGCATAATGATGGAGCATTGAATTCTTATTTCACATCTTTCATGCAGATGTGTTACGTTGTGTTGATTGCTGTCGATTTGTCTTCCGTGTATATTTACAGTCCTGTTTGAGACGTGTAAACCTTGTTGGAAATATCCAGGTTGAGTTGCGATTACGTATGCGTGTCGTACCAGTATGATCAATGTGTTTTGTTTTCAACTGTTAAGCTGAATGTGGCCATCATGTATTCATGTGTATGCTTGTTGATTTGTGGGTAGTGATTATAGATGATAATCATTTGTAAGACACTTGTGAACCTCTAGAATGGTAGTCTTGATGGCATAGTTGATGCAAAGAAAAGTTTGGTATCTCTGGTACATGTGATCTCTAATTATGCAAACTGTGTGGAGAAATATTATGGAAGAGTGGTCATTGTGTTTTAATTAATGAATCACAGAGATCTAGGAGACATAACTAGAACTTGATGACATTTGAGTTTTGGTGTTGTCTGATTGTTGAGGGTCGCTCGGTTTAGTTAGCAACCGATGTACTTTCTCTCTTGATTCCATTAATTGTTATGGAATTGGAGATGTAGGACTGTGTGCAGGTTTGACATACGACGATAGATGAAAATGTTTTGTTTGACACATTGTGCAATTGCATTCTACAGCGCAAAGTGGTGAGTTGTTATAGCAGTGGTAGCTTCGTGCACATCTGATTTGATGAAGATATTAGTGTGAAAGTAATGAATTACTTGCCTTTGATAAGATCAATTGGTTGAGGCGAATCTCTTCATATATAAGATTGGTGTGATGTGAATTCCTCGGAGTTGCTGTTTTGTTTATGACATATTTATAACGTGATACCGTGTATGGATGAAATGGTTTGCGTGACATGTTGAGTACATGTATACAACAGTCAAATGCAATGAATAGTCAAGTTGTGACATATCGATGACACTATGTACGATGGTTGTGTATGGTCACGGATATCACTCATCTTGTCTTGGAATATTGTCGAGTAGGATTGTATGAGAACTGGGAGTTTATATATATCTATACAGTGGCAATCTCATGTTTATTCCTTGCTATGTTCATCACATTGTTTTGTGAAAGGGTCTGGTCCAGTTTGGTAGATTGTTCACCTTGGTTAAAAAGAACATGTATGAAACTCGTATGAGAGGACTTTCAGATATATGGGCCATCGGTTGTAGTACTATGTGTTGATACACTGGCCTAATGTTGGATTTGCCACTTTCAGTGTGGTTTTATGATAGACGTATGACTTATAAGATACAAGGAGATACATATGTAGTGTATGTGTATGACACGATCAATTCGGATCTTGACGGGTGCAGACTGTCAGTTACCAAGTATAGAGGTCCTTATGATATCAAGTCAGTGTGATAAGGACAATGTTGAAATTCCTATGTGCATGACAGAGTAAGCATATGATGCAACAGTATCCTGAATTATTCTCTGGTATGTTCTTATGTTATTATTTATACTGCTGGTGAGTATTTTGTTACTGCAATTTTGCTGTGTTAAACATATAGTTGAGTATATGCTTGTGTTATTGCAGTTAACATGTATAGTCAATTTCGAGGACGGAATTTAATTAGTAGGGGAGAATTGTAATGCCTCAATATGACTTAAACGTGTTTGATGTGATTATTGAGTAATTATGTGATAATTACGGTATGATGTGAACTTGGGTTCGGGTGGAACCGAGTGAGAGTCGTTGACATACGATGAAATGAAAAATGTTCATGTTGCAATACCTTAAACATAGCTAGAAATAATAAATTGATGTAGTACATGGTTTGGTGAATGTGTAGCAAAATAACTATGTTATGTGTAGGAAGGATATGAGTCCAAGTAGTTGAATAACAACTCTACATGAAATTACATGCAGTTGCAAGTGATATGCCAATTGCATGTACATGTGTATTTGAAGGTTACTGTATAAACAACAAATCAGATTTGTAAAACATACTTCCACCATAACACACCTACTATCTCTCCAAGATTGCTCTCCTTAAAATCCTTGCTTGCTCTTGCTTTTGCTCTTGGCTTGGAGCTTGAAATCAAGTAAGAGTTAATCTTAGTTTAGATTCTTGTCAAGTTAGTAAGAAAAGTATGGTTTGTGAGTTGGTGTTTATGTGGAATAAAAGTTATACTTGGTGAATACTTGTTGAACTAATTGATACATGATATAATGCAAAGAAATGAGTTGTAATATGATGGAAAGATGTTTGTATGATGCTAGGTAATACATGACCAAGTTTTTATAGAATAATTGTTGTGTATGAGAAGAACCAAGAAGATAGGCATGAAAACGCCATGTTCTAAAAATTTTGCTGTCGAGCGATCGATCGCTAGCATTGTGCCGATCGATCGCTGAGACAGGGGAAAGTTTAAGGCGGTTTATGCTTGTAGCGATCGATCGATCGTGAGCTGAAGCGATCGGTCGCTAAAAGAGTATCGATCGATCGCTAGAGGGTCATAGCATTATGTACAAATTTGACTTAAATAGCGATTGATCGCTAATAGTGACCGATCGATCGCTAGGGCTACAAAATTGAAGCGATCGATCGCTAGAGATGACCGGTCGATCACTGGTAGCGTTTATCGTGTACGCCCAAATTAACCCTTCTTCAGTTAATAACAAAAATATGTAGTAGTGGAAGTAGGGATCGATCTCACAGGGAAGGTAAATTTATTTTGTGTCAATTATCAAAGAACTAGTAACAATGGGGGGTTTGGACTGGATTACTACTACTTAGCAAATATCAAACTAATTAACGAGTCTAACTAAAATGATTAAAACTTATGGGATTAAAGCGATTCTTGGTTTTCAGGTAACCGTACTTTTGGAAAATTATCTTTTAGTCATCAAATCAAAACATTCAAATTCTTTCAATTATCTATCGATTGGAAATTCAATTCCTACTCATCTTATTCGTAGTCAAAGAGAAAACAGCATTCAATTCAACTCTTACCAAATCTCTAATCACCACTACAGCCGTTAATGATTAAATCAATGATAGTTTTCAAAACTAATGAGTTCGACAAATCTAATCAATAAAAACTACAGCCGTTAGAATTGATTACTCAATCGTTTCTCCTAAGAATTCAATAACACCTACAGCCGGTTAATTATTAATCTTAGTTGTTTCTTAGCAAACTATCGATTATGTTATTGAATATTAGGTGATCGGTCTAATACACAAGCACAACAATCATGGAATTCGAATTCTGAGAAACCAATTGAAATCGAAGATTAATTCAACAATCAAACCGAATTTTCATAAAAGATTTAAATCCAAAAGTAGGTATCCCTTCAACCAAGAATCGAAGGGTTTTAGCCTAGCATAATTAAATCTAAAAGCAATAAAAATTCAATGGAAAACATTAAATAAATAAATGAAAAGAAATTACTAATATAAATCACGATTCCGGCTTGTCAATTCCGGTTCCGTTCTTCGTCGTTCTTGAAGAAAACTTTTAAAGAAAATTAATCTAAAATCCTAAAATATTCTAAGAGTATGAAATTATGCTTAAAAATGAGGTAAAAATCGTGTATATGAGGTATGGAGGCTGATGGAGTAGGGTAAAATCCATGTGGAAAGGAAAGAAATCAAGAATTTTAATTTTCCAAAATTCTATAGGCGTAATTACGCCTGAAAGTGGCGTAAATACGCCTGGTGACGTGTCACAAAATGGCTTTCTGCGTTTCTGGCGTAATTACGCCTCAGAATGGCGTAGCTACGCCTGTAATGCCGTAGCGTTGGCGTAATTACGCCTGTGAATGGCGTAATTACGCCTGTCCTCCATTTTTCTGGCGAGTTTTGTATTTTGGCCATAACTTTCACATACGAACTCCGAATTCGACGAGTCAGCTGTCCACGCGAAGATAACTCAAAGTTCTACAACTTTTATATGGACCACATTCCCAAAACGTGGCTGGAATACATAGAAATTTGAGGAGAAAGGAGCAACATGTGTCTTTGATTCCGGTTTTTTCCTCTTTTCTTCAACTTTATTGCTTCTTTCATCATTTTAGCTTGATTTCTTCACTTTTCCCTACATTTACACAAATATACGATTAGGTAGCATATGTATCAATTTATCCATCAAAATATACCAAATCGTAGACAATTAAGCGTAATAGATGTGTATATTTCTAGTAACATCAAACACCCCCATACTTACTCTTTACTCGACCTCGAGTAAACAATCAAACCTACAATATTTTTGGTTGGCTCATAGGTTCATAACAAAGCAACTTGTCCTCACTTTACTGCCTCAACAATTTTAACATGCACAGTAATGAAAGGCGGTGAAAAGTTAACAGTGGAACAAGTTCAATCCCTAAACATTTCGTACCCAACGAAGTAGTGAACGTGTGTGTGTGGTCATAAACAAGTGTTGTGTACAAATTATAGATTCAAAATATGCAAAGCCATAATAGTTCAAGTCATACACTAACACAAGTATAAGCTCACTTGCACACTCTTCTCCACTATCTTAGCTACTTTGCAAACACAAATCAAGTAGGTCTTTATTAGCTTGTAGCTTGGCCTAGGTATTGGCTTATGAAAGAAAGGGTAAGTATATTCAAACAAGAGAGTATGATGAAATGCACACTAAAAGCTTCTCTTCTTGTATGAATTTTTCAACTTTGTTCTTTTTCACAAGGTCTATTTCAACACTTTGCTTCTTTTGTGCCTTGGCTCCCCTTGGAGTCATATTTTTCATCTATTTTTCAAGGCATCCCTTTTTCTTTCATGCATTCCATTCTTTTGACAATTAAGCTCACAAATAAACTTCAATGATTCCCAAGTGTATTTGAATGAAATACATCATACTCCCTTAAAAGGTATGGATTAAAATTACATTTAGGCTTAAAGGGTAGGATGATAAGCTAGTCAAGAAATGTTGAATGGGGGTCTTTAGTATGCTTAGCATACTACCATTCTTTTACATTTAAGGCTCGAAATAGGTACTAGAGAATGATTTTGTTTACATGGTAGGCTTGAAAGGCTCAAACGCATCAAAGATTGCCTATATCACTTTCATGTTTGCAAGTAGTCTAGACATACGCCTCAAAGAGCATGTAGTTAAGTTCTAGCATGTATTAGAGACTTCTTAAGACTATCACAAAATTTACACAATCTTCACTAAGTGATGCACACTTCACAAGTCATGACAATAGTGTGCTCAAAATATTCAACTACTAAGTTAAAGCACACTTTGCATTAGAGTTCAAAGTGTTCCAAGGTTAACAATTCACCTATGTTCAAAAACATGCATGCTATCAATTAGGTTTCATCATGGGCTAGTGATTATAAGCATGCATTCATTACTAACTATGAGCTCAAAATTTTCAAATTTTTGATTTTTTTTTTTTTTTTTTTTTTGTATTTTGAAATAAGAAAAACAATAACACACCACTAATCCCTCCCCCATACTTAAATCTTACATTGTCCCCAATGTAAGGCAAAAATACAAGAGAAAAGAAAAGTCTAACTAATAAAGCAATAAAAAATAAAAGGGAGAAAAGAAACTAACTCCCCTTGGGTTGCCTCCCAAGCAGCGCCTCTGTTTAACGTCGGTGGCCCGACGCCAGTCCTCTATCAAGGTGGTTGATGCAGTGTTGCTCTATCCTTCCTTAACCACCTCAATATCTTCTTCACTCCTCGGTATTTCGGCCTGTTGCCCTTTGAGTGGTCGTCCTCAGTCCTTACTCCTTCGGCACGTGATTGACATGGTCGATCCGGAGGATGCTTCTTTCCAACGGTACGATCCTGCAATTGAGAAATAAGAGGATCAGCAGTATCATGAGTAGATAAAGCAGCAATAGTATGAACAGTATGCACAGGAGGAGGATCCATACCTCTCTTCTCGTCAAGGCCATCAGTAGCCTTTCCCATTTCCCACAACTCATCATTATCAAAATCAGAATCATAATCATCATGTACATCAATAGCGTAACTAGAATGCTCAAGAGGTTTAATGGGTTCATACATGTTGAATTTTTCAATTTCACCATTAGACTCCATGGTTATCAAACCGCTATTCATATTGATTACTGAATTTGATGATTTCAAGAATGGTCTTCCTAAAATAATTAGACTAGAAGGATCACCATTTCTCATGTCTAAGACATAGAAATCGGCTGTGAAGACCAAATTCTTTACATGCACAACTACGTCCTCTATTATCCCCTTAGGTATAACCATGGATTTATCAGCTAAGCGAATAACTGCTCTATTTCTTTTTAAAGGTCCCATCTTCAGTTGAGAGTACATTGAGTAAGGCAAGACATTTATGGACGACCCTAAATCGAGCATAGCCTTCTCAATCTTAATACCTCTAATCTCACATGGGATAAAGAACATACCTGGGTCCTTGCATTTAATGGGGATGCTTCTTTGGTTATCCGCCGAAACATTGTCATTGAGCTCGACCTTGGGCTGCCCCTTGTGTTCCTTGTTTCGATCCTCATTCACGGTTTCATGCAATGGGGCTTGCTCTTTGTAGCGTGGACTCATCTCGTAGAGGCCTTTGAGTCCGGCACATTTCCTATTGTCCTTCAATGCTTGGGGGAAAGGGGGTGGTTCTTTATATTCAGAAAGTTTGTGGTACTTACCTCGTGGTTCCTCCCCTTGCATTGGCTCTTCAACATCTGTCTCTGTCTCCGTCATCTCTTCTTTTTGGGGTGGTGTCAGTACCACCTTTTCTTCAGCTGCATCTTCATTCACATTCACTGTGATAGCACTCACATTTTCCCGGGGGTTCATCTCTGGTTGTGATGGCAGTCCATTTGAAATCCTTGCTTCGATCTTGCTGATTGAAGTTGCCAATTGTCCCATCTGCGTCGTCAAGCTCTGGATGCTTGCCCTCGTCTCCTGTTGAAATTGTAAGCTATTTTCAGCAATAATTTGGATGCTATGTTCTAACCTGTCAGAAGGAGGGTGCACTGGCGGTGGTGGAGGTCGCTGATATGGCGGTCTGTAGGGTTGAGGTTGGTGTATCTGTGGGTTTCCATAGCCTTGGTTCGGATGGTCCCTCCACCCTTGATTGGAGTTGTTTGGTGGATGGTCATAATTCCTTTGTGGAGGGGACCTGGGAATCCTCCTGCAGCATTTACGTTCTCCGTGGTTGTCTCTTGTAGTGAGGGGCATGCGTCTGTGGAATGGTTCGCAGCCAGACAGATTCCACACGGCTTTGTCTTTCCTACATTTCCACCTGCCATACCACGCACAAGAAAAGTGAGGTCTATCAGTTGTTGTTCTAAGTTTGATACGTTTACCTCTTTTCTTTGCGGTTGTCCATGGCGCACAGATCCGAATTGTTGGGAGTTGGCCGCCATGTTAGCTATCAACCTTCTAGCTTCCTCCGCTGTTTTGTCTATAAATGCTCCTCCGCTTGCCGCATCCACTAAGTTCCTGTCAGAAGAAAGTAAACCTTCATAAAAGTATTGGATGAGAAGGTGTTCACTTATCTGGTGTTGTGGACAACTTGCGCACAACTTCTTGAATCTCTCCCAGTACTCGTGTAGTGATTCCTCGTAGAGCTGCTTCACACCATATATCTCTTTCCTCAAATTCGTTGCCCGTGAAGCTGGGAAGTACTTTTCTAGGAATACTCTTTGTAAGTCAGTCCACGTGGTGATCGATCTGGATGGTAAGTAGAAGAGCCAGTCTTTTGCAGCGTCCTTTAGAGAAAACGGGAACGCTCTTAGCTTTATTTGATCCTCAGTGATTCCGGTCGGCTTCATGGTAGTGCACACCACGTGGAATTCCATCAGATGCTTATGCGGGTTTTCACCTGCAAGACCATGAAAAGCTGGCAATAAGTGAATTAAACCAGATTTAAGTTCGAAGTTTACGTTATTGGCCAGAGCAGGGAAACTGATGCAGAGCGGTTGTTGATCCAAGTTAGGATTTGCGAGCTGCCTCAAGCTTTGATTTGCCATGTTGTTCCTTTCTTCCTCTTCAAGCAGCCTTGCTTCTCTCCTTCTCTGATGTAGCGTCCTCTCAATCTCAGGATCGTAGTGAAAGTTATCTTCGTGATTGAACGATCCACCTGTACTCATTAACAAACCAAAGTAGTAATGCGGGATAAAAAAAAAAAAAAATCGACACAAATAAATGTTGCCCTCCCCGGCAACGGCGCCAAAATTTGGTAGCGTTTATCGTGTACGCCCAAATTAACCATTCTTCAGTTAATAACAAAAATATGTAGTAGTGGAAGTAGGGATCGATCTCACAGGGAAGGTAAATTTATTTTGTGTCAATTATCAAAGAACTAGTAACAATGGGGGGTTTGGACTGGATTACTACTACTTAGCAAATATCAAACTAATTAACGAGTCTAACTAAAATGATTAAAACTTATGGGATTAAAGCGATTCTTGGTTTTCAGGTAACCGTACTTTTGGAAAATTATCTTTTAGTCATCAAATCAAAACATTCAAATTCTTTCAATTATCTATCGATTGGAAATTCAATTCCTACTCATCTTATTCGTAGTCAAAGAGAAAACAGCATTCAATTCAACCCTTACCAAATCTCTAATCACCACTACAGCCGTTAATGATTAAATCAATGATAGTTTTCAAAACTAATGAGTTCGACAAATCTAATCAATAAAAACTACAGCCGTTAGAATTGATTACTCAATCGTTTCTCCTAAGAATTCAATAACACCTACAGCCGGTTAATTATTAATCTTAGTTGTTTCTTAGCAAACTATCGATTATGTTATTGAATATTAGGTGATCGGTCTAATACACAAGCACAACAATCATGGAATTCGAATTCTGAGAAACCAATTGAAATCGAAGATTAATTCAACAATCAAACCGAATTTTCATAAAAGATTTAAATCCAAAAGTAGGTATCCCTTCAACCAAGAATCGAAGGGTTTTAGCCTAGCATAATTAAATCTAAAAGCAATAAAAATTCAATGGAAAACATTAAATAAATAAATGAAAAGAAATTACTAATATAAATCACGATTCCGGCTTGTCAATTCCGGTTCCGTTCTTCGTCGTTCTTGAAGAAAACTTTTAAAGAAAATTAATCTAAAATCCTAAAATATTCTAAGAGTATGAAATTATGCTTAAAAATGAGGTAAAAATCGTGTATATGAGGTATGGAGGCTGATGGAGTAGGGTAAAATCCATGTGGAAAGGAAAGAAATCAAGAATTTTAATTTTCCAAAATTCTATAGGCGTAATTACGCCTGAAAGTGGCGTAAATACGCCTGGTGACGTGTCACAAAATGGCTTTCTGCGTTTCTGGCGTAATTACGCCTCAGAATGGCGTAGCTACGCCTGTAATGCCGTAGCGTTGGCGTAATTACGCCTGTGAATGGCGTAATTACGCCTGTGAATGGCGTAATTACGCCTGTCCTCCATTTTTCTGGCGAGTTTTGTATTTTGGCCATAACTTTCACATACGAACTCCGAATTCGACGAGTCAGCTGTCCACGCGAAGATAACTCAAAGTTCTACAACTTTTATATGGACCACATTCCCAAAACTTGGCTGGAATACATAGAAATTTGAGGAGAAAGGAGCAACATGTGTCTTTGATTCCGGTTTTTTCCTCTTTTCTTCAACTTTATTGCTTCTTTCATCATTTTAGCTTGATTTCTTCACTTTTCCCTACATTTACACAAATATACGATTAGGTAGCATATGTATCAATTTATCCATCAAAATATACCAAATCGTAGACAATTAAGCGTAATAGATGTGTCTATTTCTAGTCACATCAATCACTATGATTAAATGGTTAGAAATTTAGTATTTTGTGACGTCTTGATGGTGAAACTTATTATGACATTGTATAGTGTTGGTATTCATGTATCACCATTACATGGGACAGGACAAAGAGACGGTTAATCATTGACGTCTAAACATATTTCTGTTGTACAACACAACATGTACGTGTTGACGTAAGAGTATTGATATTCAATTGTGGTTCTTCTATATGATGATATGATGATGATATATTGTTTAGTAAGATATTGGTGTTGTGAGGCACGATGTTGTTGAGGCATATGATAGGTTTTTATGATTATTCTGTACGATGATGAGAATGTTGATGCCATAAGAGGTATGCTCTTGTTGGGTATATGCTTTGGCTGTTTCTATATGATAATGAGATCGTTGATGCTATGTGAGAGGTATGTCATTGTTAGGCATATACTTTGGTTGTTTCTATATGATGATGAGATCGTTGATGCAATGTGAGAGGTATGCCATTGTTGGGCATATGCTTTGGCTATTTCTATCTGATGATTAGATTGTTGATGCCATGTGAGAGGTATGCCATTGTTGGGCATATCCTTTGGCTGTTTCGATCTGATGATGAGATTGTTGGTACCATGTGAGAGGTATGCTATTGTGTGGTATATGCTTTGGTTGTTATATTGATGGTGTTGAGGCATCTTATTGATGCCATGAGAGGTATGCTTTGTTGGGCATATGCTTTAGCTGTTATAACGTGTGAGGACGAAGCTGCTAATATGGGACGTGAAGGCTGAGCCACTGACATATTACGCTAAGAGGCATATCATATCGGTCCCCTTATAACAGGATATTGACTGAAATATGTGATGACATATTGAGTATGTATATACTGTGTTTTGAGGTATGTACATGGGGTATGTACAGGAACAACCTGGAAGAAGTATTACAAATGCATGAAATTACAGGAAGTTGTTTATCCAGTTTTTATGCATTATATTGATGTTGAATTGTAAACATCATTTTGATTTACTCATGTGTTGTGTGGTTGTTCTGTAGGGACTCATAGCTGGGGAAAGCCGGGATGTGAGTCTACCTTCTGCTGCTACGAATTAAACTGATCGAGGTTGGATGATTTGCGCTATGTAAATGATATACAAGATGTGATGTATATGAATAATGTAAGCGCAAGACATAGTGAAAAATTTTGATCAGTAGTGTTAGGATCTTAATCCTGACAAATAAAGAATGTGATTGACTGAATTAAACCTAAAATTAATGATTAAGGTGACGAGGCCCCACAGGATATTTTCCCTGGAACCCAGTCATATCATCTGCTCGGTATATCTCTTGTCATGCTGGAGTTCGGACATTTTTTACCTGCCCGGACTGCTTATTATGTCGGGATATTTCTTATCCCAAACAAGCTTTATTTGCTCGAGATATTATTCCATATGAGCTTCATATGCTCAGGCTTTGTTTGCTCGGGATATTTCTTATTCTAGCCGAGCTTTATTTGCTCTAGAGATTGGTTGAGCTTTATTTGCTCAGATGTAGATTAATTATCGAACTTGGGTGAGCTTTATTTGCTCCTATTGATGCTTATTTTTGTTCGGATGAACTTTATTTGCTCATGATAATTATTATCTCTGGATATTAGTTGAGCTTTATTTTCTCGGGGTGTTTTTTATTGGATCTCACCCGTCAGTATTTGAAGTCAGCATAGTATTCAGTCGGCTCAGTCATCTCAGGATGAGTTTTATAGTTCATCATGGATTTCATATATCATTGCTTGAAGCCGGCTCGAGCCTCTTACAAAGTCTACAAAGTTGAACTCAACTTATTATGATTCGAGCAGATTCTCACAGTCTGGTTTTCTCGGGGATTTCTACCTACCTATTATTTACCATTTTGATTTTATTGGATGGATTCAACTCTCAAAATTCACAAGTTCCAAAAAATACACTGAAACGACAACAATGATTTTACCCGATGTATATAAACAAAGATCTCGACTTCTCTCATCTTGCTTTACTTGGGGTGATGTGGTAGAGAAATTAGATCACATCGGGTAAAATCATTGCCGAACAGGACGATAATGATCGAACAGAAAAATGCCTGAAGATGATGACTTTCTCCTCGATCTCATGTGGTTAAATAGTGGCATAAGACCCGATCATAGGGCTAATCAACCCAGATTTCCCAGACATGATTTGAGTAGAACATGCTATAAACAGAAGGGAGGTTAGTGGGCGGGACGGTGGATTTTGACTCCAATTATCACTCACATGATCACAAACATTATTACTCTCATGATCACTCCCTTCGGGAGGCTCTATAAAAGGAGCAAATGACTTAGGAAAAAGAGGATCTCAGCTCTTCATAAAAAGGGAGAAGAAAGTTCTCTTCATTTAGAGTTATGCTCATTTTCTTGTACAAAAAAGCATTGTAAAATTCATTGTTTATAGTGGAGAATTTATAATAAACTCAGTCCCATGGTTTTTTTTTCGTTTTGAGTGGTCTTCCACGTAAATAATAATGGTGTCCTATTTATTTTTTTTCTCTTGCATTTTATCTACCGAATAGCGAAAATATGGAATCACATCACCTCTATTTTCTTAAGTTCTGCATAAAACCCTCTCGATTTTACCAATAAATTTATTTTATTTAATATCGTTAAAATATGCAAGTTTTATGAAAACAAGTCCGTAAACGTTCATATATATTATATTTGTTTATATATAACTTATATATATGTTTATTATTATGAAAAACATATTTTATGATTTTTTTAGAAATATAGATACTTTTTTAAATTTGCAATTTTGCTTATTCAATAGATCCAAAACATGAAGAAAAAAATAACTTAAATTGGTCGATAAGCATGCATACATAAAAAAAATCAGAATATTATATATTTAAAATTACACCTTAAAAATTATTCATTTTAAATTCTGAACATTGTTCGTTTTAAAACTAAAAGAAAAAGTCATTATAGAAATAAGAAAATAATGCAGATGCAGAAAAATTGGAGAGCATATTGGACAATTGAGAGGGTTTTGTGCAGGATTTACGAAAGTAAGTAAAAAAAGATTGTTTTTTTTTTTGCCTATTTTGTTTAACACTGTGTATTTCGTGCACGGTTTCAAAAAAAATAGGTGTTTTTTGCCTTTTTTTGTAACACGTGAGGTTTCACCGAGTTTAAGAAAACAGATTGTTTTTTTTTTCCCTATTTTGTTTACAAATGGGAGTTTCGTGTTTACTATAACACATGAGGTTTTATATAATTTACTCCTCCATTTGTATTTTGTTCATGTGGCTCTTTCTAAAAGAGTAAAGATATTCGAACAAGATATGGTTCGAAGTTATATACAAAGTTATGAAGTACAAATGGGTTATTTAGGATATTCTGACCGAAAGATTGATCATTCATATTATATATAAATTTTTTTGTTAAGAGTTTAAGATGAGCATCATTGTTAAACTTGTTAGGTGTAGTCACGACCACTTTGATTTAGTAGCATCACATCTCCAAATTTGGGAGAAGGTCATTAGTTATAAACACGTTGTTGTTAAAAAAAAATTCCTCCCCCACTAAAAAAATTAAATTAAATTAAATTAAATTGCTAGGTGCAGTGTACTTGCAAGAATTATCTACTAAATCTAGTGTTTTCAAAATCGAATCGGACTTAAAATCAGTGCCAATTGATTACAGGTTTGATCGGTTCGATCGGTTGAACCACTGGTTCAACCGGTGATGACGCTAGCATTATATAATATATATTATTTTTTTTAAAATATATATATATATCATGCATTTACTATAGTTTCAAGTTGTTCACAATAAAAAAAAAATTATTACACCAACATAACATTTCAAATTTCAAAAATCAGATCAAACCAAATGCCCAACATAACAAAAAATAAAGCATCTAAAAACAACAAACAATGATTTCAAGTTGTTTTTTTAATATTTAAAAAATTACGAAATGATCTTTTATAATTTACGAGAAACTAAGCATGTTTATGTATAATATACAAGACAGCTTTAAGAAATTATATAAATTTGACATAAATAAAATATTATTTTGTAATTATTTCAATGATAATAAATTATATATAATTTATCTTTTGTTCTACAAAATTGATTATAAGTTTATGAAAAATAAAAAAATAAAATTCTTGAAAAAAGAAAGAAATTGAAGGAACAAGACTGTTCAATTGTCGACCTGGTTTACTGGTTGAACCGATTTAATCCGGTTCCTACCGATTTTTTAGCATGGTGGTTTTATAGAGTCAATCGGACCGGACCAAACACCGATGACCGATTAAACCGGTTGAATCGGTCGGTCCGATCCTGTTTTCTAAACACCAACTAAACCAGCCTGTAGAATTAAACAAGAACACCCCAAGTTACTATAATAATTACGCAAAAAAGACAAGAAAAATCTGGGAAATAAATTAAAATCTAAAACTTTCTTACTTTTACTGTCATAATATTCTTATTTTTTCTTAAACAGTTAAATTCTTGAAATCGTCATCAATTTATTTTTTTCAAGAATCGTACCATTTATATCTTTAAAGCATGTTTTTTTTCCCAATTACTTGCGAGTCTAAATAAAATTAATCTTGTAATTAAGTCTCTTGGTAGCTTTAATGTAGAAAGATGCAGTTTGGTAAATTCTTGTTTCCTTCTTATAAATCCAATACCTAAGTCACATATCCGATGTGTAGCACATGAAGGTGCGCATGGGTAAGTTCGTCAATTTTCAAAAAAATTGAGTGTGGGTGTGCCTTAGTGCACATATTAAAAACTTATATATATTTATTAAATAAAATTAAGCATATCTAATACACATAATATTTCATATAATTTAGAGCATTCTCATATCATTTACAATATGAAGTTCAAAACAAAAATAGTATCCTTCGAAAAGTCATATTCCAAAATAAGGTTTAATAAAAGGATAATTTATAAGACAATAAAATCAAATAAAATCTTTAATTGGGGTTTTCATAATCTAATATTCTAATTCTCAATCTTTTTCTTTTTCTTTCCGTTTCTTTTTTGTTCGAGAATTAATAAGGTTTAACAATAAGTCGTGACACTGTGAAACTTAAATCGCGACTTAATAAAACTTAGCTCGTCTTAAAGCGTCGCATGCAAGACCGTAGTGCGAGATTGCGACCGGAGCGCAAGTGCGCGGATGAGGGTAGAAGGTATGTGACTTAGTTATTTATCTAGATACATGTAATATAATTTTCTTACCAACCCGAAGCCGCTAGAAACCATGAAAATTCATCTAAACCCAAAAGCGGAGAATTTTTTGTATATAATAATAAAAATAATTCTGAGAATTAAGAATATTTAACAAGATTTAGTAAACCTCAGTGCGCGACTTAGTACACTTTTGTGTACGAATTAGAAAATTTTAGTGCACGGATTAGAAAATCTTATTGCACCTGAAAGCCGTGCACACGCACTAAATGCATCAGATCGTGACTAGAGCGTCAATGCATAGAGTGACGTAAGAGGATTATGTGACTTATGGGGTGTTTGCAAATGCTTTTGCAAACTGCTTATCAGCTTTTCAGATAAAAAAGCAGATTTTGAGTATTTTATTTCCTTGCTTCTGCTATTACTTCTCTAAAAATAAGCATAAGCAGAGAAGCATGTCATGACATGCTTTTGACTACTCAATTTTGTCATTAATTGAAGTTTAATAAGCTGTTTTTTTTTTTAAAATTTTAGTAACAAACACTTAGGGTGTGTTTGCAATTGCTTATTCAAAACATTTATATGTTCCTTTTGCTTAAAGTTGAAAAAAGTTACTTTTAAGCAAAAGCATTGAGTATTTGCTATTAAAATAAAAAAACAGCTTATTAAGCTTCAATTAATCACAAAATTGCCACCAAACAACTTAAATCAGTCCAAAGCATGTCATGGCATGCTTCTCAACTTCTGTTTTTTCTGCTTATTTTAGAGAAGCAATAACATAAACAATGAAATAAAACACTCAAAAATCTAATTTTTTATCTAAAAAACTGATAAGCAATTTGCATAAGCATTTGCATACACACATTTAGTTCAGAACCACTCTATTATTAATATTTTCATATTTTGTTGCCTTTTTGGATAGTTTCCCCACCGGCCAAGTAATTCAATTATTGATAATACATTTGTAAGCAATTGTAAATTTTAAAAATTTACAATTGCTGATTTTACAAATTTATGCTCACTATAAAAACAATATATCATCTACATAAGAGTGTACATGTGTGAGTTTGGGTATGGAGAAAATAGAAAAATCATTAAACCTAATACATGTGAGTTTTGTTAAACCACAACTGCATAATAAATATACAAAACTGCATGGTGGTTGTGGGCGGTTAGCTAGTCATATAAAAATAAATTATAATTAGTACATTTTATAAATTCTTAAACATTTACTTATATAAAAGAAAACGACAGTTCATAAGTTTGAAAAACAAAAACACATGTCATTTTACTACAAGATGAAGTTCCCAAATAAAACGTATTTCTTATTATCACAGGATGTATAATAACAAAACTATAAACTACTGTTGCTCAATAAATAAATAATTTTTTTCTAATTGGCAAAATAAATTATATTAAAAAGATAAATACAAGTTAAACTCTAAATAATATATAGGGAATCAGTAAACTAAAAATATTGGTGCGTTTAAAATTTATAATTTGTAACTTAAACCCCTAAATATTTTAATTTTATAATTCAAGACATTTTTAATATATAAAGATGTGGGTGGATAGGCGGGTGGACATGCAACAATCCACTACTTACCCACATATATATTGGTTACTCAATTTTTTAACGGTGGCTCATTTTTCTGAATGTTAAAATGGACGGATATGAGTGGGTGAATAAGAGTTGGGCGAGAGGGTTGGATTGTGCGTTTTTTCCTATACACGCCTATAGCTAGGTCTCCAAATTATTTCTGTAAGATCTTTGAATGCACTCTACCAATTGAATATTATTTTTCCGATCTAACATGTTCGACTAACTAAATCTTCAATAAGAGTAAATATCATATAATGGTCGAGCTTTATATATTTTGTAATTTTTCAGTACTCTAAAAGTTTCAAATATTATATACACAAGCTCATGGCAATTACCCACCTATAACATCGTTAATAGGCATGTTACTTCATGTGATTTGTAGGCAATTTACCCACTTGTAACCTGCAAAATATAGTTCATCGTCTCCCTCCGTAATTTTTCATAATTTTTTGGCTTGTCGTAACGAAAATTACCATCGTTTGGTAGAGATGTTTTGCACGTACTCACAAATCATAGGGAGCGTGCTGTCTATTTTCAAATCATATGAACTTAAGTTGCACCTGATCGAAATCACAGAGAAGTAAGTTACATTTGACCAAAACTATGGGGGCTAAATTGCCACGTGGTAAAAATATATGAATTCTTTGTTCTAACTGTAGACGCATTTTACCTTACTATGTTATTCTTTATGTGATTGTTATTCTTTCAAGGGTAAAAATATTTTAATATATAATTTCAAATCTCAAGATTGATATTTTAATACGTAATTTCAAGCACAGACTTGTGATTCTAACTTATGCAACTTTCAGAACAAATATCGCTTAAAGAATATATTTGATATGTCAAATGCCGATATCTATATATATAGCTACTCATTCGCAATTCCCCACAAATTGAAGTTTCCCCTTGTGTAAATTATTACTAATTTTCGCCACTTAAATGACAGCTATGAAAAGAATACTACTGCCTAAAAGTGCTGGAATGAATCAGAAATGGGCAAGAAAATATTTGGTGCATGCACTTTATGCTCAACGAGTTGATGACATTCATATTATTAAACAAAGGTTCACATGAAATTTTCATAAAAAAAGACTCGTATATTTCTTGATTCAGTAATATAATTTACACAGCATATCTAATTAATCATAAATATAACACTATACAGGGCATAATGCCGTACACTGAGGCACTGTTTGGTATGTATGATTAGAGCGAGATGAGCTTTAATATTTTAGACATCATATGTTTGTCTCATTTTTTGTCGTCTCAACTTTATTGTCAAGCCCGTGATGATATAGGTTATGGGTTAGATGTAACATATATTCTCATCAACATGATGATATTGTGATATAGCTCCATACAAGAGAAATCCTTACCAACCATTTGAAATTATTGCCGATAGATAGGAGATTGAGTATATCAATTTATAAAGTAATTGTGTTTCTTCTTGGTATTTTTCGTGATTTATTTTGTTTTAAACAGTTTTGCTTCAAAAAAATTAAATCTAAATTAAATTGTCATTAAATTCCGTGTACAAATATATCTTTTATTTAATCTATACTACTAAAAATAAAATGGAACACCAGTTTGGGAAAAAATGGAAAATAATTTTGTAGGAGTAATAGTACAATTTTTACCCATTCTCCAAACAATTTCATCATTCATAATTTCAAAAAAAAAAGTGTGTTTTTTATAGGCTTATGTAATTTTGTGCATTATAGAATCGTAAACACAAATAATCACATGAGTTAAAAACGTATCAAACAACATATTATTCATCTTTATATTACTCATCCACGTCTTTTAATTCGTTAGCATACGTATTACACATCCTTCATTCTCCCAGCCCCTCAAACCAAACGGTGCCTGGAAAAAACAAGATATTTATTTAAACAATGTATACGATGGATGAGTTCAAAAAGTTCTTTTAATAAGCTCTCCCAACCCTATATAAAGAACAATGTTTTGCAATCAACATTGTAATCAAGAACAACACAAAGCCACTTGAAATCATTTGTGTCATTCTTAGTTGCTCCAACTTTTAACATGACAAATCAAGAAAAACTTAAGATAGTTGGGAAAGATGGTTTTGATCTATTGGAGGAGTTCTTGGTAGAGAAAAATACAGTGAAGACACGATATGGAAACTCGATCCAAAAATCATATCCATATCGAATAAATTTTACTACTCCGAAGACTATTGGTTGCAATCGAGCAGCCCAGATTTACGGAGGGGTTGTAATTCTGGATGCACGAAGAAAATAAGAAGTATATTATTATTAGATACACTTACATAAAATAATTTTGACTTACAGCATATGTATGAAATAATTTTTTGAATGTTTATGTGCAAAATTATAATAACAATTTCAATCCCTTGCATTATCTTCTTAATGGAGGCATGTGTGTATAATTGGGGTTCTGCGCTATTTCCAATTCTTCTTTTCCCCCCTTTTTTTTTAGTGGGGATAGGCTAAATCAATTTTTATGCGCCAAGTGCGACTCAAACTCGAGTCTGCCTGACATAAGCTCTTAGCCGGAGAGCTCTTATTTTAACCTACTTTGGTTATGTTGTTTCTCGTTGTTTTGCAAGTTTTCAAGATGCCCATTTTAAGGATGTCATCGGAGTATGATATTAGGTATGGTGGACCGTGCATGGTTCGCAAAAACGGTTGTGAAACGGCTGAACGACCATTTCGGAATGGGAACAGCAGCTGTCTCGGTAAAGTTTCATGCTAAAACAAATGCGTAACTATAACAGCGATTTCACGGCCGTCGTGGAATGGAACGACGATTTCGAGGCAAGGAAAAACAGTTGCGGGACATTTTAAAAAAATTTCCAAATTTTTTATTGTTTTCATTAATAATTTATCCAAAATTTATCTAATTATATTTATTTTTAATTTTAAAAAACTATACGGTGATAACCACGATCGTTCCGCAAAATGGAACTAGAACCGGAGTTGGAACAGTAGTGGCGAACCACGAGACCGTGTGCTTGCTTGCTTACTAAAATATTCTCTTCCATTTGTCAACTCGTTTCATCAAAATTTGTTTTGTATCATACTTGGTAATGTGTTGGTTTCCGGCCATTTCTAGAATATATATATATGTTGTTCATATATCTCTAGCAATGTGTATCTTAGGAAAGTAGCAAGTAAAAACAACAATGGCTTCGAAGTAGGAATGTCGATGCGAGATTTAGAATCTCCGTCCTTAAGATAATATTGACACGCTACGGTGCTAAAGGTTCAATTGGCAATTTGTCTCCCAAGATACAACGACTATGATTTGTGATATGAGCACTCCAAATCACAAATCCACAAATCACAAAGGTTTGAAAGCACTCAAACTTCAAAAAGAAAAATGATGAACAAGATGCACAAAATTTGCTCTTGGAAGTGGTGTGATTTTCGAAAATCTGATTTAAAACCATCCAATGGTTGTTCTATATATACTAGACCAAGTAATGCCACCAAGGGACACGATCGATCGCGTCTTTTTCATGTCGCCTACTACCAGGCGCGATTGATCGCACCTAGAGTCACGACCGATCGCGCATGGCCAAAATTTGGTGCTTTGGTTTTTCATATCCGCAATCGATCGAGCCAACATATAGCAATCGATCGCGGCCTCCAATAATTTTGTTTGGTCCTCGATACTTAATTTCTAATTCATTAAGCATGCTTCCAACAATCTCCCACATGAATTAAATTAATGCATGATGCAATTGAGTCTTTGAATCTTGCGTAGTAGAATTCAATCTAATAGTGAACTTATAGTCTTGAACTATTTAGTTGTTGGTGTAAACCGAGTCAATTGAACCCACACCATAACAACTCTAACATTCATATTGGTTTTTACGGTTGTGTAAATTTTGGCCATGGACCACGCTTGGTTTCATAAGTGATTTTCATCTTTGAAGCGACCATACTTCGCACTCACGTAGGTGATATCCTTAGAATAGTATCCCGATATACTCCAACATATTCTTATAAGTCTTAGGAATCATTAAAGTTCTTTTTTCAATCCTCGTACCCCTTTTGCAGGCTAGGAATGGGTCGGATATTAATTCTCCAAGGTGTTGATACAATCTCATAGTTTGATTTTCCATTTGAACCTATATCTTGGGGATCTCCAGTCACATAGGTTGAGTCTCCACTATACGATTTTAATTATGAGGTTTTTAATCACATTCCCCTCGATAAAACTTCCATATGATCTCTCGGTTAACCATTTCATATACGGATCCGCGGTTACACATAATCACTCATGAATATGCCACTAGATATCATTTAGTCATATAGCATTAGTGCAAATCAATTTTGCAAAAATGGTCATGAAACGACTGAACGACCATTTCGGAACGGGAACAGCAGCTGTCGCGGTAAAGTTCCATGCTAAAACAAATGCGTAACTATAACGGCGATTTCACGGCCGTCGTGGAATGGAACGACGATTTCGCGGCAAGGAACAACAGTTGCGGAACATTTTTAAAAAAATTCCAAATTTTTTATTGTTTTCATTAATAATATATCCAAATTTATCTAATTATATTTATTTTTAATTTTAAAAAACTATACGGTGATAACCACGATCGTTCCGCAAAATAGAACTAGAACTGGAACTGGAACAGTAGCGGCGAACCGCGAGACCGTGTGCTTGCTTGCTTGCTTACTAAAATATTCTCTTCCATTTGTCAATTTGTTTCATCAAAAATTTGTTTTGTATCATACTTGGTAATGTGTTGGTTTCTGACCATTTCTTATAATATATATGTTGTCCAAATATCTCTAGCAATGTGTTTCTTAGGAAAGTAGCAAGTAAAAACAACAATGGCTTGAAAGTAGGAATGTCGATGCGAGATTTAGAATCTCCGTCATTAAGACAATATTGCCCTGCTACGGTGCTAATGGTTCAATTGGCAATTTGTCTCCCAATATACAACGACTATGATTTGTGTTAGGAGCACTTCAAATCACAAATCCACAAATCACAAAGGTTTGAAAGCACTCAAACTTCAAAAAGAAGATTGATGAACAAGATGCACAAAATTTGCTCTTGAAAGTGGTGTGATTTTTGGAAATCTGATTTAAAACCATCCAAAGGTTGTTCTTTATATACTAGACCAAGTAATGCCACCAAGGGACACGATCGATCGCATTTTTTCCTGTCGCCTACTGCCAGGCGCGATTGATCGCGCCTGGAGTCGCGACCAATTGCGCATGGCCAAAATTTGGTGCTTTGGTTTTCATATCCGCAATCGATCGTGCCAACAAATAGCGATCGATCGCAGCCTCCAATAATTTCATTTGGTCCTCGATGCTCAATTCTAATTCATTAAATATTTTTCGACAATCCCTCACATGAATTAAATTAATGCATGATGCAATTGAGTGCCTTCAACGAATTACTATGTCATCTAGAGAGATAGCTTGCGTCTTTGAATCTTCCGTAGTATAATTCATTCTGATTTACCTGACTTAATAGTGAACTTATAGTCTTGAACTATTTAGTTGTTGGTGTAAACCTAGTCAATTGAACCCACACCATAACAACTCTAACCTTCATATTGGTCTTTACGGTTGTGTAAATTTCGGCCATGGACCACGCTTGGTTTCATAAGTGATTTTCATCTTTGAAGCGACTATACTTCGCACTCACGTAGGTGATATCCTTAGAATAGTATCCCGATATACTTCAACATATTCTTATAAGTCTTAGGAATCATTAAAGTTCTTTTTTCAATCCTCGTACCTCTTTTGCAGGCTACACCCATTTACCATAGGAATGGGTCGGATATTAATTCTCCAATGTGTTGATACAATCTCATAGTTTGATTTTCCATTTGAACCTATATCTTGGGGATCTCCAGTCACATAGGTTGAGTCTCTACTACACGATTTTAATTATGAGGTTTTTAATCACATTCCCCTCGATAAAACTTTCATATGATCTCTCGGTTAACCATTTCATATACGGATCCGCGGTTACACATAATCACTCATGACTATGCCACTAGATATCATTTCGTCATATAGCATTAGCGCAACACATTTTAGTTGCATGTACATGATTTTTTCTCTAACAACTTATAAAGTCACTCGGTCGAAGAAGCTTTATATGTTTTGCATAGAGAATTTTTCACAACACTATGTCGTCATTTTTGGTAATCATATTACCTTCTTTGCATCATTTTATCCTTTAGGATATTTCCATCATTGACGCGTTATTTCTTACAAAATTCGAGACCAGAGGAAATACTCAACTTTAATTCACAATTCAAATTTTTTAAGCGCATAGATTCTTAAAAATTACAAGTTCAATATTTTATTTCTTGCAAACTTTCAATTTAAGCGCAAAGCTAATCCTTGAGTTTTCATTCTTCAAATGTTTTGTAAACTATAATTCCAAGTTTTGTTCTTGATGCACACATGTCAAAAATGTCTCGTTAACATTTTTCCTTTGTTACTTGATGATTTTTAAATTGCTTCCTCAATGAACATATCATCAATACACAAGCATACATATGCTTAGGTGTGTACACATTCATCACACTCGTTAATCTATTTGAAAATATTATTTGTCAAACTCTTCATGTCATTTATTTGGCGTTTGTATTGACTTCACTTTGGCCTTCATATTTCTATTTTAGTCAAGCACGACCACATTTCAAATTTTGTAGGAAACTCTCTTTTCCTTCAATCACAAGGTTTTTCATCCTTGCCTAAATGGCACTTAGGATGTGATTGACTCATAGAATTGCAACCCCCGCAACTTAGGGATAGTGACGAATTGCACTGGCGTTCAAACTTTCGTGTCTCAAGTTCTAAGCGTTATTGTCTTAAAAATCCAAATTCAAGATTTTATTTCTTGAGTAGTTCGGATTTAAGCGTTCTTGCTTACAAAAGTTGAAACTTGGATAATATTCTCAAACTAGGTTCACAATTTACAATTTAAGCGCACAAACTTAGAAAACTTGAATTCAATATTTTCTATCTTAAAAATTCATGTTTTAAACGTAGCAGCTTAGAAATTCAAAATGAACCAGATGAGATATTACAACCCCTGGTCAACATTTGTGGCTTCAATTCATCACTTGTGTTATAAGCGTACAAAGCTTAGAAACTCGAATTCAAAATTTTATTGTCTTGCAAATTCAAGCTTAAGCGTCAAATTCTTAGACAACACAAGTATAATCTACCCACAATTTTCCATAGCAAACTACATTTACTAAATTTTATTGCAATCTTACTCTTGAAGTGTTTAAACATCTCAGCTGCCTTGTTTTGCTTTGTAACAAAGAAGCCACAACAATATCATGTGCAAATATTGATAAAGTAGCAACTTACTTTTCCCACATCTCTAGTTTGCACAATATTTCCATCACAAACATCACTATGAATTAACTCTAGAGATGTTACATTTCTTTTAACAAATGAATGATGATTTTGTTACCTTAGCCCCCACTCAAGCAATAAATTTAACATTATAATTTGTGTCGCGAACTAAGGTTTAAATGATCCTAACAATCACGCCACAAACCATAAGAATCAATCCAAGAAGTAATAACATAAATTTTATTACTTTCAACAAATGTCGTAATTACATTTGTTTAGAATCACTCCATTATTGAGTTTACAACTTTCAAAGATACACAATCTAATTAAGCGATAAGCACTAGATCATCCAAATCATTCGAGAGACGATCTTCTTCGGTCGAGTTTACTTGATCCATAGCATTCTCACGATCGTCTTTATTTCGACAATCTTTTGCCATGTGATTGGATTTTCCACATTTGTAGCACTTGCCTTTGAACTTTTCGCCTCTCCATATTTGGAGGCCATGCCGTCAAACTTGCGCTTTGTTCCGGCGTGTTTTTCCACTAGGTTCACTCGTGCTTCGTGTTGATACTAATTTCCTTCCTTTCGAAAATTCTACTGTCCTCTTCAATTATCAAACGAACCACAAGGCCTTCAAGATTTATCTCTTTTCGTTTGTGCTTGAGATAATTCTTGAAGTCCTTCCCTGATGGAGGCAACTTTCAATCATGGCAGCCACTTGGAATGAGTCACTTAGAATCATTCCCTCCCCATGAATATCATGCATGATTACTTGCAAATCTTGCACTTGCGCCATTACCGGCTTTGTGTCAACCATTTTGAAATTCAAGAATCTCCCAACAACGAATTTCTTCAGGCCGGCGTCCTCAGATCTATATTTTTCTCCAAGGATTGCCACAATTCATTGGTCGTCTTCACTAGCCCTCTTTTGCTTATCGGCTTCATCCTCCATGACAGTAGGAGCATCCTCATTGAGTAACCTTGTCAGCCCCAAGGTTGTCAAGTAAAACAATATCTTTTGTTGACACCGCTTAAATTCATTTCCATTGAACTTCTCTGGCCTTTCACCATGATGAACGGGAGTCGTTGTTGCACTCGAAGAAGCCATTTGTTGCTAATATAGTCTTAAGATTGTTGTCCAATTATTTCTAGCAATGTGTATCTTAGGAAAGTAGCAAGCAAAAACAATAATGGCTTCAAAATAGGAATGTCGAGGCAAGATTTAGAATCTTCGTCCTTAAGAAAATATTGCCTGGCTACGGTGCTAACGGTTCAATTGTCAATCTCTCTCCCAAGATACAACGACCATGATTTGTGATAGGAGCACTCCAAATCACAAATCCACAGACCACAAAGGTTTGAAAGCACTCAAACTTGAAAAAGAAGAATGATGAACAAGATGCACAAAATTTGCTCTTGGGAGTGGGGTGATTTTCGAAAATATGATTTACAAATATCCAACGGTTGTTCTATATATACTATACCAAGTAATGCCACCTACGGACATCAATTGGATGCACCAATTCATGAAAAACCGCACCAATACATGAATGGACGCATAATTCAGAAACTGTACAGGGCACGATCGATCGCCCAAAAAGGCACGATCGGTCGTGCCCTTTTCATGTCGCCTACTGCCAGGGGTGATCGATCGCGCCTGGAGTCGCGATCGATTGAGCCTGGCCAAAATTTGGTGCTTTGGTTTTTCATATGCGCGATCGATCGGGCCAACATATGGCTATCGATCACGGACTCCAATCATTCATTTGGTCCTTGATGTTTAATTTCTAATTCATTAAGCATTTTTTCCAACAACATATGGGGATTGTGTTTTAGTGGAAAGGATCCATCACCTGATGCATTGCCTTGTGTTCACATTTCAGTAGATACTAGACTTGAAAGTTGCATCAACTTGTGCAGGTGCAGGAAAATGATGACCCAAATGTATCTTTCCTTGTACAACGTTCTTTTCACCGCGAGAGAAGGCGAAATATAAACTTGGAGCTGACGACCTCAGAACGGTAATGAAGCTTGACCCTGATAAAATTCATGGTTCGCAAAAACGTTCGCGGAATACCCGAGGTAATCTGAATTCTTGATTCTCATAACCTTTTTCTAAGATGGCAGGATAGAGAAGTTCTTGATTCTCATAACCTTTTTCTGAAATCGAGTTGTCAACCCTTAAAAGTTTCAAAATGGTTTTTTGATACTATCCAAGAAGCAGTACCCCGAGGTAATCTGAGTCCTCTATGTGGAATCATATGGAGGACTGTATTGTCCTTAAGGCAGGGCAACATCAATATAACCTTTCAAAATATGGATCCGAAACTAAGTCACATAATCCTCCTACCCCTTCACACACTGGCGCTCTGGCCGCGAACTGACGAACTGGGTACGCGTGCGCCACATTAAGGCGAATTAAGAATTTCAAGTTCGCGCTTTAAGAATTTCTAGAATTAAGAATTTCTAATTCTAGCACTAAGATTTTATAATTCGCTCACTAAGAATTCCTAATTCGTGCACTAAGATTTACGAAGTGGCGCATTAACTTACTAAGTCTTGTTAATCCTCCTTAATTCTCCGATTTTTTTTTTGTAATTATAAAAAAAATTCTCCGATTTTTGGTTCGCTGAATTTTTATGGTTTCTAGGTACTTCGGATTGGTAAGGAAATTATATTATATGGTAAATAGATAGATTATATTCACTAGTATGTAATGAATCATGAAAAGACATAATAACATATGAAGATTAAAATATATGATAAAAGAAAGTAGGATAAATCTGTGATTTTGTAACATTTTTGCGGAGTAAATAATAATAATTTTGATATCTTAGTTTTTTTCATGAAAATTAATAGAATGAACTTTATAAATAAAACTTTTATTTTTATTGAGCTAATTTAAATGTTTATATTATTCATTTCATAAGGTAATAATATAAGTCTCCGAAAATAATATGAGCCGTTCTTAATAATGCATACTATTACCAAACATGTTGGAATATATATGTACAATGTGGTTTCATTTTTCAAATTCGTTATTTTATATCTTAAAATAAAACAAAACTTTAATACTTCATTTCATTTTCATTTTTCATTTTCTAAAATATATTTTTCGGAGAATCCTTACTAGAAGAACGATCAAATACAAGATTCAAATTACGTTGTATCGTTGACTATAACATTTTGTAAAGCTGCAAATGTTAGATTCTTCAATAAAATCAAATTTTAATGCTTTTTGAGAACGGTAAAGCTGCAAACACCAAGGTTGCTAAGAGTTTCATATTGTAAATTTGTAAATAATATAATAATAATGTAAGTTTGTTAAATATGATGTATATTATGTATGTTTAATTTCATCTCATCAGTTTGTGTATATATATATATTTATTTATTTATTTTTAATAGGCGTACTAAGGCGCACCCGCATATATATTTTTTATTAGTAACAAACTTAATTCATATTTAGGTGTTAAATAACAAAAGATAGAGCCGAATAAATGGCATCAACTAGGGGTGCTTAACGGACCGGTCCGGTCTGGAACCGACCGGTTTCGGATCAGTTAAGCACGGAACCGATTCGATCTATTAAGGAACCAAATCGGATCCACGTGAGGTAAATTGTCACTATCTCGATACATGCGAGAATGTATGTAATTTAATAAGCTTGTTGGATTATACATATCTAAGCTCATAACTAAACATTAATCTGGGTTATAAACGATTGATTCAATGTTGTCAAAAGGGTTTTATACTAAACCTCTCAATGGTTGACATGTGTCTAGGAAATTTTCATGAAATCAATACACTACTTGCATGTGGCTTTTCCTGCGAATCACATGTTTCCTTCTGTCATCCAATATCCAATGTGGTCATCTTGTAAACGACATTTACAAAACCTCTATTCTTCTTATGTTACACGTTTTTGTTAGATTTTATGGCTTAATCAGCTAACCATCCATTATATTTAATCTTATCTGGTGGCTGGCAACTTATATAAGCCTCATTAAATAATTGATCGCACCCAAATATATGTAAAATTCTTATATAGATCAGATTTGAGCTCTATATATCGATCAACATTAACAAAATATGTTTATCATGGTTAGATTATCATTGATTGACATGTCTGATTTATTTATTTTCTCTATATTTGTGTATATACGGGATCCAGACCCAATGTATGTAATAATTTCTTCAAATATATGAAGCCAAGTTATATCACAGGTAATGGGCGTTGACTAAGGACCTCCGATCGGTATTCGTAAAATATCTTGATCACGAATGAAAATATCACCCACAGTTATATGGATATTCCACAATATAAGAACGTTTAAATTATGAATGTGAGAAATCAAACAGGGTGAGAGAAGATGTCACGTAACTTTTGGTGGGAAAATACTTATATAGACCAGATGTTTGTAAAGAGCAAGATACATGTATGTATATATTTGTATGTCAAATGGTTTAATCCAAGTTTCTTTTATAAAAAGACTAACATTCAAAATAAAATACCTGATAGATAGTGAAACATTATCAGACAAATTATATTCAAACAACAAAGAATACCTTATCATATTCTTTTAATAAATCCATGAATGACTAAGTCCACCAATATGGAAAACTCCTCTTTGTTTTCCATACGTTAATCAAAATTTTGGTCTGCTTGAACAAGTTGGTCTCAACTTCAATGTGAAGAAAAAGTCGCATTTGAACAGGTTTTTTTTTTTTATTTTGTTTTCAACTACAGTGCTTAAGATCGGTATCTTACGATATGTATAAATTTTTGAAAGAAACGAAAAAAATTATAAAGACACGTGTCGCAAGATGCCGTTCTTAAGGCCACCACCATTAAGGAAGACATCAAACAAACCGCATTTAATCATGAGACTTAACTATTGATTAAGGACAATATTGGCGTCACGTAGGGTTTTAATACACGTGATGGTTTGATTTTTTTTATATTAAAATTACTATTCTTTATTTTCGTGTCAATTTTTTTTAAAAAAAATATTTATTGTAACAACTGAAACATAAATTAATTTTAATATTTTGAGTATATTAATTAAATTGTATAAATTTTCCAACTTAATTATATGTTTAACTTGAAACATGAAGAATATCTGACAATGTGTTCAGATTGATGATTTTGAATCAAGATATCTCAAGTCCATTATTTGAAATGCGAAACTATATATGTAGAATTTATATAATCCAATAACTATGTAGATAAAATTTGAAATATTCGAGTTTAATCTATATTATATTACCTTTTAAGCACGAGAGTCTTAGAGTTTAAAATTTGGTGTAATGTACTTTCGCAATTGAATAAAATTATACTCTTTTGACATTATTTGGTACATTTATAAGGATATAATGTCATATTTTTTTAATTATTCACCACTCTCACTTTTCTCATCATCATCCATTATATCAAACGGGGCCTTTGTGATTATATAATATATAAAACTCTTTTATGATAAATTTACTCATATAATTTTATCAAAATGTAACTACAATATTGTGTTCCAGAATATCACATCAAATATAATAACTAAAAAATCTTATAGAAATTATACATTTCTTATATTCATATAATCTCTCAATTTTTTTTATAAAAACTATTTCATATCTGAAAATTTCGTATAAATAAACTCAGGGACGAATCTGTGCTGGGAGAGGAGAGCAGCCTCCTCAAAAAAATATTTTTCTTATGACTTTAATTTTTTTAAAATTACATTTTATCCCCCTGATATTATATTTTATCTCCCCTAAAATTATATTTTAACTATTTAAATTATTTTGCGATGCATTTTTTATGATTATTGTTTTTACTCTAGACAAATGTTCTAGATTTGTCCGAAATACACTTATCCTAGGACATCACTAGTTTAAATTACACTAGCATACACGCACATACGTTGTGAGTGTACGACATTCGATTCATCATAACCCTAAAAAAAATCTTGTTTCAGATTTAAAATTTAAAATAGTGAAGATAAAAAAACTTGATAGGTATATGGGTCAGTCTGTCAAAACGCCAACCGCATGCGTATTTGACCAAAATTGCTGCCTCTCCGCTCAATTCCTTGTTTCCAAAATGTGACACGTGTTTCTTAATTTAGTTCTCCTCACGTGCCTGCCACGTGCTCCCTGCCTTTATCATCCCATCACCTTTGCTTTCTTTTCACACAACTCCAGCCAGCCATCCCTCACCCGTCGATACTCTTCCGTACCTCAGAAATGTCCATTGGAGATTCTCTTCCGTCGTCTCCTCAGTCGCAGACGGCGCCTCCGCTTGATACATTACCTTTCGAACTCAAAGAGGAGTCAGATTTTGATCAGATCGTGTCGCCCGATGGACTGGTTTCCATCTGTGGCTTCGGTTCTCTTCTCTCCGGTTCGTGCGATTAACTTTGCGATGAAAAATAAGTTTAAAAAAAATGAAATAGAAAAGCGTTAAATAGATACCGATTCTCCGTATTCACCACTTTTCATTGCCTCATTTCGGAGCTCTGCTATTTGAATTTCATTATCCAATTTTTTTTTTTGTTGTTTATGATTTTAGATTTGCTGTATCAGTTTCCAAGTTCACTTGCTAAAACATGCCTTATTTTACCCTGCCGGAAGTAATGTTGAAGAGCTTACGCAATTTGATTGCTCTCATCTTTGTTTTTTTTTTTTTTGTGTTGGCTAAATGCTTGTTTCTTCCAATTTAATATTTGTAACTGCTTTGTTCCGTAGAATTTTAAATTACATTTTGGACGCCATCGTAATATTTATGATAATGCAGAGAGGAGTGCAAGGAGTACCTTTCCGAATCTGATAAACTTTAGATTGGCAAAATTGAGTGGATTTAGGAGAGTTTTTGCTCATGTTGCTCCTATTTTCTTCGAGCGCGGCATAGCTATGCCTGAAACCAAGGTATGTTTTCTGTTTTCTTTATGCTACTAGTTTTAAGCTACAACCAAATAACATAACTGAAAGATGGACAAATTAGATCTTTATTTTCGTGTTATTGGTAATGTTTTTGGCACTTGAAGTCGTGGTTTTAGAAATGGGAATACGGAAATATAGAAAAGCTACCAATATTTATATGTTCTATAGGTGATTGGTTGTACTAGGCAGCTCCTATCCCTTCGATTCTGACTATTTTCGAAGAGAATGATGCTAATACTTAAACCATTTATCAGGAGATGTCAAGCTTAAGTGTGGAGTCATGTGAAGGCGAAACACTTGTGATTACCATTTTTGAGATCCAGAGCACGGAGGTAAGAACACCCGTATTCACTATTCAAAGTCTGACATGGAGCGTGAGCAGCTGATTTTGACATGTGATTTGCTTCTCTTACTCAGGTACCTTCTTTTATGGAGAGAGAGCATGAATTCCGCTTCTTAGCTGTGAGTTTCATAGTTATTTTTTTACTTATAAATCTCTTCATTTATTCTTGGATGGTCAAGGGTAAAGATGCTTGTTGACATAGTTATTAACTTAAAACCTTTGTCCTTAGGTGACACCAGAAACATTTAATGGTTTGTTTTACACAAGTCCAGCGGTGAGCAAAATTACAGTGCTTTTTCGTTTGATGTAAATGGCTTATTATTAGTGTTTGCACAATAAAGAATCCTATATGGCTTTATTATTGTAGGTGTTGTGTGCACGTTATAGTGATGAAGAATATTTCTTAAACAGATGTAAAGGTGATTTTCTTTCTTTTGGAAATTCAATACTATTATCTGGGTATTTTATGTAGTTCAACTACACTTTCATTTCATTTATAACACTAAACGACATTTGGAGCAGGAAATGAAGAAATCTTATTTCAACGGTATGGACGATATGGCATTCACAAGATTTGGTTGGATGATATTTTACCCTGTCGCGTTTATCTCAGGCACTGGTGAGTGTTATCTTTATCATATTCATACCTATATACATAATGGAAATTTTCCTTTTCTAACAATGCAATATCACATCTTCATTTCATAAACAATGACCTTTCTAAGTACCGTCATTGAAATGCTTGGTTATGGCATTTCTACTCGGTTACTTCTCTATGTTCCTCGATCAATTTTTTGTCATTATTACCACTGCTAATGAGCTGAAAGATGTGAAATTATTCTGCAGTGTATTGGCAGCAAAGAACCTAGGTGATATGGCTTATGATAACTTTTTGGATCATACGTTTCTTGGGGACCGTAAAACAACCATACGTGAGTACCTATCGACTACAGGCGCAGGCATAATGGAGGAGGAACCTCCTGAACAGCTGAAATACCGATATGGTGGTTGATATTAACCTACTCTAGATTCTTGAATGTGGCTATGAAGCCGAGATTGGCACTTCATAGAGCTCTTAGATATGTAGATTCACTCCACAAATATGAAACTGGGAAATCTATCTGCCAGTATTATTGACTTGAATGGGAATTGTACCTGATTCGGGATCAATTTTCGATTGTTAATTCCTCCTTTTTTAAATTTTTTGTCTTTGTTCAAGATATCTTTTTTTTTTTTTTTTTTTTGGTTTAACTTGTTTGGCTAATGTTACGTGAAGATCATAAGTAATTGCCTTATCCTCTTCGATCAAGAGTATACAATCTAATTAAGATTTTTTTTAAAAAAATGCTACCTAGAAGTTTTGGCTCTGAATCATTTGCCTTAAGGATAACAGGATAAGTAGCGTTTGTAAGTAGTTGAACTTTCAATGTATTTGGTTGGCTCAGAGAAAACCATTGCATCCATCGAGTTCGATAAAAGATCGAGTGAGACCCATTTACACTGCAACATACACTATACAGGAAACTTTGATGCTGACCCCACTTCAGAGCCTTCGGGGTAGGATCTACTATTGAATTTCAGTTGATGGTCGAATTTCAATGCAGTACTCTTATAGACAACATCAACCTAACCTAAATAAAACTCCATGCATAACAAGTTTTGAAGTTGCCAATTACGCAACTTCTTTTCACAATTTCATGTTAAATACAAATCTTGAATCCAACTCTCAATAGGTTCATCATTCTCGATGGACAGACATCATACTACGGGTGACTTTTACCTATGTACATGTACATTTCTTGACATTCAAAATCAACACAATTTCTTAAAACTGAAACAGGCAAAAAATAATAGGATGGATTAAGAATAAAAAATTAGCATTTCATTGTATATGGTCGCATGAAAAGGATACAAACTAAATAGTGTAATTTATGAAAATAGGTTAAGCTACAAAATATTGAAGAACCCAGAGGAAGTCATTAACAGAGGAGAAAATCTCTCCTGGATGCTAGAAATATCTCCATATAATCTCCCTAATTTGCGTGTTCACGCTCTCCAAAGGATTCATTTTCCCATTTTTTTTGTAATCGGCTCATTCTGTTAAAGATACGCTCAGAACACCATTCTCTATCAAGGGCTGCAGCTCCTCTTTCGCAATCTCCTTCACCGTAGAGTCTGAAGTATCCAAGTATGCTTTAACTACCTTTGAACTGAAGAGAAAAGGGTAACAATATCAGAAAACTATGTTACTTTAAACAGAGGAAACGAGATTTTTGAGCAGGGAAAATAGTTCAGGATGGGGAAGGACACTGTTGCTGAGATAATAGCCTTTGTCAAATGTAGACATGCATAAAACAAAGAGCTTACTTTTCTGCAAAGGTTTTATATTAATTTATAAAATCTAACCTGTGACCTTTGGCCCAGATACCACATTTCCCTTTCAGAGCATTTTCCCATAAAATGGAGGCGAATGCAGGGCAGTTGAGAACTAGTTTTCTGATGGTCCTGCTTGAATGAAAGTTTTCAAGAATATGCTCTTCTTCTGGTTCATCCAGCTTAGGCTGGGCTGCAACAGATGCTATGGCTTCGTGTAATGAACCCAACTTTTCATTCAAATTGGGATGGAGGATCTCATCAGCGCCTCCAGTAGAAACCTAATAATGTTGAATGATCCATTACCCGAAATAATCAAATACTGATCACACGTTTAAGATGGAAGTAAGGAGAGGTTAAACAAAACCGAGACCAATTTCAATTAGAAATAGGTATTAAATAGAAAACGAAGTCTTGCTAATGCTAACTATTACAGAAACCTTGGAGAATGTAAGGAACTAATGGATACCTCATAAATGACATCCTTTCCAGATTTAGATCTTAACAATTCCCCTGCCATTTCACGACATGCATCAACGAGTTTCTGCCATCATAAGCAAGATATTTACAAGTTTATAAAGGGGGAAAGGCGACTAATATCATAAAATTCCAGAAACGACCATCATAAATAGAGTGGGAACACTAAAATTTCAAAAAACAGAGAAATTACAACAAAAAAAAAAAAAGATAAAAGGTAAAGAAAGGACAATGTAATATTATTATGAGAGCATAAATTGCACACCTCAGCAAGTCCACTATCGACTAACAACTCCTGCCTCCGCTTAAACGAATCCTTCTTACCGCCTTCATTTAACATAATGCTTGCATCTTTGTTGTTCCCATCATCTATAACAGCTTCACTGCCATCCAATTCACCCTAAAATACAGTTTAATTTAACTTTGTTAAGTTAATGCTTTCCAAAGGTCGATCAAAATGTTTTATAAGCGTTTCTGACAATAATGAATACAAAATAGAGTATAAAGAAGATGGAGAAAAGGGGTTTACCTTATTACTAAGAGACGGAATGGATAGACTCAAGGATGTGAGATCATCTGGACCGAAATATAGAGTAGAATTAGGACGAAGTAGTTGGAGTAAAGGACGCCTTCCATCCTGAGAAAAATAACGGTTGCATCATTATGCATAAAAAAATTAAGGAACTGCGTCAACCAAGAGACTTAGTATTCTAAAAGAATCAAAGCAAATAAATATAAATTCTGCTGGTACACCAAGTCTTGGTAAACGAGGCAAACTATATTGCGCGAATTATTCACAAAAGCAGAGAGGAATTATTAAAAATCAAAGGAATACATTCATAAGTGGCAAAAACCAAAGAGGAAGTTCCTAATCTAAAGTCAGGGGCAAAATACAACAATACTTTAGCAAACACGCTAAACACTTTAATTATCCCAATTAATTTCCTTGATTTATTAAATTGCATTCACATCAAATATATTTTAAAAATAAGACCTGTGAACTACAATGCCCCAAACAAGACCCCCTTCACATCTCCTACCACAGCTCTGAATAGCTCTGCTCTCAGCGTATCATGCTCATTGTTCTCCAAATATTTTCTACGCACCTTTGTCTTACTTATATGTAACATTATCTTAACAAAGCACTTTAAAAACTTCATGTAAAAATGCACACCCAATCTCCATAAATCAGATTCAAATGTGAAGTAGAGCAAAAAAAAAAACATGAAGTTTTATGCAACTAAACTAAGGAAGATGATGTTGATTAGAGATGTCAAATGGAGCGGACGGCACGAAGGACGGTATGGGCACGGCACGGCACGACCCATTTTGCTACAGTGTCGTGCCGTGCCAAGCATGGCCCGGGACATGGGACTTGCCGGGCCAAGGGGTGCCGGCTCGTGGGCCGGCACGGGCACGACACGACACGACACGACACTGTAGTTTTTTTTAGAAAAATAATTTGGCGATCGATCGCCACATAATTGGCGATCGATCGCCGAATGGCAGTAGGTTGTGCTTGGCGATCGATCGCCACATAACTGGAGATCGACCGCCGAAGGCCCAACGGTAAAAAAAATAGCCGTTCAACGGCTTGTTATATATAGGTGTGTGTTGAGGAAACATTTTATCCTCTCAATCTCTAAGCTCTATATACTTGAAACGCTATACTCTTGTTCACAAGAAAGAAGTCCATCTTCCGTTCGTCAATCCAAGCACAAGTAACAAAGTCAATACTCCTCCTAGCAAATAGTTGGTAACTTTTATATTTGTTGCATTAGATAATTGTAGTCTATATACATAATGACCGATTATCTTATAATGTGAATTATGATGATGAAATTGATCAATTTCAAGGAAATGAAGAAAGCAAACCAAATATTCAATCAACTAGAAGAACTTCAAAAAAAAGCGCTAGTAATGTATGACCGCTATTCGATGTACAAAATGTTGAGGGAAATGGATCAAGGGCAGTTTGTAAAAAATGTAAAAAAAATTATGCATATGATTCTTCTGGTGGTACAGGTCATTTACTAAGATGAAAGAGAATCAATTGATGGTAACCAAACTACTCTTTCACAATTCGATACTGATAGTAGTAGTTCAAGTTTAGGTATTTTCACTTATAATGTTGAAAGAGATGGGAGAGAATTAGCTAAATAAATAGTATGGGCGGAGAAACCTTTTTCAATGGGGGCGGATACGAAATTCGCTAATTATATTCATTTAGGTTTGCAACCTCAACATAAACGATTTTCAAGGAATACTATTAAATCGGATGCATTAACAATTTTTAATGAATATAAAGCAAATTTTATTACGTATTTAGGTAATCTTTCCTTCGAAAGTAGCACTAACAAGTGATATTTGGACAACTTATCTTGGCAATGCGTCATATCTATGTGTTGCAGGACAATGGATTGACGATAACTGGGTGTTACATAAAAAAAATTAGGTTTCACAAAAATTGATTGGCCTTATACGGGTGGAGTTATTTCTAATGACATTATGCAAGTTACTAATGAATATAATATTAGTAATAAAATCTTCTCTATTTCATTTGATAACGCAACTAATAATACCGCTGCAATATTATAAACTTATTTGAAACCAATTTTAAATGGTGATCTTTTTCATATTCGTTGTGCATATCATATTTTAATTTTGTATGTGCAATATGGATTGAAACCACTTGAGCTTCATTTAAAAAATAAAGACTACTCTTAAATTTATTAATGGTTCAGTTGTTAGAAAACAAGAGTTCAAAAGTTTATGCATTTCTCATGGTATGAATTATAAAGATTTTCCTTATGATGTTCATAATAGGTGGAATTTCACATATTTAATGTTGCAAGCATGTTTACCTTATAGAAACGTGAACACTTAATTTTTTAATGAAAGGATGGCCGAATATTTTCATATTGAAAAAGCTGATCGGGAAATTGCTTCTAATATTTGTAAATTTTTAGAATCTTTTTATGATGCTACCAATTTATTTTTGGGCTGTTATTATCCAACTTCTTCAATATTTTTGAATAATATGAAATTAGTTAATGTTTTGCATTAAATAGATCTGATCTGTTTTTTACAGGTATTGTTGAACCAATGGAGTATAAATTTAAAAAATATTGGAAAATTATTCCTATGTTGAATTGTTTGGCCTCAATTCTGGATCCTAGATTAAAATTATATAGTGTAAAAATTATAATAGAATCTTATTACACCAACATGGCTTATGAAAATGTTAATATTAATCAAGAGAAAGAGCGCATTAATAAATGTTTGTTTGCTTTGTTTTCTTTATATAATTAATACATAATGATCAATTCCAGTAAGAGAAAGTGATAGTAATGGTGCTAGTAGTAGTAAGGGTTCTGTGTGGACAATGTTAAGAAGAAGACAAGACAATACTTCCGCTTCTTCTAGTTCTAGTTCTAATACATCTTCATTTACTGAGCTTCATTTATATCTAAACCAAGTCATAAATTTCAATGAACAAGAATTATAAACTTTTGATATTTTGGCATGGTGGAAAGACAATTTAGGCTTTGGTCAGTACTTTCCATCATGGCACGTGATCTCACTCCTCCGATATCCACAGTTCCATCGGAGTCTTGTTTTAGTGCGGGTGGAAGAGTCATTGATGAAAAAAGTTGTAGAATGAAACCAAACACTATGGAGATGCGTATTCTTTTAAAAGATTGGTTGGATGCTGATAGTCGCTTACAAGGTTTGGGAGGACATGATGTTTCTTCGGATGAAAATGAAGAAAACTAGAATATTTTTTTAAACTGTTTTGTAATTTCTTATTTTGTTTTGTTCAATGCAATTTGTAAAGTCAAAATTTTTATTTGCAAGGATATTGTGACAATCTATATTTTATTATACTATTACTATATTTAAATCATTAAAATTAAACAAAAAAAAATGTATAAAACGGAAAAAAAAAATTGATTTTGGGCCCTGCCGTGCCGAGGCAGGGTCCATAGGTCACGGGCCTACGGGTCGTGCCAGGCATGGAACAGTGCCGGGCGGCACGAATTACCGGCTCGTTTGACATCACTACTGTTGATGCAAAAAAAAAAAAAGGAAAGAGAAGACCAAACCTGATGCAAAAGAAGTTCCTTCAAATTTCCCTGAAGCTCACGAACGATAATCTATGATAAGAGAAATTGCGAAATGCGCACTTAGAATGAGGTTGTAATAAGAGTATGAAGGAGTCTGACCAGAGCCAAACCTTTGATACAAGTTTTGTGTCGTCAACAATCGAAAATATGGAGATGAGTACCTAAGATAGTCATTGACAGAAGCCTCGAAAGGTCAGAAAAAATTTAGAAGTGCAGAAATGGTGGTATAAAGCAATTATTAAGTATACTTAAGATGCCAGATGCCTAATCATTTTCCAAGAAGTGAAACTATAAGCACTTTTACAGCATTCCTATATAGGCCTCAGTCACACAGCCCACCTTTGGATGAAAAGGAAAGATGCTTTTTAAGTTTGTCAACTAAAACGGATCTTAAGAGGAAACTGACAAAGACGGTCAATCGCCATAGTAATACTCACCATACTACCAAATTTTTCACGAGCAATCTTGTCGACATGGCCTTTCAAGCCTTTTATTATTTTCTTCCGTTCCTAAACAAACATACAGTTAAGGAGTACATCGTACCAAAGCATGAAATATACTCTAATAAAATTGAACATGTAATGGCAACTTTTGGCGATATTGGGATGTACCTTGGCACTCCCATGCTTAATACAGAGAATACCAAGTCTGGATCCATCCTTTGTGTGGATCATCCGAACAAGATCTAAACCTGACAGCTGCTGGATAAAGTCTGCTGCAGAAGACTTCACAGAGACATGATTTATGAGTATTACCAAAAATCAGCAAATTTTCTAAAGATATTCTATGGCAACTATAGTTGGATTGAAAAAAATTGGATCAGATAACAGAACCTTATCAGCAATGCTGAGATATTCCATTAATGTTTTGTGCACAATTGAGTGGTCCAATATCCCTTTCTCCAAGATTGGCTGAAGCACAGATGTCATGTGCCGCAAAACTGAGGGCTTCTGTAATTGTAGCTTTGATATTACATCTACTAACCTGTGAAAATTTTAGTTACTATGATAAAATAAAATGAAATCCGAAAGCCAGTAATCATGAAAGTTGTTTGTAAACTTATCACATTTTGACTCATAATGGTTCACACATCCAACTATTGGGTGGAGAAAAAAAAGAAATAAAGTGACCAACTTCTGGAACCCAGAGTATTATAAATCATATTTATTTCGTTCACACACACTCAGGCTCCTATATCCCAAGCCAAAGATGCATGTTCTATCACCAGACGTACCACAATTCCATTCTCCTTGTACAAAAAATTGAAAATACATTGAGCTGCCTAGATTGTTTTGTCCTGAAGTCAACTTTTTAGCTCAACGAAATTGCACAAAGTATATAAAAGGTAGCAAAATTATAGTCCCTATAAATACCACTGTATAATCAACGGCTTAATGCATTACCTTGTTTCTTTCATTGTGACCAAATCTTTAAATAACTGAAGTTCCGGTGAATATAATTCTGAGAGAAGAGCTTGCTTCTGAGTTGTATTCCCCAGATTATACGCATGTTCAATAACTACAGAACCAAGTTACTAAATTAGCAAGGCAAGTATCAAGTCATTAAATAATTCCTCCACAATATAGAGAGCACTAGTGCAGAATACTGAAAGGCTGATCAATGCATCCCAAATACAGGAATTCAAATGTCTAAGACAATGTAACATAAGAAACCATGATTGATTAGTCAAAATCTCGGTGAAAATTTCTTATATCCAAGTATCAAACCCATTCAAATTCAGTTTTCTAATCAACTTACAGAGACGATAGCAGTAATATACATGCAAGAAAGCTAAAAAAATTAACAGATGTCAAAATGAGTGAGCCACAGTTATAATCCAAGTCCAGACAATGTTAATCATACCGAGTGAGCCAACCATGTGTCGAAGAAGAGCAGCAACATGACCATGGAGGGCAGAGATAATTTCTGCCAGTTGCTCTTTGGCAGCTGTAACAAGTGAAAAAAATGTAAGTTTGTTTCAAAAGTAACAAATGCAAAGCTTATTAATCCATGCACAAGGGGATAAGGGGGAAAAGTGGGTTAATCTCAGAAAATCAGAATAGGAGCTTCTTCATGTCAGAACATACAATTATCCAGCATCTTTGTCACCAGATGAACTGCATAAGTATTGGTTGCTAGACTGATAAGGCAGGGCCGAATCTCGGCAAACACAGCAGTTCTTTCATCTTGTGTGCAATGTTTGACACACGTCTGAAGCACAAAGAAACAAATCAATAAATCACTACAAACAGCAAAAAATAGATCAGCACGAGAAGGTGGCAGAGTAATGTATGGGAGCCAGTAGGCATTAAACCTGAAGAACACGAGATGAAACATGAGAACTTGCAATTTCAGAGATCTTCCCCTTCATCTTCTTCAATGCTTCACTCACCAACCTTAAACACAGAATCAAACAGAAAGATTATGATACGGTCTATAAAATTGAAACAAAGCCAAAACATATAAACATATAAAAAACTTTTTAAACCAAGGTGATGGGAAAGTCAACAAAGAACATGAAGTTGTAATTGAAACAAACATTGATCTATCCTCTTTGGCAATATTTCGACGCCTCATCTTCTCCCAAAGCATGGCAAGCTCCTGATGCCAAATAAGTAAAATTTTAACTTAGACAACAGAAGATAACTTGGCAAAAGGGACTCTCAAGAGCAATCAAGCCAATGCAATCATGTATATGTCGATTGCAGCTGAAAATTAGACTCAAAAAGCGGTTTAAAGGGGGAAAATGGAGATATACTTGTTCCAGCGAGTAATGCTTCTTCCTCTTCTTTTTTCTAGCTTCAGCTAATTCCTGAAATTTTTCACAGAAGTATACGACCAAGAATCTCAAAGCAAGTAAAGGTTACAGATTGTCAACATAACAAAGATAAAGATTGAACCTTTGCATCCAAACGACGCTTCTTCTTGCTATCTATCACATCATCATTCTTCACACTAATTTTACCTTCCTTTTGCTGATGATTATGTTTCGTCAACTTAAAGGGCTTCTTCGCGACCTTAGTTTGAATACTACTCGAATCAAATTTTGGTTTTTTGGAAACATACTTTGTGTTCGAAATTTTCTTTCTCTTCTTTGAATCACTGACCTCCTTCTGGGGCTTCGGCGCCATTGATGAATCGGAGCTAAGCTGTGTAATTCTCAGGAGGCAGTAAAGATGTTGTAGGATTGGTGGTTTTGAAAGGGTTTTTGTAGTTTGAAGAAAAATAGGGCCGTGACGTCATCTATGGGCTCGCTAGATGGGCATCACTTGGTATATAATGGGTTTGCACGATGTTGAGGCCCATTAACGTTTCCCGCTACTCACAATTTACATTCTATCAGGAGATTGGGGCTAATGACGGATTAATACATGTGATTTGAAAATAGACAGATTACCCCATGTGGTTTAAAATTAGGCATTTTAGCCCTCCGTAGTTTTGAAAATAGGCAGATTACCCCATGTGATTTGAAAATAGGCATTTTACCCCCAGTAATTTTGAAAATAGGCACTTTACTTCTTATGGTTTGTGATAGATGCAAAATACCCCCACGGATGCCATTTTTGCAAATCACAAGATGATAAAATGCATCTTTTCAAAATCATAGGGGGATAAAATACATCAAACCACATAGGTAGTCTGCCTATTTTTAAAACTAAGGGGTTTAAAGGCCTATTTTCTAACTATAGGGGGTAATTTGTTATTTTCAAAACCACATGAGGTAATCGCCACTATGTTCGAAGATTAACATAGGGACAGTTCATACTATAAATTATGTTTGGTTAAGATCTCTTGGATTATTACTTGACAAGGTTAGGTGTTAGTAATGTTTCATGTCCTGCACATGCTTTACAAATTTACCCCGAGCAAGCCACGTAGTGGTGCCATTGCAAAAAAAAGAAAAAAAATCATTATCTTAAAAAAATGTTTAAAAAATAGCATTTGCGTATCTAAAAAAAAACATTTGTATTTACTATTCAAAAATTGCAGTGTACTCCTTAAAAATTATATTTTGCCCACTTTATATTTTTTTCCCTAAACAAAACTCATGTGTCCGCGTGTAGATGGGATACTGTGTGAGATAAAGTCAACCATGATCTCTACAGGCTTTATTTCTCATTAAGATTATGTTTTGAGGAATTCTTCTAAACTACCCACGGGCTAGTGCCCAATGGGGGGTAAATACATGGTTTAAAATGGTCCAACACACAACCTAAATGTTAGCTCAATAAACTCATACCATATATTTACTCTTATGGGGCACTACACCATAGGGTAGCGTAGAAGTGATTTGTTTTGAGTTTATGCATTATAACCTTGCCAGTAATCTTTAAAGTGTATACCCAAGATTTTTTGTTGAGTGACAAGATATAAAGCCAAATTTATGCACTCTTATGGTTATATGTTGTCTAGCACTACACCATAGGGTAGCGTAGAAGTGATTTGTTTTGAGTTTATGCATTATAACCTTGCCAGTAATCTTTAAAGTGTATACCCAAGATTTTTTGTTGAGTGACAAGATATAAAGCCAAATTTATGCACTCTTATGGTTATATGTTGTCTACATATTTTTTTTTCTTTCTAAGTCGACTCTCTAATGAATAGCCCGGAAATATCTGCATCAATCTTAGACACGTAAAAATCGAAACCTGCTAAAGAAAACTGAAAAGTTCAGCTTTCATTGGAGGGTAAATCACTATTACCTATTTAATTCCTTTGTCTTCCGTTCGCGTAGCTTGCAGACCTCAATCAAGAGTTACTGATATACCAATTCTTCATCATCTGTGAGGACCATATTGGATTGGGTTTCCTCATGTGAAGATAGACCATGCCCAATAGATTGCCCATATGGTGCAAGCTCATGTGGAGTATATAAGGGTGTTCAAACCGTAGCACACCATCATATTCTACATCACAAACACAAGAGAGAGAGAGAGAGCGAAGTGAGATTTTCGGATCTGAAATCTGTGCAGAATTTCTTTCTTCAAAAATAGTTATCAAAACTCAACCATCAGACCGAGTTTTAATTTCGACAGCACGTTCACAATGAGTTTATTAAATAGTGAAATGTGGAGATCGGGTTTGGTTGGCGTTTGTGTTGGTTTTCGTAAGGTTGAACAGAGGATGCCAGTTTCTCGCACGAATCTGGAGCAGCCTGGTTGGAAAGGTCATTGACAGAATTTGAACAGTTGGATTGGGCTCAAATTTGGATTCCGTGTCATAACATCTTGGGGTATGTTTTGAACGGTGGATATCGAATTTGGATATTTTATCGATGGGAATAGATTTTGGTTTAGAGGCCATTGGGTGAGATCTTTCAATTCTTTTGTTATTTCAAGAATTTGTTATCTTGAAAGTGATTAATGGTTGTGTATTATTTATTTCTGATTGTGAACATTTTGTAATCTCATTATTCATTATAGTGGAGATTATTTTGGTGGACTACGGTCCCGTGGTTTTTACTCCTTACACCGGGGATGTTTTCCACGTTAAAAATTGCTCGTGTCGTTTTATATTTACTTGATCGTGCTTGCTGGAATTATTGGTTATCTATTTGATATTGTTTCCTGCAAGTTTCACACAAGAGAGGGATAATTAATTGTTCCGCTGCGTTGTTGCTTTGTGTGTTTATCCCAACAAAGTGGTATCAGAGTCACATTCTAATTTGTGCCTTGTGGTGAAAATGGAAACCAATACAAGTAGAATGGTAAATCTGAATGGTTCTAATTATGATACATGGAAGGAAAAAATGGAGGATCTTTTATATGTGAATGATTATTATTTACCGGTGTTTGAAAGTACAAAGCCCGAACAGAAAAAGTGATGCTGAATGGAAAATATTGCATCACCAGATGTGTGGTTTTATTAGACAGTGGGTAGATGATAATGTATTGAACCATGTCAGTGATGAAACAGATGCACGGTCTTTGTGGGCCAAACTTAGCAGTTATATGCTAGGAAAACTCGAAATAACAAGTTGTATTTGATCAAACAAATGATGAGTTTGAAATACAAAGATGTAAATCCTATGACTGATCATTTGAATGCTTTTCAGGCTATTATTAATCATTTAGCTGGAATGGATATAAAGTTTGATGAAGAAGTGCAGGGTTTATGGCTTCTTGGTACATTGTCTGATTCATGGGAGAGGTTTAGGACTTCTTTATCTAACTTTGCCCAGATGGTGTCATTATCATGGATTTGGCTAAAAGCAGTGTTCTGAATGAGGAGATGAGAAGAAAGTCACAGGGTTCTCATTCACACTCAGATATCCTGGTTACAGAAAAGAGGGGGAGAAGTAAAAGCAGGGGTCCGAAAGGCAAAGATAGAGGCAGAAGCAAGTCCAACAGATATGCCAATGTCGAGTGCTACAATTGTGGTATCACTGAACATATAGCAAAGTATTGTCGACGACCAAAGAAAAAAAACAAGAAAGATAAGGGAAAATAAAAAATGATGGTGGTACTGGTGACGATCAGGTTTCTACTATTATTGATGATTTTCTTATCATTCATGATTATGATTCTGTTAATTTTGCACATAATGAGACAGATTGGGTAGTTGACAGTGGTGCATCCATTCATGCTACATCTCGTAGGGATTTCTTTATATCTTATACATCAAGTGATTGTGAAAATGTTAGGATGGGTGATAATGGCTTATCAAAAGCCATTGACATGGGAGATGTATGTTTGGAGACGAATAATGATACGATGTTAATTTTGAAAAATGTTAAACATGTACCTGACCTTCGTTTGAATTTGATTTTTGTTGGAAAACTTGATGATGAGGGATTCTGTAGCACCTTCTCTAATGATCAATGGAAACTTACAAAAGGCTCATTAGTTGTGGCTAGAGGCAAGAAACATAGTTCAATGTATTTGATGCAAGCAAAGCTATCTGATCGCTCTATAAATGCAGTGGAAGCTGAAACAATGTTAAGTTGTGGACAGCAGACTCAGTCACATCAGTGATAATGGGTTGATGATTTGGGCCAAGAAGAGTATGATTACTGAAATAAAGAATGAGTGTTTGAAAAAGTGTTCTCATTGCTTGGTAGGAAAACAGACCAGAGTTTCTTTAAGACATCTACTCCCTCAAGAAAACCAGGTATACTTGATCTAATTCATTCTGATGTTTGTGGTCCTATGAAAACAAAAACTCTTGGTGGTGCATTCAATTTTGTGACTTTTATAGATGATCACTCAAGAAAAGTGTGGGTGTACACATTGAAATAAAAGATCAAGTTGTTGATGTGTTTAAGCAGTTCCAGGCCTTGGTTGAGAGATAAATTGGAAAGAAATTGAGGTGCATCAGAACTGATAATGGATGTGAGTATTCTGGCACTTTTGATGAGCATTGTAGGAAACAAGGTATTTGTCATCAAAAGACACCTCCCAAAACTCCTCAGTTGAATGGACTAGCAGAAAGGATGAATAGATGTGAGGGCCCAATCCTAATCATGTGATTAATGATCACACAATGATAATTATAGCGTAAACAACGGAAGATTTGTTTAATATTCTTAACATGTGGCCCTAAAAATTTTGGCATGACCTCATTGCACGAGAAACATACCACCCATACCAATAGACATATACTGAAAATATGTATATCATCAGTTCATATCAAGCATACACCAATCAAACTACCAAACAGATATTCACAATGGTGAAATAACTAAAAATACATAAACTCCTCACATACCACAGGGATAAAGCCCTGGTAAACATATACATGTAATACTGGGATAAACAAAAGTAAAACCTCCAGTGTGACTTCCATCGGACGTACCCTCTCTGGCGTCCTATCACCTGTACCACCCGCCATTGTCCACACACAAAGACAACAACAGCCCCCCTTGGGGGTGAGCAAAAGCCCAATATGGAACTATCATGGAATATACAACATGTATCTATAAAATGTGATATATGATGCAATGCAATGTAATGCATGCCATGTCATGTCATGTCGGTATCATATCGTACACCCATCCACTGGGTATATCTGAATCAATAAACAAAAGTCCAACCATATCTAAATAGCTCGAGCCTGTCAAGCCTATAGGGTATCCAGACGGATGGACGTCGGCAAAGCGCCACCAACCCCAGGTCCTGACATCACATAATCATATAGGGATATTCAGACGGATGACATCAGCAAGGTGCCACCAATCCCCGTCTCAACAAATCATATCAATCAAAGGGGACCACGATTCCCTATGCATATCGGGCCATGTAATGCCAACATAGTATCGCAGTACCAATCCCCAATTATTGATATCAGAATCCAAGAAATATCAGGGTATTCAAGGATATAGCTCAACGTGTATGTCATGCATCGATGTATCTATAAAAACTGATGTGTGTTAACAAAACATTTAATTTCATACACCGATGTGCCAATTCATGAATGCTATGAATGCCACATAATTTAAATAAAATCACGTAGCCACATAATGTCACGTAATTCACAGAAGTCAACAAATCATATAGCAAATGATACAGATACCTGTCGTATGTTACCCGATCGCAACATACCTTTCTTTCTCGATCTACAGGAGTACTTGAGCTTTGTAGGGTCGAAGTAGTCACTGTATATCAATATAAATTTACAATTCAATAAACCAATCATTAAAAATGGGTTATCAATTTTAGTCAGAGCTTAACCAATTTAGGATAATTAAATTGATGCGATTACATCATAATTTAATTTACTAAATTATTTTTCACCAATTTAAATTATTATTCAACAATTATAGTCCAACTTAGTTGGTAATTATCAAAGCAAAGTCGAGAAAATCGGATATCAAAATTTACCAAAATCGCACACAGTTCACGCACGGATTTCGTGCGATTCCGGCGACCTCCGGCGGCGGTATAGGCGGTGGCTGGTGTAGAAAGCTTTGTCCAGGGGAGTAGAACATATTCGGTGTGTGGCTTTGTCCAATTTGTTGTATAATCGAAGAAATCGAACCAAAGATCCTCAAACCCTAGTCTGTGTGATTTCGTTCGTTCCAGGGTGAAATCGAACACCTTTTCGAACACCAAAACTCGATTATTTGGTATGGAAAGATTCGCCTGAGAGTCGAAAACACGGTGGTATATCGGTATCGTCTAGAGGTGGTCGGACGGCAGCGAACGGAGCGGATAAGTACAAGGTGGTCGGTGAAACGCGAGGTTGTGCGTGTTTTCGCACCTTTGAGTGCGTGTCCGCGATCTGTGTGTGTTTTACACATTTTGCTATGTGTTTTACGTCCTACACCGATATATATTAATTCCCGACCAATTATGAGCATCGGGATGTCACCGGTGTACTGGTGCATGTGCAGCACATGTACAGTCAACACATGACTTCGTGTCCTTATTTGAATCACAAAAATTAAATCTTTCGATTTAATGCTAATTTTATATTTATTAAATCATTTTAATAAAATTTCGGTGTTAATCCGAATATTCCAAAAATATATTTTTCATTCATCATGTTCTGACCCGACTGTCAATTGACATATACAAGATCAATTTCCACTCTCATTAATTAGATTATATTCTCGTTAATTAATTTCTAACTAATTAACAAAATAATGTACAAATTGTACTTAATTCTTATTATCAAATATCGGGATATCACATTTACAAAATGTTTACGATATCGAGCTGCTATCAAAGATAATATTCCTCATGTTTATTCTCAACCATTTGATTAACATAAAATAAATCACATAAATGTTGAGAAACTAAACCTGATTTCCGATAATACGGTACGAGGGCCTTACATTTCTCCCCCACTTAAAATATTTCGTCCTCGAAATATCCCAAGTGCAGATCATAAACCATTCACCAATTACAGTACATGTCAAGACTATAATCGGAAAAACATCAACTTCATAAACTCAATTCATTTAGCATTAAGCTGAATCAAAATCAATGACTAGTTTATTTATCTTATAACAATGGAAGAGAATGGTTATAAGAAACCATCTTTTCAATTTAGAACACAAAATTAATTCTTCAGTGCAGAACGTTGAATAATTATATTCAACATCATCAGATTGAAGAATACTTATCAAGTCATGTTTCTAATTCCTCAATATTGAGGTACGAAACACATTACAAACAATAAAAATAAAATCTTACAAAACTCAACATACCTTTAACATGAGAGATTTTTTAAAAGGATTAAATCACCCTGTTGCCATTTCAGAAGTGTCCACGCTTATTCTTATAACTAGCTTACTGAGTCTGGGCAGTTTTCCATCATTTGAGCATCCACCGAATCTTATTATTCACTTCTTGTATTCCACCAATATTGTTTACCCATTGATTCCTCGAAGATAGATATCTTGCAAAAGTCTTAAGGATTCGAAAAATATATATACAACATATAGTTAAACATATACTCAACTCAAATGTATTCTGAAATGAATACCAGAATTTCAAAATAAAACCAAACTTCGACTACGACATATTCGAGAAAATAAAATACTCTCGACAGTCTTCATTAAGTTAAATAGTATAAATAGTGTGATTGCCAGTCTACGAATAATATGTAGTCCTTGCAATCTAGAATATCCGTTTTGTATTCTACAATGTTGCCAAAGTTTGAAAATAAACTCTGGGTACTAAACAAATAAAATCAAGACAAATGATTTTATCAATCTTGGTCCATGAATGTATAAACGATCCATTTAATTATACATATACCATACATATCAAAAAATATGTATATGACAATTTTAGAGTCTCATGGACAGTCAATTGACCGTGTTCTTTAAATAAAAGCTAAAATCAGATATATAGCCCAAAGATAATAATTTTTTGGATTCCATAATCAAAGAACTATATCGTTGAGCATTTGACATAAGAAATCAATTATACAATAAAATCGTTGATAAGAATCAAATATCTAACCTGAGATACGAACATTTACGTGTACCTTGGTGATTTGAACAACAGAAGCTAAACCACTTAGGAGATCTATCCACATGTGTTGCGTCATAGAGATAGTAGATTGAGAGAATAGATATTTCAAGCTCTTGTAGTCCGAATAAATAATGAATTTTCCCCTGGATAAACAATGGCGTCCAAATCTTTTAAGCAAAACAATTGCCGCCAATTCTAAATCACGTACAGGGTATCGAATCTCATAAGATTTAAGTTGGCGAGATGTAACCCAAACCTTTTAAAAATACAGATGTGCAAACCATTATCCTCCGGCCGGAAGGAATAATAAATGAATATGCAGTGGTTAGTCTCATTTTCAAGTTAAGAAAACTTGTGTTATACTCATCTGACCAAATACAGTTTTTAATTTTTCCGTGTCAGCTGAGTAATAGGTTTAGCAATTTTAAACAAACTTTTCGATAAAACAACTTTAAAAATCCTGCTAAACCCATGAACAATCGGACCTCAAGAACATTAGTAGGTCTCAACCAGTTTAACACTGCTTTAACCTTAGTTGGATCAACAAGGATACCATGTCGAGCAATGACGTGGCACGAGAGTATCACTTTGTTCATCCAAAATTTTCATTTGGATAGTTTGGCATATCTCATCACTTCTTCATAGGAAACTGAAATTTTAATTTCAGATATCCTACAAGGACCAGTTTCTTTCTCAATGTTACCATTCATTGCAATCCAAATTCAAATTGGACAGCTGATCAGAAGCATTTCGTACATAGAATCTGAAATATTAACTTTCAGTGTTCCAACACATCATATTTTCATCTTGGACTAACCAATAGATCATTAATAGAAACAATCACAATCAAATCAAGGATTTTTTTTTTAAAAACACTTGACTCATCGAATCCATGACAATATCAAAAATTAGAAGACTCGTATGGCTTAACCATATATCGAGCTTATAAGATAGTTATCGACACATCTTGGTTTTGGATTGACACCTGATACTACTCAGAGTGCAGATCCATTAGCATACGTAAAGAACTGCAATTCATAGTCATACAAAATATCATAATAATTTCGACTCATTCAAGTCGAATCATTTTATACACATAAAAATCTTTGAAATAGTCATGATTCCCAAATTGAAATTCTTACTCATCTCTCTGGAAATATATGCAGGAATCTTTCCCAAAAACCTTACCACAAATGCATGGAGTCTATGCCGAGGTAATATTCGGGTCCATGCACATTCTATCCAAATCCATAACAAAGAAAATCAGCATTCCTTGAACACGAGATCCATACACATACGTGCATAGGTCATGTCAGTTCCGAGTATGAAATAAATAAAATTGGCTAAAATATTGGATCCATGCCACATCCGGCATGTCTATGTCAACAAAAATTTAATCAATTATGTTACCATTGATTTAATTCTTTGCACAGAGTCCAGATCACGTCGATATAGATATACATTAGTTCTGTAATAAGAACGTGTCACGCATCTGTGTTGCATCTGTATTACAACCAATTACTCATAATTTACCTTTTATTAATCGAATTATGAAATAGCATAAACATAAAGGAATTTCAGCTTGGACAACCAAGCTATAAAATTCCACATATATTAAGCGAAGAAATCGAACTACCTAATGAAAATGATCATCAGTAGTTTCGATCATCGATCATTCACTTGAGAATCATATTATTATATACTTTTCTTAAAAACAATTAATACTCAACCATATATAATTTGATCAGAGAAAATAACATCCCCCACTTAAATATAAAGTGGGTGGATAAAATAAATTACCAAGACCAATTTTGCCATTTTGATCTCCTTATGATATCTCCATAGCAGATATGTAAGCATTTGATGACTTTTACATACCCATCTTTAGAAATTATCAGGTATAGGAGACAAATTATGACAAAACACTCAATGCACATTTTGCAACAGATAACTTGTTGCAATTCAATATTCAATTTCAATTCAAATATAACAAAAATACATGAAAAATTATTCGAAGGATAAAATCCCCAAGAATATTTCTAAAATTTCAAAATCTATATCACACCTAGTCGTATCTTCAAAACATATAACGATGTTTTTATACGACGCGTTCATCCCTTTACTATATGTAACAATGTTAAACCCCATCTATCATCATCTTATCAAAGCAATGTCTCACACTTTCCAGCATTCTGAATGCCAAAATATAGGTGGCTCAATCAAATCCAAGGACATTACATCACAACAAATCTCTCGTTCGACATTGTTACTTCCAATAGGTTTAGGAGCAATTACATTGCTCTAACCCCATTCATTTAATAATATCAGAATTGATATCAGCAATTTATTGGTAGTAGGTTTCAGAGACATACTCTTTCTCTACCTCATGTTGCCACATATAAAAGTTTATTCACAATAGTATAGTAGTAATATCGTGAGCAATATCAATACTACACAAAATCAACATATTCACATATCAAGCTCATATAACATCATACCAAGGCAAGCCAAGCCAAGTAAGAGCAAATAAGTCAAATAATTCAAACACAAGCGCACACATTTATTTGTGCCTATTCAAGTGTACATAAGACTCAAAATTGAGCATTCCCAGCTATGCTCTGATACCATACTATGAGGGCCCAATCCTAATCATGTGATTAATGATCACACAATGATAATTATAGCGTAAACAGCGGAAGATTTGTTTAATATTCTTAACATGTGGCCCTAAAAATTTCCGCATGACCTCATTGCACGAGAAACATACCACCCATACCAATAGACATATACTGAAAATATGTATATCATCAGTTCATATCAAGCATACACCAATCAAACTACCAAACAGATATTCACAATGGTGAAATAACTAAAAATACATAAACTCCTCACATACCACAGGGATAAACCCCTGGTAAACATATACATGTAATACTGGGATAAACAAAAGTAAAACCTCCAGTGTGACTTCCATCGGACGTACCCTCTATGGCTTCCTGTCACCTGTACCACCTGTCATTGTCCACACACAAAGACAACAACAGCCCCCCTTGGGGGTGAGCAAAAGCCCAATATGGAACTATCATGGAATATACAACATGTATCTATAAATGTGATATATGATGCAATGCAATGTAATGCATGCCATGTCATGTCATGTCGGTATCATATCGTACACCCATCCACTGGGTATATCTGAATCAATAAACAAAAGTCCAACCATATCAGAATAGCTCGAGCCTGTCAAGCCTATAGGGTATCCAGACGGATGGACGTCAGCAAAGCACCACCAACCCCAGGTCCTGACATCACATAATCATATAGGGATATCCAGACGGATGACATCAGCAAGGTGCCACCAATCCCCGTCTCAACAAATCATATCAATCAAAGGGGACCACGATTCCCTATGCATATCGGGCCATGTAATGCCAACATAGTATCGCAGTACCAATCCCCAATTATTGATATCAGAATCCAAGAAATATCAGGGTATTCAAGGATATAGCTCAACGTGTATGTCATGCATCGATGTATCTATAAAAACTGATGTGTGTTAACAAAACATTTAATTTCATACACCGATGTGCCAATTCATGAATGCTATGAATGCCACATAATTTAAATAAAATCACGTAGCCACATAATGTCACGTAATTCACAGAAGTCAACAAATCATATATCAAATGATACAGATACTTGTCGTATGTTACCCAATCGCAACATACCTTTCTTTCTCGATCTACAGGAGTACTTGAGCTTTGTAGGGTCGAAGTAGTCACTGTATATCAATATAAATTCACAATTCAATAACCAATCATTAAAAATGGGTTATCAATTTTAGTCAGAGCGTAACCAATTTAGGATAATTAAATTGATGCGATTACATCATAATTTAATTTACTAAATTATTTTTCACCAATTTAAATTATTATTCAACAATTATAGTCCAACTTACTTGGTAATTATCAAAGCAAAGTCGAGAAAATCGGATATCAAAATTTACCAAAATCGCACACAGTTCACGCACGGATTTCGTGCGATTCCGGCGACCTCCGGCGGCGGTATAGGCGGTGGCTGGTGTAGAAACCTTCATCCAGGGGAGTAGAACATATTCGGTGTATGGCTTTGTCCAAGTTGTTGTATAATCGAAGAAATCGAACCAAAGATCCTCAAACCCTAGTCTGTGTGATTTCGTTCGTTCCAGGGTGAAATCGAACACCTTTTCGAACACCAAAACTCGATTATTTGGTATGGAAAGATTTGCCTGAGAGTCGCGAACACGGTGGTATATCGGTATCGTCTAGAGGTGGTCGGACGGCAGTGAACGGAGCGGATAAGTACAAGGTGGTCGGTGAATCGCGAGGTTGTGCGTGTTTTCGCACCTTTGAGTGCAGTGTCCACGATCTGTGTGTGTTTTACACATTTTGCTATGTGTTTTACGTCCTACACCAATATATATTAATTCCCGACCAATTATGAGCATCGGGATGTCACCGGTGCAGCACATGTACAGTCAACACATGACTTCGTGTCCTTATTTGAATCACAAAAATTAAATCTTTCGATTTAATGCAAATTTTATATTTATTAAATCATTTTAATAAAATTTCGGTGTTAATCCGAATATTCCAAAAATATATTTTTCATTCATCATGTTCTGACCGACTGTCAATTGACATATACAAGATCAATTTCCACTCTCATTAATTAGATTATATTCTCGTTAATTAATTTCTAACTAATTAACAAAATAATGTACAAATTGTACTTAATTCTTATTAAATATCGGGATATCACATTTACAAAATGTTTACGATATCGAGCTGCTAGCAAAGATAATATTCCTCATGTTTATTCTCAACCATTTGATTAACATAAAATAAATCACATAAATGTTGAGAAACTAAACCTGATTTCCGATAATACAGGTACGAGGGCCTTACAATAGAACTCTTGTTGAAAGGGTGAGATATTTGCTTTCAGAAGCAGGTTTGCCAAGGTCATTTTGGGGTGAAGCTTTAAGTACAGTTGTACATGTCTTAAACCTTATACTATGTGTTCCTTTGAATTTTGAAGTTCAGGGTGTGGTCTCAAAAGGATGTCTCTTATAAACACTTACGTGTGTTTGGATACAAGACATTTGTTCATATTCCTAAAGATGAAAGATCTAAACTTGATGTCAAGACTCGACAATGTATATTTATTGGCTATGGTCTGGATGAGTTTGGCTATAGGTTTTATAATCCAGAGGAAAAGAAACTCATTAGAAGTCGGGATGCAGTGTTTATTGAGAATCAAACCAAAAAGGATATTGACAAGGCAGATAAGACAGTGAGTAAGTCTAATGATGATTTGATTGATTTGGATTTAGTTCCTCAAAATCAAGTACCAGTACAGGTTGGAGATGGTATTCAGACTGACTTTCCTGTTATTGATGATACTGATGATATTGATGGTCATCCAGAGGTTGAGGATGATCATGTGGATCATACTCCAATATCAGAAACTCAGGTTCCGGTTAGAAGGTTAGACTACAAATACCCTCAAAAACATATTCTACCAGTGAGTATGTGTTATTGACTGATGGGGGAGAACCTCAATATTATGATGAAGCAAATGAAATGTGACATCCCTTACATATATAACACATACATATGAGGCATATAGCATAATTTTTAATGGCAGCGAAAATTTCAATCTCATAACATCATAATATAATTTACAAGGCATATAGATATATGTATGCCACAAAAATAACCAAGGTGGTACCCCTCACAACCCAACCAAAAACCTATACAGTATATGCAAATGATGAACTGAGGGAGAAGGACTAGAGTCAGCCAGCCGACCTTGGATCCATACTTCCAAACTATGTAGAAACACCTTGTAGAATCAACTTTTATCTACAGCAACTGAAAATCAACATTTGCATTTGGGTGAGTTTCATTCTCAATGAACATATTCAAATAACGTAGTATTTAACATCACATAAGCATATAATTCATATACACATAAGCACGTGAATATACTCACATGATTCATATAAAATGAAATGATGCACATGTATGTCTGTATTGTTATTCTGTTATGACCCAACTAATACCAAGAACAATCCGTGATCACGATATGGCCATGGCAGTATGTAGATCCCCTTTTGAGTTCTCGATTAACTCGGGATCGATATTCTTTGATTCTGTAATTCTGACCATACTCAGAATGAATTAACACATGGTTCAAGGTCATTAATGGCCATAACAGAGTTCTTTAATCTCTTATAAATGCACATGTCATAATCATAAGCATAACATCAATTCATAAGGTAAATAATACCATATAGAACGTATAACATCACGTCTACTCAATTTAGTTCTTGCACATCATATTGCATTAATTGCAATTCATTCACCAATTCAATGTACTTATATAACACAAATCACATACTCATATAAAGTTAAATGCCAAGTTATAAGGATATACTCACAAGTTATTGCATCTATCTTGATGATTTACTTACTTCGTCTTACTGGTGTCGGTATCAAAAATAGAACCTATCAGTGCATATCAAATACACAACCAAATTCAATATCATATGTTAATGAATTCATTATAGTTATGCATAAATTGTTCATACCAATTGCAATATTACTTTTCTACTATTCATTATGTTGCGAAGTTACAATTACGTTTTCTCAATTCAATTTTAGTATAACCGTTACATGCACCTGACTTTTTATACCCATAAAATTTATATAAACTACAACATAATCTCAATTTTCTTGTTACATATTATTTATCATTGTTAATCTATCACATCTATGAATTTCATAATTTTTGGGCATTATTTTAAAGTAAGCCATAACATAAACATAAGAAAAACTAAAGAAAAACTACCTCAAAAGGAAGGTAGCGAGGCGAGGATTATAGATATGTACTTATTTTCTAGTTTTGACGACGTTTCGAAGTCCGAAAATCAACGAAACCCAGAATTTCTTTTTCTCTTCTTCCTTCCACTCCCTCACGGTAATTTCACATAGTTTAAGTGTAGTTGTGTGTAAATCCCGAAATAATGAGGCGGTCTGATTGATTCATTTAATTTTTTTTTTTGAAAATTTCGAAAATTACCAAATTATCCACTATTTATTAAATCTTAAATATATTCATTAAATTTACTATCTATTCAATTGTAATACTATTTATTCAATATATTTGAATATATTCAATATTTCTTAACATTTATTCATACTCAAAATCTTAAATCTATTCAATATATCTATTCATTATTTTCACATAAAATCAATATTTTCACTTTTCAAATTTATTATATGCACAATCTCTATGCTTACCAATGCACATATGAAATGTCAAAATATATGCCATGATGCGTATGCATGATCATGCAAAATGTCGGGTCATTACAATTCCTCCCCCTTTAGAAAATTTCGGCCTCGAAATTTATACTTGTATCAGGAAATAACCACGGATATTGTGTTTTCATGTATTCCTCTGTTTCCTACGTAGCTTCCCGTTCAGAATGATTTTTCCATAAAACCTTTACCATAGGAATTATGTGACTCCTTAACTGTTTGTCCTTGTATTCTAATATCTCAACCGGTTCTTCAACATAACTTAAATGTTCAGAAATTTTAATCGGTTCATTTTGCAGAATATGAGATGGATCTGATATGTATCTCCGAAGCATACTAACATGGAATACATTATGAATCTGAGACAAGTCAGGAGGCAAGGCAGGATGATAAGCTAATGGTCCAACTGTATCAAATCTCATAGGGACCAATATATCGAGGACTCAATTTGCCTTTCTTTCCAAATCTGAGAATACCTCTCCAAGGAGAAACACGAAGGAATACTTTCTCACCAATTTGAAACTCCATTTCTCGTCTATGCTGGTCAACATAACTCTTTTGTCTATCTTGCGCTGCTTTCAATCGATCTTTCACAATTTTTATCTTTTCAACTGTCTCTTGAATGAGATCTGGACCTTCTAATATTCACATTCCTTCTTCACCCCAGCATACTGGACTTCTGCACTTTCTACCATATAAGGCTTCGTATGATGCCATACCAATACTGCTATGATACTGATTATTATATGCAAATTCCATCAAAGTAATATAATCATCCCATGAACCTCTAAAATCAAGAACACATGATCGAAGCATCTCTTCTAAAGTCTGAATCGTTCTTTCTGATTCTCCATCTGTTTGCGGATGAAATGTTGTACTAAAATGTAATTTAGTACCCAAAGCTTCTTGTAAACTTCTTCAAAAAATCTTGATGTAAAACGAGGATCTCGATCTGATACAATAGATAAAGGCACACCATGTAATCTAACAATTTCATTCACATACCTTTTTGCTACTTTCAAGTGTAAAACCCCATATAAATGGTAAGAAATGGGCCGATTTGGTTAATCGATCAACAATAACCCAAATTGCATCATTCTTCTTCTGAGTGACAGGTAAACCATAAACAAAATCTATTGTTATATGTTCCCATTTCCAAACTGGAATCGGTAGTGGGTGTAATTTACCCACCGGTGCTTGATGTTCGGCTTTAACCTGTTGGCACGTCAAACATTTCGATACATACTCGACCACATCCTTCTTCATTCTAGGCCACCAATAATGGGTTTTCAATATTTGATACATCTTTATGCTACCAGGGTGCATAACATAAGGTGCAATGTGTGCTTTCTCCATTATTTCATGCCTTATGCCATTCACATTAGGAACACATAGTTGATTATGGATTGATAAACTATCATCATCAACAAATTCTGTACTATTTCCCTGTTTCACCTTTTCTGCAATACTGATTAGTTTATCATCACGAAATTGAGCATTTTTAATCCTTTCAGTCAGTACTGGACGGATACAAAGCGAAGCACAAATAATACCAATCTCATCAACATTCAAGGCAACAGTCATCTTTCTCAAGTCTAACAAATATGGTAAAAAATGCACTGAAAGATAAGAAACAGTACCGCATGATTTTCTACTCAAAGCATCAGCAACGACATTTGCCTTTCCAGGGTGATACTCAATAGTACAATCATAGTCTTTTAATAATTCAAGCCATCTTATTTGTCTCATGTTCAACTCTTTCTGACTCAACAGATATTTCAGACTTTTATGATCAATAAAGATTTGAAATGTGGTACCATATAAGTAATGTCTCCATAGGCAAGTTCAAGATCATGTGTAGGATAAGACATCTCATATGGTTTAAGTTGCCGAGAAGCATAAGCTATAACTTTACCGTGTTGCATTAAAACGCATCCCAAACCTTGATAAGAAGCATCACTATAAATAACAAAACCATCAGTACCTGGAGGAATTGTCAATACTGGAGCAGTTGTGAGTCGTTCTTTCAATTCTTCAAAACTCTTTTGGCATTCATCTGTCCGCTTAAAAAGAATACATTTGCGCAACAATTTTGTCAATGGAGTTGCTATAAGGGAGAAATTTTCAACAAATCTCCTATAGTACCCAGCTAAACCAAGAAAACTACGAACCTCGGCAACATTTTTCGGACACTCCCATTTAGTTACTGCTTCAATTTTTACTGGATCAACTTTAATACCACTACTACAAACAACATGTCCCAAAAAGACTACCTGATCTAACCAAAATTCACATTTGCTGAGTTTTGCATACAACTGTTTCTCATGTAAAGTTTGTAGCACAATTCTCAATCGTAGTTCATGTTCCTCAGCAGATTTAGAATATATCAAAACGTCATCAATAAAGAGAATCACAAAGCTATCCAGGTAAGGTCTAAACACATAGTTCATCAATGCCATAAATGCAGCAGGTGCATTAGTCAAACCAAAAGGCATTATCAAAAATTCATAGTTGCCATACCGTGTTCTGAAAGCTGTTTTTGACACATCATACTCAGAAATTTTCAACTGATGATACCCTGATCATCAGATCAATCTTTGAAAAGTCTGTAGCATCTTGCAACTGATCAAATAAATCATCAATTCTAGGCAGTGGATATTTATTCTTTATAGTCACTCGATTCAATTGCTAATAATCTATGCATAACCTCAAAGTACCATCCTTATTTTTAACAAACAATATCGGTGCTCCCCATGGTGAAACACTCGGTCTAATGAATCCTTTATCCAGTAGTTCTTGTAACTGAGTTTTCAATTCTTTTAATTCAATGTGCCATTCTATAAGGAGAAATAAAAATTGGCGCAGTACTTGACGGTAATTCGATGGTAAACTCAATATCTCTATCCGGGGGTAATCCTGGTAATCTTCTGTAAATACATCTGGATATTCTCTAACCACTGGAATATCCTCAAGTTTCAAACCACATAATCTGCTATCTATAATATGAGTTAAATATGCTTCACAACCACCATTCACCAATTTGAATGCCATAGATGCATATATTACACAAGTAGTTAAGATTTTTCTTTTTCCTTGAAATACTATCTGGGACTGATCAGGAAGTTGTAGTACTATTTCTTTGGTAAAACAATCCAACTTAGCATGATATTCAGTTAGCCAATCCATACCCAGAATCACATCAAAATCCTTTAACGGCATAACCAGTAAAGTAGCATGCATTTCAGTTTCCCCAATTAAGATTTTAAAATTCGAATACACAGTATTTATCACAATCATGCTCCCCATTGTGGTTTGAACAAATAAATCATAACCCAATGATACTGATGTTTCATGAAAATGCATCATGAATATTTGTAATATGAATGAATGTGTTGCACCAGGATCAGATAAAACATAAGTTGTTACTCTCCTCTGTACCGATTCCTCTGCCCATACCAAATCGTCCTCGATCTCTTCCTCTATTAGGAGTAAAACCACTTGACCTGGTTTGCCCAACTGTAGGTTCTTCACGTGACTTTGAATAATATCTTGCTATATGACCAGGTTCTCCACATTTAAAACATTTTCTTGTAAGCAGTCTGCACTCGCCATAATGATTTCTCCCACAATGCACACAAGTCATAACTGATGGTGTAGAACCAAAACTTTTACTAGCAGATGTTGACTGGAACTGACACCTTTAGAACTACTGGGGAAAATTTTCTGTGTAGGTGTGGCAAACCCTTTTCTCTTTCCAAATCCACTAACTTCTTCACTTTGTCTATTTTTATTCAATTGGAACGCATTGGATTCAGCTTCCAACTTTTCAGCACGTACTACTGCATCTTTCAACTTGCTAAAAGATTCCATGTCTGTAGGTGTGAGGCGATCACGAATAGTAAATCGAAGTCCTGCCTCAAATCTGCAACACTTCTTCTTTTCTATGGCTATCATGTGTGGAGCATAATGAGATAACTGATTAAACAGTACCTCATATTCCGCTACTGATCGATTCCACTGTTTCAGATCAAGAAATTCTCTCTCTTTCTGATCCTTATAAACTTCAGGTAGGTAAGCATCATTAAAGTGCAACAGAAAATCATCCCACGTCAAAACAGATGGCTGATCAATACTATGTGGAATAGTCTCCCACCAATCATAAGCATTACCCTGGAGAATCGACACTGTATAATCAAACTTCTCCTCAGGTGTACATTTCATTAAGTTCAAAATTCTTTCTGTACGTTTCAGCCAAGTCTCTGCCTCAGCTGGATCAGTAGTACCTATAAACTCAACAGCTCCCATTTCTCTTAATTTATCATACCTCCTTTCACGTACTTCCGGAGGATAAACAGGTGGAAACTGTCGATATGCCTCAGCAGGTATTCTGTGTGCATAGGTGGCAGTGAAAATGATGAATGTGACTCAGGCTCGGCTGATCCTTCCCCTCCATGAATACTTTGCTCATCATTATACCTATATGAATGACATAAATGATGACTTATGCAACCATTTACCAGATAATGACAATGCACATGTGACAGTCTACAGAACCTCTAACTGTGACACCCCTTACACATATAACACATACAAATGAGGCATATAACATACTATTTAATGGCAGCGAAAATTTCAATATCATAACATCATAATATAATTTACAAGGCATATATATATATGTATGCCACAAAAATAACCAAGGTGGTACCCCTCACAACCCAACCAAAAACCTATACAGTATATGCAAATGATGAGCTGAGGGAGAAGGACTAGGGTCAGCCAGCCGACCTTGGATCCATACTTCCAAACTATGTAGAAACACCTTGTAGAATCAACTTTTATCTACAACAACTGAAAATCAACACTTGCATTTGGGTGAGTTGCATTCTCAATGAACATATTCAAATAACGTAGTATTTAACATCACATAAGAGAATCCGTGCGTTGAACGATCTTTCTTCTCTCGCTTTCTTCCTTGCACTTCAAAGGATTTCTTCAACCTTGTTCTCCGGAGATGAAAGGCGGCTGAAGAATTATGATTTTGATATGATTATAATCTGAGTAATGACCCCTAATTTCGTGCCCTCTTTCCTAATTTATAGAGGAGGGGGAATATGGAAGAGTTTCCAAAAATCAAACCAAATCAAGTCTTTATTTTTCTGAACATTATGTGTCTCGATCGATCGGTGCATAAGTCTCGATCGATCGTGCGCCTTCAGCTTCCGTTCCTGAATTTCTCTGCCTCGCTCAATCGGTCGAGACCAATCTGCCGATCGATCGAGCTTTCTTCCAATTTTCTTGTCGAGTCTCTGCCAATGTCGATCGATCGAGAAGATGTTTCCGATCGATCGAGCTCTGCATTTTTGTGTTGGCCAAAACTTCTGCCTCCTTCGATCGATCGCCTTCAAAGTCCGATCGATCGAGCATGCCATAATTCATATTCTTCATTTCTTGCCTCGGTTTGACTCGTTTTCTTCATTCTAACTCAATTCTTCCAATTTCCACATAGATTCCTGAAACAATCAAATAAATACCAAAAAGCATAGCATCTTCACGGAATCTACATGAATATATATACAAATCAAAACCAAAATATGCGTAATAATCAACCCTATCAACTCCCCCAAACTTAGATTTGATCGTCCTCGAGCAAACATTAAGATCAAAATGCAAAGTTCATCATCAATACTTTGAATGAATTAGCTTAGCAACTCAATTGTAAAAGCTCAGAAATCCCACTAACACATCAGTCATAAGTCTATCAAAAATTAACAAGAAGTGTTTTCTCCTAAGCCAAGCAATATATCGCAAAATCGGAACGTGCGTGTGTGTTCATGTCAATCTTGAGTTTCATATATACTTTTAGGATCAAATAATGATATTAAACTCAAAGTCAAGATTTACTATTAAACACTCTATAAGCCTACTTTTCAAGCACTTCTCCACTAATATAATTATTCCCTAGACTTGGATTAATAGGTCTTTTAAAGCTTGTAATATTTGGCCTAGGTGTTTGGCTTCAAAGAAAAGATAGGGAAGTACAAAGAAGATAGTATAATCATAGAAAATTCAAAATTTTTTATTTTTTTTTAGCACACTTTGAGCTTCTATTCTTTTTTTTTCTAGCCTTGGCCACTTTGGGTCTTATTTATTCAATTTTTTTTCTCAAGGCGTTTTGTCTATATTTTTCTTTTCTCATTCAACAATTTTTTCAACAATAAACTCATCTTAAATGTAGCAATTCAAGTGCATCTAATGAGAATCATTATACTCCCTTAGGGTCAAGATAAACATATTCAATTTAGGCTCAAGTAGGTGGGTATAATGAGTTTGCCAAAGAATGTTGAATGTGGGCTAATCGTATGTTAAACATACTCCATTCTTTTATCATTTAGGCTCAAATTAGGGAACACGAGATTGATATAAACATGGTAAGTTTGAAAGGCTCAAACGGTCCAAAGATCGCCTAAATCATTTTCAAGTCTAGTTCATAACTATAAAATTTCGCCTCAAAGTGCTCTCAAATAGGAACTAAAGTGCTTTAAGATCCTCAAGACAAATCATAGTTAACAATATTTTTTCAAGATATAATCCCCTCAATCATGACTCAAAAAGTGCTCAAAATATTCCTCAATTTTTGAAATATTAAATCAACTAAAGATATTCACAAACAAGTCAAAAATCTTCAAGACTTAAGTTGAGATGGGGATTAATATCATCATGTAATACCATTGCAAGTCTAATTCATTATTTCTAAATGATGAACTCATTTTCAAGAATTTTTTTTTTATGTGCCCAAAAACTACCTAATCTCATGCTAGACTAGTCATGCAAGGGAGTAACAAAGATAACAGCAGAAACCAGTAAACACCCCCCCAAACTTAGTACATGCATTGCCCTCAATCTATGGTAAACAATAAGTGCAAAAGCAAATCACATACCTCGACGATGATCGTCAGTGATCGTCGTCCTCATCATGCTCTGACGGGGGTACTGGGTAATATGGCTCCTCAGACTGGTATGGTTGGTACTCAGGTGGTGGTGGATGTTGGTATGGCGGGAATGGTTGAAATTGCGGCTCAGGCGGGAACTGAATAGCTGGGAATCCTTGGGCCAAGGCATTGTTCCATGCACATTGGTATTGCAGGAACTCCATTTGGTGATGACTTATCTGTGCTTGGCCCCACTGTAGTTCCCGTTGCAAATTTTGGATGCCCTGCTGCTCCAGGCGGAGGTTTTGGAGATCCCTGTTAAGGGAGCCCAAATTAATCGATGAATGCTCTGCAGCGGAAGAGGGGGATGGCCCAGCCTGTCTGCTGCTCGAATGCCGTGGCTCGGCCCTTCGTCGGCCTGTAGGAGGTGGTGGCCCATCAACCACAATCGGTCCTTTAGGTGGTAAGAGTTCCTCATCGGCGCCCCACTTCACTCAGCCTCTCTTGCAAAGGGCTGTGATAGTCGATGGGAAAGGCAATGCAGAGGTGGGCGGACTCCTGTCGATGTCACAGATATGTTCATTGATAATGTGCCCCAACTTCCACCATTTGCCCTATGAGTATGGCAAATACCAGTGCATCTCTCTCCTTGGTAATCTCAAATGTGTGGGTCGATGGCATGACCCTGGAGGCTATGAAGGAGAACCATGCTTGTGCCTCTGGTTTCAGATATTTCTTAAGGACCACTTGAGGCTCTCCATTGTTGTTTTTTGCCAGTCAGTCCCCTCAATACTGATTACCGATAGTACCTCATCGTAATTGATCTGGCTCGTCATGAACGCTTGGTAATCACTATTCTTTATTGAAGGCATCCTAAAAATCGCATTTAATTTGAATCGATCATATTCAACATCTTTACTCCTTACAAATACAACTTCCCTTGAATTTGGGTGGACTGTCCTCAAATTAGCATAGAATTCCCTCACAACCGGGACCACCGCATCAATAGGTTGTTGGATGAATTCAAACCAACCCCGTCGCCTAGCTTCTTAAATGACCGGGCATTCAAGTCGATCAAAACGTATTCCCCTTTCGCGACTGAGGGGTTTGCGGTGATAGCTGGGGTACAATTCCGCCGCTACGGAATTCACAAAACACCGCTCATCATAATCAGCAGACGAAGTGGTTGCTTCGACTTGTTTTTGCTTTCTCTTTGGCGCCATTGATCAATTCACACTACTCTCTTCTTCAATCCCCACCACACAAGAATATACCAAATTTACCAACCACAGCAAGAATTCACAAATCTTACCAACCAACTTTTCACTTCCCCAATATTTAACTATTCAACTTCCAAATTCACCAAAAACTTCAATTCTTGTATACCCAAAACAGAAATATTCACTAAATCAAGGATATATAGAAGAGTTGAAACCGAATACCATGAAAATCTAGGTGATGTTTTGGAATTTGCTTGAGTTCCTCCTTGTTGATGAAATCTCCCAATTTCAGTTGTGTATCTTCAAATCTGTTGCAAAAAATGTGATTAGATGAAGCTTTGAAGCTTATATTGCAAGATTTGTGAATGTGTGGGAAGATTATAGGAAGAAAATGGGGATTAGGTCAAAAGGGCCGATTTTTTTGCTCTGAAAAATTTGGAAAGGTTGTGAATGATATCTGCTGAAATCGATTTACAACCAAATTTATCTGTCTCTCTATCGATCGAGAGTCTCTGCTCGATCGATCGAGTGGGACATAAATTTTTTTTTCTCTTTATAACCAGCCTCGATCGATCGAGGCTAATAACTCGATCGATCGGCGATTCCAGACCAATTTCTTTTCACAAAAATTTTCAATGATCGATCCCCGCCATCAATTGGACTCATTCCAATTTTCTGCATTTGAAAATTAATGCACGGAGTTAGGCTCGAAAAATTAACAAAAATGAAAATAAAAACAATTAGACTAAAAAAAATGAAAAACAAGGGATATAGGAAAGTTCTTAATTTATAGTCCCAAGCTGGACTGTCACCTCTGTCTCAGTGGTCCATTTTTGCTTGCTCCTTCGGGTTTTTCACCGTATCAGTAGGTAGTGTCCCTTGAGCTCGTCCATGAATTATAGCTGCTAGTTGCCCGACTTGAACCTCCAAGTTTTTTATAGATGCATCCTGATTTTGCATCCTTGTTTCTGTAGATGAGATCAACTTGGTCAAGAGCTCCTCCATACTCGGCTTAGGTGCATTTCCCGGTTGTTGTTGTGGGTTCAACATGTTGTTTTGGTTGGACCATTGCACGTTCGGATGATTTCTCCATCCCGGGTTGTAAGTATTGGAGTATGGGTTGTTGGGCTGCCTGTTTCCTACATAATTAACGGACTCATTAGACTGTATGAATGGATTACATGCTTGGCACTCAGTGCTTGGATGATTGCTTCCACATAATTCACAAGTGATAACTTGAGCTTGCATTGCTGTCATGCTCATGCTATCTATCTTTTTGTTCAACACTTCCAACTGTGCCGAAAGAGCAGTGATGTCATCAATTTGGTGAACTCCAGCTGGTTTCTTTGGCACATTCCTCTCTGATTGCCATTGATAGCTATTAGAAGCCATCTCTTCTAAGAGTTCATAAGCTGCTTTCAGTGTTGTGCGCATAATGGATCCTCCTGAGGCTGCATCAATCATAGAACGGTTAGATGAAAATAAACTGTTATAAAAAGTTTCTACCTGGAGCCAAATAGGAAGACCATGGTGTGGGCATCTCCTAAGCAAATCCTTGAAACGATCTCACGCCTCATACAATGTTTCAAGATCATATTGCCCAAACGTGGTGATATTGTTCCTCATCTTTGCCGTTGTGGAAGGGGGGAAATATTTAGACAAAAACGCTTGCGTCATCCCCTCCCAAGTGGTGATAGATCCTGCAGGTAAAGAGTTCAACCAAGCTTTAGCTTTATCTTTTAACGAAAAGGGAAATAACCTTAACCTGATGGCGTCGTCAGAAACGCCATTATGTTTGAAAGTGTCACAAATCTCCAAGAAGTTGGAGATGTGAGCGTTCGGGTTATCAGTGGCTACTCCTCAAACATCACGGAATGCTGGATCATCTGTATGATAGCTGGCTTAATCTCAAAATTGTTGGCTTGAATGGTTGGCCTTGTAATGCTTGACAATGGTCCATGAAAAGCTGGTTGAGCATAATCCATCATCGATCTTGGATTCAGTGCTTCATTGTTTGCGCCCCCTTCTTGATTGTTGTCAGCCATTGCTCGAGCTTCCCATCTTTTCCTTAGACACGTACGCTCGATTTCTGGGTCAAACGGCTCAAGTGCGGGGTTGCTACTCCTTAGCATGCACCAAGAAAACGACTACCTGTAAAAATCGATCCAAAGGAAAAACACAAATGTAGTAAACCCAATGGTCAAGAGTGACAAATAAATAAAACAAAAAGTAAAAATTAATGGCTAAATTACAATTAATTAATCTCGTATGATATTATACAAATTAGTCCCCGGCAACGGCGCCAAAAACTTGATCGCTTTTATTTTAAACAATTATTTCTCAGTGTAGCGATTCTACCGCAAGTGCACGGTGTCAAGTTTTAGTATAGTGATTAAAAAGAAAGGATGTCGAACCCACAGGGACTAACGTATAAGTACCAAATAAAATTAGCAAAAATATATTTAGCCTACGAAATAAAGATGATTAATTAACTAATTAAACTAAAGACTTAAAAACTCAAAAATAAAACAACTCCTTTGAAGATGCGAATGAATTCCGCTCAAGAAATCTATCAAGATGTTCGTTCAATTGTGTTATCGTCAATGATTTGTTTGTTAAAACAATTACTAATCAATCAATTCTTAAGGTGACGGATTTTCGAATATAATCAATACACTCTCTCGAGCTATATTGAAACTAATATTAAATTGACGCAAGTAACTCTCGTTCACTCAAACCAATTCAATATTGAATAAATCTCTATGAAAACCATTAACTTTGAATCTTGCAATTCAAAGTGACAACGTATGTGATTTAATCTCTCGATCTAAATCTTAAACATACAACACGAACTATTGTAGCGTATTATAATTTCATCTCTCGATCTCAATTATAATTCACAAATTCAATCAAAGGTAGCTAGGCTTTGATAGCATTAAAGTTATAATTCATGAACAAAAGATATTAATCCACTCAAGCACAATCAAATCAATGATTCAATCACAATATTACTTAACCTTGATAAAATAAACTTAATTAAAATCAAATCAAATTCACAAGATGTCTAATCGTCTCTCAACCTCAAAAACATCAAATAAACCTGAAAATCAAAGTAATTAGAGTTTAGAAATACGATAAACGTTGGAGCTAATATGTGCGTTGAACGATCTTTTCTTCTCTCGCTTCCTTCCTTGCACTTCAAAGGATTTCTTCAACCTTGTTCTTCGGAGATGAAAGGCGGCTGAAGAATTATGATTTTGGTCTGATTATAATCTGAATAATGACCCCTAATTTCGTGCCCTCTTTCCTAATTTATAGAGAAGGGGGAATATGGAAGAGTTTCCAAAAATCAAACCAAATCAAGTCTTTATTTTTCTGAAAATTCTGCGTTTCGATCGATCAGTGCATAAGTCTCGATCGATCGAGCGCCTTCAGCTTCCATTCCTGACTTTCTCTGCCTCGCTCGATCGGTCGAGACCAATCTGCCGATCGATCGAGCTTTCTTCCAATTTTCTTGTCAAGTCTCTGCCAATGTCGATCGATCGAGAAGATGTTTCCGATCGACCGAGCTCTGCATTTTTGTGTTGGCCAAAACTTCTGCCTCCTTCGATCGATCGCCTTCAAAGTCCGATCGATCGAGCATGCCAGAATTCAGATTCTTCATTTCTTGCATCGGTTTGACTCGTTTTCTTCATTCTAACTCAATTCTTCCAATTTACACCTAGATGCCTGAAACAATCAAATAAATACTAAAAAGCATAACATCTTCACGGAATCCACACGAAAATATATACAAATCAAAACCAAAATATGCGTAATAATCAACCCTATCAAGTTCTCAATTAACTCGGGATCCATATTCTTTGATTCTGTAATTCTGACCATATTCAGAATGAAATAACACATGGTTCAAGGTCATTAGTGGCCATAACAGAGTTCTTTAATCTAATATAAATGCACATGTCATAATCATATGCATAACATCAATTCATAAGGTAAATAACTTCATATAGAACGTATAACACCACGTCTCAACATGTACATTTCAGAACCAATTTAGTTCTTGCACATCATATTGCATTCATTGCATTTCATACACCAATTCAAGGTACTTATATAACACAAATCACATACTCATATAAAGTTAAATGCCAAGTTATAAGGATATACTCACAAGTTATTGCACCTATCTTGATGATTTGCTTCCTTCGCCTTACTGGTGCCAGTATCAAAAGTAGAACCTATCAGTGCATATCAAATGCACAACCAAACTCAATATCATATGTTCAATGAATTCATTATAGTTATGCATAAAATGTTCATACCAAGTGCAATATTACTTTTCTACTATTCATTATGTTGCAAAGTTACAATTACGTTTTCTCAATTCAATTTTAGTATAACCGTTACATGCACATGACTTTTTATACCCATAAAATTTGTATAAATTCCAAACTACAACATAATCTCAATTTTCTTGTTACATATTGTTTATCATTGTTTAATCTATCACATCTATGAATTTAATAATTTTTGGGCATTGTTTTAAATTAAGCCATAACAGAAACATAAGAAAAACTACATCAAAAGGAAGGTAGCGAGGCGAGATTTCCGGATATGTACTTATTTTCTAGTTTTGACGACGTTTCGAAGTCCGAAAATCAACAAAACCCAGAATTTCTTTTTCTCTTCTTCCTTCCACTCCCTCACGGTAATTTCACATAGTTCAAGGTGTAATTGTGTGTAAATCCCAAAATAATGAGGAGGTTCCCGATTTATTCATTTAATTTTTTATTTTATTTTTTGAAAATTTCAAAAATTATCAAATTATCCACTATTTATTAAATCTTAAATATATCCATTAAATTTACTATCTATTCAATTTTAATACTATTTATTCAAAATATTTGAATATATTCAATATATATATTCTAACGTTTATTCATTACTCAAATCTTAAATCAATGCAATATATCTATTCATTATTTTCACATATAATCAATATTTTCACTTTTCAAATTTATTATATGCACAATCTCTATGCTTACCAATACACATATGAAATGTCAAAATATATGCCATGATGCGTATGCATGAACATGTAAAATGTCGGGTCATTACATGAAATATGTGCACAGAGATGAGTGGGTAGATGCCATGCAAGATGAGACGAAATCCTTATATGAAAATGATACTTTTGAGCTGGTGAAACTGCCTGAGGGGAAAAGAGCTTTGAAAAATAAATGGGTATACAGGATGAAGTCGAGTGAACATTCTTCATTACCACGGTTTAAAGCTAGATTGGTTGTTAAAGGTTTCAGTCAAAAGAAATGTATCGATTTTGATGAAAACTTCTTTCTGGTGGTTAAAATGTCATCTATCCATATTGTGCTTGGTTTAGCAGCTAGTTATGATTTGGAGATCGAGCAGATTGATGTTAAAACTGCTTTTCTTTATGGTGAGTTGGATAGATAAGTATACATGGAACAACCAGAAGGTTTTTCAGTGAAATGAAAAGAGGATTATGTATGCAAACTGAAAAAGAGTCTGTACGGTTTGAAGCAGACACCCAGATTATGGCACCAAAAATTTGAAGCAGTCATGGAAGAGCGAGGCTACCAAAAAACAACTTCTGATCATTGTGTATTTGTACAAAAGTTTCTGATAATGACTTTATTATATTATTGCTTTATGTGGATGACATGTTAATTGTTGGCAGGAATGCTTCGAGAATTTATGAGTTGAAGAAGCAATTGAATAGATCATTTGCAATGAAAGATTTGGGACCAGCAAAGCAAATTCTTGGCATTAGAATTTGTCGGGGTCGGCCGAGTAAGATACTGCACATGTCACATGAGCAATACATTGAGAAAGTGCTTAAAATATTCAATATGAGTGAGTCTAAAGTGGTCAACTCGCCTCTTGTTGCACACTTTAAACTTGGTGTTCATCACAGTCCTACCACAAATAAAGAGAAAGAAGAAATGAGAAGAGTTCCGTATGCTTCAGCAGTAGGAAGTTTGATGTACGCTATGGTGTGTATGCGGCCAGATATAGCTTATGCAGTTGATGTTGTTAGTCGTTACTTGTCCAATCCATAAAAGAACATTAGAATGCAGTAAAGTGGATATTGAGATATCTGTGAGGTACTTCCACTTTGAGGCTCATATTCGGAATTGGAAAACCAGTATTAGTTGGCTACACCGAATCAGATATGACAAATGATGAGGATATTAGAAAATCTATTTCAGGATATTTGGTAACCTTTTCAGGTGGCGTTGCATCGTGGCCATCAAGATTGCAAAAATGTGTTGCACTTTCTACAACAGAAGCAGGATATATAGCAGCAACTGAAGCTTGCAAAGAGCTGCTATGGATGAAAAAGTTTGTGGAGGAACTTGGTCTCAAGCAGGAGCTATATATAGTATTTTGTGATAATCAAAGTACTATACAACTTGGTAAGAATTTTACTTTTCATTCAAGATCGAAACATATTGATGTTAAATATCATTGGATGAGAAATGTTATCAATGATAAATTGCTTGAACTTGAAAAGATTCATACTGATGATAATGATGATTATATGATGACACAAGTATTGCCAAGAGAGAAGCTTGAGGTTTGTCGTATGATCGCTGGGAAGGCGTGTCTCTTCACATAGTCGAAAAATGTGGAGATTTATTGGGTTGAGTTTCCTCATGTGAAGATAGGACAAGCCCAATAGATGGCTCATACCCATATGGAGTATATAAGGGTGTTCAAACCCTAGCACACCATCATATTCTACATCACAAACACATCAAGAGAGAGAGAGAAGTGAGATTTTCAGATCTGAAAATCTGTGCAGAATAGCCTTCTTGAAAAATCATTTTCGCAAAAATCAACCATCGGATCGAGTTGTAATTTGGACAGAACATTCAGAAGTGAGTCTACTAAATAGTAAACTGCGAAGATCGGATTTGGTTGGCATTTGGGTTGGATTTCGTAAGGTTGAACAGAGGCTGCCAGTTTCTCGCATGAATCTGGAGCAGCCTGATTGTAAAGGCTATTGACAGAAATTGAACCGTTGGATTGGGATCAAATTTGGATCGCGTGTTCATAACATCTTGGGGTATGTTTTGAATGGTGGAGATCTAATTTGGATATCTTTATCGATAGGAATAGATTTTGGTTTGGAGGCCTTGGGTGAGATTTTTCCATTCTTTTGTTATTTCAAGATTTGTTATCTTGAAAGTGATTAATTGTTGTTATTGTTGATTTATGATTGTGGACAGTTTATAATCCCATTATTCATTATAGTGGAGATTATTTTGGTGGACTACGGTCCCGTGGTTTTTACTCCTCATACCGGGGAGGTTTTCCACGTTAAAATTGCTCGTGTCGTTTTATATTTGCTTGATCGTGCTTGCTGGAATTATTGGTTATCTATTTGATATTGTTTCATGCTAATTTCATACAAGAGAGGGATAATTAATTGTTCAGTTGCGTTGTTGCTTTGCGTGTTTATCCCAACAGACCAGTGGATGCTCTGCCTCTACGACACACATAATCTTCCTTGGTGAGTGCATAAGTAGTAGACTAATTAGTGTTTTCAGGGTCCTTACTGATTTGTCCCCATCTACCCGGGAAATATTTGATGTTACCCATGGCTAGTGTGTTGGGTGTTTCGCCATGCATCAACAACCCCTAAAGACAATGCTTTTAGGGTGTCATCAAAGTAATTGCCCTTTGGTAGCATCAAATAACCCTATCCCACTATGTCGGTTCTTGTAACGTTTTAGTTTCGTCTTTGTTCTTTAAGAGCTAACTGCCCCAACATTTTTTCTCAATCATGGCATTACAGTAATCAAGCAATATAAATTTAGAAACGTTAATGCCGAAAACCTCTTATCCAAAATTGAGTGCTGGAGTATTGGTGTTTCCCATGTAGATTTTTATAAACAAACTTTCTGTGGAACATATAACGAACTTTAGCATGAAACATAGGAATCTGGCCGTCCATTTAAGAACTAGAAAGTAATTTTGGACTGTTGGAGAAAAAATTGCTGAATTTGAAATGCTTCTTCAAAATGTCTATCAGCCTTTTCCGAGGTCAAGAAATTAGCCGTTCGAGGGGCTAAAATGTGAAGGTTGTCATTAATGATTCAACTTAGTATAGATTATTTACCTCCCTTCTTTTCGTTGCACCTATAATAAATTTCATACAAGTATGCTTATCCCATCCTGGATTAAATGTAGATAAATATGAAGGTGGAATGAATGAACTAGGAGTATTTGTATTCTTTCAAAATGGAATAAATACTAGGTGCAAATTGAGTCATTACTGGAGAGGAATGCAGGATAAATGCTTTATGCTCTTACAAGCTAGGAATCTAATTGTTTTAAAAATAAAGCATCAAACTTCTCTCCAAGCACTATTCAACAAGAAAATTGAGGGGCTTTGTTTATTGTTTCTCTCTTAGCTTTTGAATATGGTCTCTCTTGCAGGCAACATTTATGGATTTTCGTGTAGTCCCTTTTACGATATTCTGCATGCATTTGGATTTTCCTCACTAAACATTGATGTGATGTTACCATTGCCATTGCTATTATTCCCACGGTAGTAATCCTGGCTGTAATGGTCGGGTATACTGTAATGTGAGTATCTCGGTGGTGAGCGGCGATATGCGTATTCGGTTACATAGGATGATGGCTTGTATGTGTTGTAGCTGTGGGTCACGTAAGAGGGCTCGCCTCCGAGTCCTGGACGAGTCGTGTGAGCTTGAGAGGGCTCGTCTCTGTTTGCCGGTCCTCTGTATTGCTGAGATGTCTCACCTACGAATCTTGGGCCTCTGGTGTAGGGTTGAGATGGCTCATAGCTGTATCCCGTGCTTCTGGTGTAAGGTTGAAATGGCTCGCCTCCGAATCCTTGATGATTGTATCCCGGGCCTCTGGCGTAAGGTTGAAAGGGCTCACCTCCGAGTCCTGGATGACTGTATCCCGGGTCTCTGGCATAAGGTTGAAATGACTCGCTTCCTAATCCTGGATGACTGTATCCTTGGCCTCTAGTGTAGGGCTGAAATGGTTCATCTCTGAATCCCGGGCCATTTCTTTGTTGAATGCTTTGATCATATGCATATTTATACCCATATTCTGGTGGATAACGGTATACAACATGAATTTCTTCAGCATCCTTAGGCTTAGAAGGTTGAGTGGGCTGGCTTGTGGCATTTGCAGATTCACTTGATGGTTTCGCCTCAGCTGGTGGCGAATCGTGTGGCTCCTCTACTGGTGGTCCTGCGTCTGTTTGTGCCTGTTCAGCTGGTGGCTCACTATGTTCCGGTGGTGGTGCTCCTCCCTCGGGTGTATCACCTTCGTTGGCCTGTTCAGTTGGTTGCTCCGGTTGGTCCATAGGTGAACAGATAACGGCAGTCTTTCTTGTCTTCTTGATGGCTTTTACTATCTTTACCGGATCCGCGCATCCGACTATTGTTAATTTTTGTTGAGGAAAATCGATATACAGTTCATATATACCTGTGAGACATACCCTTTTTCGCATTAGATAGATGAAGCTAGACAATAGTTTTGTTATCATGTAGTGTCTAAGTTTTCTTACCAGTGATTCCTTGCAGAGCTTTCTTGATCTTCTGAACACAACCGTTGCAGTCCATTCGAACTTTTATCTCTGTGATTCTATGTTTCTGCATATATTCATGAAATGATTATAGAATTAAGAATGTTTGTGCACACAATACAAAGAATAATATTCATATTCTAGCAAAATGTAACACAGTTTTAAGAACATACCTCCATTTCTGGTACGATAAATGGAGATCAGGGATTGATGATGGAGAAAGTATAAAAAACACAAGGTGCTTGGCAATGGAGAGAAAGAAGAGGGAACGAGAGAATCAATATATGGCATGGATTAGTGCATGGAGAGGGAATATTTTAAAGTTAATGCATTGTGGGACGTGAAAAGAATCTCTCTTTTTTTTTTTTGTAAGTTTATCTTTGGATGACTACTCTCCCCTTTTTATGTATTTGTGGGACATTTAGGATAGTAAAGTTAAGTGTCAAAATGGTGGGTCTCCCATAGGAATGGTGGTCTTTTGCTGGACTTTGATGTGGGAATTTGTTTTTGTGTTTGATAAATATTGGCCATTCATTGTTTATTTTACTTTATTATAATATAAATATGGTAGTTGGCATATGACTAGTATTGTGAAAGGTGCAACATTTTTTTAAAAATAAAAAGAAAAACAGAATAAAAACTATATAAAGATTTAACTTGGTTGAATTCACGGGAGCAAGAGATGGCTGTGTTTACATGGTCAAATATATGAAAGTGTGTGAGATAGTTATTGAATATTTTGAGACATGATTAAATTTTTTTCGATAAGAGTGATAATTGATGTGAAGTAACGTCAGACACATATAGTCTGTCACATAATGTTACTTTCACGAGAACTATCTTTGATTTTCATATCATCTCTAATTTTTTTTCTTTTTTGTTTTTTGAAAGAAAAAGATAATATATTAAATAAGAACAACCAAAACATGTAAAACATCATAGGACACAGAAAAGCCATAAAAGAGAGACTCCACCATCGCAGAAAGAAACTGCGGATCGGGTGGATCGTCAACTGTGATATAAGAATACACAGACAATAGTTAAGAGAGACAATAAATGATATGAGAATATCTCAATTTTCGGAATGGATGATCGTAATATTCCGCACTATATCAACTTAGAGAAAACGTTTGGATATGTTTATACCCTTCTTTAATGGATTACGTATATTAAATATTGTAATATTGGCTCTTGTATATGTTTATTTTACAACTATATATGGGTTAATCAATCGTGAATGGAAAACCAACGGTGGGAAATGAAATAAAAGAGATATAGCAATGACTCAATGGTAAACAAATGAAAGTAGGTTCTAGAAGTGACAAGGATATGCATCCACACTTGAGGAATCCTTTTTGTACAAGAAGAAAAGAGATCACTTTGCTACGTACACGATTAAATGTGTTCTTTGTATTTTGTATGTATGAAATTGTTTATTTAATTTTAAAAGCAAAGCAATTTCGGCCCAGAAAGATTCCCCTAAATATGAAGAAGATCTCATATTTAAATCAAAATAATCGACCGAATTAGATGATTCGATTTTTCGTTTGAAAAATAGATTTATTCGGCTCGGTTCAGTTATTTAAAAAATAATTAAATCAAAAGGATCAAGCTTTAAATGATATTTTTAAAACTATTCTGTGTTTTTGGGACATGAATGATAAGGGTGGTTGTAAATATGTTTGTTTTAGACAAATTATATTATTCATCACATACGCTACTCTTTTCTAAAAATGGGTGGGTTCATGTAAATTTTCCAATATTTTGTTACCTTTTTTTATTTAAAAAATAGAGTTATTTTGATTAACTGACTGTAATAATTGATTTTAAATAAAATTGAAAGAATGAATTATATCGAAGGAATAGAAATAATAAAGACCCAGAGCCAACAAAAAAGAACAAATATATCAGTCCAGCTCGAAGAACTCGAAGAAGAATCAACTTAGCAGTTCAATCTGACAAGAATCAAGGGGGAATCGAAGAAAAAGTTGTAGAACTGACTCTACAAACAAATGGCTAAGTTTTAAGTTCTAAGTCAATTATTTTATTTTATCTTATTTTGCAAATATTTAGGGGGAACCTTATCTGTCTAAGTATGCAACAAAATAAGTGAAATAGGTTTACGTTTAACTTCAAAAATGGTATCAATAATATGATATCAATAGCTTTAATCAGTTTTGTCTGTCATGCTTAATTGACAACTGATATCAGATTGACCACCTAGTACTAAAACAAAAACAAGACAAAACTTGTAGAACTATTTCAACCATAGTCTATCAAATTGTAATATGTGAACATATTGATTCTCTATATCATATTATACAATTTGATGCGCTTAATATATGATTTGGAAGTTCTCAACCGGACATTTTCTTTTACCTTGCCTAAGGTTGAGAAATCATTCTTGATATTTACTCTTAAACTTTCATTGATGAAAATTTTCAGGAAGTTTATTCGTGGCACTTCTCTTCAATTGGATTTCAAGTTTGTCTACAAGCCTAAGGATATTGTTCATGCTTAACTGTTCCAGTCGCTAGAGTCTTCTGTCTGGAAGAGATCAACTTGCTCAGCACGGTCTCTTGAAGAAACCTTGAAGATGTCCATCGCAAAAGCTTTCATGAAGATTATCTGGTCTCGCGGCGATCAACAGAAAATATGATATCATTTACCTTGGTGGTCACTGAAAAAGAAGGAACCATCCCCAGTGTAGATACGAGACTGGAGAATACGAGCACCCCCAAATGCTCATGTTTGAAGAAGGTCACTTGTGACTCTGATCACAAGTCTCCAAAGATGAGCTCAAAAGATCAAAGGCATACGGGGCTTGATGAAACTACCACTTGCTTTCTGAGGAGATAAGCTGTAACAAGTGTTGGGATTAATATTAAAAGCCCAATAATTGTGTTTAATTTTGTTAATGAGAACAAAATTTGGTAAGCTAGTTTTGAATAGTCATTGGCTAAATAAATCCCACATTGAAATTGTGAAACACTTATGGTTTGTTTATATTGAGAAAAAAATCAACAGAGTGTAGTTAAGTAGAAAAGATGGGTGCCTCTCGCGCACCGTCCGTCTGTCCGTCCGCTCCGCTCGTCTCGACTCGCCGCGAAGGCAGCCCTATTTTTTACTACTCGGATTTATGAATGACATTCATCTACCTGAATTTTCAAATTTTGCCGAGTATTAAGTTTCAGACTTTTCACATACCCGTAGAATTGATTGCAGATTTAAGTGTGAGACTTAAACCCGTATTAATCTGATGTTAAGTGTTGAGACTTTTCATCTACCCCACTAAACATTACATTTAAGTTCTGAGACATTTGGAGAGGTCTGCTGTTCCGCTATATAAGCTGCTCCAGCTCTATGTTTTCATCATTCCGAAAATCTGCATACGTACATATAACGTTCTGCTTTGAGAGTACTGGACACTACTAGTGTTCGAAGTAGTCTGCTCGGAGTTCTGCTTCAATCCTAACAGATGTTGATTGGACGATGTACCTTGGAACTCATTTGTCTATGAGGCCAAAAAGCTAAGGCTGACAAATTTGAGTTTTCGTACACACGGCTTGTTATGGCCTCGTCCAGAAACATTTCCAGATTCTTGTTGTGTCTTTACAGTTTATAAATTGTTACTGTAAGTTCTACAGTTTATGTATTTCATTGCAATTTATATTATCATTCAGTGATTGTTTGAACTGATTCAATCCGTAAATTTATGTAAATGAATCCAACATTCGTAAACTCAAATTTTTGTTTTATTTTGTTCTTTAATTTTCGGAACTGAATCAGTTGGAATAATCCTACTTTGCAAATTATAAAATTGTTGAATTTTCAACAAATAACTGTTTCTGAACTAAAAGGTTTTATAATGTTGTTTTTTAAACTAGTTTGATATTATTTGTATTGCGTCGTTTGTGTTCTGTTTTAGCTAATGGCTGACCAGATTCCAAACCGAATTGCTGAGAATACTGAGATTCCAGTGGTGAAAACTATCGGCGATGATGTCGTTATGTCAGTTCTGAGAAACCCAATATCGTCCTCTCAATTTGAGAAATCGAAAAGTTCAAAGGTTCCAACTTTAAGCGTTGACAGTAGAAGATGATGTTCTTCTTGACCACCTTGAACTTGACCAGGTTTCTCAAAGAGGAGAAAACAGTGGAGGACGAACATGATCTTCAATCTGCTGTAATAGTCGAATCATGGCTGAGTGTCGACTACCTCTGTCGTAACTATGTACTGAATTCTCTGGATGATGCACTTTTCAATGTGTATTCCTCCGAAGAAACTGCGAAGGATCTTTGGGAATCGTTAGAAATGAAGTACAAAGTTGACGACTCAGATGCAAAGAAATTTGTAGCTGGTTGATTACATGACTATCGAATGGTAGATGGCAAGAGTGTTGATGAGCAATGCGAAGAGCTGCAGCGGATATATCATGAACTTAATGTCGAAGGTATGATGCTAAATGATGCTCTCCAAGTGGCGATGATGATTGAAAAATTATCGCCATCTTGGAAAGACTTCAAGAGCTACCTCAAGCACAAGCGAAAGATGTGAGTTTCGAGACCTCATCATGAGGCTGCGCATCGAGCAAGACAATCGAAAAATTGACAAGAAATCATTTGGAATGATTTCCACGGCCAACGTGGTTGAAGTTGGGGACAGCTCCCGTGGGAATAAACACAAGCGTACTTTTGATCCCTAGGGAGATACTCAGAACAGGAGGTTCACCGGTGACTGTTATGTGTGCGGTAAACCTAACCATAAGGTCAAGGATTGCACTCAACGCCAAATCAATGAGGGTAAAAGGAAGATAGTCTCAAACAAAGGCAAAGGCAAGAGGCCTGCTCATGCCCACATTGCTGAGGACAACCTGAGCTCCGACATGGATGACATGCATCTGACTGCTGTGGTGTCGGAGGTGAACCTTGTTGGTGGGAACTCCAAGGAATGGTGGGTGGACACTGGGGCTACTCGCCACATATGCGCCAACATATGGATGTTTAAGACCTATCAACCTGCAAACGATGAGCACTGCTACATGGGAAATTCAGCAGTCTCAAAAGTTGAAGGCAAAGGGACGATTGTGCTAAAGATGACTTTCGGCAAAGAGTTGACTCTTACCGAGGTGCTCCATGTGCCAGAGTTTCGGAATAATCTCTTCTCGGGAGCAGTGGTGAACGAGAAAGACTTTCGGCTTGTGTTTGAATCCGACAAAGTCATTCTGTCCAAGGGTGGTATGTTTGTGGGCAAAGGCTACTTGACCAATAACCGCTTCAAGATGACTGTAATGACTTTAGTTCCAAAGGCTAAGTCTAGTATAGATGTTGAGATTGATGTAAATGCAACCAATGAGGCTAACACAAGAAAAAATAATGTAATGATTGTTGCTAATGTGGCTAATAAAACTTTAAAGTTTGATTATTCTTGTGAGTCGTTACATTCGTAGCATGGTAGAATAGAACATGTGAATTATAAGTCTCTACAAAGGCTAATGTCTCTTAATCTATTACCTAAATTTAACATCAATCATAAACATAAGTGTGAGACTTGTGTAGAGGCAAAATTAATCAAGTCTTCATTCCACTCAATTGAGCGAAGCACCGAACCGTTAAACTTGATACGTACGGATGTATGCGATCTAAAGTATGTACAATCTAGAGGCGGTAAAAATTATTTCATAACCTTTATCGATGATTGTACAAGATATTGTTATGTCTAATTAACGAGAAGTAAAGACAAAGCAATTGACATGTTCATTCACTACAAGAATGAAGTTGAGAATCAAATTGATAAAAAATTTAAAATTCCTCGAAGTGGACGAGGTGGTGAATATGAGTCACCATTTGCACAAATATGTGCTGAGAGTGGCATTATTCATCAAACCACTGCCCCTTATTCTCCCGAGCAAAATAGTATTGCTGAAAGGAAGAATAGAACGCTTAAGGAAATGATGAATGCAATGCTTATAAGTTCTGACTTATAACGGAACTTGTGGGGAGAAGCTCTGCTTTCCGCCAACAATGTGCTAAACAGAGTACCACATAAAATGTTGGATAAAACGCCTTATGAGTTGTGGAAAGGTCGCACACCTAGCTATAAGTTTTTAAGGGTTTGGGGCTGTCTAGCAAAGGTACCAATTCATCCTCCTAAACGGACTATAGGACCTAGACATTGGATTGTGTATTTATCGAATATGCACAAGATAGTAGTGCCTATCGTTTTCTAGTACACAAGTCAGATAATGCAGAAATGCATGTAAATACTATCATTGAGGCTAGTGATGCTTCATTCTTTGAGGAAATCTTTCCACACAAAACTCAGACAGTGACTGAAACCAATGTTGAGAGATATGTGGGGATAGAGAATTTCAAGAGAATGTAGAATCACCTAGACGAAGCAAAGAGCTAGAATAGAAAAGTTTTTTGGCTCAGATTTCCTAACATATTTGTTGAAAAAGGATCCGGCTACTTTCAAGGAAGCAATGTCTTCATAAGACTCTGATCTTTGGAAAGAAACAGTGAACAGTGACATAGAATCTATCTTACATAAGCACACTTGGGAACTAGTGGATCTTCCTGCAGGTTGTAAATTACTAAGCCATAAGTGGATCTTCAAGAGGAAGATGAAAGATGATGGTATGATAGATAAGTACAAGGCTAGACTTGTAGTCAAAGGCTACATACAAACTGAGGGTGTTGATTATTTCGACACATACGCTCATGTATCCAGGAAAACGTCGATAAGGTTAATAATTGCATTTGTTGCATTATATAACCTAGAGATCCATCAAATGGATGTAAAAACAGCTTTTCTAAATGGAGAGTTAGAAGATGAGGTTTACATGGACTAACCTGAAGGGTTTGTAGTTCCAGGTAAAGAAACGAAGGTGTGTAGACTTGTGAAATTCTTGTATGGATTAAAACAAGCACTAAATATTATGAAAAAATTGATAGCGTCATGCTTTCAGATGGGTTTAAAACAAACCAATGCGATAAATATGTCTACGTGAAAGGAGACAATACAAACTATGTGATAGTATGTCTCTACGTAGATGACATGATAATTGTTAGTAATAACAATAACATAAAAATTACCAAGAAAATGTTGTGTCGAAATTTTGAGATGAAATACCTAGGTCATGCAGATGTGATTCTTGGGATGAAAATCAACAAACATGCAGATGCCTATTATCTCTCCCAGAGTCATTATGTTGAGAAGATACTTGACAAGTTTGATAAAGGATATAACACCATCACGAGAACACCTATGGAGGTGGTGTCAAACCTTTGCAATAATCGTGGAGAAGGTGTGCGAAAACTTGAGTACTCTAGGGTCATTGATTTGACTAGAAATAGACACATCTATTGAGCTTACTTGTCTACGATTTGGTATATTTTGATGGATAAATTGATACATATGCTACCTAATCGTATATTTGTGTAAATGTAGGAAAAGGTGAAGAATCAAAGCTAAAATGATGAAAGAATGAATAAAGTTGAAGAAAAGAGGAAAAAACCAGAATCCAAGACACATGTTGCTCATTTCTTCTCAAATTACTATATGTTCGAGCCAAGTTTTGGAAATGTGGTCCATATAAAAGTTGTATACATTGAGTTATCTTCGCATGGACAACCGATTCATCGAATTCGGAGTTTGTACGAGAACGTTACGGCCAAAATACGAAACTCGCCAGAAGCTGAAAATTGAGCAGAAAATATTCTGGTCTTGCCGATCGATCGAGCAAGCAATGTCGATCGATCGAGCAAGGCTGAAAAAGCCACGAATTTCTACTGTCCAGCTCGATCGATCGGCCCCTTTGTCTCGATCGATCGCCCGGCGTTTTGAATAACATGAAAACATGATTTCTTGCCTTCCAACTTGGATTCTATTCCACCTCCCAGCCTCCCTACATATAGAACTCGAAAATCAGACCTCAAATCATCTAGGTAGTTAAGGTAGAATAGTTTAGACTAGTTTTATATTTTCTTTTCAATTTGTTGGAGACGGCTACGAAGATCGAAGCGAAGGCGGGATTGCACCTCAACGAGCGGAGATCGGGTTAGTTTTCTTTCCCTTGTTTTTATTTATAGTTTTGCTTTAATTATGTGTAGCTAGTTTTAATTCTTGGTTGAGGAAGACAAATCCTTGGATTTATTTATCTTGGGGAGATTCCTACGCTTTTGTTTACCGATTTTATTGAATATCAAGAGTTTTTATGATTTTATTGACATGATTGTTGTGTTTGTTTATTGGATTGACAACCTAATAACTTGCATGAATCTAATGCTAAATTAGATATCAAATACGGAATTGTTTGATCCCTCTAATTTACGAAGCAACTAAGATTAATTAAATTCCGCTTGTGAGTTTGTTAAATTCTTAGGAAGAACACTTGACTAGATTAAACATAGACGCTTGGATTATGTTGTTTAGATTCATCGATCTCACTAGTTCATATGCTATCATCGATTTAAATCTTAATCGCTTGTATTTTGATTGATTGTTTGATAAGGGTTAAACTAGAACACTTGGGCTACTTAACTAAACGTAATGTGAGATAGGACTTTGATTATTGGATTAAACGTCCAACGATGAATATTCATATGAAAATTGAGTCTTTTGTGAATCGATGAAATAGATGATAATATCCTAGGTAGAGTCGACCGATACCAAGAATCGCTTTCATTAGTTAGTCTTTGTTTTTAATTTTAGTTAGTATAATTCAACCTCACAACCCATCTTTTATTGTTTTGATTTTGATTTTCTTTAACACAAGAATTCACACCTTCTCGTGGGATCAATCCCTACTCACAATACTACATTTTTGTTATCAATCTTGAGGATTGAGTGGGGTTAATTTGGGCATACACGATAAGCGCTACCAAATTTTGGCGTCGTTGCCGGGGAGGCGTTGTATATTTTTGTGTTAATATTTTCTATTTTGTTTCTTTCTCTTTCTTTTCCCCCACCGCTACTCTTGTTTGTTCGTGCTTACAGGTTGAGTTCTGATAAATTGGATCTTTTCATGGAGGACTATAGGCGACTAGATGAATTGGAGTATCTTGTGCACCAACTTGGCGTAGCGAGTGGACAAAGTGCATCAAACTCAAATTGGAGTGATCATCCCAATCTCAACTATGATAATCAATGGATGAGCCCACCTCCACCTTACATATAGTCCAACATACCTCGATACCCGCCATGGCCACAACAACCTCAATACCATACCCCTGGTGAGTCTTTAGAGGATCTTGTTTCAACACTTAATGATAGTACTTTGCAATTTCAGCAGGAATTCAGGGCTAGCACTCAGAATTTGGGTAACCAAATGGAGCAACTAATAAGATCGACCGATCAGATAGCAGCACAAAAGGAGACCATGATTGCATTTGAATCATGGAGTGATGAAGAATAGGAGACTATGGAGAAGCTGGTACTGATGCCACCCGAGCTAGAAGAGGAGACACATGTGCCAATAGAAGAAAAGGAGTTTGTACATCCTACAACTCCGCAAGGTATGTTTCCAACTGAGAGCTATGTTGATTACTTAGATGAATCAAGTGTTGTGGAAGAGGAGTCAGCGAAAGAATACTGTGATGAAATGGATCCTTGGGACTATTTTTTTGAAGACAACATCACCTTGGACAGTGGCAAAGAGGTAGAAACTCCAGCAACGATGGTACTGAGGCCATCAATACTTGAACAACAAGCAGAGATCGGGGTGGATAACAAGGAATCTCACCAGAATGAGATTCCCAAAGGCGAGCATAGGGGACAACAAGTTAAAGGATGCCATGAGGTAGATCTTGATCAACCTCAACTGACTTCTTTGGAGGAAGGCGACATAGTGAAAAGACAAAAACCATCCAAGAGGTGCAAGGTAAATAGGCAACGCCTTAAGCGAGAGAACTGGCGTCGGGCCACCGACGTTAAACAGAGGCGCTGCTTGGGAGGCAACCCAAGGGGAGTTAGTTTCCTTTCTCCCTTTTATTTATTTATTTTTTTGCTTTAATAGTTAGACTATTCTCTTTTCTTGTATTTTGCCTTACATTGGGGACAATGTAAGATTTAAGTATGTGGGAGGGATTAGTGGCGTGTTATTGTTTTTCTTTTTATAAAAATACAAAAAAATCAAAAAATTTGAAACATTTTGAGCTCATAGTTAGTAATGAACACATGCTTAGAATCACTAGCTCATGATGAAACCTAATTGATATCATGCATACTTTTGAACATAGGTGAATTGTTGGAACACTTTGAACTCTAACGCAAATTTTACTTTAACTTAGTAGTTGAATATTTTGAGCACATTATTGTCGTGACTTTTGAAGTGTGCATAGCTTAGTGAAGATTGTGTAAATTTTGTGATAGTCTTAAGAAGTCTCTAATACATGCTAGAACTTAACTACATGCTCTTTGAGGCATATGTCTAGACTACTTGCGAACATGAAAGTGATATAGTAATATTTGATGCGTTTGAGCCTTTCAAGCCTGCCATGTAAATAAAATCAATCACTAGTACCATTTTTGAGCTTTAATTCAAAAGAATGGTTGTATGCTAAGCATACAAACAACCCCCATTCGACATTCTTTGACTAGCTTATCATCCGTCTCTAATAAGCCCAAAAGTGATCTTAACCCACACATTTGAAGGGAGTATGATGTGTTTCATTCACATGCACTTATGTATTCATTGATCATATGTTTTGAGCTTCATTGTCAAAAGAATGGAATGCATAAAGAAAAGGAAAGCCTTGAGAAATTTGATAAAAATATGACTCCAGGGGGAGCCAAGGCACAAAAGAAGAAAAATGTTGAAATAAACCTTGAAAAAATATACAAGGTGTGAAAAAGAACAAAGTTGAAAAATTCATGCAAGAAGAGAAGCTTTTAGTGTGCATATCATCATACTCTCTTGTTAGATATATCTTTTTCCTTTCTTTCATAAGCCAATACCTAGGCCAAGCTACAAGCTAATAAAGACCTACTTGATTTGTATTTGCAAGTGGCTAAGATAGTGGAAAAGAGTGTGCAAGTGAGCTTATACTTGTGTTGGTGTACAACTTGAACTATTGTAGGTTTACATTTGTTGGATCTACAAGTTGCATATGACATTTTCTTATGACCACACACTCACGTTCGCTGCTTTGTTAAGTATAAGATGTCTAGGGATTGAACTTGTTCCACTGTTAAGTTTTCACCGCCTTTCATTACTATGCATGTTTAAAATTATTGAGGTATTAAAGTGAGAACAAGTTATTTTGTTATGATGCTATGAGCCAAGCAAAAAGATTTTAGTTTTGTCCGATTTACTCGAGGTCGAGTAAAGATTAAGTATGAGGGTATTTGATGTGACTAGAAATAGACACATCTATTGCGCTTAATTGTCTACGATTTGGTATATTTTGATGGATAAATTGATACATATGCTACCTAATCGTATATTTGTGTAAATGTAGGAAAATGTGAAGAATCAATTAAAATGATGAAAGAATGAATAAAGTTGAAGAAAAGAGGAAAAAACCAGAATCTAAGACACATGTTGCTCCTTTCTTCTCATATTACTATATGTTAGAGTCAAGTTTTGGAAATGTGGTCCATATAAAAGTTGTAGAACTTTGAGTTATCTTCGCATGGATAGCTGATTCATTAAATCCGGAGTTTGTACGAGAAAGTTACAGCCAAAATACGAAACTCGCCAGAAGCTGAAAATTGAGCAGAAAATATTATGGTCTTGCCGATCGATCGAGCAAGCATTGCCGATCGATTGAGCAAGGCTGAAAAAGCCACGAATTTCTACTGTCCAGCTCGATCGATCGGCCCCTTTGTCTCGATCGATCGCCCGGCGTTTTGAATAACATGGAAACATGATTTCTTGCCTTCCAACTTGGATTCTATTCTACCTCCTAGCCTCCCTACATATAGAACTCGAAAATCTGACCTTAAATAATCTAGGTAGTTAAGGTAGAATAGTTTAGACTAGTTTTATATTTTCTTTTCAATTTTGTTGGAGACGGCTACGAAGATCGAAGCGAATGCGGGATTGACACCTCGACGAGCGGAGATCGGATTAGTTTTCTTTCCCTTGTTTTTATTTATAGTTTTGCTTAGTTATGTGTAGCTAGTTTTAAGTCTTGGTTGAGGAAGACAAATCCTTGGATTTATTTATCTTGGGGAGATTCCTACGCTTTTGTTTACCGATTTTATTGAATATCAAGAGTTTTTCTGATTTTATTGACATGATTGTTGTGTTTGTTTATTGGATTGACAACCTAATAACTTGCATGAAATCTAATGCTAAATTAGATATCAAATACGGAATTGTTTGATCCCTTTAATTTACGAAGCAACTAAGATTAATTAAATTCCGCTTGTGAGTTTGTTAAATTCTTAGGAAGAACACTTGACTAGATTAAACATAGACGCTTGGATTATGTTGTTTAGCTTCATCGATCTCACTAGTTCATATGCTATCATCGATTCAAATCATAATCGCTTGTATTTTGATTGATTGTTTGATAAAGGTTAAACTAGAACGCTTGGGCTACTTAACTAAACGTAAGGTGAGATAGGACTTTGATTATTGGATTAAACGTCCAACGATGAATATTCATATGAAAATTGAGTCTTTTGTGAATCAATGAAATAGATGATAATATCCAAGGTAGAGTCGACCGATACCAAGAATCGCTTTCATTAATTAGTCTTTGTTTTTAATTTTAGTTAGTATAATTCAACCTCACAACCCCATCTTTTATTGTTTTGATTTTGATTTTCATTAACACAAGAATTCACACCTCCTCGTGGGATTGATCCATACTCACAATACTACATTTTTGTTATCAATCTTGAGGATTGAGTGGGGTTAATTTGGGTGTACACGATAAGCGCTACCAGTCATAGATAGTCTCATTTACCTCATGGATTACACGAGACCTGATATAGCTAACTCAGTCAACAGATTGAGCAGATATACGAGTAATCCTAGTTATGAGCACTAGAAAGCAGTAGTTCGAGTTCTTAGATATCTAAGATACACAACTAACTATCGACTATATTATACGACATCTCCAGCAGTAATTGAAGGCTACTCAGATGCAAATTGGATATCGGACTCCCAGATATAAAGTACACGAGTGGATATATCTTTGAGGTGCAGTTGTTTCGTGGAAATCATGAAAACAGACGTGCATTGCTAGATCAACTATGGAATCTGAATTCATAACTTTGGATCTTACAACAGAAGAAGCTGATTGGCTTCAGAGTTTCATGGAGGACATTCCAATGTGGTCAAAACTTGTGCCACACATTAGCGTGCACTGTGATAGTCAGTCAGCGATGGGAAGAGCACAAAACAACGTGTATAGTGAGAAATCTAGACACATACGTCGGAGACATAAATCCATGAGAAATCTACTGAAAACCGGTGTTATTTCTTTAGATTATGTGAAGTCTCAAGAAAATATTGAGGATCCATTTACAAAAGGTCTAACGAGAGACCGAGTAGAGATTTCATTGAGGAGAATGAGGTTGAAGCCCATAAAGTTGATTTCCAACCATGATGGCAACCCAACCTGAATTGTTAAATCCAATTTGCAGGTTCAATGGGAAAACCGAATAGTGGGGGGGGGGGGGGGGGGAGGGATCGAACAAAGCACTCGGGACATTGAGTTCTTACATATTCCTGTGATGAAAGAGTGATAGACCTGCATTTTGGTAAGGCCGAGCTCATGCCCTTAATGATTATTCTATCTTGAGATGATAAAGTGGGTTATGGCATTATACTCTTTAGGAGAAATCACCTATATCGAATGTGAAGGGGCCGCTTCTTTGAGATGACCAGATGGCTAAATCTCTAGAGCATTGGATGAAACAACCAAGACAACCCAGGGCCAAAATGGATAACAACGAAAGAACTAATAATAGTGTGGAGATGAAGCTGTGTGAGTATTGTTGTTTTGGTATACATAAAACGTCGAACAGTTCAAAGCATCGTGTCCACTGGTTGACAAGTATATCCGATGATACTTCACTAAGGAAGGTTTAATGTTAACCAACACCTATCCTGATACAGTGAATTTTCAAAGTACTCTCAAATCTTCATTTAGGTGCATTGTGTAATTTTTTCGCCATATTGCATTCATGCGGGGGATTGTTGGGATTAATATTAATAGCCCAATAATTGTGTTTAATTTTGTTAATGAGAACAAAATTTGGTAAGTTAAGTTTGAATAGTCAATTGGCTAAGAAATCCCACAATGAAATTATGAGACACTTATGGTTTGTTTATATTGAGAAACAAATCAATATAGTGTAGTTAAGTAGAAAAGATGGGTGCCCCTCGTGCGCTATCCATCTGTTCACTTGGCTCGGTTCGTCGCGTCACGCGTGTCGCTCCCGCGAAGGCAGCCCTATCTTTTTGCTACTCGGATTTCTGAAATGACTTTCATATACCTGACTTTTCATATTCTACTGATTATTAAGTTTGAGCCTTTTCACCTACCTACAAAATTGATTTTAGATTTAAGTGTGAGACTTAAATCCGTATTAATCTGGTGTTAAGTGTTGATACTTTTCATCAACCCCACTAAACATTACACTTAAGTTCTGAGACTTGTGGAGAGATTTGCTGCTCAGCTATATAAGCTGCTCCAGCTCTATGTTTCCATCATTTCGAAAATCTACATACATAAATATAACATTATGCTTTGAGAGTACTGCAGACTACTAGTATTCGAAGTAGTCTGCTCGAAGTTCTGCTTCAATCCGAACAGATGTTGATTGGGCGTTGTACCTTGTAACTCACTTGTCCAGGAGGCCAGATGTCACGCCCCGAGATCGGAGCACGTGACACCGGTGTTGAATCCAAATATGAAATTCAAATACAACGAGCCTCGTGTACAAATCTACGATAAAACCAGTCTATTTATTTCAAAATTAATAAATTGTCATTACAATTGATATTACAAAATACAATTGTCTCGAATTAAATCGAAGATGCGGGAAGCGTAAATAAAAATAATAAATTTTCTTGAAGGTTCTTCGTGGATCATCATCTCCAACATCGTTCTTGTTCTTCTTCCTCGATATGTTCTTTTAGTCTTTGTCTGGATGGGAGGTAAGTGGGTGAGTGTTTGGGAAAAACACCCAGCAAGTAGGGGCTGATTGAACATGATAAAAATATACATATATTCATAGCAAAAATCCTTTAAATATTTCTATATCAAATCACATAGATAATGAAATATAAACACATTTCTTACTTATAAACACATATCTTTCACATATTCACATAACGACTTATTTGATTCAAAAGTTGGCTCCGCAAAGTCCTTTCGTTCATAATCATGTCACATACTTGTTAGATCTAAACATATTCTTCATATTTGATGTCAATCGAAAGTTTAAAAAATCATATATAAGGTTTTGAAAAACGAAATGGCAATTGAAGCAAAAACCCACTTACAGTTATTGAAGATTCGAAGTACGTTTGTATGGATTCCGGGTTGTGAAAAATATCACAAAGACTCACTTCCTTTGTTTTGTGATTTTCGAAATATGTGTGTCTGTAGTGTGTGCAATTTTCGAACCCATCTAGGTAGTGAAGTTTTTTGGTTATGGTATAATGTGAGATTTTTAATGTAGCAGGGTGGTCAACCTAGATCCACTAATTAGGCTCTTTCATATCTTGATCTTTGGTTGATTGATTTGTAATGGTTTTAATGGTGAATGGATGGGGTTGTTGATGGGTATGAGTTGTCAATGCACTTAATTTGAAGGGCAGGAATTGTGGCGCTTAATTTGGAAGACAAGAATTAGGGATACTTAATTATGGATGTGAGTGGGACAACTTGTCGTGAAATGGTGTATTTAAAGTTGTGGGATTTTGGATGACAACCTTACCATTTTGGTCAAGAAAAATCCCAAAATATTATCTTGTGATTTCGTAGTGGCTTAATGGTGGTTGAGGTGTAATTAAGTTGATGGTCAATGCATTGAATGATTTAATTATGCACTTTCAAAATTCTAGTAGGTGAAAATGGAGCCTCATTGGTGCCTTTTTATGTAGGATTAGTGTAGGAATTATGGTGCATAACTTTTATCTATTCATTGCAAGATTTAAGATTGTTTATTATTATTATTATATTATTTTCAATGATTTCTTAATTATCTACAAACTTTAAATTATTTAAAAGTCTACAAGCTAAAATCATATAACCTAGTATTAACTCCTACACAAACTCTAATAAGTTAAATACTAAGTTATTTGCTTAAATAGGTGATTTAAAACCCACAAGATTGAATAATTCAATTCAATCCATTCATAATGCAAATCTAATATCTAAATTTTCAATATTATCTTGGCATCACATAATTTGTTTGACCAAAATTTTGGGTCTTCACACCAGAAGCTAAGGAGGGCAAAATTTGAGTTTACGGGCACAGTTTGTTGTGGCAGGCGTCTAGAAACATTTTCATATTCTTGGTGTGTCTATAAACTATTACTGTAAGTTCTAAGTTTATGTATTTAATCCGTAAATTTACGTAAACGGGTCCAACAACAAGTTGAGTAGGAACAGAAAAATGGAGAAATATGACCGTAACCTCGCACTTTGGAGGACATGGAAGGAATTTTTGGAGATGCACTGAGCAGAAAATTGATGATCGCCAGAGCATGACATAGTCAATTGGACAGATTAAAGAAAGTTGTCCACTAGTTTTATATACCTCTGGATTGAAGGTTTGGATGGGGGAATATCATCAATCCAAGTATAACTGCCTCTATTCCCATAAGGCATAGTTTTTCAGGAATCAAGAAAGCATGCGACAAAGAACATGAACAATCAGAGTAAGGGGATTCTAAAAATGCTGAAATAGATGAAGTAGTAGTGCAGACAAAACAACAGAATACATTAGATCAACGGAAGCTTTGGAGAAGGCAAGAATAGTTTAATCATTTAGTTTATTAAATTTGTTGTACTTGTTCGTTTATTTTAAACAATGAATATAACTGTTCGTTTATGTCTTCAGTTCATTCATTTTGAACTTGATCCTTCTATTAAATGATGAAGAAAAGAATCGTAATTATATAGATTTAAGCAGAACCATGAAGATAAGTTTTGTCATTTCACCAAAAAAGGGAAAATGAAAAAATAAGGATAACATAGTTTTTTTAATTGACTAAACTATACTGATTAAAGTTTGAAGCTCAATCGAAAAAATTCAAGACTGACAAGCTTAAACCAGATGAAAGAAGAGAGTTTCACTTGGTCATAATAAAAAAAATGGGGAAATATTTATAGACACCCTAACAATTGGGGGAAATATATTTAGAAACCCTAACAATTGGTTCATGACTGAAAATGTTCTAGTTGTCAATCTCAACCGGATGATGAAGACCAGTGAGTTAGGAACAATTGAAAAGAAGCTAGTTTGTCTGTACCGAAAAGGGGAAATTGATATGAAATCTATATGTTGGTATAAACAAAGCAGACCAACTGAAGATCCATAACACGAAGAAGAACAAAGATGCTAGTCCAGCTCAAAGAAGGATCAGCTTAGCAGTTCAACAACAGAGTTAATAGAGCAGTTCAGAGCGAGTCTTTAGAACATGCGGTGCATGAATGATGACCAAAATGATGTTACTCGGAAGACTATTTGAAAAGACAAATATGTACCTACCAAACTAGCCGTTAGACGTAAAATAATAAAGTCTATAGACTTACAATAGGTGCATTGAATGCACTCGTACTATAACAGACTTTGGCAGCAGTGTATTTAAGCGGGGCAAAGTGCTACGCGCGTGGGAGCCACCTCTTGAGCCCAATGGAGCAAAGTGCTACACAATGGGGCGAGCTATTTAACCTGTTGGGTAAAATGCTACAGGACGAGAGCCATCTCTTGAACCTGTATAAGTCACATCTAGATTCCCGGTGCTGGTGGATTTTGATGAGTTAGGTCGCGACGAGGATGTCGTGTTCTAAATGATGAGTGATTGTAATGACATTGTCCCATAGTGATTGTGGAGGAAAGTTTAAAATGGTTTATATGGCTTAATGGACTACTATATCAACTTGGATTAACCATTTTCATAGAGCTATGACTGATACAAAGTAGTTGCTATATGATCCCACTGTGCAGTGGCGTTGGCGCGAGCCTGGATCCGGGGCGTGACAACAATGGTACAAGTGCACAAGCAAGTTCAGATGTTTGTATGGAGTCTTGGGATTCATAATCAGATGGTTGCAATCTAAGAATATAAAGAGAAGACTCGGGTTCAAAGAAAAGAGACGAATATGAGACGCCACACTTAAATGAAGTATCTTTCACCTCTCATAACCAACTATGAGATAAGCTTAACTCACACACTTAAATGAAGTGTCTTTCACCTCTAATAACCAACTATGAGATAAGCTTAACTCTGTCTACACACTTTCAAGATATAATAGCTTAATGAAGAAGCAATCCAAGCTTTCAAAGAAGATCAGAACAATTGAAGGATCAATATGCCGTTGTGTTTGCAACAACTGACTGCTGCAACACACATCTCCACTCCACCTTTGTAATGTATTTTAATGTTTAGTATAGTGAAGTTACAATAGTTCTTGTAGAGTCGCCAGAATTGGTCATGGAGTCTTTGCATAGTTTGACTCAAAAGAATAGGTGTGTTCTCAGTTGTAAGAGTGACCTCTACTAGTGTGACTAAGAGTTTAGGTCATAAGAGTTACACATATCTAAGTGGAGTTGTATGAATGAGACTGTACAAATCAATATTTTCTATTGAATCCTTCATGCAAAGGAAGAATGGAAGATATAGAATGATTGAACCTTCGAACTTCCATAAACAAGCATTGTGTTATTTATGTTCCACACTCAATTATTTTATCTTACTGCTCAAGCCAAGTTGAACTGTCTATCAATTCACATATATTCTCCACATCAGCTCGAGTAAATTTTGTACATGCTTGACTGATCAGTCTTGATCAAGAAACTGCTTCATGTTGCTAACATGACTGAAGTAAGAAGAACGAAATGAAGTAGAATAAGTGTATTACTGCAGTTGATTCAACCATCCTTCTCATCTACCCACAACCGATCGACAAACTTGTTGGTTATTTATTTTATAGAACAACAATTATAACTTAGCAGTTATAACTTATAAGTATTAATAATAATATCATTTTACAAAGGTATAATAATTTCTATAAAAAAAACAAAATATTTTGTATATTTTAAATACTAGAATTTCCAATTTTATATTTCCTAAAATAAGTTGTCAACATCAATCAACTAATAGTAATATACAACATAATTATTCACCAATCACCTTATTTTTTTTCAAATATGATATTGACAAAATTGATCTATCTTAAATAGATAAAAATGGAAACAGTAATTGACAAATATATTCTCTTAAATAAATAAATGAAAGTTCAGATTATACAAGGCATTGTAAATTTCGCATGAAATAATTTTACTAATTTTCTACTTAGCTATACAAATTTATTCTTGGTGAATATATTTTTTTTAGTTAATTTATTGAGTATACTTTTGGAACAAACTTTTTTATTTTACAATAGACAAACTAAATTTACTTTGTAAAAATTAGATAATAAATTTTTTAGCTCAATAAATAGGGTTATAATTTTCAACATATATCGTAGAGAAAATTACAAAATGGTCTCATAGAATTTGATATTATAGTTTTTTCGAATTTTTAATACTAAACAAATATAGTCTCAAATAAATTATTTTTTAAACAAAAGCAGTTATATAAAAATATTTTTAATAAATATAGTCCCATAAAATTGTTTTTTTAACAAAATTGATCTCAAATGGAAAAAAGATCCTGAGACTACTATTGCTAAAAAAAATCTCTATAGGACTATATTTATTTAATCATAAAAGTTGGACTACTATTACCAATAACCATATTCAATGAGATTATTTGCCATTTTTCATGATTTGTTTCCACTGTGATATATTTAATGATTTTGATATTTTCATTTGTTTCTCAGTCTTCTGCTAAACAAGTCGCACACAACTCACCATGTATTACAAGACATATGCGGAAATATTGTTGCTGCCCTGAAGGGCACTGTCCTCAGGGACATCATCTACCATCCATGTGGAATCTTTTTTTTCTTTTTAAAAAAAGATTCCAAATGAATGATGATGATGCCCCTAAGGGCACTACCCTTAAGGACATCATCAAACAAACCGACATACGCCTAGACACCAATTTTCTTTGATACTTCTACTACCAGAACGTTAGTTTATAACATATAAGTCTTATTTCAAATATCAAACAAAGTCAACACACGAACACAAATATATTACTAGATCATCCAATACAAATACCCCTTAAATTGTATAACACGAAATGATTCAACAACAATTAAGCTTTTAATCCCTGGATTGTGATAGACTACATGAACCATAGAAAAAATCAACACGAAATGATTCAAACGAAACAAATGTGATGAAAAGAAATTCCAAGATTTACAACAAAATTGTTCAAGTATAGGCATGAGGATGTGCTATGAGATAAGCTTCAACAACTTCATACATGCCTATAGCTCTGTCTTTCCCATGCTCGATGTCTTCTTCCTTGATCTCCACATTCTCTTTGGTAAAGTATTCGCTTGTTATCTTGCACACACATCCCTCGAAGCCATATGCCTCAAATCTAACATCATAAGTGATTTTATCTAGCTTGTCCATCAATGCATCCCCTTCAATAAAAGTGTACTTACACTTGAAGTTCTCTTCATCAATTTCATCAATCCTATGCTTCACATATCTAAATGGACTAGCTACAAGACACATAAAACAAATTTTTTGAAAAAAAATTTCAATATTAAATGAACCTAAGATTGATTTACTCTTAACACACATCTCAAAATCTATAGTTCACTATGATCCATATTAACAACACAAGAAAAACATACTAGAGTGTATAGGTAGATACTTTGTTGCAAACCACCATCTCCAAGCCTCAAGTTCGTGGAAGATTATCTATAATATGTTCAATGTGTGTCGAAGATAATAATTTTATATTTTAATAAATGAGTCGGTGATGATTTATTTCACTGTATATTGTTAATAGACATTTTAGCACATCTGTTTTGTAAAAAGGCACTCTACACCACTGTGGTTTAAAAATATCAGCACGTCTGTGGTTTTTAAAATATGTATTTTACCCTAGCTTGTTTGAACACTATCCCCTTACATGGATGTAGTGTTTTAGCTACCTATTTTGAAAACCACGTGGGTAAGCTGTTTATTTTCAGGTCATATGGTATATGGCGTAAATTGCCTATTTCAAAAACCAAAAGTGTTCATTGCCAAAACCCTTTAATAAATAGTAATATTTTTTTTGTATAGAACTGACCTTCGGCAAAATTCAATTGTTTGATGGTTCCAGGCTCGCCATTTCCTTGAAGAAAATCGATGCTCTTGATTGATGAGAACATGAGTTTTGGGGCAAGGTTGTGGGAATCCAAGATCAAGGCCTTGAACATCCTACTTGGGGTGACTTTTGTCTTAAAGGATTGGGACACTTTGATGACACCCATATCTTTTTTTCTTTAAAATCAAATGAAACAAGATGAATAGAAATGGAGAACTTTTAGTTTGAGAGAGAAAAGAGAAGAAGGGTTGTTGAAGTTGGTGCCTTTTGGAAAAAAAAAACAATGAGAATAATTTGGTGGGCTTGGAATGAGGTGTGTGCAACACAAAAGTCTAATATTCAAAAGTCTCCACTGAAAAAAATGATGGCTTTCTTCTAGTGATTTTTTACTCATTCAAAGTTTGTTTGGCAGCAGTGTGTGTTGCACGCGAAGTCGTCAACACTTTGACCCAATTAATTAACATCTCACACGCAAAGATTATATATACTTGACCTTTGTTTCTTCTCTTCTTAAATGTAATAATATTTTGAATAAGAAAAATAGTATGGAAGAATTTATATAAAGTTGAAAACATTTTTTATGATATGACCTTAATTTTTTAGCATAGCGATAAACATAACATGAATATTTTAGAAATTGTTGTCGAGTGTTTCTAAGGCAGTATTTGCAAATGATTATTCAAAACACTTATATGTTGTTTTTGTTTAAAGTTGGAAAGATTGATTTTAAGCAAAAACATTAGATATTTGATATTAAAAAAAAAAACAGCTTAATGGATTTCAACTTTATTATAAAATTGTCATTGTTCAACTTAAATCAGTCAGAAGTTTATCCTAATTTGTTTATCTGCTTCTTGTGGTTACCTATTTTCTGTAGAGGAGCAATAGCAGAAACAACGAAAATCAAACATCTAAAATGGTTTTTGATCTGAATCAAAAGCGTTTGCAAACACTGTTTAAAAGTATTATATGTTCTAGCGGGAAAATTGCGTACTTCTGCATGGTAGAATGAAACTAAATAAAATTAAATTAAATTAAATTAAAACGTGATAATAACTTAATTAGCAGAAATCTACTATATATAAAAACTCATGAGTTAGTTTGTGAATATATTTAAATAAATGTAAATTGTACAAATTGACATATTTTGTTTGATAATATATTAGTGGTTATTTTCTTGTACTCAATAAATTGACGTGGGAAACGAACCAAATACATGTCTTATAATGTCAATTGTAAAAGACTATAATTGCTTATTTTTTGTTGGAAATTATAATAAATGCTACAAGTGTTTGTCAATGATTTTTGACTTTTATTTGAATAATTGATTTGGATTCATACTACGATACAAAAAAGTTATTGTACAAAGCTGTAATATTCTCATTTCGAGAATGAAATAATACCTCGGTCAATAAATAATATAACCATATAAGCAAACCAATATTTATCCTACAATATTTACCAGCTATAACTTTTGATAAAACAACAAACGATTGATCATATACTTGGTATTAGAATCAATGTTACATACTCGATTCTCATTGATTGTAAGGCTTGGATTATTGGGATGTAGATAGTTTATCCATGATAGGAGAGCAATTGAAACGTAGCACTTGTGTTGCTATACTGTTTAAAAGATTTGACTAGACCACTACCACTATGTATAATTATTGGTAAAACGGCAATTGTCCGATCCTATACATTGATATTCTATCTTCATTTTGAAGACAATAATAATCACTTTTTAAATGGATGAATAATGTATTTGGATGCCAAATATGAATGAAATTAACTAGTATGATTCATGTATCAGAAATTTGATCCGCACTTTTATGTAATTTTGACTTCGACTCGTGATAAAAAGCTGACTCTAATTTATTCAATTTAATTATTACGTCGCATTTGATTAAAGAAACTTTAGATAGTATTGTGAAATTGTGATAAAAAAAAAAACTAAATTCTTCTTCATTTGATAAGAGAGGTTTATTAAGCAAACTTAGATAAGATTAAAAAACTTATTATGTGAATTTGTTTAAAATGCAAGTTATTCATACTTTTCATGAGACAAACTTTTGTAGGGATGGATAGCTAATATGGGTGCTGATAGTACTACACATGTATGCATTTCTCCAAATTCCATGCCTCGAAAATTTAGAGTGAATTGAGCTTGAATGTTTCGCATACTCTTCGGCTTAGACATTAAGCTATGATACTACTTTTTATATATGTCATGATGATAATCCATTAGGGACTTTTTACAAAATAGGGATTCGAAGCCAATCGTTCACCGAGTAAGCACCAATGCCAGCTTTTTTTGCCACCAACCAAGACCAAAGTCTAATTTTGATTCTATCTACTGAGTGATGTTGAAACTTTTCAATCTTTGAAAACCGTAGAATTTCGTAATTTCCAAATACTCCAAATACACAAATCTACAAAGCAATCTATAAATCTTTATCTAATACTCCTGGCCTCAGATTTAAGTGCATAGGAAAATGAGATCTGTGATTTGGATTGATAATAGTGGCCATTCCCATCCAACAATAGCACCTATTCCATATTTCTTGAGCAATCTTACAAGAAAAAAAAGAGATGATCTACGTCTTCATCTCTATATTAGTTTTGTGGTTTTGTTTAGTGTTTAGTAAGGTGCCGATTATTATTATATTGCAACCACGGAATTCCTCTTCCCACATATGCGGGTTCTAATAAATAAATAAAAAAAAGTATGATAAAAATTATCATATATAATAAGATATATGGTAAAAGCAATTAAATGCTTGGTAACATACTTAAAAAACAACATATCTTTCAATTCAAAATTCTATTAAATCACACAATTCAACATATTTTATTACACCTTCATTCATATAATTATAACCCTTTATTTATTGATATAAAAACTCACAATAACACATACTGATTATATATTAATTAATTATTCAAAAATACAAGTACACCCACACAAAATCCAGACCCTTAATAATGGTTAATAAGCCTCAGGGTGTGCATGGAGGTAAGCTTCAATAGCATGAAACATTGCCTTTGCTTTCTCTTTCCCTTCCCTAATCTTCTCCTCCGTAATGCCATGCTCAGCTCCGTCCTTAACATGGTAATGGCTTGTGGTTTTGCAGATAGAACCGCCATTATCGGAAGCTTCGATTTTGACGATGTAGGAGATCGATTCAAGAATTCCATGTAAAGCATCACCTTCAATTATGGTGTATTTGTATACTTGGTTTTCCTTGTCCACTTCATCGATCCTGTGCTTCACGCTCTTGAATTGGCTGCCTGCAATACATTTACATTAAGGATTGAAAGCTTATTTGAGTTGTTATTAATGGGTGCAATGTGTTTGACTTAGTAGGTGATAGAACACAATGGCTTAGGAGGATCCATACAGCTGACCATACTTAGTGGGATAAAAACTTGATTGTGGTGTATGTTATGACAAATTAATTATAATGATCATTTTTTTTTACTAATAGTGCATGTTTACCTTCTCCAAAAGTGATTAATTTGATGGTTCCGGCGCCGCCGTCTCCTTGGAGGGTTTCGATGCTCTTGATTGCTTGAGGCATGATCTTGGGGATGAGATTATCACCATCAAGAATGAATGCCTTGAACAACTTGGGAGATGGGATTGAAGAGCTAACTTCTTGCTCAAAAGTGATCACACCCATTATTCAAGTAAATTATTTAAGCAAAATTTAGTTAAAAATTTCTAGTTGAGGCTTAATATGCTATTTTGTGTGCAAAATAACTAATAGAAGTTGGCCAATTTATAAGTGAACTAAGCTAGCTCAAGAGTGGCCCATGCAAACAAGAATTTCAAATATCATTGAATTTAAAGTATATAGTCAAAAAATGTGGACATTATTATATTAGTCTTCGTTAACTAATGGTCTTGCTTTTCATACTAGCATATTGCCATTTGTGTTGCACATTTTAATATGGATGCTTTGAAATTGTTGCCTCCATATATAATAACAATTAATATGATGTAAACCCATGTTGAAAATTTTAAAATATGGGCATCTAGCAACCAAACAAGTGTCATCTAGGCATGTAAGTTGGAGTTAGGAAGTACTTATATGTATCCAGTTTGCGCCCCACTTATACAGCAACTTAATATTAAAGCACAACACATTTTAAATAAAAACACATCAAGTAACATATTAACTATTTTAGACAAATCATATTGAGTTGGTCCATAAATGAAGCTCACACTGGGTCCATACAAGCATTTTTAGTTTGAGTTGTGTTAATATTTAGATTTTTAATGTCAATTAATATCGTTAATAACTATTTTATCCATATTTTTCATACATCACATGTTTGGATATCTATAAACATTGACAAATATTTTAGCGATCGAAATGTTCAGAGCAAATGCAAAATTTACTCGAATCATACTCGAATCATTTCGAGTTCAAGATGAGGGGCTTAGCCAACCAGACCCGTCCCATAACCCACAATGAGGGCTGACGCTCAGTCAGGATTTGCTGATTTGGGCAGTTGGGAGAGCCAAAATGAGCCCAACTACTCTTTTTTTTTCTTTTTTCCTTTTTCAGCCTGTTTTACTTTTTTAAAAAATAATCCTTTTAATTTAAATAGAAAATGAGATATGGACATAAATTCTAATTTTGATATAGTTTAAATTTTATTATCATTATAATTTTGGATTTAAATTATAATAATTAATGTTTTATTATCTATTTTATTAATAATTTTTGATAGACACATTAACACTATAAATATAAATGAATAAATATGTGGAAATGGATAGTGAGAAATGATGTGGATGAGACCCAAAATAGCGGTCGAATCATTTTAGAGCCACCATTCTATGTGCTTTTACCATAAATAAAAAAAACATATGAATCTTATTTCTAGAAACGTGGTACAATAATATTTATGATTAAATCACCTACGATCTTTTGGGACAGAGCCACCCTCTTTCAACCCAAGAATGGTTGGTGGAACTTACCACTGCCCACACTAAATTTATATGCTTGTAAAATTTGGATAGTACCAGTTTCTTTATAAAAAGCAGATTGCATAATTTGCTCTACTCTGTCTTCATATATTTTACCCTTTAAATAGTGTGTTTAAATTATTATTTCATGTCTCTTCAAAAAAAAAAAAATTAGTATTGCATTCATACGTCTCGTCACCAATCCATAGATTTTTCATTCATCCAAATTAGTTTTAAAAAAAATTAAATATACTAAAATCAAGTGATGCAAATTTCATTTAATCAACTCATTTCCATTTTTATCAACCAAAACATACTTGAATCACTGGTCAAAATCTAGTCAAACCCATTTTTTTTAGCACAAAACGTACATTGCATTAAACAATCGCTTTTACGAGGAAGAGCCAACCAAAAGGCAGAAAAACAAAATACCACAAAGCGCAAAGTAGCAATAGACACAAATGCCGAGCAGGCCAAAATAAGACCCGATAAAAATGTACTAATAGACTCATGAGGGTAGTGCAGAGCCAATTTTAATGCCAAGTTTCAACAAGTATTTATGTAGTATCAAGACAAGTGAAAATGAATCTAAAAATTTTCTTTTGGTGTGTAGTGTACATTACTTGAGAACCAAAAAGAATATGCTCTACGCATATAGCATACATCGTCAATACAAAAATCAATTCAGATTATGCAAATTGTAATGTTTAGTTATTGAGTGGTGGTTTTAAATTAATAGAGTTCATATATATATATATATATATATATGATTGTATGTCTAAATTATGATTTTATGAATTTACATAAATAAACTTTTTTTTGATACATCAATGACAAGATTTATTATGGGGTCAAATTTATTTTATATGGAATGAAATATATTGTATAATAAACATTATTAAATTATTGAATTGATATCAATCATTGTTAAATTTTTATCCTTTTTTTAAAAAAAATTATTATATGAAATCATATGACGGAAGAAGATTTTAGAAAAGTCATACACATGTGTGAGATTCGACTTGATTATATATGAAAAAACTACAGATATCCCCCTTGTAAAATAAATTTAATACGACCTTTGATTTTTAGTTTGAACAATAATGAATGAACCCTTGTAAGATAGTTGCATTATAATTTCTCACTCTATTGGTAACGATAAATATTATAGTTATCTTCCCTACAATTTAACATAAAAAAAATATAACCGGAGAGATGGACATATTTTTTAAACTAGAATACTAAATTCATAATTCTAGATAAACCCTATATATAATTTAACATGTTATTATATTAATCATAATTGTATATCAACGTAAACTCTCGTCATTCCCGAGTCTTTGCATCGCAGTCCAAAGTGTTAATCAAACGCAAACTCCAAAACCCTAATTGCAAAAAAGGGGGTAAATTTCCCAGTTGCACTTATAACCCTTCAAAACCCTAATTTCATTGTTAAAGAGCAAAAAACTGTGATCAAACTCAGGTGCAAAGAATGATTTGTATGCGGTGACTTTATATTCAGATATCAACTGTATAATTTTCGTGTGTGTGTGCCTTTAATTAATAATAATTTGGGCGAATAATGTCGGCGAGGAGGAAGATAGGGGAGGAAAGATTGTACTACAGTCCACCAGCTATGAGGAGGCAACAGCAGCAGTTGAAGTTAAACTCCACGTCTTCAATACCAGAAAGAAGAGAATTCAAGTCGGGTTCGTACTTGGATCGGTTCTTGGAGCACACAACTCCTGCTGTGCCTGCTCGTCATTTTCCCAAGGTACATAAAGATTACTTTGTTTGCGAGCGATTTTTAAGAAAATGTGAGAAGTCAATTCAATTTCTGTTGTTAGTCTTGTTCTGCTAAGTTACTGGGGATCTCCGTGGATTGGTTTCAATTTTATAATCTTCGTGTTTAGTGCAATGAATACTGAAATTCAGCTTAAGAAGAGTTTGTTCGGCGTTAGGTTTATTTCTATTCACAGTTTGATTGGTGATTGAAGAGATAATTGAATGGCGGAAACGTGATTGAGAATCTGTTTTAGGATTACATCTTGGGTTCATGGTTTGGTTTTTAGCTTGTTTAGCACGCATTGTGTTGTCTAATCTACTGCATGGAGGATTGGAATCCCATTTTTACATACAAGTTGGGAAGGTGAATAATTTAATGGAAAATCCAACTCTTAAGGAAAACAAAAAATGTAGAAGATTCTTGGGGTTAAACTCTGCATCAAGCAGAATGACTAGATTTTTTTCATGTTTCATTCTTTTTGATAAAATTTAGTGTCTGTTGCTCTGGATTATCAACTAAAGGAAGGTGTATAGAAGCATGGCTTCTGTGTATAATTTTTTACGGCTGTTTGGGACGTAATTTGGAAATGTTTTTGCCTGGGGTAGAAGCAATTATGGAGTATTTTCTTCTTAAATTTCTACTAACCACCCTTCAACAAGAAAAAAATAAATATGAAATATGCATTATCATCTTCCCTTCTGCTAATGTGATCAGGCTCACCGACCATTTTTAAAAGAGACTGATTCTGTGATAGTCATATATTTGGTTTTCATTTTGTTCCTTTTTTTGCTCCCTTGATATCAGATGAGGCAGATATTTTTCTGTATTACCTACTCTCTTGTTCCCTGAGTTCATTACTTCTTGGATGGCTGAGGTTGTTTGATGTGTTTATATATATTCATGTTCTTTTCCACCTATACTGCCTATATCTTCTGCTGCTTAGGGATATTAAATGAGTGATGGATACGATGGCTATATGAGAAGTTGTTTCCACCAATTATTGAAGTAGCCTAAGTCAATTATATTACATCTGTATGGAACTTAATCATGATGAACTGTTAGGATCATTGATGTAGTGGTGTTAGTCTACAATCTATTTTTTTATCACCTGTTTTGCTGAATTAAAATATAATGGCAGCAAGATAGTGCTCTAATGAGTGCATTTGAATATCTGCAGACTAGTCTTAGAGCTTTGAGAAATCGTGATAGTGAGTTCCATCCATACTTCATCCTTGGTGATCTTTGGGAATTTTTCAGAGAGTGGAGTGTTTATGGAGCTGGAGTTCCAATGGTTTTGAATGGTAGTGATTCTGTTGTCCAATATTATGTGCCTTCTTTGTCTGGCATTCAACTGTACATAGAACCCTCAAATGCGGAAAAAAGGTGAGCCCTTTTTTAGTTGCATTTTCTGAGAGAAACATTGATATTCTGGCGTGCGCTCCTGTTTTGATTAATTAAACTTACATTGTGACAGAAGACCTCGTGATGAAGGTGATGCTAATTCATCCAGGGATACAAATAATGATGGTGATAGTGAATGTGGAACAAATAAAGAGGGTAGTAATAATCAGGAATCATTGAACCAACACAATGCTAGTGAACATGATAGGCTCACAGGAAGAAACAATCCTTCCATGGGATCGACAGCTGATGGTGTTGACATTAGCAACCCCCCAGGACTACTTATTTTTGAGTACTTTGAGAAGGAGCTTCCATTTCATCGTGAACCATTAGCTGATAAGGCAAGTCCATTCTCCAGCAATCTTTTAGACAACTTCTTATGGTTGCTCTAATTTCGCATTGATATAAACAAAATTTGCTTTTTTCATTACTTTCAACAGATATCAATTCTGGCCTCTCGCTTTCCTGAAATAAAAACATACAGGAGTTGTGATTTGACTCCAGCAAGCTGGGTTTCTGTTGCTTGGTAAACTTTTCATTATGACAAAGGTGTGGGAGCTGATATTTTTATATTGTGAAACTGAAGAGATTACATTATGCAGGTACCCCATATACAGGATACCTGTTGGCCCAACTTTGCAAAATGTAGATGCATGTTTCTTAACATTCCATTCCCTTGCAAAACCAGTTCGAAGTATGCTGATTTCTTCCCTATGTCAATATTCATTCCTTCATTTTGTGCATGTCATTTTATCTCGTGCTGTTGATGGGTCAGGTTTGAGGTACCACTGAAACATGGGGTCTTGAGTTTGATAGAATCGTAGTTCAGTTCTGATATTGCATAGATACGGAACTCTGAATGGAGGTCATATATTTATAGAATCATCAAGCAATCCTGTTTCTTGGAATGACACGAGTGACAACACAATACTACTACAATATAAATGCTAGGACATGACTGATACAGAGTTTCGTGCCCACAGGCAGTGAAAGGATTCGTGATGGTGGCTGCAAGCTCTTGCTACCAACTTTTGGACTCGTTTCGTACAAGTTTAAGGCCTCTGATTGGATTGCGAATGGACTTTTTGAAGACCAAAAGGTCAATTCACTCTTGCAAGCCGCTGACGATTGGCTTCGGTTGTTGCAAGTTGATCACCCTGATTACAGTTTTTTTGTGTCTCACAACACAAATTGGAGATAATAGTAGTAAAAAAGCTAGCATTTCTCTTCTGCTATGACCTTCAGGCTGCTGCCAGAAATGTGAGATTCTGCACTTCGGAATTTGATCCTTACTGTTTCATATGGCGGTTATATGACTAAATATATGCTCGTATTTGAGTATTAATGGGTTGTAAATGTGAAATGAGATTCTCGATGGGGAAGTTGATTGCAACCTAACGGGCTGTGAGTGTGAATTGAGATTTTCGATGGGGAAGTTGATAGCAAGCTAATTACTAGCTTTTCTGTAGCCAAGTGCAGATACAAAAGTGTCCTCGAGCTGTAGTGTATCAAATGTTGTCTTACTGATTTTATGGGGTTGGTCCTGACAAACTTGCAATAGATGATGACGAATAGAATTACATGAATACAACTTTCGGCTATGCATATTTTCATAGGTTGTACGTTAATAACTTTGTGCAAATTATGAGTTTTCTGAGGCTTCAATTCTTGTCACGTCCCTATGATTTGAACCTTCGTATAGCAATCTTGAACACAACTTTGCATATGGTAAATTGAAGCCACATATGACAAACCATCCTTTATTGTGATTTTTTTTTTCCTGCTTTTAGTGGAATAACTTTGTACAACTTTGCATATGGTAAATTGAAGCCACATTAATTAGGTAGTATATGTTTATTACAAAATTGTCATCGATCGACTTAAAGCAACCAAGGATATGATGAATTTCGAAGAATTATAAGTTCATTTATGGTTTTCTAGTTCAAATTTTCGTTTATATGATATTAGTATTTTATTATTTTTCAAATAATAAATATTAAAACTCCAAGATTTTGGCTTTTAAGCCCCGATCCATCCCACGCCTTGCAATCAGCCCCTTTGACTATGTAGAAAAGAGCCCAATGATATTTTTGGGTAATTACAGGTCGAAAAAAAAAAAAGTTCACGTAGGTAGAAAGGTAGGTAAAAGGATAATAATAACCCTATATGTTTTATGAACTTTGCAAATAAGTCACAAACCCATTTTCGGCTTAATAACCTTCCTAATTTGAATTATAGCAGGCCTATCATACTTTATTACAATAAATTTTTTTGACAAAGTGATATATACCTTTTTGACCAAACTACTATCGGGTATCCTACCAGATTTTACGATGACTACTCACTATCAACCACACGATCACAACCGATGGTTCTGCAATTGGGCCTTCAACAATAGGCAGCACAACCCTAATTTGTTTCCTACCTTAGTGCGTAGAATATAACCAGATATATAAAATATTTAAAGAAATTTGGGAGATAGATGGGCAACAACCTCTCTTTTATTCTGAAAATATTTATAAAATTTATTAATACATCTCCTTCTGGAAGGAGACAAACTTGTTTAGCTTCTCATATAATGAGGCTTGACTCGGAATACATAAACAAACTGAATTGAAATAACAAAAATATTACAAAGATAGAAATTATTACCAAGCTAGGAAAGTTGATAATATTATAGCTTGGAGAATATAAGATTTATTTTGTAAGAAAACAGAGGGGAATGGTCGATGTCCTCAAGTTCCTCAATGGCTAACCTTATATAGGCAGGAATCGGGACTTCAAATATGGATTCCAAATTTTAAATAATGTGTAGTGCGCCTGTAACTTTTTCTTGATCTGGCACCTTTGTATGAGTGCGACATAGCTTTCTCGTGAGTGCTAGTACATTTTGTCCGTTTGTGCCTAACTTTTCTCGTGAGTGCACCATTATTGTGTCTGAGTGCGTTGAAAAGTAACCGCACTAACTTTAATGGTACACACGTCTTCTTTGTCGGGGAATCTTTACATTATTGGTTTGTGCGGTCCCCGAGCTCCAGGAAAACGTGCTCTCTTGTCAGCATGTTCTTTGTCTTTTCCTGCCTCTGCTCTATCGGGTTTGGATCGGAATCTTTTCCAGAATTCTTGACAGATCCAATCTTTCCATAGGCCAATATGCGCCATGTTGCAAAATTTTCGATAAGTTTTTTTTCTTGCCGGAATCTTGTTTTCCCAAAGAATCCTCCTTTTTTGTTTCGAAGAGTTCTTTAGCAAATCCTGTGGTTGTTCTTGTCATGGAATTCAACAAGAATGTCTCATTGACTGAATTCTAAAAAAACTTGAATGAGTATTTGACTTTGTCCATTCCAGTTAGACAAACACAAAGTTCACATGTTCGTCTGGTTGAAGTTTCATCTTCCGTGATTGCCCAACTAATACTGGTGCATCCTCTGGTAACACTGTTTTGATATTTTTCAAAGCGTTTCTGTCTGGCTGTCTGAGCTTGATGAAATGAAAAGCTTCCATGAAGTCTTTTCGCACTGATGAAATACAACTCCAAAATAGCGCATCTGGACAAATATGGATTATTTGCCCAAGTCTCGTGAACTGCTTCTCTGATCCACTTGGATAATTTCGAATTTCAGAGAAAGTTGCTGCAACAGTATAAACCAAAGCAAGAGCTCCGAAATTATGACATTCTTGTACATCGTTTGGATGGCTGTCTGGTTTCTTCCAAACCCTTGGATATTTTCCAAATATATAAACAATTATTTACCTCGTATGATTATTAGTTTCTCCCAAGTCGGGGGTATTCCTGTATAAGAGAAGAAACTAAAATGTTGTTAGTTTGAACACTAGAATTGTCAATCATTGGCCTAAGGTTCAACTCCCCCTCTTTTACCCCAGAGGTGCTGGGTTGACTTGAAGGTTCAAGCGGTTTCTCTTGACCTTCAACATTCGCTATATCGTGTTCATCCTCAAGGAATGCATCATCTGCAGCACATGTGATATGTGTATGTGAATCTCTTGCCTCCGTGTTAGAAGAACCCCGTTCTCTAAACACTCCTTTTTGCACCTTTGGAGATGCGGCCTGGTGGATAGACCATTTCAATACCTCAAACAATTGTTCTTGGGCCTGAAAGCATGCTCGTATATGACTATAAACTAATTCATTATCTGCTTGTTGAAGCCGTCCAGCGACCTCTGTATTGAGACAAAGAGTCTCAAAAGCTCGATCAAGGATATCCAGATTTTCCCTGAGATATCTTAGCCTCTTGAGGGTATCGTCAGCAATGTGTCCCTCCATCTCTTGTTAAGAAATATACAAGAATATTTTTATCAGATTTAATAATGACAATATAATAATCATAATATTGGCATTCAGTTTGCCATCTTAAACGTTTAGCCTTTTCTGGATTAGATTCAATTGTACTTTTAGAAAAGACTTAGCATTCGTATTATCAATTTAAGGGTAATTTCTTTGCAAGAAAAAATAATGGCCATTTTTTGAAAACCTTTCTGACTGCAAAGAACTCTTTCACGTTGTTATGCCATCGGATAGCGTCGCTTTTTGAAAATAGACCGCTGCAATAGCTGCATGACATTTCTCCATTTGGTGGCTTTCATGAGAACTGCTGCCCACCAATGATCACTGACATCTGAGTGTAAAACTAGTTCATTCTCGTCATTTGGAATTGCAAGCTTCGGTAGTTTCCTGCAAACTTCTTTAAGCTGTTTGACAGCTTGTCGATGATCTTCATTCCACTCTTAACATCTTTTTTGAGTAGTGGACTGTATACCTTTCTGTGCATTGCTAGATTGTTGATGAACATTCCAGAAAAATTAACAACTCCAAGAAAACTCTTAAGCTGCTTCAAATCCTTGAGGTCATTCGGATATCCTTGCACCTTATCAACAATGTGTTTTTGAAGGATAAGATTCATCAATTTCAATCCCAAGAAACTCGATTTGTCTAGTATCAATTATTGTCTTCCTTTCGGATAGTACTAATCATTCTTTGTAGCAAACATCGGAAAAGATTTCCAAGTGTTTAAGATGTTCCTTCATGTTTTTGATGCGATGAGGATGTCATCGATGTATATGAACATGAAACTGAAATAATCCTTGAAGAGATTATCCATCTTTCTCTGTTATATCTGAGGAGCATTTGTCAATCTCATTGGCATGACATTCTAGATATAGTGTCCCTGTGGTGTGGAGAATGTCGTGAATCTTTTGCTAGCTTTCTCCATCCTTATTTGATAGAATTCAGACTTGCAGCCAAACTTAGAAAACACTTTGGCATTTTTTATATGTATCATCAAATGTTCTCTACTCGGGATAGAATATCAATCGAATTCTAAGATTTCGTGGATCACTTTGTAGTTGATCACCAATCTTGGTTTTCCTCTTTTAATTTATCCATAATTTTGAACAAGAAATCCTGGGCTGACTTAAGGTCAAGGTGCTCCTTAAGTATTATCTGGATGTCCTTCCGATCTTCCGGGTTCATGATGATCGGTCTGTATCTTAGGAACTCATTTTCTTTTTTGGCCTACACTAGGGGTGCTTAACGGATCGGTCCGGAACCGGCCGGTTTCGGATCCGATAATCCCGGAACCAGACCGATCTGTTAAGGAATCGGATTGGATCCGGTTCGGATCCAACCGGTTCCGGGTTGGACCGGTTCCAACCCGGAACGGGATTTTCTTCTCTCTTTTTTTTTTAAAAAAGTAACAAACTAAGGGATTTATCGAAAGGCCCATGCCCTTTTTATACAAACCATATACATATATAACAATGCTCACATGCGAGCATCAACGAATGTATGTGTATCAAATGTATAAAATACTGTGCTCAATACCGTCACTGATACTTCGATCATGGAAGCACCTCCTATCCATAGCTCGAGCTCAACTCCAAAGCCATCGATGTACCTATCACCTGCCCCAACAGAGACAGCCCCCACGCGGGGTGAGCATACCAATATCCCAAATCCAATAAGCACAATATTGCAATTCATAATTTACACAATGTAAAGGCTATGAATATTAAAAGACACTCCCTGTATGGCATCATCCTCATCGCGATCCCCTGTGATGTTCTTGTTCTCAACATAACCGAAACCATCAAATTCCCAAAATTCAGTTTAATCATCTCATTGATTAACTAAATTCACACTTGCCATGCCAGTTTCACAATCGAATATGACTATATCATTAAACAATGACTATAGATATCACATATATCTAACAAATAATTCCATAGTTCCATTTCATCGCTCGCTCTACAATAGCGGCATTTTAACCTTGCGCACGCTCAACAGTAGCGGCGTCATAACCGATGTTCGCTCAACAGCGACAACATCCAATCATTTCTCGCTCAAAAGCGGGACCATATATTTCCTATTATATATGTCCATTTATTGCAAATACAATATAAATCATGCATTTCACAGTTGCAATTATATAAAAAGTATATGCTCGTACGTTATACGTACCTTATAATTCCGTAGTCTGAATCAAACCTTGCCTTAGTCCCGTGACCCGATCAATTATGTGCTAACACACAAAATAACTCACAATTATTTATGAGCACATAACACATACCCAAGCATGAATCAACCCCCAAATACATCATCAATGTACCATACAAGCTCCTAAAAAAAATTGAGAATTTTTTTTTTTAAAATTTTACTGTTCATCCCTACCGATCGATCGGTAGAACCCTGATTTCTCAGTTTTGGCTACGACACTCGATCGATCGATCGGTAACTCCTACCGTCGATCGGTAGAACCGTGAAACTCGAAAATCACCATTTCAGCACCTCAAATCCTTCCCAAACTCAAACCAACAATTACCAACAACCACAACACTTCATAAACTCCATAAAAACCCATAAAAACACTAAATACAACAATTTAACTATTCCTCCAAAAATCCCAAAACCCAAATCCATTACCATACCCAACTAAACACAATAAAATTACTACCAATACGAAGATAAAAGCGAGGGGAATAATATTACCCAATTATCTTCGTGAGATTTTGCCCCGAAGTCGAGCCTTGCTCGATTCTTTTCCAAGAGAAAAGAGGGGAAAGAGGAAGAGAAGGGGGAGAAGAGGGAGTAGGCGTGGAGAGAGGAGAGAGGGAGAGGAAAAGAAAATGATTGAACACCGAGTCACTTAGTATATATAGTACCAAGGCTCAAAAATTCTGAGTCCTTCATAAATACATCATGACTCATTAAAAATCATCTGTGTTCAATAAATACCTCTCAATCTCAATTTCCAATACTAGCCCCACAAAGCGCCCCAGATCCCACCAAAAACTCAATTACAAGGTTTATCACCATGATGAGAATACAATTTCAACCCTTGGATCCAACGACCCCTAATACCGGATTTAAAATACTCGAGAGTCCCAACACCTATATTAATTCATAATTGCCACTATTAAAATCTAGTAAGGATCATTACCACATCGAGATTTATACCATTAATTCTCGGGCATCACACTTTAGCCTCAACCCACTTTGATACGTAATCAACAGTGACAAGTATATAGTAATTTGAGAATGAGCAAGGAAGGGACCCATAAAATCTATGCCCCAAACATCAAAAATTTCAAACTCAAGAATAGTGTTCAAGGGCATTTCTAACTTCCTCGAGATAATACCGGTTCTTTGACATCTATCGTAAGATGAAACATACCTGAAAGCATCCTTAAACTATGTACGCCAATAGAAACCAGACTCAAATACCTTTGCAGCTATTTTCATGGGGACCATATGCCCGCCTACATCTCGATCATGACAATGACTGAGAATGGACTTCATCTTCTCCTCTGGAACGCATCTCCGTATCATATTATCTGCACAGATCTTGAACAAAAAGGTTCCTCCCACAAGTAGTGTTTCACATCAGATAAAAAACATCTTCTTTTGATAAAAGGTCATTTGTGGGAGAATGTCGCTAACAAAATAATTTGCATAATGAGCACACCATGGCAATGTGAGGGCTTGAAACTATTGCTCATCAGGAAAAGTCTCATTTCTCATTAATTGCAAGGTCATGCTCATTAGATGCATTCTCTATTCTAGATAAGTGGTCAGCCACAACATTCTCTACACCTTTCTTATCTCGAATTTCTAAATCAAATTCTTACAACAACAAAACCCAACAGATCAGCAGAGGTTTAGCATCTTTTTTGGCAAGAAGATATTTAAGTGCAAAATGGTCGGTGTAAATGATTACCTTAGAGAGGCTAAGGTAGGAGTGGAATTTGTCAAAGGCAAACACTACTGCTAGGAGTTCATTTTCAGTTGTGGCATAATTTTGTTGTGCCTCATTAAAGTGCGATTAGCATAGTAAATTGTCTGAAATACCTTATTCCGCCTTGGGCCAAGAACAGCTCCCATGGCAGTGTCACTCACATCACACATCAGCTCAAATGGAAGCTCCCAATCCGATGCTACCAAAATATGTGTGGTGACCAGCCTCTCCTTCAATGTCTTGAAAGCCTGCAAACATTCAGAATTAAAGTACATCCTTGGTCAATAAATGAGACAAAGGCTTATAGATCTTAGAGAAGTCTTTTATGAATCGCCGGCATCGCCTAAGAAACTTCGGACTCCCTTCACTGATATAGGTGGAGGTAGTTCTTGTATCACTTGAATCTTGATTCGGTCCACTTCAATACCCTTGCGGTATATTTTGTGACCCAAGAAAATGCTTTCTTGTACCATGAAGTGGCACTTCTCCCAATTCAACACCAAATTTGTTTCCTCACATCTTGTCAAAACTAAATCAAGGTTATGCAGACATAAATCAAATGAATGCCCAAATACATAGAAGTCATCCATGAACACCTCAAGAATTTTTTCGACCATATCATAAAAAATGGACATCATGCATCGTTGAAAGGTTGCAGGTGTATTACATAAACCAAATGGCATTCTCCTAAATGCAAAAGTATCGTAAGGACAAGTGAAGATAGTCTTCTCATGATCCTCAGGTGCTATGGCTATCTGATTATACCCCGAGTATCCATCTAGAAAACAATAAAAATCATATCCTGCAAGACTTTCTTTCATTTGAACAATAACGGAGAGGGGAAAGTGGTCCTTACGTGTAGCTTCATTCAATTTTCTATAGTATATGCACACTCTCCACCCGGTGACTATTCTAGTGGGGATCAATTCATTTTTCTAATTAGTGATAACAGTCATCCCCCCTTTCTTAGACACACATTGCAATGGACTTACCCATACACTGTCAGAAACAGCGTCCAATAGCCTTATTACCTCAGCCTTTACTACCTCTTGCATCTTTGGATTTAGACGTCATTGCGGTTGCAGCAAGGGTTTACATGTGTCCTCCATCACAATCTTATGCATGAAAACTGGTGGATTAATCCCTTGATGTCCACTATCTTCCACCCAAATGCTTGTTTGTGATCCCTTAGTATCCCCAATAGCTTTTCCTCATCCGTACCTATCAACGATGTGAAAACAATAACAGGTAATGAATTATTAGAGTTTAAGTATGCATACCTTAGGTGAGGAGGAAACTCTCCTAAATCATTGCTTGGGTGTTTTATGTAGGTATAGTTGGCTTGCATTTGAGTAACAATCTCATGTTCTTCTTCCTCCTCTAGCATGTCTCCATCATAAGTTAGGTAGGCTTCCAATTCATCCTTGCATTCTCGTCGAAATACCTTGTCAGATAACACATCAACAATGTAAATACTAAAACACATGCTCATCGTGTGGGTGTTTCATAACTTTAAAACACTAAAAGTGACTTGATCCTCCCCTACACGGATGATCAGTTTCCCTGGATGAACATCGATGACTGCTTTTCCAGTGGCTAAGAATGGTCTTCCCAATATCAATGGCATTTCAACATCTTATTCCATGTCTAACACGAGGAAATCCACCTGTAAAATGAATCTATCAACTTTCACAAGCACATCCTCAATGTTTCCTCGTGGGTAGGTGATAGACATATCTGCCAGCTGTAGTGAAATATAAGTAGGTTTCAGCTCTCCTAGTCCCAACTTCCTGAAAATTGGCAATGGCATAAGATTAATACTCGCACCCAAATCACACAAAGATTTAGTGAATGAAATGGAACCAATAGTGCAGGGTATGGAGAAACTCTCTGGATCTTTTAATTTAGGAGGCAATTTGTTTTGTACAATCGCTGAGCACTCCTCAGTTAAACTTACTGTCTCGTGCTCTCCTAATCTCTGCTTATTCGATAAGATTTCCTTCAAAAACTTAGCATAATGGTCGCGCTTATCGTGTACGCCCAAATTAGCCCCACTTTTTTTATGAAAAGAAAAAATTTAATAATTAAAAGGATGGGGTTTTGAAGTTGAATTATACTAATTAAAATTACAAACAAAGATTAACTAATGAAAGTGATGCTTGGTATCGGTCGACTATTTGGATATTATCATCTACTCGGTTCACAAAACAAAAGACTCACTTGAATATTCATCGTTGGACGTTTAATCCAATAATCAAAGTCCTATCTCACCTTACGTTTAGTTAAGTAGCCCAAGCGTTCTAGTTTAATCCTTATCAAACAATCAATCAAAATACAAGCGATTAACATTTAAATCGATGATAGCATATGAACTAGTGAGATTGATGAGGCTAAACAAAATAATCCAAGCGTCTATGTTTAATCTAGTCAAATGTTCTTCCTAAGAATTTAACAAACTCACAAGTGGGATATTCATTAATCTTAGTTGCTTCGTAAATCATAGGGATCAAATGATTCCATATTTGATATCTAATTTAGCATTAGATTTCATGCAAGTTATTAGGTTGTCAATCCAATAAACAAACACAACAGTCATGGCAATAAACTCTTGATACTCAATAAAATTGATAATTAAAACATAAGAATCTCCCCAAGATAAATAATCCAAGGATTTGTCTTCATCAACCACGAATTAAAAACTAGCTAGACATAATCTAAGAAAAATGATAAATAAAAACAAAGGAAAGAAAATTAATCCGATCTCCGCTCGTCGAGGTGTCAATCCCGCCTTCACTTCGATCTTCGTAGCCGTCTTCAACAAAATTGAAAGAGAATTATAAAACTAGTCTAAACTATTCTACCTACTCTACCTAATGATTCTAAAGGTCTGATTTTCGTGCATAATGTATAGGGAGCTGATGGATAGGTTAGAGTCCATGTGGGAATGAAAGAAATCAAGAATCCAAACTTTCCAAAACTCTGCGGTGTACTTACTCCTTGGATCAGGAGTAGCTTAGCCTGATGACATGTTCAATCTCTGTCTTCCCGCGTAGCTAGCGTATTTACATATTGGATCAGGCGTAGCTACGCCTACTTCAATTCTTCATATTTTTCAATTGCCGTAGCATTGGAGTATTTACGCCTCAGAAGGGCGTATTCACGCATGTCTTCCATTTTTCTGGCGAGTTTCGTATTTTGGCACTAACTTTCTCGTACAAAATCCGGATTAAGCGAATCAGTTGTCCACTCGAAGATAACGGAAAGTTCTACAATTTTATGTTGACCTCATTCCCAAAATTTGGCTCAAACATAAAGAAATTTGAGGACAAAGACGTGACACGTGTCTTTGGATTCTGGTTTTTTCCTCTTTTCTTTAACTTTCTTCCTTCTTCCATCGTTTTAGCCTAATTTCTTCACCTTTTCCAACATTCAAACAATTATTTGATTAGGTAACAATATATCAATTTAACCATTAAAACACACATAATCATAGATAATTAAGCATACTAGATGTGTCCACATCACATAACTAGGCATTTAAGGTAAAGCATCATCAAATGGTATATTAATGTGCAATTTCTTAAAAATTTCAAGAAATTTTGAAAAGCTTGAATCTACCTTAGCTCTTTTTAATGCACGAAGAAAAGGATGTGGGATTTTTACCTGCGTGAGTGGTGTGATGGGTGTGGTGGTAGAAGAATTACCTTTCTCTCAACTCTTGCTTCAGTCTGTTTACTTTCCTCTTCTTGCACGTTCTTAGCTTCACTTTCGTCCTCAATAGTTGGTCCGACTTGCTTAACACTTCTCAATGATATCGCATTTGCTTGCTCCTTCGGATTCTTTTCGGTATAGCTAGGCAATGTCCCTTGCGTTCGTCCAGCTAGAATGTTCGCCAACTATCCCACTTGAGTTTCCAAGTTCTTTATCGAAGCATCTTGATTTTGCATCCTAATCTCCGTCGATGTAATGAACTTGGTCATCAACTCTTTCATACTCGACTTTGGTGGATAGCCTGGTGGTGGCTATGGATTCAACACATTCTTTTGGTTGGACCAAAAGAAGTTTGGATGATTCCTCACGGTTGATTGTAGTTGTACGAGTAGGGGTTATTTTGCGGGGTTCTATTTCCTACAAAATTAGCACTCTCATTAGTTTGAACGAAAGGTTACCTGCCTGGCATTCCGTGCTCGGATGATTGCCTCCACATAAATCACAGATGATCACTTGAGCTTCCATCGATGTCATACTCATGCTATCCAATTTCTTGCTCAAAGCCTCCAACTGAGCTGATATTGATGTCACATCATCAACTTGATGCACCGTAATTGGTCTCTTTGGCTCATTCCTCTCTGACTACCGTTGATAGCTATTGGAAGCCAATCCTCAAGAAGTTCGTAGGTTGCTTCAGGTGTTCTTCTCATGATGGTACCTCCAGATGCTGCATCAATCATAGAACGATCTTGTACCTGCAGTCAGATAAGAAGGTCATGGTGTGGACATCTTCTTAGTAAGTCCTTGAATCGTTCACAAGCCTCATACTGTGTTTCAGGATCATGTTGCGCAAAGGTAGTTATATCATTGTGCATCTTACAGTCTTGGATGTGGGGAAATATTTTGATATAAATGCTTGCATCATCCCATCCCATGTAGTTATGGATCCTGCAGGTAGAAATAGACTTATGAACTCTACTGACAGAAGAAGCATGCTTACAAGACCCTAATGCACTGATGAAGTGTAGCTTACCAAGTCTACTGCTGTTGTACACTCTACTTTTTGACCGAAACCTTACCATTAAAGAAACATCAGCTGAGTATTTCATTAGTACATATTGTCGTTGTGAGCTAGAAGAGGAAGGTACGGGAGCACATTAAATGATCCAATATTGTTTGGGATAAGACAAAAAAGCATTTAATGCTCAAATACTCTATCAGCTTGAATCTTGGCAGCTAGCTCATTATTACCGTTGCATTGCTCAAGTATAAAAAGTCAAGATTCAACATCCCATAAAGCCAACAAAAAAACGAAAAGAATGTTGTCTTGAAGAAGATATACCTTGAACATCTTAAATAACATTCTCAATGATCAGGATATGTCATTATTCAAGTTATTAAGAAAGACGAATTCCTGATCAAAACCGCATTCAAGACAAATCAACTTATTGAAGAAGTTTGGCATGCACCACATAAAAGATTTATGAGATCTTCAAGAGATCATCAGTGCCCAAATTTTGCAACGGATTGCAAAATCATTTATCTCACTCTATACATTATTTGTTGAACTTAACTGTGTAAGAAGAGTATTTGATTGTAACAATTTGTGAATGTGTGTCCAAAATGATCTTTGTGACTTTGTGATTTTAAGTAAAATGAGTGTTGTGTGGTCTAGGAGTTTAGGCTATCTTTGTGGTCAGTAGCCTAAGTGGGTTGCATACTGGTGTAATAGTATAAACCAAATCTTCTAGTGAATCCTCCCTGCAAAAAAGAAGGGGAGACGTAGAAGCATTGCTTCGAACTTCCAGAAACATCTACTTACTTTCAGTACTTGTCTACCACACTAATTAAAATGTTGATTTTAGACCAGTAAACTTTAGATAAGTATACATGACCAGTAAACTTCATCGTTAGTTAATCTTATTCACTGCTTTAGTCAAGTTCTTTCTGCACTACATCTAGTTACTTGATTAATCAAATAGGAAAACTGATTTTAGTTGTTAACGCAACCGAAGCAAATCTAATTTTGTTTAGAAAAGTCTAAGCAGATATTCAACCCCCCTCCTATCTGCATACCCGATCCCAACATTCATCTTCTGCCTTCGAGGGTAGCTTCCAATGATAGTATGGATGTCATTTTGGACACAGCAAAGTGGCTGATCCTACGAATTGCACTGAATGTTGGATCATCTGAATAACAGCCGGTTTGAACTCAGAGTTATTCTCATGTATGATTGGTCTTGTGATGCTAGACATAGTGCCTTGTAAAGAGGGTTGTGCATAGTCCATCATAGATCGTGTAATTGGCACTTCCTCATTGCGCTGTTCACGTTCACCATCCTCTCCTTGATTATTCTCAGCCATCGCTCGAGCTTCTCTTCAAAGTCTACAGTTAGTTTGTTCAATTTCTAAGTCAAGTGGCTTATATAGGTATGTCACTCCGTAGCACGCACCACGAAGACAACTACCTACAACAGTCAAACCAAGGAAGAAACATCAGTAGTGAAATAGTAGAAACGTAACAAAAGTAATAAAAAATGGCTAAATTACAGTAAACTAATCTCAATAAACTAATTTAGCCTAGCATTATAACGGAAAAACAATGTTTTATTATGTCAAACAACATAATAAACTTTGAAAATTCGAATATAAAACCAAAACAAAGTTCAGAAATACGTGTAAATGCTAGACGTTGACTCTTTGCTTTGTCCGTTGTTCCGTCTCTAGCTGTGTTGCTTTGAATCTCCAATCTCGTATGGCCGTCCTTCAATTCTCTAGGGTAAAATCTGATGAAAAAGTCATCTATATGCTGGAAAAACCTCCTTTTTATATTGGGTAAAACGAGCCCATTAAATTCTAGGAACCAAAAATAGCCCAACTTTTAAAAAGGAAAGTTTTTTTCAAGCAGGACTCTGTCGCGATCGTTTTTTCCTGAGTGGTGAACGATTACCTGTTCAATTTTGTCTATGGTGATCGATATCTTCCTAATGGCGATCGATCGCTTGCTATTCAGAAATTTTGTCAACTTTCTGCCCTTGTTGAGATCAATCATCTGCTTTGTTGCAGTCGATCGCCTGCTTCGTTTTCATCCGGACCCAAGATTCTCATCTTCTTTCCAATGACTTGGATCGTTTCTTTCTGTTTCCACCTTTAAGTCGATATATGGGGGAGCAATTCTTGCACTTTCACTGGATTCCTAAAATTGTACAAAAATACAACCAAATCGTAAAATCGTCCAAGAATTACTATAAAAATAGCAAATAAACATATATGAATATAAGTGCAGATATGACACTTATCAATCTTATTAGTAAATATAGCCGTTGTGAGCTAGAAGAGGAAGGTGCGGGAGCAAATTAAATGCTCCCATACTAGTTTGGGATAAGACAAAAAACATTTAATGCTCAAATAGTCTATCAGCTTGAATCTTGGCAGCTCATTATTACCGTTGTATTGCTCAAGTACAAAAGGTCAAGATCCAACATCCCATAAAGACAACAGAAAAATAAAAGAATGCTGCGTCAAAGAATATATACCTTGAACATCTTAAATAGCATTTTCAATGATCAGGATATGTCATTATTCAAGTTATGAAGAAAGAAGAATTCCTGATCAAAACCGCATTCAAGACAAATCAACTTATTGAAGAAGTTTGACAGGCACCGCATAAAAGATTTATCAGACCTTCAAGAGATCATCAATGCCCAGATTTTGCAACGGATTGCAAAATCATTTCTCTCACTCTATACATTATTTGTTGAACTTAACCGTATAAGAAGAGTATTTGATTGTAACAGTTTGTGACCGTGTGTCCAAACTATCTTTGTGACTTTGTGATTCTAAGTGAAATGTGTGTTGTGTGGTCTAGGAGTTTAGGCTATCTTTATTGTCAGTAGCCTAAGTGGGTCGTATATTGGTGTAATTGTATAAACCAAATCTTCTAGTGAATCCTTCCTGCAAAGGAAGAAGGGGAGACGTAGAAGCATTGTTTCGAACTTCCAGAAACATCTACTGTGTTATTTACTTTCAGTACTTGTCTACTGCACTTATTAAAATGGTGATATTTATAGTAAACTTTAGAAAAGTAGACATGACTAGTAGACTCCATCATCAGTTAATCTTATTCTGCTTTAATCGAGTTCTTTCCGCACTACATCTAGTTACTTGATTAATCAGTACTTAAACAAGAAAATTGTTTTCAGTTGTTAAAGCAACCGAAGCAAATCTAATTCGGTTTAGAAAGTCTAAGCAGCTATTCAAACCCCCCCACTTTCTATCTGCATACCCGATCCCAACATTCATCTTCTGCCTTTGGGAGTAGCTTCCGACGACAGTAAGGATGTCGTTTGGACACATCAATGAGGAACTGTTTTATTTATTCCTCTTAATCTTTTGTAATTCTTTTGAATTGTTGCTTGATGGCAGCACTCTGCCAGTTTGACTTTGAAAAATGACATTCTCGTGGCTACTATCTCTGTTTCTTACAATATATACTCCTGGAAGCATTTCTCTCCAATGGCTCGGAATTTTGTCAAAGAATAGCTCAGATGCATCTTTGTCGTCAATCTTCGCCTTCCATCGGTACTCTATGAAGAGTTTGATGTATTCATCTACATGGAAGATGTCATGTAGTTCAAGACTGTAAAGAGCTTGTTTGTACTTCTTAGCTATTCTTGTTCCAATCCTTCGAAGTATCCAGCTCCTATGCAAAGAATTTTGAACAGTTTTTCCATCCTTTCAACAATTGTCTTTAGTGACTCTCTGGCTACAACTTCCTCTTTGATGCTTTGGGGAGTGAGTTCCCAAGCAATTTGGCTGATCCTTCCAAGCTCATATTAATAAGTAATATGAACCCTTCTTTGTTGAGATCAAGCTTCCCTGCTGTGATTCTCAGGCATACACCCTCTCATCGAGCAGTATATCTTAGTTTTTAAAATCCAAGAAATCCATGTTGAGTATAAGACCATATGTATGTATCAGATCTAGCTAAGATTTCTCGTATGACGTTTGATGTATAACTGGCTTTTGAGAATGACTCATTGTTCCACTGGGGGATTTAAACCTCTGGTACTGAAGTCTACACTATGAGGCATGTTTTGATCTCTTGGTGAAACTTTCAGTCTTAGGTGATCCCTATGGTGGAGGATTTTGAGTAGTTCTGGTTGCCAGCTCTCTCGATTCATCCGCCTGGTTCATCTTTAGATTTACGAGATTAAGTCCAGCAAATGACTCTGCAAGATAATGTAGATCTTCTAGACTAATTCTTTTCATTACTTTTTGGGAAGTATTGGCTCTCCTCGAATGATGGCAATCATCTTTTTAGTGTCTATCATTGATCGTTGGACCTCCTCTGCTTTCTCTTTTTTATGTAAAAGGGGTTCTGTTCCATAGGATGATGGTAACCACCCTCCTTTTCGTCTTCCTGAAGAAATTGGTTGTGACTCCAACTCCTTGGCTAGGGTTTTAACATCTCGAAGGTTTTTAAGAATTTCCTCCTGGTGTTTGATCATAATCTCCATCTGGGTTTGGATCTGATGGAGTTACGATGGGACATGATATTGTTTGTGCTCATAGCTCTGCACCATTTTCTGGATCTCTCTAAGATCTTTGGACATCCCATTCTATTCGTCTGGTTCTGATCATGTTGGGTTGTTCGGATCTGAATCCTGTAGTCGTGTTCAGGATGGTCTTCCTCCTCAGCTTCGGCTAACCGAACTGAAGTTTGAGGTTCATCCTGTAAAGGTCCATCGCTATCTTCTCGATTTGTTGATACTGGTTTATGCTAGTTTGGCTAGCACCGGCTCCTCGTATCATTTTCTATTTCTGGTTGAAGTGTTGAGCTTTGGCCAGATGTTCCACATTTCGGATCCATATTTTTCTTGAACTGTCTCCTCCATTTAGGATAATATTAATATTCAAAATATTACTTAAATATATCCAGAATAAACATAGGCTCTGATAGCAATTTTCAAGAGGATCGAATATTAAGGGGAAATGGCATAGCAAAGCATAACAAAGGACTAAATTGCACAGAAAATAATTATTTTAGTCCAACAAAAGTCCTATTTTGTTTTATTTAAATTTTAAATACGGGACCACGTTGAATAAAGGTTTTCCTGTTTTGGCTTTTTGTGAACTGTTGTTTTTACTCGTGCATAATTGAATTATTGTTTTGCAATTGATAATATTCTGTAATGAACCCTTTTTTATCAATGGTCGTTTGGCTCTTTTTATTTTTTAAATTTTTATTATTCAACTTGAAATTAAAAATAATCTTTTTTTCGTATAATACGCATGGTCTCATTCAAAATGAAGGCGAGGTTGTTTTATGGAAATAAACTACTTTTATTTTTTGATGTATTTTCTATTGTTGTAATTTTCAATTTCTAATTATTATTTTAATTTTTTTTATTTTAACTATGTAGTTTTAAATTTTAATTATTCTTTAATCTAATTTTTTAGTTATTATAATAATTTCAAATTTAAATTATAATTATATATTATGTATTTGGTTAGTATTTTTTGGTAGATATGTTAACATGTTAAATATAAAAGAATAATTATGTGGAAATAGATAGTGAAAAATGATGTAGTAGATATGGCCTAAGATAGAGACTGAAGTAGGAAAAAAAATTGGTGGAGCTGAACTTGAGGTAATGTGATAGACTATAAGGCTTGGTTAGTAAGCATGACAAGGATGGGAAAAGGTTTAATCCGCCGTTTGTCTCAATTTTTGGATGTACGCACTTTTCCCGAAGCCCCCGGATTGTGCCTTGTTTTAGCTTGAAAAGAAATCCTGGATGAGGACAAGGATAGTGAAGTCCTTTCTCCATATTGTGATAAGAAAGCAAGTAGATAAATTTGCCCTTCTCTCCCGACAATAAACGATTTACGCTCCTTTTTTCATTTCTACCATTTTTTTTACTTTTCCAGTGCTTAGGTTGTAATCGGTCGAAATTGTTTCTGGGGCCATACTTTCTGATTGATGTTTTTGTGAGAGTATTCCGGAAATTTCTTCCTCGATGTGTTTTTATTCACGGATTGATTTGTCGAACTGAATCTTATTCGTATATTTCTTCAACGGGCAAACTTTAGTTGCATTTGAATTTAGTGACTGGTGTACTTCATTGGATATTTGTCCAAATATACGATCCTATTGAAATTTACTCGGAGTATGTTTGCATTGAGCTTGCAGGTGGTATGAAGGTGAAGGCTGACACGTGCAGTACAAGATGGTTCAAGGGCGGATCCAGGATTTGAATCCGCCCGGGGCTGATGAAGTAAACATAAAAAAATGAATATATGCCAAGATATTTGTATTAAATTAGAAAATTACAAATTGAATACTCACAAAAGTAAGAAATGAAATCTCTATTTCAGTTGTGCCCTACGGTTCTTTATAACATAAAATTCATCAATGATCGAATCAGAATCAATGGTTTTAATCAACTCGTGTTCAATATAGACTATCATATAGTTTGACAGGTATTCTCCTTCCATTTTGTTACGAAGAACACTTTTAACATGTTTCATAGCTGAAAATGCCTGCTCTATTGTTGCAGTAGACACATGAAGAGTTAAAACAAGACGAATCGATCTGTCTATCAAATTGTAGTCTCTTGCCTTATTTGTCTCGGCTAATCTTTGACATAATTCAGAAATAGTTGATAAATTCTGAAAATTCTCGTGGCAAAGTATATCAACTCTATAATGCTCTAATTGACCTCTCAAATAGTGCATCTTTTGATCACTGAAATCAGCAGGATAAAACTTCTCAGCAAGTGTGTATATATGTTCAGCTTGAAACAATTTAAAGTTGTCTTTAGGTTCCAATACAGAGCTAAGTGTAAGAAGTTCTATTGTTGCATCATTGAATCTACTTTTAATTTCTTCCACCTGAAAATCAATTGTAATTAAACACATCAAAGCGATAATGATGCTCACCGGTGATGTCATCTCTTCGCTGATATGAACGACTTATTGCTGCTTTATAGATATCATCCATATTAGGTATTCAAATATCATACTCTCTGCAAACTTCTTCAACATATGTAAGAAGAATATCAAAACCTTAATCCCTTAATGTTTGAAGTAAAACTTTCGTAGATGAGACATGGTCCATTGCACTTAAAATATCAAGAGACTTATATTGCAAAGCTCGGCAAAGTATATCTGTAAGTCCCATGATTTTATGCATCAACAAGTTAAACACAAAATCAAATGATCGCATAGCAAGCAAACAACCATTAGCTTCCCCACGTGTAGAATTAGACGAGCATTCAATCACCATGTGTTCAAGCACAGTTATCATGGCACTATACATGCCTATTAAACCACATATTGAATCGTAATGAGAACTCCAACGAGTTATTCCTGACCGATGCACATTACCAATTTGGTTAGCCCCTTTACCGGTTGAACACAGACCTGTAGCCACCTTTTTTGCAATTTCTTGAGCTTGGGCAGAACGTAACTCAGTATAACGCTTAGAAGAACTACCAACAAGATTAGAAATAGCATCCAATTTTGAAAGAACAACCAAATAGACACCTCCTTTTCAGCAGCCGCGGTTAATGCTAATTGCAATCGATGAGCAAAACAATGAACATAATATGCATAAGGACAATCCTTGAGAAAAAGGGCTTGTAACCCATTCCACGAGCCACGCATGTTACTAGCACCATCATACCATTTACCTCGCATACTGCAGATATGTAAGTCATGCCGACTTAGTACGCTAGATATTTCTTTCTTAAGTGTCATAGAAGTGGTATTAGCAACTTGTACAATTTCAAAGAAGCGTTCTCTTAAGAAACCATCAATGTAGACAAATCTCAATACAATAGCCATTTGTTCTTTATTTGATATGTCTTTGGCTTCATCAACTAGAATACAAAATTTTGCATTGCCAATTTCCTCACGAATTTTCTTTCTCACTCTTTTAGCAAAAATGCTCAATACATCTTTCTGGATATCTGGAGATATATATATATAGCATTTTGTGGGGCGTTTTCTAGAACTACATCATCAATGCTGACATTCATTCTTCCTAAAAGTTTTATTAATTCAATAAGATTACCATGATTTTTTGAAGATGCAGATTCATCATGCCCTCTTAATGCACATCCTTGCAAACTAAGCCATCGAACGCTTTCTATTGTAACCATAAGACTCAATCTATTTTTCTTGATTTCTTCTGATGTTTGTGTATGCATCACTTTGTCAATATGTTGAGATACATTGATAAGAGAATCCATAGAAGTCACTGCATTATTATGCGCTGAAGTGGGTCCTCCGATATGTGCGACAAATGCACATCTATGCCCATCATTAATTCTCTTTAAATCCATTAGAACTAAATGCACGATTACAATCACTCGACTTCTCAAAGAGAAATCATGGAAAACAATAAGCTGCATCTTTTGTAGTCGAATACTCTAACCAAGAGAATTTATTAACCCAAGAGCTTTGAAATCGGCGATATTGTTCTCCAAATTTCGTTCTTGGGTATTCGGCCAATATAGATCGATGTGGCCCCATGTTGATGTAACATCGTCTAATTTCATCCCTTTGATTAACATGATATGCCATATCGGAGTTCGTAAACTCGGATCCCCTTCAAGGTAACCAACATCAGTTTCAACTCTTTGGGATTTTGATGGGGGTTGTTCATTGTGATTTGAGTTATCATCAGTGGTGGAAGTGTGTTGCTCACTCGTTGATGTACGTTCTTGTGGTTTACAGAACGAATTTCACCCCCTTAACTCATTGATATTCCATTATAACTTGTTAAGATGAAGTTGAAAGCAAAAAATCTGTTAAAAAGAGACAACTAATTTAATCCACTACAAAGTTAAATCATTCATTTAATTTATAATATTTAAACATACTTCAAACAAATGCCAGTCTACAAAATAGTTTTAATTAATAAGATATGAGATACTAAGACATATATTTAACTAGCAAATAACTAAATTATTATATAAAATGAACCGTGGATGCATTAGATTTGAAACACTTTGCAAAGCGAAGGGTTATTGAATTTTGTTTTTTTATTTTCTCAATCATCTGTAATAGACAAGAAAACAATAAATACAAATAGAGTTAAAAACAAAATTAGGTAGGCAAGAAAGCAACATTAGGTGAGAATTCTAATAAAACATGTTTATAAATTAATGGCGTGATTACAAATCGTTTTTTTATTTTTTTCATTTGCCAAAGAGCAGAAATGGCGAGAAAATGGTGGTGGGCAAACGGAAAAATAAAGCTTGTACCTCAAATGGTGAACTGTGGTTGTCGGTTGAGGTGGTGGAAGCGGCGGTTGAGGTGGTGGGTAAAAATGGTGAACTGCGTATGCAGACTACGATCTCAACTCCAAGTCCAATGGTGAACGGTGTTTGAATTTTGAAGACTAAAATCTCCACTCCAACTCTCCAAAAGTAGGTCAACTCTCGAACAGTAGGTTAAAACATTCAGATGGGCTGGGTTAAACATTTATCGGTATATGGGCTAAGTAAAATTGGTTAGGCTGAACATAAATAAATTATTGGGTACATATATCTAAAAAAAATCTTTTGGGCCCGGGTTGCAGCCCAGTGGAGCCCCACTGTAGATGGTTTTCAACTTCTAGAGCATGTAGGACTCGAGATGATGGACATGCCAGTTATAAGTAAGCACTATAATATCATTGTCGGTTCTTTAATATATTGTAAAATCTCTGGCCAAGCTCGGGTTTTTAGACATGACGATAATTCAACATGAGAGTGTCAAATCTCTCAGCAAGCTCGGGCTTCTTGGGCTTTTAGATGAAATGGCACTTCAGTGCTTTCTTCCTGAGTTTCGTTGATCATGTTTTATTCCGAGTCATGGTTTTGTGGTTTCTTAGTGATGTCGCGAATGATAGCAAATATGTTGTGATGAAGGGTGTTACTCACGGTGCTTGTGACTATATCATAAAACCAGTTCGTATGGAGGCGTTGAAGAACATATCGCAGCATGTGGTTCGGAAGAAGATGAATGAGTGGAGGTTTTAACCTAATGGTGTATGCTAATATATATCATTTTGAGAACATGTAAATAATGTTTTAACCTGTTGGTGTATGCTAATATTGTTCGGATGGAACAATTGGGTTTGGGCAATATGGTCAAGGCCCATGAATAGCGCACAAAGCTAGGAGTGCCAATTTAGCCTTCAATTTTGTAGAACGTTTACTAATAAAACTTAGGGCCCAATGTATTTTACCCTAACGTATTGTGGTCTATGTACCCTTTATTAATTATCGTATGAGTGCCATTATCATATATGAAGTGGAAGAATGTGCGCCGCCCATCCAGGAGTCGAGCCAGGATGCAAAATTATCTGATACGAATCGTATTAGATAAGGCTAAAGGACTATCATGATTTAGAGGGTTAGAGCTAAACCATTTAATTTCTGAAAATTAACAGTAACTTTTTTTTTTCTTTTTTTTTTATAAATTAGCATGGGGCTAGAGCCTTCCTGGCTCATAGAGTGGCTTCGCCCATGCACCCTTACATCATATCTAGAGTACAGTTTTATGTCGCATTACGTTCAACCCGAAGATCAATGTAGCAAAGTATACAAAATGGAGCTAATCCGTAGATTTATAGAGTAAAATGAATGAAGTGCAAACTTCGATTTTGCCTGATTCGGCCGGCCATGGTTGGCACACCTTCAAAAATCGACGAACACGGACCATGTCTAGCTCAATAGTGTTTTGGGACCACGGCCCACGGTTGCATTATATCGAGCTTGTGTCTCGTTAAATGTTATAATGAGATGATTGATTATTCCTTCATATTCACATTGTTGATAAAAAAGCGTTGGTTCCTGACAGTATGCCTATTAAAAAAAATAAATAAAAACGTGAAGTAGAGTTAATCGATTTCAGCTCTTTCAAGAAAGCAAGAGGACGATCCAAGAAACATGTGTTGAAGTTATACAAAGACTTGGAGTACAAATGATCAACGATGATATTCTAACCTGAAAGAAGCTTCTTATAGAAGACTGACGCAGGTAGGTAACCCGACCTAATTCTTTCTATGATTCATGTAGCATACCGCAATACATTGGTTTAAAAGTTTAGTAGTTGGTGTGTAAAGCGAGCATCCAAAAAAATTGAGATAATGGATTTGAAATTTCGTGATTTCGAATTATTCCATCCGAACACAACTTAAAGTAAAAAGGCAGTATCCCAAGTCACCAGCTATTGGTGTTGCTTCACTGGACCACCAGATATAGAATCCATTCCCAATTTATACAATATGTTCTCATTTTGTTCCTTTCAACTGGAAAATTCTTGAATATGCATGCCAGGTCGCTGGCCCTACATTAATATTTGCATGCTGTAACAATTTGAGGCCAGTCTGGAAAACTTTTAATTTGGCCGATCATGGCAATTTTAAAATTAATTTGGCTTGTTAATTCGCTGTTTATATGCCAACGAAATTATTGGCCATGTATCAAAGCAACATAAATTTCAAATACACACAGGCAGGGGCGGAGCCACATCGGTGGGTCTTCAGCCCTACGTTATTTTCTAAACAAAAAGAAAAAAATATAGGAGTGTCAATTTTTTAAAATATGATCAAGTAGCCAGGGGCGAACACAGAATTTTCAGGAAGAGTGACAAAAAAAATATTAACATAAAAATCGAGGCCAAAAATATTTTGAGGGGTAGAGGGGCAAAAAATAATTTTTGAAGGGTAAAATGCAATTTTTAGAGGGTAAAAATTACATTTAAAAAAATAGTTTAAGGTATTAAAAATAATTTGGGAAGTTTAAATCCGCCACTGCTTGTAACCCAACCATATATTACTCCTTCAAGTCTATATGTTGATATACATTCTAACCAGCCCCAAGGTAATCTCAAATGTTGGCTCCTTCTCTGCAAAAAAGTGAAAAATATAATTTGTTAATGCCAAATTTGAGCAAAAAATATTTAACTATTCGATTTTCGAATCGAGCTCAGATATATATAATCCGAGCCTTATATATATATTTTTATATCCGATTCGATTTGGTTAATTTACATTGTGTATGATTTGAATTTATTTGAGACAAAAATTAACTATGAGTGCACCGTTGTGACTCATTATGGACCAGAAGATTCATTTTGAATTTTTTTGGCCTCACGTGAATTGTTCCTGCTATAGTCAATCGCACTTTATAAATCAGTAAATAGAGTCGAGAAAAGATTAAGAAAGAAACAAAAAAAACATACAAATAAGAAACGAGAAATACATTACATATACAAATATCCTATAACGTATCTTTTATTATAGTTTACATAAAATTAAAATGACACCAATTAAATTTATCTCCTTTGTCCTTTTCTAATCTACCATTTTCGTCCATGCCTCAAGCATTTTACCTCTCTACCTGGACCCGAGGGTCATAAATGAATCTTGAATCGGGTCAACGGTTCGACATGTCGGATCAATAATCGGCCCTTCTATAAGCGGGTCAGTTAAGGATCATAATTTTGAACCCATTGAATCGCCCGTTCACGGTTTTTTTAAAAAAAGAATTTGCATTTTAAATTTAAAACATATGTTTTGTGGTGTAGATTTGAACTCATTATTTACCAAATTGAATAATTAACTTCAACCACTGAGCTATAAGAGTCTTGTTGATCTAAATAGAGTTTATAATTTATATATATTAAAACAAATATATTTACATTTTGATTAGTGGAGCTTGAATTTATTTCAAGTTATATTATGATTAATACATGGAGGAAACACACATTCAATTTTTTTTGACACTTTTTTTCAAATTTTATAATATATTTATTTATTTTTTAAAAAAATAACGGTAAAATCTTAACCGAAACTGGAATCGTAACCGGTGATTCATGAACCATAACCAGAATCGTCAAGGAAGGTTAATGTTAAGGGTATATGTTTTTTAAATCGTCTAACCGACGATTTTGAACTGTTTAACAGACGGTTCTAAACTGTGGTCAGATCTATCTCCACCAAAGAATGGATTCAGGTAAAGAAAGAATGGATTCAGGTAAAGAAAGATAAGAGAGTTGTGGTAAAAAAAATTTAAGAAAAAATTTAAAAATCCAACATATATTTTTTATTCTTCACCATATCTATCTAAGCATTTTGTAAGGGCGTAATGAATTTATCACTCGAACCCTTGATTAAGACAATACAAATTCAAATATATTATCTGCCCATAATTATAATATGTGGTCGAGTTGGTGGAGAAGATGAGCATGTAGATCTTTGGTTATAAATTTGATTCCCTCTATCAACACTTTTTCTTGTTGAGACTGACACAATCGATTTGCCTAGTACAATTTATCTGACTAACGTGATTTGTAAACTATTACATACATATTACATGTCCAAAAGGTAAAGTAACTCGTATAATTTCAAGATTATATAATTATTAGGGCAAGTAAAATTCAACTTTTTTTAATTAGAAATATCAGTGTCGGAGTAATTTTTATTACTACAAGAACAATTTCCATATTATTGCTCAAAACAATATCGTAACACTAACTTAATGCCTCGTAAAAGGTAAAAGTGGTGCATCTTCTTAGTAAAGAGAGCAAAGCTAGAGCCCTCTTTAGTTCCACATTCTCCACTATTCTGCTCACTATCTCTCATCCTCTTTTTCCTCCACTCAGTCTCCACGCTCCCATTTCTTGAATAATCTCCCAAGTTCCAAGAAAATTTATTGGATCTTACCATCTATATTTACCCAAATCTTTGAATTATTCACAATTTTTGTGCCTTTTAATTTAATGAAATGGGGAGAAATTATTATATTAGACTCGAATTCTTGATGCTATCGTTACTAATTGCATCAAGAAATGAGTCTCCGGTCAGGGCGGAGAATCTTAGTACTCAAACCTGGGTTGGATCAAAGTACCAGATTGAATGCACTATGTGCTCAGCCTGTGACAACCCTTGCAACACACCGTCACTGCCACCGCCACCGCCGACGACCACCACTGTCAATTACCCACCTCCTCCTCCCTTTCCTCCTTACTACTCCTACAGCCCACCACCACCACCACCACAACCAACCTATACATACTACTCACCACCACCTCCTGGTGGCGGTGGCGGTGTCGGTGGCTACTACAAACCTCCGCCGACGCCGCCGTACCAAACAGGCCCAGCGCCGCCGCCGCCAAACCCAATTGTCCCTTACTTTCCATACTATTATTACAACCCTCCGCTACCTTCATTATCTCCAACATTCAAGAAAATTCCCTCATCTTTCTTGATCATCATAACTTCCCTTTTCTACATCTTTTGTTAAAAAAAAATATACTAATCTTTTTATTACTTTTAATAATCATAAGTTTTTTCTTGTAGAGGGAAATATGTAGAAACCAAAAATAATGTATCAAGATTCGCAGATCTTCGAGTGAGGAGAGACTCAAAGTTGGTGGCTCGGACAATTTTAGACTTCCCGAAATACCCTTGTTGATTATCAAGAAATCAAGGAAAATGGAGGGCATTTTAAGGAGGAAACCAGAAACTAGCTAGAAGCCATTCTTCTGATTCCCATTCAGTGCGGCGATCTGTAAATTCTTGAAACTTTAATTGTATTTAATTTTTTCTATTGCATTTGTGTTATTAATTAACAAGTCATTAAGGTCGTGTTTAAGGAAATTCAGTCACTCAATTACAAATATTTACAAGTTTTTGACCTTTCTCTATCATTATCTTGAAACTTGAATGTGTTGTTGTCCACAATTAATCCATCTAATAATTTATATGCAATTATTATTAACGGCGTTGATACTGGTTAATTGCGGCTATTTATAGTTAAAGCCATTTAATTCACTACCAGAGCAATTATTTTATTGCCAGTAATTATTGAATTTGATTTTTTATTCTTTTTTTCGTTTTATGCCATGCCTATATTGTTCTTGTTCTTGCAGTGGGAAACCTAAAACCATCGTACATCAATGCGATCTATGAAATCCATGTTTGTAGAGAGGGAAATAGTTATATGCACCAGGATCTCATTTATACACCAACCCAATCACAACAACATTAAATAAAAAATATAACATATCAATCATTTTAGACCAATAATATTGAGTTGATATATAGATTGAAGTATATAATAGGTCCATACGAACATTTTCTGTTTGCGAGTGTAAAATGTGACCTTATGAGTTACGTATAGAAGGTTTATAATCATTAGGAACTTTATCTGTTTGCGAGTGTAAAATGTGACCTTATGAGTTATGTATAGAAGGTTTATAATCATTAGGATGGTAAATAAATCGAGTTGGTCCATGAGCTTTTTAGTTGTATTGACGTTGATCAATTCGTATTTCGAACTTATTAAACTCGAGCTAAATTAGAAATGGAGCCATAATCATGCTGATAGATAGCTAAGGAGCTTTGATATAAATCAGTATGCTTTTTTAATATATATATATATATATATATATATATATATATATATATATATATATATATATATCAACAAAAAAGCATTTGAGGCAAAGTTGTAGCATTCGCTTGTATATTTGGATAATTGAGTTTGAATAAAATGAATTAAGTTCAAATTCGAACTATAAGTGAAGCTGAACTCGAGTTTTTGTACTTGAAATTGTCGAAATAATTTGAGCTCGAATTTGGATATGATAAAGATGGATAGGAACATGTAATCATCATATAATGTGAAGGGGCAATCAAAGAAAATTAGATATAATATCACCATCATAATATCATATTTAGTTTTCAATATTTCAATCAAATAAATTTTGATGGGATAAAGACTTGTAAACTGTAAAGAGAAGGAAGAAAAGTGTACCGGATCTTGATTTAACAACCCTACAAGAAATAATGGCACGTGTCTTTATTGCCATTATTATTAATATATTACCCTTTTCAATGGGATGATGATGCGGATCTTAAAGATTATGTATATCACCTTCGAATAATTCTTGGCTACCATATACAGTAATATCTTAAATATTTGATCAATAGTTCAAATTTATCAATATCTTATTTTTTATGTGAGATTCAATCCATTGATAAATCTAGATAACGATTCATTTATGGGTATTACTCCATAAGGTGGTCAAGAAGCATTTGTCACTCTTTATTTCGATTGCCATCCAATATATGGGTTTGGTTTATGCTCTCCACGGGCGAACTATATTTATGTGAGGGGCAGCTGCGCCTAAATTTTTTTTATATAATAAAATTTTATTTTACCCCCTTAAAATCAATTTTGTCCCTTGGAACAACATTTTCTCCCGTGATATTATATTTTGTTCTTCTAAAATTATATTTTAGCGATCATTTTTACGTTATTATTTTTTGTCCCCCACAACATAATTTCTAAATTCGTTCATGATATTGTCAGAAAGACATCTTGACTCTCTAGTGCACTGCTCGTAGAGGGTAACAGCTTAGACCAATCTATGGTACTTGTAAGTGCAAATTTAGGACTTAGAACTTATGCTCATCCCAATGGTACTTGTAACTGCAAACTTAAGACTTTGTTATGTAGTTGGTGTTAAATCAACTATATATAAATTATTGAGAGCATATATTAAATTACGGTTTTTAAGGTTGATTTGTTTTGTAAAATTGTTTGTTGTTATAAGTTAGAATGGCTTTGGGGTAGGATTATTTTAGTCATTTTATTATGCAAGTATTTTATTTTATAAATTATAATGAGTTAGATTAATTATTGTAGTAGAGTAGAATTACGAGGGTCCGTTCTAGAGAAGCCTAGTTTTGAAAGACGAAAAAAAATTCGCATACAGACGTTTAGTCTTACAAATATCAATATATATACAAATACATATTTACATATTATATATTTTGATCTTTATAAATATTCGGTCTATATAAATATTTTTTTTATGTATAAATGCTGCTCATTCAACTACTTGGCCTACGAAGCATTGAATTAATCCGCAGTACTGTTAGTGACCTGTCAAATTTAATGTCTCTATGTTTGTATATAATATTTTTTTTCAAAATTAAAAAGTTTAATAGTTGTTCAAATATAATTTATGAAAGACTGATATTGATAGGAGAGGAAAAGGGAACATGGGCATTAGCTGGATGGCATTTTAGATGTCACATGCCTATTTGTAATTAAGGGGAAAAAACAAGCACAAATTTTGGTTCTTTTTGCTGTTTTGGAATGTTTTTAAATGATCTTTTTAGATTTTTTTTGCTCAATTTTTTTTTTTTTTTTGCTCATGATCTCTTTAGATTTTTGATGTTCTTTTTTGTGGAGAACAAAATGTGAATTTAATAATATAAAAATGCGTATACATTTTATAACAAAAGGGAATATCAGTGATCACCGTAGCAAAAAAAATTGATCTCATAGCGGAATTCCAATTTTATTAACCATGAGTATTGGTGTCAGTGATGGGCGTAGGATTTCGAGAATTGAGGATAAAAATATTTTAAAATAATTTTATGGATCAAAATATAATTTAAGGAGTGGCAAAATGGGAAAAACTACAAATTTTTAGGGTAAAATCGTAATTTTTTTGGGCAAGAGGGAACGTGAGTAAGTCCGCCCCTGATTGGCGCAATGGTAAAATTATTGTCATGTCCTCTGGAAGTCACGAGTTTGATTCGATAAACATCTTTGTATTGTAAGATAAAGACTTCGTATATTATGCCCAAAATAACTGCATTCCTTCCCAGACCCCATGGATGGCGGGAGCTTTGTGTACTTTTTTTTTATAGCGGAATTCCAATTCCTAATTTATGAGATGGGTCCTAAAATACGAAGAATCCACATAGGTATTGAAGGCACCAAGTCGTTTGGTGCAACATGGCTTCTGCCCTGAAAGGCCAAAGTAAATTTAATCTATTAAATATTTTTATTTAATTTACAATTAACTTTGGAAATATATTAGGGAAAATTTCGGGTCGGTACTACTTGGTAAAAGATTTTTCAGCCCAGTCACCCAAAAAAAATTCTTTCAACTAGGTCCAATTTTGGTCAAAATGACCAAAATAGTCTTATGCCTTCCTTGGATCACCTCCTTCAATATCAAAACCCTAGTCTCCAACCCTCACATCAGCCACATGTCCCAACCACCAACGCCGTCGTCGGAAGTTGTCACTCCTCCCATGGCGTCGGAGCTGCGCGCACTGGTCAAACAAAAACAAAACGGTTGTGCAAGAAGACAAAATCACCGCACTTCTATTTATCATCTTTACCGATTATGAATTTCAATTTTTTTGTAATGTCTGTACGTTGATTTTTAATGTGAAACGTAAAAATATAATATATTTGAATTGTTCGATCAATTGTTTGATAAAAAATTATATTTATTATGAATTCCAATTTTATTGTAATGATTGTTTGTAGATTTTTAATGTAAAACTCAAAATTATAATGTATTTGAGATGTTCGATCAATTGTTTGAATGAAAATTTTGAGAATGTAATGATATTGAAACTATTGGTGCATGTAATTTACATGCACCGACAGTTCATGAGTCTATCGGTGCATGTAATTTACATGCACCGATAGACTCAGTGGTGCATGTAATTTACATGCACCGGCAGTTCATAAGTCTATCGGTGCATGTAATTCACATGCACCGATAGACTCATTGGTGCATGTAACTTACATGCATCTTTAGATTTAGGTTTTGCTTTCTTATTCATTTTGTTATTTCACATCTCAAGCCTTCTATTTCAGTTTGCTATTAAATAAAAAAAAATTAATGAGGAAAAATGTTACATATTCAAAATTATATATAAAAAGGCTATTTTTTGTTAAATATAGTATAAGTCTATAGGTGCATGTAATTTACATGCACCAAAATAGGCTTAGCGGTGCATGTAATTCACATGCACCGACTTGCTAAAATCTATCGATGCATGTAATTTACATGCACCGATAGGCGGAGATGCACTAATATACGATTTTTTTTATCTAATTACTAAATAACAATGATCAAATCAAAAAAATGTGAATTAATTTTTCATTCTATAATTTTTACAATTGATCTTATAACAAATTAAAGATACAATATATTACTTTAGAAATTAAATTTTATTATGGATGAGTATATACTATATGATAAATTATTGCATAATCTCATAACAAAATTCTATTATTTTTCAAATGATAATATATTACACAAACATGTATTAATTTTAAGTGTTATTTGTGATCGTCTTTAACACTTACTATATGATACTTATTATTATGTAATGTGAGAACCAATGCAAATGTTGAGTCTACCGATGCATGTAATTTACATGCACCGATAAACTATCGGTGCATGTAAATTACATGCACCGATAAATGTTGAGTCTACCGATGCATGTAATTTAGATGCACCGGTAGACTATCGGTGCATGTAAATTACATGCACCGATAGACTAGCGGTGCATGTAATTACATGCACCGGTAAACTAGGGCGCATGTAATTTACATGCACCACATGAATACATTTTTACATGCATCGCATGATTAATTTTTCATATACAACATGATTAATTTTTATTCATACACCGAAGATGTACACAATCACACCAGCTACTCACGTGATTGTAATCGAACACCTCCAGATCACAATGAACGAGTACAATTCAATTGCTAACGAACTATCGGAATTAATTCACGACGAAGAATTCAATTCCTCAACAGTTGTCCTTTGTCGTCGCCATATTCCAGAAGAAAAACGATAATTTTTTTGCAGATTTGATATTAGAATTCACGCAGCAAAAACATCACAAGATCGCAGAAAAATTTGGCACAATTCAAGCGACGATGCGTCACGAAGCAAAAAAAATTAACAATTGAAGGTGAATGCTATGGTGCGATCATACGTCAATTCAGAAACAGCTCGCAACGAAGAAGACGAAACCAATTCAAAGCAATAGATCGGAAAAAAACAGAGAAATTGATTGAAGACGGGGATGAGAACGACAACGAGATTCAATTTGTGAAGAACAAAATTCGATATTCGTTCTGAAATTTTAAAGCAATTCAACCAATCGAATAATCTGCCATTGAGAAAATGGATTAATTAGATTAGGGGTGTTTAAGTCATAAAAATGGATTAATTAGATTAGGGTTTCATAAAATAGACTTATGTGAAAGATATTTTTTAAAAGATGTATTTAGTTGAAAGAAGAGTTTTTAGGGTGATTTAGTTGAAAGATGTTTTAAAAAGTGGTACCTTCTTGTAATTTCCTCAATATATTAAACTTAATTTAATTGTCCGACAAAATTGGGCGGCTCGATTGGACTTTACTAGAGCCCAATACAATTTCAAGCAATCTGCTATTTAAACCAAATAAATACTAAACTCCAAAATAAATAATAAATAATAAATAAATAATTAACATGTGCTAATCGGTTCATCTTGGATGAATATAATTTTTAATATTGGAATCATTTGAAATTCGATTATCAATTCCCTCTGCCATATTCCATAGATTTAATAGATGAATTCATACTAGAAAAAATTGTCAAGTTGAGTTTTATAAATTTAGTTTTTAAGTTCTCAAAGTGGGACAACAACCTCTCAATACGCCATCTCACGCGTGACATTATATAAGACAAATACGTAAATACAAACTGTGGAGATCCGGTCCTAATCATGCGTTTTAATTATCACATAATGATTATTTTAATGTAAACAGCAGAAGATTATTTAAAATTTATCAACACGTTGCCCAAATATTTTTTTTATAATATTACATATATCATGCTACTGAAAATATATATTCCAACTTCACAAATAAACACATTATTCATCAAGAATTCAAGTATAAAATTTCTCAGTGATAAAGAGACTGAGATGAAGTAAAAGATAAATAAACCTGAGCTCGCTCTCACCGGACTCGGGTACTTTTAAATGCTTCCTCTCGAATATGTGCAGAACATCCACCTGTAATACCTGTCATGTGCGACAACAAAAAACATGACAGTCCCACAACGAGTCAGTAACCCCAGTACGAGAAAGCAGATAAAATCACGATAATATGACAAAAATACCATGTGATGCATGCCACACATGAATGATATACGTGAGCGGGTAAACAATCTCAAAGTCTCGATATATCCGGAATCAAAGGAATCATGAACTCGAGATTTTGAATATTTTGTAATTATTTATTTGATGCGTATTTAAGAGTGAGATTACAATAATTTGAAATTATTTCACGCATCCAAACTCACCGTAGATGATTTTTCACAGATAATATTTCTCTTGTTATGAACTTTCCTATTTTCTTTTTTCTTTCTTTTTGTGAAATCCTACCTTTCCAATGCTATTGTAGTTTAAAATAAAAGCTCTTTTCTTGGTTGAAAAATTAATTTAATTTTCCTAATCTAAGAAAAAACACAATAAGATAACAAAGTTTGGATTTAACTTATAACGCTTTAATAAATGAGAGATCCGTCGTTGGGTTCTTTACTTGTGAATAAATGTTGTTGTTTGGCATATTAGTAAGGCAAACCAAAATTTGAATTATCTTTAACAAGAGGGAACCAAAAATATAATTAGAATTTGAAAATTTCGAATTTCAATATTTATCTAAATATAGACCCGATCAAGGGTCATAATAACCCTAAACCAACCTGTGGCAATGATTCAACGGCTCGGACCCATAACCGGCCCGTCTATAGACGAGCCGGTTAATGACCTAATTTCTAACCCTTGAACCGCTGGTTAACAGACAATTAAATGATTTATTTTAATTTTGTTGTTATGTTGTATATTTGAATCATGACCTCCAACTTGAATAATAGCTTCAACCGATAACCATAAAAAGTATTGTTGATATAAATAGAGTGTTATAATTTATATATATGTTAGTGTATGTTACGTATTTTGATTATTTGAACTTGAATTTATTTCATATTATATTATGATTAGGAAGAAAATATATTCAATTACTTTCTACAATTTTCTTCAAATTTTAATAATACTTTTATTTTTTTAATAAAATAAAGGTCAAATCGTAATAATAACCGTTGACTGTAACCGGAACCATAATCGGTAACCGAAACTGTCAAGGAAAGTTAAGGTTAAGAGTCAATTTTTTTGAACTGTTGAACCGGTATTTATGAACCACGATCAGATCTATCTAAATACTATGCCATAAAGAGGATAAATTAGCCAATATAAACACAATTATTTTATATAAACATTTTTAAAATAGGTTGATTGATAATAGTATCTTGAATATTTCAAACCAGTGAACGAGAATATTACGATTATAGAGCAACCAATACCTTAAAATAAACGATAGGACCAAATCTTTTGGAGGGAAGAGTGAAGCCAAACAATTTCCATGGATTTTGTACCAATCATTCAAAAAGATTACAACCATAAGATAAAGATAAGATCCATAATAGAAAGGTGTGATTTACATCTTATTCCAAGAAATATCTATCATCCAAGCTTTCTTGATATAATCCCAAAAATAAAAATAATTTGGAACAAATTTCATTAATCTACACCCCAAAAGTACACTTGGAAAAGTACATTAAGCCATTCTTCTTTTCGTCAATTAGAAAAAAAAACAAAAGGTACAACTACTACTCCACTTGGTACAAACACTAAGCATAAACAGAGCTACAAGATAAGGCCATCAAAAGAATCGCAGCTTGCTCTTCTTCACCAAGTTTTCTCCTTTGATTCGAGTTTGATCTAGGTCTCTGCCAAGCCACATCCAACCCAAATGCCCACAATTTCTTCCCAACTTTTCCAGTACTATCCCCACTGCTGCTGGTACAACTGTCACTGCTACTACTTTGATGATTGAAACTTTTGACATTTACTGGTTTCTTGGCTTTTTTCTCTTCTTTTGTTACACCCATTGAGGCCCTTATCTTTTTTCTGCTCCGAATCCCACATGCATTGCACAGTGACTGCAGGCAAAACAACAAAAAATGTGATTAACAACACATAAAATATTCGAAAAAAGACAAACCTATACATACAGGATGTTGTATGTAAATAACCTTGGGTCCAGCTGGTCCGCCTCTCCAGAGGGGTGTTCTCGAGGTGCCGCAGTTAACACACGTCTTCACGTTCGAGCTGTCTGATGATAATCTATCCGGGGTTGGAGTTTGGCTAATTATTTCTTCAGATTCTGATCCCTGAGAAACAAAAAAAAATTCAAATGATTTTAGCTAACTTGATCAAAAATATTTAAAAAACCCTCGAGCGAATGATGATCGTGATCACTTACTTTATCACTCAGATCCGCCATTTCTAGGCTCTTAATCAAAGATCTGATGAAATCCCAGTTAAAATATCCGATTACTAGCTAAAATGGGGGATTCTATACCTAATAACTCTTGATCAAACCTAACAAGGAAAGATCGCAGCACTACGAGAAATATCGTTCCAGAAATCAAAAGGAAAAGCTAAAATCAAGCTTAAACCCAGATCAAGATATGTGAAATAACACACAAGCAACTCACACACTAAAGCTCTAGCATATCATCTAGCTTTTGCCAAGTGAAAATACAAACTAAACCAACGAACCAAAACCCCAACTCCTCTTTCCCTTAGATATAGAACAGAAAAAAGAGAGAGCAATTGAAGTACACGAAGTGGGTTCACAGAATGGTAGCATATAAGCAGAATCTTGGTAAGATTGAAAATGAAAAGAAAAGACAAGAGAGAAGTATTGGAGAGTGAAATTGGGGGCGACTGTGTAAAGGGTATTTGTTGAGGGACTTTATATATATTGTCGAGAAAACCCTAACTCCGGGAAAGATGAAAAGACGATAAAGGGCCTGCGTCTCCAAATTTTTTAGAACCCGACACCAAGTCTTAGAAAGCGGCGCCCTGAGATTATTTTTAATTCCTTGGAGTGGGTATTTTTGGAAATCGAGGAAAATATTTTGGTGCTTGCCGCCATAGCACAAAGTTCTATTAGGGTTCTCCCACACACGCGCCGGACATGATTTGCCCCATTTTGACAAGATTTGATAGTAATATTTTGGGTCAATAAACTATGATGGGTTCTCTTATTAAGTCAAAACTCGAAAAGTAAAGGTCAAATTGACATTGCAATCCTTTTGGTTCACACTTTTTTTTTATTTTTGTTTTTTTACATAAAAGAGAAATTAACTAATGGGTTGTCAAAGTGGCAATTACAACATAAAAACGAAATATCAACGGCCAAAAAATCCACAGAAACCTATAATATAAAACTGTTGAACCAGCATAAAATAAACGCCTTCATCGAGTGAAAATTGGACTTCTATGTGAAAAACGAAAGGGAATCACTGCAAGAGCATATAACTATTACCAGAATTGGGCATAAACCACTATAGCCAAACACGGTTCTCTCAAACCATGAAGCCCATAGTACGGACAAGTAAGGGAACTGTCTTCCAATACATGTGAAGGTACAAAGAGGGATATACGAAGAGCATAAACTGAGAAATATACGACAAACACATAAGCTCTCACATCCAAAACCCTTACGAAAAGCCATACCACTGGATGTCGCACGAAACTGACAGGCTCCTTAGTCAAAACCAGATGTTGCGCTAGCAATGAAACAGACAAAAAGAGCCACCACCATAAAGATAAAAGAGTAGAACATAGTAAATTAGTGACAGAGACCATATGACCACTACACAACTAACTAGAACTACCAATATACACAGAAGCTAAATAAACATAGACTAGACAATTATAAAACAATAGCAAAAAGAGAGAATTTGCACGACTAGTTAGGCGTACACAAAAAAATGCTAGGGTTGCCCCAAAAGCCCGGGCATGCCGACTATTGAGCCTCATGCCGGGTTGCAATGCCAACCACCGCCCAACGCAGGATACCGCACCCCAAGCTGGGCATGAGACCCAAATAGAAGACACATGACAGAGCGCCATGACGAGCACGAGCCTCCACCACCATATGCGGAAATCACCACCGCCAAAATCACCCCCTCCACCAAGACCACCTTCACCACTTCCCCTTAAACCACCCCAACCACCAAGATTATTATCGGCTTCACCGCATAGTCCACCTACCCCACAATCAAGACCGCCACGCGGCCCGAACCACCACTAAAAACCTAGGCCACCACCTCGACCACAACCTGCACCGTCGCCAAACCACAGCCATGACCAAACCCACAGTCAAAATCCCCTCCTCCACCGAGTCCCCCGCCGTAACCAAATCCACCCACATCACCTCCACCTAGGCTCCCACCAAGATAAAACGCACCACCACATCAACCACACAAAACCACCCCCCTCCCCCCCACCGCGATGACCACCATTGTAAGGCCCCGGCTCCTAATCTCGTCATTAGTATGTTTACCCTTGTCTTTAGTGCATAAATTTATCAAAGGGAAATTCTCATTACATGCTTCGTAAGTGTAGCATATATAAACAATTTCAACATAATTCCCCATAAATTTCCCAATACGACACCATACACATATGTATACACTTGATAAGGCGCTATACATAATCTCAATTCATTATGCAATCTACTCTCAATTAAACTGCATGCAACACTCAATTGAAAAGAGACATCAAGATACATATACAACCCATATACACATATCACGATACTCACAGACGAGCATTAACAAATTAATATGTATCTACTTGTGTAAGACACATTACTCTATACCAATATTGGTACCTCGCTTCCAAGAGCATCCTCATCCACCACTTCGAACTCCTTTCCCGAATCCATGTCGTACATGTTCTACCTGTTTCAACAGAGACAGCCCCGGGTGAGCACACCAAAAACATAATCTCAATATCATTGAATACGTAGTACACAATTACATAATGTAATACTGTAATTTAAGTAAATACTCCCTGAGTATACCACAACCATGTAACAAGTCCCATGATGTTCACGTTCTCACGATATCTTGAACCATCAACTCCAAAATCGACTAAACATCAACAATGATTTACTGTGCTCGCATTCATAATCACCAATTCTATGATAATGAGCAAATTATCACCACAATAATTTACCGGAATCACTTATAATTCAATTATCAATTTATCACACAAATCTCATCATACTACATTCTCCTCGTATCACATCGCTCGCTCAACGGCGGCGACACCATTACCCATCGCACGCTCAATAGCGGCGGCATCATAATCTATAACCAGTGCACGCCCAATAGCGGCCTCACAATAGTTCATCACACCATGATATCATATCATAATCCTATTGCAACTCATCTCATACAATAATATGTAGAATTCTAACATGAATTCTCAATTCATACATCTTATCACTTATCCAATTTCCATAATCATATGGATCATATTTCATAATTAACAATAGGCATACATGCTCGTACGTCACTACGTACCTTAAAGTCGACAACATAATTTAATCATCCTTGACCTCTGGAGGCTCATTTAGTATCTATATTGAATATCAATTCAATATTAATATTTCATGAATAACTCTCTGATGTGACTAGAAATAGACACATCTGTTGCGCTTAATTGTCTACGATTTGGAATGTTTTGATAGCTAATTTGACACATATGCTACCTAATCGTATATTGGTGTAAATGTAGGTGGAATTGAAGAAATCAAGCTAACAAGGGCAAATAAGGATCAAGAAATGCATTGGAGTTGACAAGGGATCACAGTAGACCAAGAAAAATACATAAACGTTATGTGTGGTGCTCGATCAATCGCCCAAAAGAGCTAGCTCGATCGAGCAAGGCAGAAAATTTAAGAAACAAAATATGTGAATGCTTGATCGATCGAGTTGAAGTTCCAAATCGATCGAGAAATGCAGAAAAATTTCATAACGAAATGTTGCAGCTGGCGATCGATCGAGAGAAGTGCTCGATCGATCGAGAGATCAGAATCTTCGAAATTTTGGAAACTCAATTTTTACCATCTTGGATAGATTTTACCTACTATATCCGATTCACACCCTATTTACTCGAATTTGGGGACCTTAAATGAGATATCATTGATTATTATTCAGATTGGACATTAGATTTTGAGACTATAGAATAGATTTGACTCTCAAACTTTTGAAGAACGCTTTGGAGGATCAAAACACGAAGACGGAATTGACGAGTCGGAAGCGTGTTTCTCTTTAGTAACTCTTTTTCTATCATTTATTTGATGTTTTCTATCATAGATTTCGTTGTTTTTAGTTTGATTATGAAGCTAAACCTTTTAATTCTTGGTTAAGGGATACTTGCCTTTGGAAATTAAAATACTTGTGAGAATTTTGGTATGATTGTTTGATTTTAATCCAATTTCAATTTGTTTTTCAGATTTTGATTGTTATGATTGTTATGTTTGATTGATAGATTGATCACCTAGTAATTATATACACAATCTAAGTCTAATTAAGAAGCAACTAAGATTGATAATTACCTGATGTTGGTGTTATTAAATTCTTAGGAAAAACGATTAGATAATTGATTCTAACGACTGTTTTTATTGATTAGTTTCATCAAACTTAACTAGTTTTTGAAAGTATCATCGAATTAATCTTACCAGCTGTAGTTTTGGTTAAGGATCTGATAAGAGTCGAATATGAATGTTGTTTTCAATTTGACTACGATTAAGGTGAGGGATGAATTAAGTTTCCAGTTGATGAATAATTGAATAAATCGAGTCTTTTGTATTTGATGATTAAGTGAATAATTTCCAAAGGTAAAGTTGACCAAAAACAAAGAATTGCTTTTTAGTCTTGATAATCTAATAATTTGCTTGACTTAGTTTAAATAATTATAATTGAGAATTGAAACCCCCCCCCCCCCCCCCCCCGCCCGCCCCCCAATTTTATTTGTTTCATTTTGTTTTTCGTTAACACAAGAGCATACACTTCCTCGTGGGATCGATCCCTACTTTCACTACTACATTAGTTTTATAAAGAGTGGGGTTAATTTGGGCGTACATGATAAACGCACACCACTCTCACAACCATACCACATAAATTGTATAAACTCATCATGCCTCCCATCATTCTCAGTTATAATTTAACATACTATGTATACTATTCAAACCATCTCAATTTATCATTTATCAGTTCGAGTCATCGACTAACTCAAGCATGTAATAATATGTTCTAAGGTCCATCACATATAACCTTATTTCATTGTTCAAGATTTCCTTAAAATATCATAATTACCATATGAATCAATCTCTAAAAGCCCCGTCTCAAATTTCCAAGAAATAACAAAGTTTCAAATTTCCACAGCTCGCGATTGCTCGGCAACAGCTCACGATCGATCGCGAGACTCAATCAAAAAATTATCAACTTTCGGTCTCCCGCGATCGATCGCCCATCATGCCATGATCGATCAAGGAAAGTTTCCATCGCCCAAAAATGTATTGACCTCGCGCGATCGATCGAGCTCCGACTAGCGATCAATCGCGGGGTTAGAGAACTAGAATCCACCATTTTCGTGCATTATCCATTCAACTCCCACATCACAACATATAATTCACATATTTCTACCATAATACACCTGAACATCATTTTTATCAACATTTAAACTCATTTCAAGTTTCCCCACCCAAAATCAATTAAACATTTATAACCAAATAAACAATAACCCAAAACCACTATACATAACTTGGAAACAATAATCCTTAGCACTTTTAATCTTCCAAAACAAGCTTTTATAAGCAAGTTCCAAGCAAAACCAATCTTTCCACAAGATTTGGATAAGGAAAAGGGGAAAGGGGAAAGGGAGAAGGGTTTGGAATTGTAGAGATTTGTAGGTGGAAAGTGGTGTTTGTGTGTATTTTTGTGGGAGTTGGCATATGATTTCCTATAAAAAATCCCCAAATGACTTTTAACCCACTTATTAACACATTCACTCAACTCATTTCCACTTCGTTACACCAACATGTATCTTTAACCTCCAACTCATGTCATCTTAAATCATTTCATCAATCCACAAATTAATTACCCCCAAAATTCATACTTTATCACACTCGATTTTTCTCAAAACTATGTCTAAATGTAGAATGATAATTAATTGAAATTATCCATTTAGTCATCCCATTAATTCAATTCAAACTAAGATAATAGATTCCAGGCATCACAATTCTCCCATACTAACAAAATTTTGCCCTTGAAATTTCAATATACACGTCTACCAGAGATGACAAAATAACTCATAAATATAACAGAGATTAGATAACGTCGACATACCATCAAATATCTTACTAGACCACACATGGTCTGACAAATCCATAATCCAAACATGAGAATTCACAAGGAACCACCCCTGCTTCCCATTTTGTAACATTAACACATAAAGAAATTAAGATTTCTAAACAAGAAATCAATAACGACAATCTAGAATTAAACCAGCCCTAGCTATCATTCTCGGTTTACATTTCCCTTCTCTTAACTTATTATTGATTCAAGTGAGGATGTTTTATCACATCAATCCAATTAAGGGAACATATCACACTACTCATTCAATTTCTTAACTCAAGTCATTTAGATTCTCGTTCGGAAATCAAAATCATGAATTTCAAGTTATAACATAACAACACCTTGTTGCATTAATAATCATCGGATTTCGATGTTAGACAGAGTTCGTGCAAGAACTCTTAAACTCTCCCATCACATTTACATGTCCATAGGCATCATTACCTCATTTGTTACACAATTATCAATACCCATTCATTAGTATTCAAGTATAAGCATCTTATCACATCAATCCAAAACTCCACAACTAGTATGAATTCGGCTATGTAGATTTAAAATCTAATAGTCGTGTACACACATGACATTCTTGGTGTACTTAACCAATCTTCGAGCATTGTCATTTCTACAGTTTCAATACTTTTAATATCATCATTCAAAGATCTAACATATGCATGTATTTTCATTAATGTCAATAATTTTTAGTTCATTCTAATCTTTTATTCCACCATTTCTTTCAACTTTTCGCTTAACAATTCATCATCTCATTATTCAAAATTAGACTAAGTTATAATATCATTCAAATTCTCACACACATGTGTATTGTAAGACCCCGTTACGAATTAATAAGGGTAATTACCGATTAAGCAAACCCGGGTGACAAAAGCTGAGTTTTCGAGTTAAGGTGTACAAGATCACAACACCTTATTTTTTTTTAAAAACAAAATAAAATACATCAAACAAATTAATTTTTGGGGCATAATTTTCGGCCATTTCAGATTTTACAACACCATAAACTCATGTTGGACACATGGAGCAAAGTGGGCACAAAAATTGAATAAAAAACTCACTCCCCAACCTAGGTTCCATCGCCCCTCACCTATATCAAGGCATGGGGATTGCCTTTTATTTTAACAATCTGATATTCCCTTTCATCTTCCTCACTCCAACAAGCAACCTTTTTCTCTCTTTTCCCTCCTCTAAAAATTGAGAGCTCCACCTCCTTTTTCCTTCATCATTTTTGCTCAAACCTTGCATGCAAGCTTGGTTTTGGATAGGATTTAGGAAGAGCTTCAAGGCTTTGGGTGTTTTTAAAAGCTTGGGAGGTATATCATTCCCTTTATATTGTTAATCTTTGATTTTAGTTCTGATTGGGTCGATTTTAGAGTTATGTTTATGAATAAAGAGGTGAAACTCATACTGCCATGAGTTTCAGCAGAAACTATGGTTGCATGCAGTATATGGCTCTGTATTTTCGACTACCTTAACTTCGAAATCTTACTGTGAGCCTCAAACAAAAGTTGTAGATATTTGAGTTGTTGTTCTGTGGCTGAAATTTGGGATCAGTTGGAATTGATTTGAGTGAGATACGCCCATTTTACTAAACTATGCCAGATTCAACTCTGTATGTGCTGGAAATGCACATGCAGTGTAGAATTTCGAACTTTGGACAAAGTTTAATTTCGATTCTGTTGTCGATTTATACATGACATTGTAGATCTTTTCATTCTCTTGAATTTAAAAAAAAAGAATGACTTATTTTGGACTTATTTTCAATTAAATATGAATTTTATACTTCAAGTGTGCAAATCATGTTCTGCATGTGGGCGAAAATGTCATGCAGAGTGTTGTACGAGTTCCTGAGCATTTTCGGCTAGGAATTTCGAAAACTCTCCAGAAATAAGTATTTTAGTACTTTGAGTTTCTGTCATTTGCCACTGGAATTAACCATTTTGGTTTTAAAATGAAAAGGTTATGGCGATTTTACAAACACTGCTCGAGATGGAAAACAGAATTTCAAAAGCTACGTATTTAGTGTTTTAACTACTTTTACTGGAAGACTTAGCCCGACATCATTAGACAAGAAAATGAAGTCCTTTGAGTTTTGGAACTTTGAGCTCTGGAATCGGGTCATTTGGAAGTCATATGATTTTATTATGAATTTTCTACTAAAACTGGTCAGTCTGATTTTGAAGGAAAAATCAGTAGAAAAACACCTTTAAAAACTTATTTTAGCTTTTGTGTCATTTAAACACTTAGTGATAATTTTGTAGTATTTATGACCAGGTTAAATAATTTCGGGACTATTTTGGAGCACTCGGTAAAATTATTACTGGTCCGAGGTACGTAGAAAACGGGTTTTATCACAATGTCTGGCAAAGACATGTGATGTTCCCGGGTATGATTTACTTGTCATTACTTGCTCCTTATGTGACTATGTGATAAGTTGATTTGCAGTATGTGAATTACATGGTACATTGACTGCATGATATATGATGACATGAGATTTGAGGTGCATCACATGAGATTATGATATTGCATGATGCATTGACACGCATGGACATTGAGCATGTCATGTTGAGCCTTTTGATTCGTTCTTGGTACCTATATCTTTTCTTGGTATGAGTGATGCGTGTCTGGGGATGATGGGCAGCCGTTGGCTCGGCAGGAGTGAGAGTGAGCTGAGGGATGCCGGAGCGACGAGCGTGCCGACGTCGCCCAGACACGAGGATGATGGACCGCCGATGGCTCGACTGAGAGATAGATCGGAGCGCGGAGCGTGTCACATCCTGCTCGAGCACTGATGAGTGATTGATGATTTTCCTTTGGACCCTTGAGACAGGGATATTCGAGATTTGATACCGTTCATGTGCATTTGCATTCATGCACGGCATACATCGCATGTTATTTGTCATACACTGTGATTTTATCTGTTTCTCGTAATGGGGTTCTGACCCCCTTCGCGGGGGCTGTCATGTCTTTGTTGGATGGACATGACAGGTATTGCAGGTGGACTAATGCCGGATGCTCAGGATGAAGCATCCAGGAGTGCTAGGGCTCCGTGAGCACGAGTTCTTGTTTGTTTTGTTGAGTCATTTTCCCAGTTGTGTTGACGAACTTTTTAAAAACTATACTATTCTCCGGGGAATGCCCCGAGTATTTTGTATGCTACCGTATTTTCGTATTTTCTAAACTTTATTGATGGTCGTGTGTGGGATGCGAATTAGAAATACATATTTTGAGTATTTACTTATTATATGTATAAAAGAAAGAAAAAAATTTGGGCCACGTTTTGATAACTTAAATAATCTTCCGCTGTGTACATAAAACTAATCCTTGTGTGATAATTAAACGTATGATTAGGACAGGGCCCTCACAGTTGGTATCAGAGCATAATCTGGGATATGCTCGCATTAGAGTTAGGACACTGAGTCTAGACACAAATAAATTGTTGCGTATGTGTTTGACTACATGCCTTAATTGCTATTGCCTGCTATGCTTTGTGTTATCGTTATATATTGAGACATCAAATAGAATTAGACTTTTGAGTATAACACGTTATCTGTACGTTTTTCCATGTTGGATTGACTTTAATCTGAAAGTATTTAGAAATTATACTTCCTCTCAGAAATTTTCGTTTCTCCCGTACTTCCTTTAGAATGGCACCTACAAATCGTGGTCGTAAAGGCAAGGGAGTTGTGCAAGAAGCTGCGTCGGAACAGAACGCAAGCCATGATGACAATGTAGAGGAACTGACGCAGCGAATTGAGAAACTAGATATGGGAGAAGTTGTGGCAAGATTTCAGAGTATGCGGCCACCAAAGTTCCATGGTACTGATACTGGGGAACGAGCCGAATCATGGATCCGAGAGATTGAATATCTATTTGATCTAGTTGACTATGCACCTACCGTGAGATTGAAGCTAGCGATTTTTCAGCTTAAGGACAGAGCACAGCTTTGGTGGGAAGCAATCAGAACAGGATTGCGCGAATCAGGGATAATTATCACATGGGATATCTTCAAGACCCAATTCCTGGAGCACTACTCACCTCCATCTTACTACATTGCCAAGGAAACTGAATTCAACAATCTAGTGCAAGGGAGTATGACTGTTACCGAATATGCATCTCAATTTTTAGCACTTATGAGTTATGTTCCTTACATAGCTGCGAATCCTAAAGCACAGTACACGCGATTTGTGAATGGTTTGCACCCATCTATTTTCACTCTTGTTATCCCTGGAGATGCCACTTCTGTCATTGAAGCAATTGAGAGAGCTAAGCGGGCTGAGGCCGGATTGATGAGGGCTGGTGTTCAGTTTGCCCCACAAAGTGCTCCATATCCTTTTATGGGAACTAATCAACAAGTGCAACCTCCACAGCATCAGCAACAAAGGCCCCAACAATTTTTGAATTCACAAAGGTTTAAACCGAAGGGCAGGAAGTTCAAGAGAAGTCAGTCAGGGTCATCCAGCTCCAGTGGTTCCAGGGGTTCTATAGGAGGACCATTTGTCAAAGCTTGCGCACATTGTGGAGGTAAACACCCTACAGAGCAATGTGGAGGAGTGCCAGGGAGTTGTTTTAATTGTGGTCAGACAGGGCACTATGCGAGAGCATGTCCATCTCGTGCCCAAGGATTCATGCAGTCTCAGCAGCCTCGATTTCATACTAGGGGTGGTTTTCAGGGAGGCCATCAGACTCGGCCTACTCAATCCCAGTAGCAATCGAACTACCCACAGATCAGAGGGAACACTCCACAGTCCTATCCTGGACCACAGCAGGCTAGAGTGTACGCACTGACTGAAGATCAAGCACGGGAGGCCCCAGGTAGTGTGATCGCAGGTACATGTCTTATTTTTGGTCACACTGCACGAGTATTATTTGATACAAGAGCATCGCATTCATTCATTGCATCCAATTTTGTTGATGAGTATGAGTTAGAGTCTATGTCTCTTCAGGAGACTTCAACAGTATCCACTCCAGCTGGTAAACTCATTTTAGCCAGTTCTATCGTGCTAAATTGCATACTACAATTTGATGATAGTATTATGATCACAAACTTAATGGTTTTGCCAATGTATGATTTTGATTGCATTGTGGGCATGGATACTCTGACAAATTACCGAGCTACAGTGGATTGTTTCCATGGTATTGTCCGATTCAGACCACATTATGGTCCTAAATGGAATTTCTATGGCAGAGGTTCTCTTGCAAAAATCCCTATAGTATCTGCAATGGAAATGTTTAGACTTCTATCCTTAGGAAATGAGGGATATCTAATCTATGCGGTGGACGCCACAAAGAAAGGGCCGGAATTGTCCAACATACCAGTTGTGAAAGATTTTGCAGATGTATTTTCGGAAGAAATTCCAGGGTTTCCGCCTAATCGTGAGATCGATTTCAGTATTGAATTGATGCCAGATACAACACCGATTTCTAAAGCTCCGTATCGAATGGCACCAGCGGAATTGAAGGATTTGAATGAACAATTGCAGGATCTTCTTGAAAAAGGCTATATACGTCCCAGTATGTCACCTTGGGGTGCGCCGGTACTGTTCGTGAAAAAGAAAGATGGCACAATGAGAATGTGTATTGACTACAGGCAACTCAATCGAGTCACTGTGAAGAACAAATACCCATTGCCAAGAATCGATGATCTATTCGATCAACTCCAAGGAACATCGGTATATTCAAAAATTGATCTTCGCTCAGGCTACCATCAGCTCCGAGTTAGGGAAAGTGATGTTCCAAAGACAGCTTTCAGGACCAGATATGGTCATTTTGAGTTCTTGGTGATGCCTTTTGGACTGACTAATGCACCAGCAGTGTTCATGGACTTAATGAACAGAGTGTTCAGAAAATTTTTGGACAAATTTGTGATAGTATTCATTGATGACATTTTGGTGTACTCAAGGTCCCGGAAGGATCACAAGGAGCATTTACGATTGGTATTACAGACTCTTCGAGAGGCCCAACTATATGCGAAATTATCTAAGTGTGAATTCTGGTTGGACCAAGTAATGTTCTTGGGTCATGTGATATCAGCACAAGGGATATCTGTGGATCCCAATAAAGTGGAAGCAGTAATCAATTGGCCTAGACCAACTAACATACATGAAGTTCGAAGTTTTATGGGCTTGGCCGGTTATCTAGTCCTGAAAGCTAAACATAAAGTTACAGACTCTTCTCAGTTACTAATTCAACCTCAAAACATAATAAAATCATTACTTGTGAATATCTCTATATCACATATATTCACACAACAACATCGTATATCATTCGTCACGTCAAGTCTTGTTCATTATTAATCATCACATGATTATTTATCATTACTGTTATTACCCACCAGTTAATAAAATCATAATCTCATACTTATTCGTGACATTCACGATAGTTCCTCGTCAACCCGTGACGTCCACAATGACCACGTGTCTACACAGGACATTTATAATGCTCCCACGTCATCCCGTGACGTCCATTCATCCCACGGCAATCCTCATTAATCTTACAAATACAAAAACTAGCACGCTTTCACAGCAACAAATTTCATCACAAAACAATCATCCTACTCAATCATCATTTCATCAACGATTACTGTAGATATAATGGTGTTACCTCAGCGGTCACACCTCGCCCTGTTTCATTACTGCAACAATAACCAAAAGTGAACATAATACTATGGTTCATTTTAAATTTCATTGTTCACCCTTCTCCTGGTCATTGATTCTCATAATTCAACACATATCACATATATTCACATGTTAAATCAAATATATCAACATGTTAAATCGAATGAAAAGGGTTGGCTCAACTCTTATTTTCCCCTGGAACATGTCAATATCCTATTGGGTCTACATCTCATGCACCCAAGGAACGACCATGTAAATATTTACAACACGACGTTCACTGCCATATGCAATCAACACATGATCAATACATTGCTAACATAATAGCAGTATAAGAATACCCATCGCACTACGGCGGTCGATAATACTCTTCGCCCCACGGTGGTACACAATCAATACCCATCGCTTCGTGTAACAACAAGAATTCTATCACATAATACCCCTCGCTTCGTGTAACAGAGGCAAGTATTCTATTACATAATACCCCTTGCTTCGTGTAACAACGACAAATACTCTATCACATAATACCCATCGTTTCGTGTAACAGCGACAAGTATCCTATTGATAAGTGTATTTTATACACTTATATTCCTTCTTATTTTGCATGATTTAGTGTTGGTATTCGAGCAGAATTACGTCTTTTGTTGTTGTTTTGATGTTTTGCAGGAATCCAAGGAATTAAGCATTTTATTACTAAAAGATGGTGAAAATACATAAATGTGACAAGAATTCAAATTGGGACTCAACGGTGAAATAATCATGCACCGGGACATGTCAATTGGGAATAAAAGATTGAGAAGGGATTGAGATTTATGGGACACAAAGGAGATTTATTCACGTACAGAAAATTAGAAGAGCCGAAGGAAGGAGGATATTTTATTTTCGGAAAGATATTCACGTGAGACTTACAGATTGGAAAGATGGAAGTGAATAAAAGAGGTACATGAGAAAGAAAGAGGAAAGAATGGAAATAAGGGAAAGAGGAGATTTGGTGATAAGATTTAAAATGGGAGAAGTTCAGATTTAGGGAACAAAAAGAGGCACAATTCACGTACAAAATTGGAGACGGATGAAGAGAAGATTTGGGAGAGATACGTGAACAAAATAAAGAGACGCACGCACGAAGACGTGGGCAGTAGACGTTTTCACAGATATAAAACAAGGACTTGATAGACGTACAAGAAGGGAGAAAAAAAGGAGAAGAATTCACGTATCTTTCTGGAGAGCAGCATACGAACACAAAAGGTTTACGTGAGGATTTCACGTAAATAAACAGAAGAGCAGCGTGAGGAAGAGGAGTAGCCGAGAGTGAACCAAGAAGGGGAGGAGATCAATCGAGGCGGTGCGCTTACAACGAAGGATATAGATTTTGACGACGGAGAAGACGACGGCGACTACCGGGAACGGAGGGCCATCATCCAATTCGTTTGATTATCTCTTCCTTTATGTTTATGATGATTAAGAACATGTCTATGTGTTTATTTAATGTATTCATGAACTAATTTATTATTCTAGGGTTAGACGGATCTTGACTTGAAACTATGTCATTGATTATTGATTGAATATAATTTGGTTTTCCATATGGTTTATTTATGTTTTCCTGTTCTTAATGCTTTTAATCTACTGGCCATGGATTGAATGATTCCATATTCGTGATCTATCACTCGGGAGAGGGGGTTGTGAATAGGAAAGAAGGAATTCGTATCGTGGTAGTTATATTGTTCGGAAGGCCTATAACTCCATAGAAGTCGTCAAAGGAATTACTGCGCTTTTACAATTGTTTGATAATTAATCTTAGATAGGGATATCAAGACTAATGTTAGATAATTACTTCTGCTTAACACCCGGGAGGGGGAGTAGAAACAAATAAGAATTCTCGGCTAGTAAACTAGGAAAACACAACATAGTGGATAGTTGAGTGAAGTCGAACCTCTAGAATCCGTTCTCATTGATTTTCTCCACTTAAATTACCATCTTGTTAATCTTTTATTATATTTTCGTAGATTAGTTTAATAAATATTGCTCTCGATTATCTAAATAAAGTCGAGACTATTCTAATTACAGTACTTGGTGTAACTTAATTTTCAATCCCTGTGGGTTCGACATCCGTACTTTCAAAGTCCTATACTAAAACTTGACACCGTACACTTGCGGTACGTTTCACACGCATCAAGTTTTTGGCGCCGTTGCCGGGGATTGATATAATTTTGTTTACTGATACTGTTACCAAGTAGTCTTGATTTTAATTTAGAATTTTATTTTTTGTGTTAATTTTTTTTTTTTGATGTTTTTCTTGTGAGGTACTTGGAGATGTTTTATCAGCAAGTTTCCACAAGCTTTGCCCAACAACCGTATGAACCATTCTATGCAGCTTGGGACAGATTCAACCACGACTTTTCAAACTACGCTCCTCTTCCATCTTTCAATATTGGATTGGATGCAGACACACGAGAATGGGTATTTAATGGAGCTTTGGCAGTTGGTCGTCCCATATATGGTATAGATGATGACAGGGTGCACCTGTATAACCATATGGCGAATTTCGACTATCAGTGGCATTATGATCCTTCACTGCTGGGTTGGAGTCACCAATATCCACCAGGGCATCATTACCCTCATTTTACACACCAACCATTCGATCATCAAGCAGAGGATGAGTATAGTTCTGATAAATTCTCTCGGTTGGAGGATATTTTGCGCAAATTCTGGCCATCATTTGAACCAAAGATAAAAAATGCCACCAGAAGTAGCCTTGAGTAGCTGATAGAGACATTTGTAGCGAGATGCAAAGAGGTTGAGATGAGATATAATCAAGGGGTGACAAACCAGGTGTGGTCACATGATGATGATCATTCAACCAACCAAGTTTGGGAGAGTGATCCTACTCATGCGGAAGATTCAAGGGAATATGAGCATTTCCAAGTGGTTGAGCCTACTGTGGAAGAGTTATCTGATGAATTCCCGTGTCAAGATGAGCCTAGATATGCTCCACAAAAGAATGAAGGTAAACCTTCACTTGAAGATTTGGTGAATACTTTTGTTCAAAGTTCGACATTGAGGCTTGACAAGAATGAGTCGAGGCTTGATACGATTGAGGGTCACATGAACAACATGGGTGCTACAATGAAGTCTCTTGAGGTGCAAATTGGGCAGCTTGCTAATGCCATGAACAACCAACAAAGAGGATCATTTCCTAGCAACACCGAAGTGAACCCAACCAACCAAGTTTGGGAGAGTGATCCTACTCATGCGGAAGATTCAAGGGAATATGAGCATTTTCAAGTGGTTGAGCCTACTGTGGAAGAGTTATCTGATGAATTCCTGTGTCAAGATGAGCCTAGCGTGACGTTGGAAGATGAGCATATTTTTGGAAATAGTGAGGAGCACTCATCGATGGTGATGTCCTATATGCCATATGTGGATCCGTTCTTCCCATTGACGCCAACTTCACCATATTATGATCTCCATGAGATGAAGCCAAGTTTAGAATCTTTCTCCCATGCTTATCAATTTTCGAAGGACGTTGTTGGAGCGACGAGCGTTAACTACCACTATCTTGCCAAGCTTGAGGGCATACACAACCAAGACCCACATGTAGTGTCATATGATACTTACTATGGGCGGAAGCCGCTATTTGATGGTTGCTTCGCATAGTCTGGCTGACGACTTTAAACAAAGCGCTTTTCGGGAGGCAACCCGAATCCTGTATCCTTAATTTATTTTTATTTTAAAAAAAAATAAAAAATAAAAAAATGAGGTTGGCGTATTTACGCCTTTCAAGGCGTAATTACGCCTGAAAAATATTTGCAAGTTTGAGATGCCGTAGGACAGGCGTAACTACGCCTCTTTGTGGCGTAATTACGCCTGTCAAATTTTCAGCAAATTTTAAAATGCCGTAGCGTAGGCGTAACTACGCCTGTTTTCGGCGTAGTTACGCCTACCATTTTTTTTAAAATTTTTCAAAGCCGTAGGCGAGGCGTAATTACGCCTCTCAAGCGGCGTAATTACGCCTCGCGTATTTTAACTCCGCGTCTGCGCATCATTCTTCAAACTTTCTCCTCTCTTTAAACCCTAACCCACGCCTCTTCCTCTAAATTTTTCAATTTCGATTTTTTCTCCTCAATCTCTCTTAATTATGCTATCCCACCTCTAAAGTCCATATTTTTATCGATTAATTGCATGTTTTTGGAGTCTATTGGTGCAAGGAAGCAAGTTTAGGGGGGTTGCATCAAAGTGGTCTAGCTTAGCCAACCAAATCGAAAATTCTTCATCTAAGGGTTGGGTCTATACTGATGCGGAGGTCCCTATCATCATCTTCTCACCATACCCATGAGCATGAGATGGGCGACGATTACTGACGATCGTCGTCGCAGGTTGGTGTGTTGTCCCTTATTTTATACGTTGTATGGTACATTGAGGACAATGCACGATTTTAAGTTTGGGGGGGGGGGGGGGGTGTTTAAACATTGAAGATGTTTTGTTTCCTGGATTCCTATGTGTGTTGTGTTTTGTGTTTTTTTTTTTAGTCTTTTTCTTTTTTTCTTTTTGTGTCATAAGTCGTGAATTGAAGTAATTGTGAAGGACGATGATGAAGAATTGAGCTTATATGTAAAAATTTTAAAAAATTTTGTTCACTTTGCTCTTGAGTTTCTCACATTCATGCACTAGAGATCATGACCATTTGACTATTTAAAGTTGATTTGAACGAACACAAATATGATATAGGCGATTCTTGACAATATTTTGGGCCTTTATTCATTGATAGAAATTTGCCATAGTAGCCCCTTTGAGCTTAAATGTAAAAGAATGAGGATTGAATCGTTGCAATATATTTTATAATATCATTCAAATTTGTTTCTTATATCAACTTGCTTTTGAGATACCATTTGAGCACATTGGTCAAATCATATAAGTTATTTGTGAATTGAGAGTAGTCTAGAACTTGCTTTAGTACCCTTTGAGGCGAAATACTGATGCTATGTGGCTTAGGAATGATTTAGGCAATTTTTGATTCGTTTGAGCCTTTGAATCCACCGAAATACATCATTTTTTATCCCTAGCTACCCTTTTGAGCTTATTGAAAATCGAATGGCATGTGCTTAGGCACATAATAACCCCCATTCGACATCATTTCAAAATCCCACATCGACCACCTTGTTGAAAGCTTATACACTATTTCCTACCCTCAAGTGAGTAAGACCCATATTGCACTTTAAAATTTCAAATATCCCCCCATGTTCCTAATTGAAAAAAATAGAAGGGGGTAATAATGAAAAAAGGGCGTGGATGCATAGAAAAAAAAAATTTGTTGAAGAGGTGAAGAAAATAGTGATGGAAAGAATGAGAAAATAATGAGGTGAATGATGAGGCGGATGAGAAAAGATGGTGAATTGAAAAAAAAAATGATGAATCATCAATAGAAGGAATCGAAAGTGAGATGAGAGTGCACAACAATGTCATATTTAACTTACTCTCTTGTTTTGAAATTCCTATCTTTTTATTGTAGCCATGAGCCAAAGCCTAACGTTACAAGCCTATTAAGACCTATTGACCGAGCCACATTCGTCTAATATACTAGTGGAGAAGGTTACGAATAGTAAGCTTATGGACACTCGAGAAACACTTGTAATGCATATGGTTTTGACATTCACACACGCACATCTCATTACTTTGATTTGATGCATTGTTCACTGTTTGTCAAGGTTATACTCCTTTTTATGAACAATGCAAATGAACCAATACACCTTGCAAAGTCCTATTGATTTGTGTGAGTAAAGATTGCTTTAATGGTTAAATGGAAGTGGTGAGACACACACTTGAGAACTCTTGAGTAGACCGATATGCATACTTGACTTAAAATTTTTAGACAATTGATCTTCGAGGCCAATTTGCAATTATAACATTTCATGACTTGCGTTAGTAGTGTGTTTTCTTTTTCTCTTTTATTTCTTAGTCTTTTTCCATTCTATTTTGCTCGGGGCTAGCAAAAGTTTAAGTTTAGGGGGTTTGATAAGTGTATTTTATACACTTATATTCCTTCTTATTTTGCATGATTTAGTGTTGGTATTCGAGCAGAATTACGTCTTTTGTTGTTGTTTTGATGTTTTGTAGGAATCCAAGGAATTAAGCATTTTATTACTAAAAGATGGTGAAAATACAGAAATGTGACAAGAATTCAAATTGAGACTCAACGGTGAAATAATCATGCATCGGGACATGTCAATTGGGAATAAAAGATTGAGAAGAGATTGAGATTTATGGGACACAAAGGAGATTTATTCACGTACAGAAAATTAGAAGAGCCGAAGGAAGGAGGATATTTTATTTTTGGAAAGAGATTCACGTGAGACTTACAGATTGGAAAGATGGAAGTGAATAAAAGAGGTACATGAGAAAGAAAGAGGAAAGAATGGAAATAAGGGAAAGAGGAGATTTGGTGATAAGATTTAAGAAGGGAGACGTTCAGATTTAGGGAACAAAAAGAGGCACAATTCACGTACAAAATTGGAGACGGATGAAGAGAAGATTTGGGAGAGATACGTGAACAAAATAAAGAGACGCACGCACGAAGACGTGGGCAGTAGACGTTTTCACAGATATAAAACAAGGACTTGATAGACGTACAAGAAGGGAGAAAAAAAGGAGAAGAATTCACGTATCTTTCTGGAGAGCAGCATACGAACACAAAAGGTTTACGTGAGGATTTCACGTAAATAAACAGAAGAGCAGCGTGAGGAAGAGGAGTAGCCGAGAGTGAACCAAGAAGGGGAGGAGATCAATCGAGGCGGTGCGCTTACAACGAAGGATATAGATTTGGACGACGGAGAAGACGACGACGACTACCGGGGACGGAGGGCCATCATCCAATTCGTTTGATTATCTCTTCCTTTATGTTTATGATGATTAAGAACATGTCTATGTGTTTATTTAATGTATTCATGAACTAATTTATTATTCTAGGGTTAGACGGAACTTGACTTGAAACTATGTCATTGATTATTGATTGAATATAATTTGGTTTTCCATATGGTTTATTTATGTTTTCCTGTTCTTAATGCTTTTAATCTACTGGCCATGGATTGAATGATTCCATATTCGTGATCTATCACTCGGGAGAGGGGGTTGTGAATAGGAAAGAAGGAATTCGTATCGTGGTAGTTATATTGTTCGGAAGGCCTATAACTCCATAGAAGTCGTCAAAGGAATTACTGCGCTTTTACAATTGTTTGATAATTAATCTTAGATAGGGATATCAAGACTAATGTTAGATAATTACTTCTGCTTAACACCCGGGAGGGGGAGTAGAAACAAATAAGAATTCTCGGCTAGTAAACTAGGAAAACACGACATAGTGGATAGTTGAGTGAAGTCGAACCTCTAGAATCCGTTCTCATTGATTTTCTCCACTTAAATTACCATCTTGTTAATCTTTTATTCTATTTTCGTAGATTAGTTTAATAAATATTGCTCTCGACTATCTAAATAAAGTCGAGACTATTCTAATTACAGTACTTGGTGTAACTTAATTTTCAATCCCTGTGGGTTCGACATCCGTACTTTCAAATTCCTATACTAAAACTTGACACCGTACACTTGCGGTACGTTTCACACGCATCACCTATATATCAGTAGCTCAATAATATTCCTCGCTTCGAATTATCGGTGGCTCCATGGATATCCCTTGCTTTGACATACTAGTGAGCCACGCTACGATATGACAACGTCAAATATCCTGATTCATCACGCGATAACTGTAATGCCTGAATATAAATCATGTCTGTTATGTTGGATTCTTGTGTAATTATAGATAATTACGGGATGATATGGACTCGGGTTCGGGTTGGACCGAGTATGACAATATAGAAAGAATGTTTGGTTGAGAACTAAGACATCAAGATAATTGTTGACTTGAAGTATATGTTGTTAGGATCGGTCCGGAGTGTTTAGAGGGGGGGGGGGGGGTGAAAGAACACTCCTATTAAAAATTAATCCCTTGTGATTTCTTTCGGATTAGTGAAAGAAATCTGTTTCTTAATCAACTCTTTTGCAGAACAGATCACTGAATATTTTAGTGCGGAACGATCTGTTCTTAAATTAGTAAGAACGACTCGATGGCTTGAATAATAGAACGAGTGCAGAATGATAAAACACAGAATATGTTTCTGGAAGTTCGAAGGTGGTGTAATCCTTCTACATCTCCCCTTCTTCCAATTAAGGAAGGATTCCACTAGAAGACTTTGATTTATACAATCCTGTTGTACAAACCCGATTCAGCTGGATTTACCTCACTACCAGACTGAAACTCCTAGTCTCTCGATCTGTTCAGACACACTCTGTCTGACAGTTACAATTGTTTCTCACTTCTATATTTCAATACAGAATACACAAGATAGACTTTAGTCTATGCACACAATGATCCTAAATGATCAAATATTACAATATACTTGTGCTTATGAAGATTTTCAGCTCGAGAAAGTCTGAGCTTGTAAGCTTGTGCTGTTTTTCTTTCTTGTGCGTTTTTCGATTGATCAGACTCTGTCTTGAGCTCTTCTGTTGCATCCTTTTATAGTTTGCATGTACCAACGACATTATTTCCCTTAATGTGCAACTCTTGACTCTGCTTAAACTCTGAGTAAGCTACAGTCTTCTTCTTTAGGGTACTTGCCGTTCTGGTTCATGCTTTCGGCGACTGTCAGGTAAGCTCTTCTTTGTCTTCTTACCTTTTATGGTAATCTTCAGTCCTTGGTCTTTTTCTTCATTAATTACAGCATTAAATGCTTCAATAAATAGACGTTAATGATTCGGACTGAAGAACCAATCTTTATTCAGCCTTGACTGCTCTGATCTGATAGAAGTTGAGATCGATCTGAAGCTTCGATCTGGTCAGGCTGATTTCCATCGATCCGTTCTGTTTTGCGATATACCATATCAGCTTGATCTGTTTTGCGATATACCATAGTCTGTGTTGCCCTTGCCGGTGGAAGATGGAGATTTGATCCCTGATTGGGTGTAGTCTCCCAATTCAGTGATAACAATCCCTTTGACCACGGGAATGGCAGAGGGGACTCGGATGGTCACTTTGGGTGCAGTGGTTGAAGCTGTCGAAGGTTGGGTTGTAGGTTGGGGTGCAGGGGTGTCTTTTGTGGGAGGCAAAGTGGATAGGGTTTTGAGAGGTAAGGTTTTGTGTGGCTTGGTGATCTTGGTTCTTGGCTTTTTGGGAAGGGGCTTGGCTGGTGATGAAGGAGCAGACTGAGTTTCCTCGGAGTCAGTCTAAATGGTTAATTTGCGCTTGACTTGAGGTCTTCGAGCAGCAGCCTGTTCTTCTCCTTTCTCAATCTTGACGGCCACCAGATCGGTAGGAGTGGGTGGAGCACTCTTGGACTTCAGGAGAGCCAGTCCCTTAGAGTTGAGAATTTTGAACGGACTTAGAGCGGACGGCTTCCCCATCTCGATGTCCATCGTCTCCAGTAGCTTGCTTAAAGGCACAACAAAACAGACAGCCTGTTTGGAGGTGATGACTGTCTCAAGTAGAACTCCAAATAATATTGCAGACCAGTTCATCTTCTGGCCTGAGTGAATAGCAGCCATGGCCCGGAACTTCTCAGCAGTAACAACATCATAGCTTCCGGCTTTGCCCAATAATGGCTTGCCAACGATCTCGCATAACACCTGGAAATGAAAGAACATTTCCTTCTTCTTGAATGAAGGCTGCAGGTGGTGGCCAAATATGGATACCCTCCCCTGAAGAGCCGTGAGAGAATCTTGAGGAATCTGGCCAAACTCAGTCAGTACGGAGTTGGGAAGACCAAAGGTCTTGGCCAGCGTCAACGGAGAGATTTCAAAAGATTTGCCCTTTACGGAGGTGGAGATGGATGTCTTCTGTGATACAGCATTGGCGAACAGTTCGCGAATCTCCGACTCGTAAACCACCGTGCCACACTCCAGAAAATTCCTTAATCCAGATGATTCCAAAATTTTGAAAATAGAGACCATCTCTGGATCTTCAGCCCTGTAGATATCATCGAACTCAACGGAGAGAGAGTTGTGAGTGATAGTGGCCATTGGAGTGTAATGGAGAAATACGAAGAGTTTGAAAAAATAATATGAGAGAGTTAGAGAGCAGACAGCGGTAAATTGTAAAAAGTGAATGAAAATGAAATGTTCAGCCCGCTAAATAAGAGAGAGAAGACACGTTTCTTTATCTCGATGACTGTTCATTAAATAATTCAAAATAAACGGTCAGGATAAAAGAGAGATAAGGCGGTTAAAATTTGCGACCAGTCCGGGCTGTTTTAAACAATTATTTTATTTAAAGATTTGTTGACCAGACAGATCATGGGATAACATCAGATTTGACATAGATCGGTCTGAAAGTTCGGACCGGTCTGTGTCGTTCTGATAATTGTATTATCGATCTGTGTCAGCATACAATCTTTAAAAGATAACTAAAAGAAAGATACTTCTAAAAACATCAAGTTAAATCTATTAAACCAAGAATTTGACGAAAGTAATTAAACTTAGCCTCAGGAAGTGGTTTGGTGAAGATATCTGCTGCTTGCTGTTCTGTTGAAATATGCTCGATCCGAATTTCCTTTTTGCCAACATGATCTCGAATAAAATGATGTCTTATATCAATGTGCTTTGTTCGAGAGTGCAAAACTGAATTATATGTTATAGCGATTGCACTTGTGTTGTCACAAAATATCGGAGATTCAACAGCTTGAATGCCATAGTCTTTGAGCTGGTGTTGAATCCAGAGTATTTGAGCACAACAGCTTCCAGCGGCAAGATATCCTGCTTCAGCTGTAGATGTGGCAATAGATGTTTGCTTCTTCCTAAACCAAGAGATCAATCTTTCACCTAAGAATTCCACTGGTGCTTTTGCGATCAATCTTACAGCCAGCATAATCAGCGTCTGAATATCCTATTAAGCTGAAATTTGAATCTTTGGAATACCAAAGACCAACGTTCTGAGATCCTTTCAAGTATTTCAGAATACGCTTAGCAGCAATGAAGTGTGATTGCTTTGGTTCTGACTGAAATCTAGCACACATACAGACTGAGAACATAATATCAGGCCGGCTCGCTGTAAGATACAAGAGCAATCTGATATGTCCGCGATACATAGATACTTCAACTGCTGTTCCCCCCTTCGTCTTTATCTAACTTGATTGTAGGAATCATTGGAGTTGATGCAGTTGAACATGTTTCCATTCCGAATCTCTTGAGTAGCTCTTTGGTATACTTGGTTTGATTGATGAAAATGCCATTGCTGAGCTGTTTGACTTGGAGACCCAGAAAGAATGAAAGTTCTCCCATCATACTCATCTCAAACTGTCCCTGCATTAACTTAGAGAATTTCTCGCATAATTTGGGGTTAGTTGACCCAAAAATGATATCGTCAACATAAATTTGAACTAACAAAGTATGTTCCCCCTTAATAAATTTTAATAGAGTTTTATCTACTGAGCCGATCTGAAAATCATGGTTCAGCAGAAATTGAGACAGAGTATCATACCGGGCTCTTGGTGCTTGTTTCAGACCATATACTGCTTTATTCAGTAGATATACATGATTAGGAAATGAGTGGTTCTGAAATCCAGGAGGTTGCTCAATGTAGACTTCCTCCTGAAGCTTACCATTAAGAAAGGAACTCTTAACGTCCATTTGATATACCTTGAAGTCTTTAAAAGCAGCATAAGCAAGAAATATTTGGATTGCTTCAAGTCTGGCGACTGGTGCAAAAGATTCATCGAAGTCAATTCCTTCTTCTTGTCGGAATCCTTGTGCCACCAGTCTGGCTTTGTTTCTAACCACAACTCCATCTGCGTCTAGCTTGCTTCTGAACACCCATCTGGTTCCAATAACAGGCAGATCGCTTGGCCTGAGAGTTAGACTCCAAACTTGATTTTGTTCAAATTGATTAAGATCTTCTTGCATTGCTTTAATCCAGTTGAAATCAGTCAAAGCTTCATCAATCTTTTTAGGTTCCAGATTTGATATGAAAGCAGCATGAGTGAATTCATCCATCATCTGTCCTCTAGTTCTAATCGGTGCAGAAGGACTTCCAATAACTAGATCAGGTGGATGCCTCTTTGTCCATCGATAACTCGATTCTGGATTGTCTGGTCCAGACGGATGAGTAGTAGTGGCATTATCAGCATCTGATTTAACATTAGAGCGAGGAACATTCGGATCGGCTCGATCTGAAGGAGCTTCATTGCCGTGACCCGGTCTGTCTGGTACTTCCGGTTCCGGTGGATTGTCTCTTGACCTGTTATCTACAATCTCATCATCACTGTTAGCTTCGAGATGGATATTTTCCATCTGATTTTGAATTGATTCCTTGCTACCCTCAATACATAAAGATTCATCAAAAACTACATGAACAGATTCTTCTACAGTTAAAGTGCGATTATTGAAGACGAGAAAAGCTTTGCTATTAGATGAATATCCTAAGAATATCCCATTATCTGATTTAGCTTCAAATGCTGTAAGATGATTCTTACCATTATTGTGAACGAAGCATTTGCAACCAAATACATGAAGGTGAGAGATAGACGGTCTGTTACCAGTCCATATTTCATATGGAGTAAGATTCAACTTCTTGTTAATCATAGACCGATTTTGAGTGCAGCACGCTGTATTTACAGCTTCTGCCCAGAACTTTTGCGAAATGCCAGAATCAGCAAGCATTGTCCTTGCTGCCTCTTTAAGCGTTCTGTTTCTTCGTTCTGCAACTCCATTTTGTTGGTGAGTTCGGGCGGCTAAAAATTCATGCTTAATTCCATGATCTTCTAGAAAGGATTCAAGATTCTGATTTGAAAACTCAATGCCTTTGTCACTTCGAATCCTGTCTATGCTTGATGATTTCTCATTCTGAGTGCGTTTTAGCAGCTTGATCAATTTCGGACCGGCTGATCTTTACTGCTCAAAAATATAGTCCAAGTAAAACGTGAGTAATCATCAATAACAACAAGAGTATACCGCATTCCCCCTAAACTTGTTATTGGTATAGGACCAAACAATTCCATATGCAGTAGTTCTAAGCAGCGCGAGGAGGATTTTGCATTCTTGTTTTTGAAGGACGATCTGATCTGTTTGCCCATTTGGCACGCTTCAAAGATCTTATCCTTAGCAAAGTCGATCTTGGGCAAACCGACAACTAAATCATGTTTACATAGGCTAGAAATAGTCTTAAAATTGAGATGATTTAAGCGTTTATGCCATAGCCAGTGTTTATTATCATTATTAGCGATGAAGCAAGTAGGATTATCAGGTTGAGCAAAGTTCCAGTTAATCTTATATGTATTTCCATTTCTGATTCCTACAAGCATGGTCATACCGTCTGACGATTTAACAGTGCAAGTGTGTTTGTGAAATTCTACAGCATAACCATTATCACATAGTTGACTTATACTAATCAGATTATAGCATATATTTTCAACTAACAGCACATCATTGATAATAATATTACCATGGACAATCTTACCCTTGCCCACGGTCTTACCCTTTGAGTTATCTCCGAAGATGATCTTGGGTCCAGTACATTCTGTGACTTCAGACAACAGCTCGATGTTTCCAGTCATGTGACGAGAACACCCACTGTCCAAGTACCAGTCTGATGCAAGTTTCTTTGGTACCTGTCATCAAACATAATTATTGTTGGTACCCAATACTACTTGGGTCCAGAACGGATTAGCCCTTTGGGAACCCACACCTGTATCAGCTTTAATGGCTTGTGTGTGTCTGGTGTGCTGTGAGCTGATCTGTTTCGATGTTGTGTGTGATACTGTGTGCGATATGGAAACCTTTGATTCTTATAGGGTAGTCTATATCTTCGTTGAACTGGTTTTGAATTATAGTAATTGTATTGTCTTCCTTGCCTTAGATCTTGCACCTTTAGATTTGGTCTGAAAGACGCAAAGCTTGCTGGTGCCTTTTCTTTGGCTTGGTTAACATATCCAATCCCTTTTCTCAAATCTTGATTCTCGAAAGAGACTCCCGTTTGAATTATAGGTGCTTCATTCTCATATACAGTGCTGGATTTAACAAATGTCATTTGTTTGATTTTGTTCTTTACCAGCAACAGTTCAGATTCATCTTTGGTGCAGTCTTTGATATCAAAGCATATGCCTGTAACATCACCGACATTTCTTTGTACCTCTTGCAATTCTTCCAATGATGTTCTGGATTTTGTCCATGATTTGAAGATATGAGAAAGCTTAGCATTTTGTGTGCTAATTCTCTTATTTTCTTCATGGAGCTGATCATAAGAGATTTTTAGCTTATTCAGCTCGATCTGTAGATTGTTGCACTCACCCAGCTCAGAGCAGCTTGGTTTGGCGTGCTCATCCATTTGATCATTGGCTTTAGCTTTGGTTTTCTCAAATGATTCAGCTAAAATTCTATAATCATTAGCCATGTCTTGCAGTGCGGACATAAGCTCTTCACGTGTAAATTCATTTGAGTCAAGATCGAATACCTCGTCTGTTTGACTCATATCTTCGTCTGCCATTAGACATTGAATATCATCTTCGCTTTCGCTGGAAGAATATTCGGAGCTTTCTGAATCTGAATCAGTCTGAGCCCACTTGCTGTTTCCTTCTTCTGCTACTAGGACCTTTTGGGACTTCCCATGATGACTTTTACGATCTTTGTAGTGCTTCTTTTTCTTGTCATCATGATGCTTTTCTTTACGCTCTTCTTTCTTCGGTCTGGTGTAATCTGCAATAAAATGTCCGGTCTTATCACAATTGTAGCAAGCCTGATCATTAACAGCATCGTCCTTTCTTGATTTATAATGATGAGAGGGTTTAAAATTCCTTTTATTTTTAGACATGAATTTACCAAATTTCTTGATAAATAATGACATAGCATCATTACTTATCTGTTCGATGGATCGATCTGTTGTGGGGGCGGTCTGGTCTGGAATGGCTGCCAATGCTTTGTTTGGTTGAGAGATGAATGGCTCTGCTTCACCTCTGCTGATCAGTTCGAACTCATATGCTTTAAGATCTGCGAACAGATCATGAAGTTCAACCTTGTTCAGACTTTGGACTCCCTCATTGCAATGGTCTTAACATCCCATTCTTTTGGCAGGGCTCTCATAACTTTCAGAGCGATCTCTCTGTTTGAGTATTCCTTGCCCAAACCATTCAGTTCATTGATAATACCAGTAACTCTTTCATCAAACTCATTTAGAGTTTCTCCAATCTTCATTTTTATGCTCTAAAATCTTTGAAGAGCAACAGTCAGCTTGTTTTCCTTGGTCTGGTCGTTCCCTTCACATAGCTGTGCTATCTTCTCCCAAATTTCTTTGGCAGTTGAGCACATTTTGATTTTACTGAACATGTTCTTGTCCAATGTCTTGAACAAGATGTCTTTGGCAACGTTGCCGAGGTTTTCTTTCTTTCTTTCTTTATTCGTCCAGAGGGATCTATCCTTCTCGACCATTTGGGGTTCACTACCAGTAATGGATACTGTTGTATTGACTTTCAGAATCTTCATTGGTCCATCAGTGATGACGAACCACATATCGTCATCCTGTGTTGCCAGATGAGCTTGCATTCTGTTTCTCCAATCATCATAGTCTTCTTTTGAGAACATAGGAATTTTGTTGAATGATGCCATCAGCTCAAGTGTCTTTGTGCTGATTAAGACAACCTGGCTCTGATACCACTTGTTAGGATCGGTCCGGAGTGTTAAGAGGGGGGGGGGGGGGTGAATGAACACTCCTATTAAAAATTAATCCCTTGTGATTTCTTTCGGATTAGTGAAAGAAATCTGTTTCTTAATCAACTCTTTTGCAGAACAGACCACTGAATATTTTAGTGCGGAACGGTCTATTCTTAAATTAGTAAGAAAGGCTCGATGGCTTCAATAATAGAACGAGTGCAGAATGATAAAACACAGAATATGTTTCTGGAAGTTCGAAGGTGGTGTAATCCTTCTACGTCTCCCCTTCTTCCAATTAAGGAAGGATTCCACTAGAAGACTTTGATTTATACAATCCTGTTGCACAAACCCGATTCAGCTAGATTTACCTCACTACCAGACTGAAACTCCTAGTCTCTCGATCTGTTCAGACACACTCTGTCTGACAGTTACAATTGTTTCTCACTTCTATATTTCAATACAGAATACACAAGATAGACTTTAGTCTATGCACACAATGATCCTAAATGATCAAATATTACAATATACTTGTGCTTATGAAGATTTTCAGCTCGAGAAAGTCTGAGCTTGTAAGCTTGTGTTGTTTTTCTTTCTTGTGCATTTTTCGATTGATCAGACTCTGTCTTGAGCTCTTCTGTTTCATCCTTTTATAGTTGCATGTACCAACGACATTATTTTCCTTAATGTGCAACTCTTGACTCTGCTTAAACTCTGAGTAAGCTACAGTCTTCTTCTTTAGGATACTTGCCGTTCTGGTTCATGCTTCGGCGACTGTCAGGTAAGCTCTTCTTTGTCTTCTTACCTTTTATGGTAATCTTCAGTCCTTGGTCTTTTTCTTCATTAATTGCAGCATTAAATGCTTCAATAAATAGACGTTAATGATTCGGACTGAAGAACCAATCTTTATTCAGCCTTGACTGCTCTGATCTGATAGAAGTCGAGATCGATCTGAAGCTTCGATCGGGTCAGGCTGATTTCCATCGATCTGTTCTGTTTTTCGATATACCATATCAGCTTGATCTGTTTTGAGCGATCGATCTGGTCAGTCTGATTTCTCTCGATCCGGTCTGATATATTTTGTCATCTTTAAAATCCGGAACTAACATATGTACATTTAGTCTTTTATATGTTCATAGTATGTGTAAGAACATGATTCACACATAGTTGGACGACATTGATACATGAATGTGATATGCATTTGAATTGGATGTGAATTTCTCATAGTTTTGTTGGAATATTAGAAGATATATATGAAGCAACTTTCAGATTTGAAACTCACAATACATCATGTTGGGTTTTGGAAACCCGAATAATCTTGGTTTTGATGTTAACAAAACTTGTTATTGTGTTGCTAACATATTTCATCAAGTGTGCAGTTCATAGATCATAATTAAGAGCTTGATGAATTACAAAGAAGTAGCTTGAAAATATCAAGCTGGACCAAGTCTGAAATTCTGGCAGAGCGGATTGTTTCGATCATATCTCATAGCTCAGTTATCGAAATGGCGTGCTTCCAAAGAGGTTGAACAGCCAACTCAAAATACTAAAAGTCATATTTCACAACAGATCGGCTAGTTCGAATGTTATCAATGAGAAACGACGCCTGCAAGATCGAGCTGTACCTCGAAGAAACAACAAGCTGTTTCAGCAAGCAACTGTCAGTCTGATTGCTATAAATCTCAGCTCTCTTATCGAAACGAGATGATTAAGTATGGGTTGGAAAGCTAAGACAGAGATCTACAAGTCATCGTTGGAAGTCAAAGACTGAATCGTACGTTAAGATGGCCAAAAAACTTCTGTAAGTCACGCCATGTCCTGCTCCATCCAGCAAACAGACAGCAGGAGCATTGCCTCGTATTTCGAGCATAACTCTCTCATACGAACTCAAAATCGAGAGATTCTTGGTTCTGTGGAAAGCGAAGAGAAAGGGCTACAACTTTCATGTAGATCACTTTGCCCAGAAATCAAAGAATCAAGAGCTACAAGAAACAGATCAGAAGAGCAAGTTTATCAATCTGTTTTTGTATCAAGCTTGTCTTGCATCAGACTGATCTGTCCAGACCAGACTGACCTGTCCAGACCAGACTGACCTGTCCAGACCAGCAGACCAGACAAGATGACCAGACCAGCTGAGCAGATTAACAGATCAGACCAGCAGACCAGACCAGCAGACCAGGCCAGTCCGGTCTGAAATACAAATAGCCCAGAAATCAGAATATGACCGTTGCAAGCTCGGGAATGGTGCAGAAATTCTCCAACGGGCATATTCTTGTGTCTAACGTATATATCATTACTTGGGGCTATGTATACATGATTTGGAAACTCAATAATAGCTGATTGAAGATCAATCCAAGCATTCCAAAGCAAACCCACTTGGGATTCAATTGGGGAACTTCAAAGACAAAAGTTGCTAAATGAAGAGCACTCCCCAAACCTTTGGCACCTCTTACCTTGCTGTATCAGATCTAGTTAGAGATCATTTGTGCCTTTGTATTCACTCTATTCATTGTATTTGAGAGCTTAATAGATGAGTGAATACCATTGTAACGGTTGATGATTTATCACAATCGATGAGAGGTCTTTGTATGTGAGGCATTAAAGAACATACATAGTTGAGTTGCTAGGAGTTCTAGTTGGATGGGGAATTCCCAACTGGATCAGGTTTTTACAACTGGATTGTATAAATCAAGGTCTTCTAGTGGAATCCTTCCATGAGGTGGAAGAAGGGGCGACGTAGAAGGATTACACCACATTCGAACTTCCATAGACAAATGCTTGTTTATTTATTTTAATTGCATATCTTTAAAATGTCTTTCAGATGTTTAATCGGCTATAGAGCGGGTTATGTCGAGTGTCCTCCGCTCGGTTTTGTAACCGAACTCGATATAATCTCTCGGTGCAATTATTTCAAGAACACGAGCTATTGAAGCTCAAGTTGGTTGAACTCGGGTGTGGAATGACAACCCACCCCCGGAATCGATCCTGACAAGTGGTATCAGAGCGGGTTGTTCTTGGAAAACATTTTAACCGATTTTTTTTGCGGATATCTTTTAAAATCATTTTCAAAATTTTCTCATGAGCATGAAATATTTTCATAGCATATTTTTTTCAAAATATGGTGTATGAATATTTTAGCATAAAAATCAATTTCATTACATTCATTTTGCTCGAAAATAATTTTAAAATCTATTTTAAAGGTTTAATTTTCGTTCAAACTGTTCTAAACTCATTTTAAGTTTAAATTTTTTATTTTGAGATTTTATCTAACAATTTTCGAAGCATTTTTAGTTTTTCTGGCAGCTTGCAGCGTCTTTGTGAAAATTGGCATAACGTCTTGCTCGGATGTCTAAATGACGAACCGTTTTTTGCGTTGCAAACTAGACTCATAGAGGATCGCAACGGTATAGGTCTTGCAGCCTAATTATTCACGAGGAATAGTAGTTTATTCTGCAAAGTTGACTCATGTGCTGCCACCGCAGAAAGATGAAATGGACATTGTTGAGTTTTGTCAAAAAAATTCAAATTTGTTGCCAAGTATGCTTCATCCATCATCAAAGAGGTTATTTTTATTCAAAAATTAATGTTCATTGCATTTTTTTAAATTTGTTTTAGCCTACCCCATTTGCCCCTCACTTGCTCAAATTTTCAAACCTTTTAAAATTAAGGGGGAGAGTTTAATCTCAATCCTTGAGGGGGAGTAAATTTTATTTGTCTTCCTTTTTTATTCACACAAAAAGGGGGAGAAATATGTTGTTTAAAAAATATGATTTCTCTTCTTATGCAACATTGTGCTTTAATGTTCATATTTTTATTCAAGTTTTGTGATCATCAAAAAGGGGGAGATTGTTGGGTTTTGGAAACCCGAATAATCTTGGTTTTGATGTTAACAAAACTTGTTATTGTGTTGCTAACATATTTCATCAAGTGTGCAGTTCATAGATCATAATTAAGAGCTTGATGAATTACAAAGAAGTAGCTTGAAAATATCAAGCTGGACCAAGTCTGAAATTATGGCAGAGCAGATTGTTTCGATCATATATCATAGCTCAGATATCGAAATGGCGTGCTTCCAAAGAGGCTGAACAACCAACTCAAAATACTAAAAGTCATATTTCACAACAGATCGGCTAGTTCGAATGTTATCAAGGAGAAAAGACGCCTGCAAGATCGAGCTGTACCTCGAAGAAACAGCAAGCTGTTTCAGCAAGCAACTGTCAGTCTGTTGGCCATAAATCTCAGTATGGGTTGGAAAGCTAAGACAAAGATCTACAAGTCATCTTTGGAAGTCAAAGACTGAATCGTACGTTAAGATGGCCAAAAAGCTTCTGCAAGTCACGCCATGTGCTGCTGCATACAGCAAACAGACAGCAGGAGCATTGCCTTGTATTTCGAGCATAACGCTCTCATACAAACTCGAAATCGAGCGATTCTTGATTCCGTGAAAAGCTAAGAGAAAGGGCTACAACTTTCATGTAGATAACTTTGTCCAGAAATGAAAGAATCAAGAGCTACAAGCAACAGATCAGAAGAGCAAGTTTATCAATCTGTTTTTGTATCAAGCTTGTCTTGCATCAGACTGATCTGTCCAGACCAGACTGACCTGAGCAGACCAGCAGACCAGACCAGATGACCAGACCAGCTGAGCAGACCAGCAGATCAGACTAGCAGATCAGACCAGCAGACCAGGCCAGTCCGGTCTGAAATACAAATAGCCCAGAAATCAGAATATGACCGTTGCAAGCTCGGGAATGGTGCAGAACCTTCTCCAACGGGCATATTCTTGTATCTAACGTATATATCATTACTTGGGGCTATATATACATGATTTGGAAGCTCAATAACAGCTGATTGAAGATCAATCCAAGCCTTCCAAAGCAAACCCACTTGGGATTCAATTGGGGAACTTCAAAGACAAAAGTTGCTAAATGAATAGCACTCCCCAAACCTTTGGCACCTCTTACCTTGCCGTATCAGATCTAGTTAGAGATCATTTGTGCCTTTTTATTCACTCTATTCATTTTATTTGAGAGCTTAATAGATGAGTGAATACCATTGTAACGGTTGATGATTTATCACAACCGATGAGAGGCCTTTGTATGTGAGACATTAAAGAACATACATAGTTGAGTTGCTAGGAGTTCTAGTTGGATGGGGAATTCCCAACTGGATCGGGTTTTTACAACTGGATTGTATAAATCAAAGTCTTCTAGGGGAATCCTTCCATGAGGTGGAAGAAGGGGAGACGTAGAATGATTACATCACCTTCGAACTTCCATAAACAAATGCTTGTTTATTTATTTTAATTGCATATCTTTAAAATATCTTTCAGATGTTTAATCGGCTATAGAGCGGGTTATGCCGAGTGTCTTCCGCTCGGTTTTGTAACCGAACTCGATATAATCTCTCGGTGCAATTATTTCAAGAAGACGAGCTATTGAAGCTCAAGTTGGTTGAACTCGGGTGTGGAATGACAACCCACCCCCGGAATCGATCCTGACACATCATGACTCACCTAGGAAATCTCTACAAAAACCCTCTCAGGCTTTTCTTATATTCTTGAACTTTTGGCTTTGAAAAATTCAAGGTGTAACTTGTTGTGAAGTGGAAATAAAGCTACTTGGTGAGGATAATCACTTGACTATGTTGATATTATATGCAGTAGTTTCCATTTAAACATAGTCATGCAAGTTGATAGGTTTTGATTTGTTATGATTTAAATTGAAACACATGAACTTAGTTTAAGGAAGTAATAAGTGTATAGAATATTGTAGGAATGCTTCAATTTAAATTGTACGATGTTCTGGAAGTAAGAATTGTAGGAAAAATGGTGGAAAGTTGAGGATAAGCTTGAAAATTGCCATGTTCTGAAATTTTCAGACATCGGCCATCGATCACGAGCCATGTGGCGAGCGATCGCCGAAATAGAGGAAAGATAAGGCGGTGAAATGTATTATCGATTGATCGCGCGAGACATGACGATCGATCGCTGAAGAACATAACATTTTGGTGATCGATCGCGTGAGACCAGCGATCGATCGCTGAGAGACAGAACTTTTTGGCGATCAATCGGTGATATTGACATCGATCGCTAGGGTTCAAATTTTGAAAAATGTTATATTTTCTTGAAATTTGATAGTGAATCCTATTATGGTGTTGTAACTGTTGATTAGCACCACAATCATAGGAGACATGACAGAGAGGAGGTTAAACATTGACTCATGAAAATATAGATTTTTTACAGCACGACAGGTACGTGTTGACTTAAGAGCATTGTTGTTATTGTACGATAAATGAATTGCTGTGAGATGATGCGTATACATTTTGGAGATATATGATTGTTGTAAATCATGTTGCTGAGGCATATGGTTGATGCCATGCTGTTGGGCATGAGGAATGGCTGTTATAATGTGTGAGGACAAAATTATGATATGTGCTGCTAATATCGGACGTGAAGGTTGAGCCACTGACATATTGAGAGGGAAGGCAATATCATATATGCCCCGTTATAACAGGATGGTGAATGAGACATGTCATGACATATTTCCATATTGTGATGTATGATACAGAAACAATCACATTTGAGATGTTAGTGCATATATCTCGTATTTTGCACTCTTATTGATAATGGATTGTGATGATCATAGATATATATATATATCAATACTCATGGTGTGTGGATGTTTCTATAGGAGCTCATAGACGGGGGAGACAGGGATTGTGAGCCGACTTCTGCTGCTAGGCAAATTACTGGTTAAGATATGAACTTGTTAAGATTTTATGACTTGTAATTGATGTAAATTATGTCATAATTTGAGGACCATGTAATAGTTGACATAGTTATACTCTTAATCAATGAGTTTTTATCTTAATCTTACTTCTATATTGTGCAATGGTGAGATGCACTTAAAGATTAAGTAGCGTAGTGGTATCAGAGCAATGATTAGATGACTGGTGTGAACATGGGTAGAGAAAGTGAACTAGGGAGATGCATATTCACTTGAAAGCATGTTTATGTATTTGTTGTAGTATATGATGCTATACTACCATGCTTTATTCGTTTGAATATTATTGTTAACCCTTGTAGTACAGCATGGCAGCCATAATATCTGGGCATCCTCAAGAAGAAGTTGGGGATGCTATGAGCGTGAATGCTAGTGCTGGTATAGTTCCTGTGCCACCACCACCAGTAGGCCAAGGGTCGGTGGAACAGGTAAATTGTTACCTGGAGAGTTGACATTGACTCAATTTCTTAGTTACCAGCTGCCTCGATTTGAGGGTACTGAATCTGGTGAACAAGCCGAGGAATGGTTAGAGCATATCAAACAGATATTTGTATCCGTGCCATGTGCATAGTGAACTTGGTTGCATTGGCTTACTTTCAGTTGGCGAAGAAATCAATGATGTGGTGGAAGGCGACAATGATTGAACTGAGAGCTCAAGGATAAGTTGTGGATTGGGACGTCTTTAGAAGCCGATTTCTGGATCATTATTTCTTGGTGGCAGCTAAACATTTGAAGGAAGACGAGTTTACAAGTCTGAAACAAGGTAATATTTAGGTAGCAGATTATGTCTTGCAGTACTCATCTTTATTGCGATATATACCACATATAGCTGCAAACACCAAGGCAAAGATCAGACAGTTTGTAAAGGGATTACGACATGAGTTATTGATAGGTTTATTTCTAATAATCCTACGTCCTTTGAGGAAGCACTGACCAGGGCAGGATGACCGATATAGAAATTGGTGCATATAAAGATGTTGGGCAAGTTCAGAAACCTACATCGGACAACATGAGTCCTAGAGGAGAACATTTTAAACCACCACGATGAGGTGCATCATCCTCGAGGTTTAGTGGTAAGATATTTGATAATCGAAGGGGTGGTGAAAGATTCACTAAGGGACAGTCACAAGGAAGCAGTAGTAGTATGGGATTGAGATGTTATAATTGTGGAGGGCTACATTATAGGAGAGATTGTCCACATACAGATGGTCCATTTGTTTTGGATGTGGTAGGACATGACATATTGTGAGGGATTGTACTCAGGCTGGAGGACAACAGAATAGAGGTGATGTGTCAAAAAGTACAATGCAACAGAGACCGCAGTATATGCCTCGTCCAGGTGGGGGACAAAGAGTAGGGCCGTCCAAAATTCAGGTGTATGCACTGAATAAGAAGCAAGCAAAGGCAGCTCATGATGATGTAATAACGGGTAAGTGTCACTTATTTACTTATCCTACTTTTTTGTTAATTGATACTGGTGCATCACATTCGTTTATTGCAAAGACTTTTATTGAGCAGTATCATAAATGCTCGTCTCCACTGTTGATGCCACTGTATGTCTCGACACCCATGGCAAAGACTATTTTGGCGGGTCAGATTGTTTATGACTATTCTATTCAGTTTGATGAATATGTGATCCAAGCAGATTTGATTGTGCTAGATATGAATGATTTTGATTGTATTCTGGCTATTGATGTGTTAAGCAGATATCAAACTATTGTTGATTGTTGTTAGAAAACGATTCGTTTTCAGTCTGAACAGGGAACTCAGTGGTTTTTCTATGGGTAGGGATCTCGTGCCAAGATCCCATTGATATCTGCAATTCAGATGTCACGTTTTTTAGAACGTGGACATGCACGATATTTGATCTATGCTATTGACATAGCTGAAAAGACAGTAGAGAGGAAAATAGAAGATATACCGGTGGTAGCAGAGTATGTAGATGTCTTTCCAGACGAGATTCCTGGATTTTCACCAAGTCGTGAGGTGGAATTTGGAATTGAATTGCTACCTGGTATCTCTGGTATTTCGAGAGCACCATATCGAATGACACCAACTGAACTCAGAGAGTTGAAAACTCAATTATAGGATTTACTTGACAAGAGATACATAGGCCCTAGTGTATCGCCTTGGGATGCTCTAGAACTTTTTGTGAAGAATAAGAAGGATGGCTCAATGGGACTGTGTATTGACTATAGACAATTGAACAATGTAAAGATTAAAAATAAATACCCTATTCCACGTATTGATGATTTGTTTGGTCAGTTGCACGGATTAATGATTTATTCTAAGATTTATTTGAGATCAGGTTATTATCAAATACGAGTTAGAGAGGAGGGTGTATAGAAGACATCATTTATAATTCGATATGGCAGTATGAGTTCTTCGTGATTCCATTTGGAGTGACTAATGCTCCAGCTGTCTTCATGGTCTTGATGAATAGGGTATTTCATGATTATCTTGATTAATTTGTCATCGTGTTTATTGACGGTATACTGATATATTCTAGGAGTGGAGCAGAGCATGTCCAACATTGCATATTGTGTTGCAAATTTTAAGAAAGAATCAAATGTATGCCAAACTCAGCAATTGTGAGTTTTGGTTGAATAGTGTAGTATTTTTGGGACATGTGATCTCCAAGGACGGTATATCAGTGGATCCAAAGAAGATAGAAGCAGTATTGAATTGGTTAGCGCCTACTTCTGTGCCATAGATTCAGTTTCTTGGGTTTAACAGGATATTACATACACTTTGTTGAAGGCTTTTCAAAGATTGCTAAACCATTGACACAGCTGACACAGAAATGAGTACCTTTTGTATGGTCAGATGTGTGTGAGCATAGCTTTCAGGAATTGAAACTTTGGTTGTCCACTGCTCCGGTGTTAATAATTCCATCAGAACACGAAAGATTGCATTATATACTGATGCATCTTTACTTGGCTTAGGTTGTGTAGGCAGGATAAACATGTTGTGGCTTATGCATCGAGACAGCTGAAGCCACATGAAATGAAGTGTCCAATACATGATCTGGAGTTGGCAGCCATAGTCTTTGCCTTGAAGATATGGCGACACTACTTGTATGGTACATATTCTTATTTACTCAAGCAGAATTGAATATGAGATAAAGGAGATTGATGGATCTTTTCAAAGATTATGATTGTGAGATCGAATATCATCCAGGAAAAGCAAATATGACAGCTGAAGCTTTAAGTCGAAAGGTGCAATACACTGCTAATGACATGATTCATTTATCAGCCTTGATGATGTCTTGTTGTACTTTGAGATATGAATTTGATGCAGTGCCAGTAAGAGTATCAACATTGTTGGTTGAACCTGATATCTTTGAGAATATCAGAACATCACAGAACACTGATGATGAAGTACAAAACTGGAAGACGATGATATCTCAAGGAAAGCCATCTAATTTTTGTAATGGCAAGAGATGGGAGTTCGAGATATGGAAAGTGTTGGGTAGTTCCTGCTACATCTGGACTACGCCAAGAACTACCACAACGTGCTCATTTTAGTATATATAGTATAGATCCTGGAGGAAAGAAGATGTAAAAAGATTTGTGTACACAGTTTTGGTGGAAACGCATGAAACAAGATGTGATTGAGTTTGTCAAGAAATGTTTGGTCCGTCAATAAGTTAAAGCGGAAAGACAAAGACCAGCAGGTGAATTGATGAGCTTAGAGATTCCTCAATGGAAATGAGAACATATTACGATGGATTTTGTGACACATTTGCCAATGACATCTTTTGGTTTTGATGCCATTTGGGTTATAATTGTCAGACTGACAAATGGGGGGCTCATTTCGTACCATATAGTATGATGTTCACATATTTGAGGATGTCTCAGTTGTACATTCAAAATGTAGTGAGATTACATGGAATATCAGTTTCTATTGTGTCTGACGAGATCCACGATTTACTTCTCATTTCTGGGAAGGTTTACAGTCAACGATGTTGACTGAGGTGAGATTAAGTACATCTTAGCATCCTCAGACAGATGGCCAGACAGCGTACAATACAAATGCTTGAGGACATGTTACGTGCATGTATATTAGAGTTTGATAACTCTTGGCAAGAGTCATTGCCATTGGTAGAATTCTCGTACAATAATAGTTATCAGACCAGTATACAAATGGCACAGTTTGAGGCATTGTATGAGCGACGCTGCAGATCGCCATTGTATTGGGATAATGTTGATCAGTTTTCTGTAAGTGGACCAGATATGGTACGAGAAATGGAGGAGAAAGTGAAGTACTCCGTAGCAAAGTAATACCAATGGTTAAAGTACAGTGGGATCGGTGGGGTGTCAACGTGTGAGACGAATCAGCATATGATGCAGCAGTATCCAGAGTTATTTTCTGGTATGTTTAGTTTATTCTTGTTATACTGCTGGTAAGTATTTGTATTACTGCAATCATGATAGGTTGAGTATGTGTTTCTTATTGCAGTATTATCGAATATATGATAGAATTTTGAGGATGAAATTCAATTTAGTATGGGAGAATTGTAATGCCTAAATTTAAATCATGTCTGTTATGTTGGATTCTTGTGTAATTATGAGATGATTACGGGATGATGTGGACTCGGGTTCGGGTTGGACCGAGTATGACAATATAGAAAGAATGTTTAGTTGAGAACAAAGCAACAAGTTAATTGTTGACTTGAAGTATTGGTACATATAGTGTTGGATATGTTCATAGTATGTGTAAGAACATGATTCACACATAGTTGGACAACAATGATACATGAATGTGATATGCATTTGAATTTGATGTGAATTTCCCATGTATTTGTTGGAATATTAGAATGAGACATGTCATGACATATTTGCATATTGTGATGTATGATACAAAAACAATCACAGTTGAGATGTTAATGCACATGTCTCGTATTTTGCACACTTATTGATAATGGATTGTGATGATCATATATATATATATATATATATATATATACTCATATATATACTCATGGCGTGTGGTTGTTTCTATAGGAACTTATAGACGGGGGAGACCGGGATTGTGAGTCGACTTCTGCTGCTAGACATCTGGTTAAGATATGCACTTGTTCAGATTTTATGACTTGTAATTGATGTAACTAATGTCATAATTTGATGACTATGTAATAGTTGACATAGTTATACTCTTAATCAGTTTTTATCTTAATCGTACTTCTATATTGTGCAATGGTGAGATGCACTTAAGGATTAAGTAGCGAGACCCCACAATAAGACATCGACATTATCATTGCTCCAACATGACAACGACATTATCATCTCTTCGACGTGACAACGGCATGTACAATAGCTTCGACACGACAACGACACTATTATCGCTTCGATATGACAGCGGCATTATCATGAATGTAGCACTTTGCTCTGCATGATCAAGAGGTGACTCCCATGTACGTGTCACTTTGCCCTTTAGGCTCCAGTGATGACCCCGTTAGGGGTGCTTATCGGGTCGGGTCAATCCGGACCCGGCCCAGAACAGAACCGATTAGCCCGATTCGGAACTAAAAACGAGCTAACCGGTTCCAACCAGCTCCGGTACCGGTAAAAAACTGTTCCGGAGCGGTTTCGTGTCTTAAAACCGGTAGCACCACCGATTCCAGAACCAAAACTGGTAATTTTTGAAAAACAAATAATAATAAAAAATCTAAAGCAAGGCAACAGCTATGAAGTCGTTGCCATTTGTTTACGTTTGGCAACAAATGAATAGCCATTGCCAAAATGTTCATTTTTTTTAATTCTTTTTGTTTTTTTTATAAAAAAACTATAAGTAGGTATGTTGTGATTTGTAAATCCACACAATTCATGATTTCAAAGTTGTATACTTCTATCTCATATTTTTCTCTCCATTGTGCTATCTGCATTTTACTTATATAATAATGACATCTTCATCTAGCAACACTGGTCGTAGCCGGGATCCTAGCGGGATCTCGTCCAAGGTCGTCTATCACTTAATTCATTGTCGGCAATGAATTTGCATGTGCCAATTCCCGAGTTAAATGAAAGTTATGATTTTTTGCTGACCCCAATGTTGATGGTTCATACCCGAACAACCTGTCGAACCTCCTGGTGCCCAACATAGACAACTGGTGGAGTCATCCGGAGCCACTACAGCTGCGAGTAGACAACCAATTCGTGCCAAAAGAAGTAAGATATGTGATCACTTTGAACTCGCTCAAAAAGAAGGTGCTACTGAATATGTTGCAATTTGTAAATTACGTAAGATACAATATTCATATAAAACTGGTGGTTCAGTGGAGGCACCGGAACATTTAAAAAATACTTAGTAAAAAATATAATTTTGATGAGACAACTTTACAACAATTAGGTAGAGAAGAAACACAAGCACATATTAATGCCCTCACTGACACGAATTTTATTTTAACTACTGAAATTAACTGTATGTCACTTGTTAGATGTGTTATTAGGTGTGAACTACCTTTTATACAAGCTGAACATGATGGTTTTATTGAATTTGCTTCGTCTATACAATCCATGTTTAAACATATTTCTAGGCACACACTAAAAAGAAATTGAATTGACGTATTTGTTGAATATATAAATACATTGATCGATCAATTTTCTAGTTTGCCTTGTAGGGTTAGCTTAACAATCAAAATTTGGATAAATGTAAAATCAGATTCATATCTTGTTGTCACTTGTCATTGGATTGATGATAATTGGTGTATGCAAAAACGAATTTTATCTTTAGATGAGTTTGATTGTGTACATAATGGTTATGTAATTGCTAAATATATATTCAATACCTTTAGACATTATGAAATTCAGGATAAGATATTTTCAATCACATTAGACAACGCCGCAATGCGTGATTTAAAGATCTATCTGAAAGCAATGCTTGATGGTGTTTTTTTTTCCCGTTAGATGTGCATGTCATATTATTAATTTGGCTGTGAAAGTTGGTTATGAGGACAATCACTTAGCATGTATTGATAAAATGAAATATTGCGCTAAATGGTTACGCATGAGCCGTGTTAAGCGTGATTGGAAACAATTATGTATATCTAATGGTTTGCATCATCTTCTTTTTCCATCACCAATAGAAACTAGATGTAATTCGTTGTACAATTTGTTGAATGCTATGTTACCTTATAAAGATATTTTAACTCCATTTTATAATTTATATCAAATGCTTGATACCGATGATAGTATTTTTTTGACTGATGAGGATTGTGAATTTGTTGAAAATTGTGTATTACTGTAAAGAAGCGACAGAACGCTTCTCCAGTGTTACTTATCAAACTTCTGTTTATTTCTTCTTTTTGTATTTAACATGTTTGATAAGCTTATAGAATTTAGAGATGATGATGAATTTCATACTTTTGTTAGTGCAATGGAAACAAAATTTATAAAATATTGGGAACAAACCTCACAGGTGCACTGCATCACAGCATTGCTAGATCCTAGTCAATGTTTAGCTTCATTTGAGATATTTTTTGAATATTATGCTAATTTTTTGGGGAAGGTTGTTGACGATCAAAAGACATCTACAATGCAATTTCTCCAAAATATGTTTCAATTGTATTATAATCAACAGGCAAATGAATCATCGCAACAAAGGGCTGTTGAAGAACAACCTCAAGCTCAATCTAGAGGCGGGGGCATCAATTTGCTCAGAATGATGGGCAGGAAAAAACTTATGAGAAAATGACATTCTATTAGCACGTCGACTGAGTTGCAAATTTATCTGAATTATCAATTTCTAACGAAGACAACTTTGACGTCTTACAATGGTGGAAGGCAAATGCAGCACAATTCCCTATCTTAGCCAAAATGGCTAGAGTCGTGTATGCGGTACAAGCTTCAAGCGTTGCTTCTGAATCGGCATTCTCAACATGTGGCCGAATTATTGGAGAATACAGAAGTAGTCTATCTGCTGATTCGTTATGCATGCTCACATTACTTAAAGATTGATTTGAAGTAGAATGTAAGAATATAAGAGATGGGGCAGTTGACGAATTCGTAAATCATTATGACGAGCAAGAAGAAGATAACACCAAAACAATACTTATCAATTATGAAGAGTGCTAAATACTAATATTTTTTATTTAGATTTTCAATTGCCATAAGTGTATAATTATTTGTATGCATTTATATTATGAAATGAAGAAGAAATATATTGAATTTGTGATGAATATATTGTGGAAACATTTACAACATAAAAAAAAAAATTTTAAAAAAAGTTTAAAAATTTTAAAAAGTGTTCGAAAAGCAAAAAAAATAAAATAAATTAAAATATAACGAACCGGATCGATCCTGTTCCTTAACGTATAGGACCGGTTCTGTGCTTAACGGATCCGAAACTGCCCGATCCTGTCGTACCGGACCGGTATGATCCGTTAAGAACCCCTAACCCCCGTACATGTAGCACTTTGTCCATTAGACTTAAGAGTGACTCAAACCCATACAATCTCATCGATATTCAAGCGTACCAAATCATATTAATGCATGTGTGTAACTTCACATATACCTGCATTCTTTTAATCACATCGTACTCATACTCGATCATCACATCATCTGTTATCACATATCAGCAACACAATATTGTCCACCATTTCTTGTTACCAGACATCATATCTCGTTTCTCATTCCCTACAAATCGATAAAATTCTTTATCCTTCCATTAGCAACAATATCAAATCCTATTAATATGTAATACCGTTAGCATGACAAATCCTTTTTTGCTCAACTATCAAAGCATGATATATCATTTGTTGCTCAACTATCAACACTGAACTCTATCAGTATATTATATCATTCATCGTTAATTTAACGAAACATCATTACTACCACACATTCAATCAATGATATACTATTTAAATAGTTACCAACTTATTGTAATCCTCATACAATACAACTTCAGTTGGTATGTTCATTAGCATCACAAGTTATCTCTCAATATCACATTTTTTGTATTCCATACGATCCAGCAACCACAATGGTTAGCAATAACACAAATCTCTATTTCTTCATATCATACTATACGCGTAGAAGCATATAATAATCATACCACACAAGTGCAAAACTATATCATGTAAAATAACGTGCTATTCAGTTTTCTCAACACATCTCTTGCCCCTTAAACAGTCCAAAGAGCTAACAACTGCTCTGATACCACTAATGTAAGGCCCCGGCTCCTAATCTCATCATTAGTATGTTTATCCTTGTCTTTAGTGCATACATTTATCGAAGGGTAATTCGCATTACATGCTTCGTAAGTATAGCATAACATCTATAAAAAAATTCAACATAATTCCCCATAAACTCGTTTCCCAATACGACACCATACACATATGTATACACTTGATAAGACACTATACATATTTTCAATTCATTATGCAATATACTCTCAATTAAATTGCATGCAATACTCAATTGAAAAGAGAACATCAAGATACTTATACAACCCATATACACATATCACGATACTCACATACGAGCATTGACCAATAAAAGTGTATCTACTTGTATAAGGCACATTACTCTATACCAATACTGGTACCTCGCTTCCAAGAGCATCCTCATCCACGAGTTCGAACTCCTTTCCCGAATCCACGTCGTACATGTTCTACATGTTTCAACAGAAACAACCCCCACACAGGTGAGCACACCAAAAATATAATAGCAATATCATTGAATACACAATACCAAATTACAGAATGTAATGCTGTAATTTAAGTAAATACTCCCTGAGTACACCACTACAATGCAACAAGTCCCATGTTGTTTCTGTTCTCACGATATCTAGAATCATCTTCAAAATCAATTAAATCATCAACAATGATTTACTATGCTCGCATTCATAATCACGAGTTCTATGATAATGAGCAAATTATCACCACAATAATTTACTGAAATCACTTATAATTCAATTATCAATTTATCATACAAATCTCATCATATTACATTCTCCTCATATCACATCGTTCGCTCAACGGTGGCGACACCATTACCCATCGCACGCTCCATGGCGACGGCATCATAATCCATAACCAACGCACGATCAATAGCGGCCTCACAATAGTTCATCATGCACGATGATATCATATCATAATTCTATTGCAACTCATCCCATACAATAATATTTAGAATTCTAACATGAATTCTCAATTCATACATCTTATCACTTATCCAATTTCCATATTTTATGGATCATAATTCATAATTAACAATACGCATACGGCTCGTACGTCACTACGTACCTTAAAATCGACAACATTATTTAATCATCCTTGACCTCTGGAGGCTCATGTAGTATCTATATTGATTATCAATTCAATATTAATATTTCATCAATAACTCTCATAACCATACCACATAAATCATATAAACTCATCATGCATCCCATCATACTCATTTATAATTTAACATACTATGTATACTATTCGAACCATCTCAATTTACCATTTATCAGCTCGAGTCATCGACTAACTCAAGCATGTAGTATATACGTTCTAATGTTAATCACATATGACATTATTTCATTGTTCAATATTTCCTTAAAATATCATAATTACCATATGAATCAATCTCTAAAAGCCACGTCTCAAATTTCCAAGAAAATAACAAAGTTTCAAAATTCCACAGCTCGCGATCGATCGGCAACTGCTCGCAATCGATCGCGAGACTCAATCAAACAATTATAAACTTTCGGCCTCCCGTGATCGATCAACCATCATGCCGCGATCGATCGGCGAAAATTTCCATCGCCCAAAAATGTATCGACCTCGCGCGATTGATCGAGCTCAACTCGAGATCGATCACGGGGTCCTGTAAGAGAGATAATCCACCATTTTTGTGCATTATATCCATTCAACTCCCACATCACAACATATAATTCACATATTTCTATCATAATAAACCTAAACATCATTTTTATCAACATTTAAACTCATTTCAAGTTTCCTCACCCATAAACATTTATAACCAAATCAACAATAACCTAAAACACTATACATAACTTGGAAACAATAATCCTTACCACTTTTAATTTTCCAAAACAAGCTTTTATAAGCAAGTTCCAAACAACCAATCTTTCCACAAGATTTGGAGAAGGAAAAGGGGAAAGGAGAAGGGTTTGGAATTGTAGAGATTTGTAGGTGGAAAGTGGTGTTTGTGTATATTTTTGTGGGAGTTGGCATATGATTTCCTATAAAAATCCCTAAATGACTTTTAACCCACTTATTAACACATTCACTCAACTCATCCACTTCATTACACCAACATGTATCTTTACCCTCCAACTCATGTCATCTTAAATCATTTCATCAATCCACAAATTAATTACCACCAAAATTCATATTTTTATCACACTCGATTTATCTCGAAACTACGTCTAAATATAGTTAATTGAAATTATCCAATTAATATAATAGATTCCATGCATCACAATCATGGCCAAACCCACCACAAGGGTTTACAGCCCATACCAGGCGATGGAAAAACCAGAAACTAAAGACAAGTAGGAACAGCCATTGATGGCCAACGAGGTAAACTTCACAAGGAAACACGTGAAGAAACCCATCTTTGAAGGCAAAAGCAAAGCGGAGAGGCCACACATAATAGCACCGAGCAAAACTCGCCATTATTTTTGGTCCACTCTTGAGCATGTCTTTTCGGGGAAAAATTTGCCATAAGTTGATCAAGTTCTGAAGTGTTTTGCAGAAATAGATGACAATTTTTTTTGTACTTTTAACATACTTTTGTTTAACAAATGTATAAAAAATCCAATTCTCGTTGAAGCTATACTTCTCGGGAGTTCCACTCTCTTTGTCAGCGATCCTCAATGCATGGGATTGGGCTGCAGACAAGAATATGAGGCATATATAATCTATGGGTGACAAGAAATAGGGTCTAAATCTTCTAGGGAGCGTTTGGTATGGGTGAATAAGGAGGATTGTAGATTGAAAAAGTGAACAATCATTGTTCCTCTCTTTTTTTTTTTAAAGAAACCCATCTAAATCTGCTGGCAGTTAAAATATCAAATTATTTGCTGGACAACAACACCTCAACTATGTATTACCAACCATTGTGGAATAGTAAGTTTGATTAACTAGCAATATTACACATACACCCTTTACCTAAAACAAAAAGGTGGTCTTCTTACAAACCCTAGCCGACGGAGCATTTATATCAGAAATCGTAGAACACAAAATCTTGTGGAAGGGGGTCGGTTCAGAGGGAGTGCAACACCGAGGCGTACTCGTCTTTGGTCTTAGTAAATCGTCATACATAGCTTAATAATAAAGTCGAAGGTTTTCTGCGATTTTGCATTATTGTTCTTCAAAAATGTTCCTTTTTTATTGTTGGATAAGTTTTTTTACTTTACTTTACTTTTCATTTCAGATTTGATTTGAACTCAATATTTTTGTAACCATATTTAGTTGAATATGGTTTAGTTTGTATCCCAACTAATTTATAGTTGTGGTGTCCCATGAATTTTTTTGAACTTGAAATGAATTTGTTGGTTTTGTCAGAATCTTTCTTAACCAGAAGTTAAAAATCGTGTTGTAGATTTGTTGCTGAGATATACTAAATTCTCATTAAATTCAGTCAAGTGGTATTATAATATAATGAACCACAATCATATGCTGCACAATATAAATATGGAATTGAGATTTCGAAAATGACATTGATATAGAATAATCTAGTGTGAGTGATTTCCCAAAGAAATCATCGACTCAATTTTGGACAAAAAGTCCAGCCCCCTAGATAAGCAAAAGTATCACAAAAATAGGAAACCTCTCTGCTATTTTTCATGGTTGCTGAAGAACTTAACAATTGAAGATTCCAGTCATGAGTACTCCAATGCTTAATTCCAGATTCCACTATTACAAGTTCCTGTATTGCAGATTTGTAGTTGTAGTGGCAGATTATTGGCAACAGTATATTCAAGTGCTATTTTGATTTAGTCAGAGAATCTTGGCTCATCACATGAAATTGATTGTATTTGTTCACTCCAACACTCAAGCAGCACAAAGAAGAAATGTTAGATATTGTTGAATGTTTGAATTTTTAGTACGCATATCTCATAGCATGTAATTGTTGTAGTATCACTAATGTTGTTGGCATGGTTGAATATTAGCATTTCTCTCTGTACCTGACACTTTCAACACTTTTTAAGTTAATTTCCGTGTTTAATTTTTAGATTTTGATCCATATTAATAGGTAAAATAAATGAATTAATTAAAAAAGGTATAGCTGGAATATTTAATTTGTTATTTCAATAAATTTAATTAATTAAAAAATATTTAATATGTAAATATATTAATAAATTTAAAAATAAATATTTGATAGAATAAAATAATTACTATAAATAAAATAATTTTTTTACAAAGTGTTTTTTAAATGTTCCGATGCCTCCACTGGAACCACCAGTTTTATATGAATATTGTATATTACATAAATTACAAATTGTAACATATTCATTAGTACCTTCTTTTTGAGCGAGTTCAAAGTGATCTTATATCTTACTTCTTTTGGCACGAGTCGTTGGTCTACTCACTTCTGTAGTGGCTCCGGATGACTCCACTTGTTGTCTCTCTTGGGCACCAGGAGGCTCGACAGGTTGTTCGGGTTCTTGCATTTTGACGTTCATAGATGAACCTCCAACATTAAGGTAATAATCATAACTTTCATTGAACTCGGGAATTGGCCCAAGAAAATTCATTCCCGATGATGAACTAAGTGATAGGCGACTCGGGACGAGACACCGGCTGCCACCAACACTGCTAGATGGAGATGTCATTATTATATAAGTAATGCACAATGGAGAGATTATGAAAAATATTAAATATAAGTATAGAACTTTCAAAGAATGTGTTAGGATCGGAGTATTGTTTAGAATGGGGGTTGAATAAACACTAGACTCAATTTCTCGATTCTTCCATATACCACAAATTGTTAAGTACTGCAGTAAGTAGACAACTAAAATTAGTGCGGAAGGTGTCTACTGAACTCGTGATGTTAGAACTGATCGGTAGATATTTAAGAAACAGAAGGATAAAGTGCTAAAAGTAAATGATACAGGAGTTGTTTCTGGAAGTTCGAAGCACAAACGCTTCTACGTCTCTCCTTCTTCCTTTGAAGGAAGGTTACACTAGAAGACTTTGGTTTACACTTTACAGTATAAAACCTTCTTAGGCACCCACATAGATTTGCCTAAACTCCTAGCAATACCACAATCACAATTTGTTACAACGTGCTTTTACAACACTCGCACAAAATATAAGACCGTGTTCTTCTGTAGAGTTTCTTTGAGTAGTAGACTTTGATCTTCAAGATCTCAATAGTGCTTGGATACTGCTCTGCAAAACTTTAATTTCAATAAGCGCTTTGAATGTTTTGCTTGTTTTCAAATGGAGTTCATTCAGGATTTCGGAGTGTTGAGAGTTTTTTTAATTCTTCTCTTTCGATGTATTTTGATGTGACTAGAATTAGACACATCTTTAGCATTTAATTGTCTACGATTTGGTAGGTTTTGATGGATAATTTGATACGTATGCTACCTAATCGTATATTTGTATAATTGTAGGTACAATCGATTAAAACGAGCTAAAAATGATGTGTAAAGACCAAGAAAAGACATGGACATGACAAGGACTCAAAATTGATCAAGAAAATGGCAAAAACGTAATTTTGGAGGAGGCGATCGACCGCATGGAAGAGGCAATCGATCGCCTATGGACAGAAACTTGAGCAACAAAATTAACGAAGCAGCGATCGATCGCCACTTTATAGCAATCGATCGCCTGAGGCTACTGGAGGGAAGCGATCGATCACCACTTTATAGCGATCGATCGCCTCAAGCGTTTTGCTGAAAAAAATAAACGAAGCGATCGATCGCCACATTTTAGGCGATCGATCGCCGAAGAGTCGGGAATTTTGAAAATCAGTCTTTTTCCATGTTTAAAAGATTGTAACCTAGTTTTAAGCCTCCAAGACCATATAACTCGATTTTTTCACCTCCTTTTAGACAGATTTTCGAGACTTTAGAATATTGTTAGGTTTTTAGAAGATTTTTCTTTCAAGTTTTATCAAGAATAATGCGAAGAACGGAACCGGAATCGACAAGACGGAATCGTGATTCGTCTTAGTAATTTCTTTTCCTTTGTTTATCTAATGTTTTTTGAATCATATGTTATTATTTTTAGATTCAATTATGCTAGGCTAAACTCTTAGATTCTTGGTTTAAGGGATATTTGCTTTTGGATTTGAATCTCATGTGAGAAATTTGGTCTGTTTATTGAATTTAATTTCGATTTCAATTCTGTTTCTTGGTATCGATTTTAATGATTATTGTGTTTGTTTATTAGATTGATCACCTAGAATTCACATGCATAATCGATAGCTAATTAAGAAGCAACTAAGATTAATAATTACCGGTTGTAGGTGTTATCGAATTCTTAGGAGAAACGATTGGGTAATCAATAATTAACGGCTGTAGTTTCTATTGATTAGATTTATCGAACTCACTAGTTTTGAAATCTATCATTGATTTAATCATTAACGGCTGTAGTTTTGATTAGAGATTTGATAAGGGTCGGATTGAATGTTGTTTTCTCTTTGACTACGAATAAAGTGGGTAGGAATTCATTTTCCAATCGATTAATAATTGAAAGAATTCGTATTTTAGTGATTTGATGATCAAGAGAGAATTTTCCAAAAGTAAAGTTGACCGGAAACCAAGAATCGCTTCACTCTCATAAGTTTTAACCGTTCTAGTTAATTTCGTTAGTTAATTTAATTCTTAAAATTTGCTTAGTAGTAATCACTCAACTCAAAAACCCCTTTTTTATTATTCGTTTTTAATTTGACACGAAAAAAATACTACATTCCCTGTGGGATCGATCCCTACTCTCGTTACTACATATTTTTGCTATTAACTTGAGAAGGGTTAATTTGGGCGTATGCGATAAGCGCTACCATATTTATACACTTGAAAGCAACTATTTTTCAAATGGAAAGAACCGCATAAAATCAGCTTCCTGATTTTCATCCAAATTCCTTTTGTCTTCTTTCCAATTTTGTTAAGCAGCGGCTAGTTCATTCTGACGAGATTGTTGGCGATGATATGACAGTTCGGCGCTCTGTTGTACTATTTGTCAGAGCGAATCTGTTCGAGTTATGTCATGTTGCCTTATACTTCTGATGACTTCTCCTTGCATGTTTGTCTGCTGGACAAAAGATAACTGATGTCTTTTCCATCATTCGTTGATCACTCATTAGTTACTTAGTCTGGACTAAAGTCAACCAATGTCTTCTTCATCGTCTACTGGTATCTCCTAAGGATTTGCACAGTGGATTGAGAAACTCTTGTTCCAGTAGACATTTATTCTTTGCATCCGGTAGATGACAACTCTTAGTCTTTGGACTCGGTAGACCTTTGTAGAGTCAATCAACGACATTTCATCATTAAGCTTCTTCGATCCAGTAGACACTTCAAGCAGTAGATGTTTGTTATCACCAAAACTTAGAAATATTTTCCCAACAATTTCCGACTTTTTAGTGATGACAAAACTTGGCAGTAGAGACTCTAGCTTGAACGTCGATCAACAGATATCTGGTAAGACTTAAAAGATAACAATGGAGAGCAACAAATTATATTAGATAATAAGAAGATTACGAGTAGTAATCAAATTGAACATTTTAAGAAATAATATCATTTTTATATAAATTGTTTTATGTTTACAAATTTTAATCCTTACAACAATCTTATGCTTACAATCTTTTAAGAAGGCAAAGCCAAATTGAGAAACATAGCCAATAGAGAATGATCCGAATTGGTTAGTTTCGAGGGTAATTACAAGGGGTGAGAAAAAGTACAATACAGAGAATTCTTACAAAGAAAACCTAAGTTATCTTCAAAGTATCCTCTATTCCTAATAGTCTGTCTTCCCCTTTTTTTTTTTGTCATCAACACTCCATTCATCTGCTTATAAGATTCTATCCTGGTGAGACACACCAAACCCTGAAATTCGTGAAAGAACTAAGAGAGGGATGTTAGATAAGTAATCAACCCATGTTGGATTGAAATAGATAAGTAATAAACCCACGAATTAGGATTGCAGAAAGTTGTAAGAACTTAAACGTAAATGAATAACAGTTCAAGACAAAAATACATTACTAAGGGCGCCCTAACCAATGTCTGGTGCGGTCAAAGTATTCAGGGGTGTCAAAAGGTGGTTGTCTTGAAGATGGTGTCTTCTGCTGGGTTGAGGGTTGCGGTGGAGGTTGAGATCTCTGCTGGAGTGTAGGTCTTTGCTGAGGTGAATGTTCTCTACCAGTTGTTACCCTTCAATCTAGACATAGATCTCGTCTGGAGTGCTCTTGCTGTCTGCTGGATGCTTGTAGCCCTAATCCTGAGCATCTAACAGTTGGCATACTGTTACTCAAATCCAGCAGTTGGGATGCGAATATTGCTTGCATGTTGGTCACCTGTTCTGAGAATTTCTCATGCAAGTTCTCGATGTTTCCTACAAGCTCCAGTGTGGTAGCAGCATGTAGAGATTCATTTGGCTGACTGAGTTTTAACTTTCTCATAAAGATGTCGGACATCTCTTGTGATGTCCTGAACTGAGCATCAACATGTCTCCGTAAATTTCCAACAACATGATTGGCGTCTCGTTTTTTGTGTTTACGTTTTGAACTTTGCCAGCAAGATCGAAAATAATTTTCATTAAATGATTCAGCTGATCATCGACTTCAAGATCAGGAAAGTCAAATAAATCCTCAGGTTGATCACTGGCGATAGTCTAAGCATCAGCAGAAGGACCAATTCTATCAGATTTAGCAATAGCAGAGACTGGTATAACAGACGTAGCAGCAGCCACATAGGCAGGTAAAAGAGCAGATACATCAATTGATGCAGCAATCTTAGCAGAAACAACAGGCTCAGCAGGAGCAAAACTTGTGAACATCGCCTCAGCAGGGTTCTCCAGGCTTGTAGGCAGTGGGGATGGGTGAGGAGCTGGTACTTGAAAATTTGTAAAGTCAAAAAGAAATTGGTTTAAGGGTTCTATCAGTGGGGAGGAGAAAAATGAGGCAATAATAGGTTCAACAGTGTATTGGGTTGGTTTAGATTGAGGAGGAGGAGATGGAATGAGGGTTAAGGCATTTGTTGAGGAAGTCATGTAGTTAGTAGATTTATCATCCTATGATGTGAGGTTGACTTGATGAACTACCGACTCAATGACGGTTCAACTGTTAAAGGATCAACATTCATTAGAGATGGGTGTTGACTGGACACAACAAGGGGTTCAGAAGATGTAAGGGGTTGGTCTGCAGCATATGATTCATCTACTGAGACGGTAGTAGATAAGCTTATCACGGAGACCTATGCTGGAGCCACATCAACCTCGATCAGTAACCTCCACTGGAGCTACACCCAACTGGTGAGAGCAAGAGTGCAATCCAATGTAACCTTGAGATCATGCAGAGTCTTCTCAGCCAGAATTAGGCGAGCTTGTAGGGAGTGGAGAACTGGTATATCATGGGTAGCAGTGCTGGAGACTGGATTGAATTCCTTTTGCCTTGACTTCACAAGTGTCTCTAGTCTACTGATGAATTTCATGAGTTGGTAGACTTCTCTACGACACAGACCCTCTTCACCGTCATGGGTTTGTAAAAACTCAAGGATGAGATTTTCATCTTTCGTTGTTTGCTTCAGGATCCGGTTGAAGACATTGAGACGGATCTTCATGTGAGTCTTCACCCAACTGTCAAACAACTCCAGTTGCTCTTGAACTCGTGTTTCCACGTCTTCAAGCACCAAGGTGATTTTCGTTGCCACTGGAGTTGACACAGCTTCCATAAGATCTTTTCCTCTTCCTTCAGAAGTGTGAGGAGGAAGGCAGATAGAGCAGCCGGTCTTTGGTGGTCTCAGACTTAGGGAAAAAAGATCATGCCCCTCTCCCAGAACTGAGCGATAGCGCGGTAGTGGATGAGACAGTGGGCACTGGTGCAGTAGTTGTGATGTCCATCGGTGCCTGAGGTGTAGTGGAGGTAGTAAAAATAGAACTTAGAGGACTATTAGGTTCATCATCAGGTTCCTCTGGAGCAGTAACCTCAACTACTTCTGCAGTTTGAATGATTTATGTGCCAGTAATGGGAGCAGCAGATGCCACCTCTACTGTGAGTGCGGCCTCAGTAACTGCAGTTGTTTCCTTTGAGGCACCAGGGTTCCTCTTCTATGTTCTGGTTTTCTTCGGTGGAGGAGGAGGAGATGACTCAGCAGACTCTAAGATGGTTTGTTCAGAGTCATTCCACTTGAGGCTTCTTCCTCTTGGTGGGAGCTATCTTGGAAGGGCCTCCTTCTCCACTAGTGGGTTTTTGGTGTGTTAAAAGATACTTGGAATTTATGAGCCAAGTTGGATGGAGATTGTAAATCGCACCCACTGAAACATCTATGCTTTCTAAAATGTGACTGAGATGAAGAGCAAATCCAGAATGATCCTTGGTTGATTCAACCATTTCAGTCAGCACTTGAAATATGATCACTGACCAGTTGACTGTCAAACCTTTGACGATGGCACACATCATTTCAAACTTCTCCGGAGTGATGTCGTCAAAGGAACCAGATTTGCACAGCAGACCCTTAGCAATGATGTCTGCCAGCACTCAGAAGTGATTCTTCATCAAAATCATCTTGAACGGAGGGGTCCGCAACTGGTGACCAGACTAAAAAAATAGAGTACCCATCTCATCTCGAACGGAGACGGAGATGGAGATGGCAGATAAATCTGTGAGCCCGGCAGTAGGAAGGCTCAGTTGCTCAGTGAAATCCTCTTGAGTGACAGTCACAGATTGGTTGGAAACAGAGGCCACCACTGAGTAGTTTACCACCTTCGCTGAAGCATAAAACTCCTATAGAGCTTCTTTGTAGAACATCGGAGTCAGGCTTAACATAACCAGTAGGACTGAAATTTCCAGACATCTGAAAATGCTTATCATTCCGTCATCGGAGCTTGTGTAGACAGATTCAAAATCAATGTGGACAGCGTTGGTGACGAAACTTGGTTCGCCGGTCTCCGACATGATGAATTCTGAAACGTTAGAAGGTACGAAGTCTGAAATTTTTTTGCTTTGAACGAAGATTAGCGCAGTAATCTGAAGTTGTGAAAGTGAAAATTGAAAATGTTAGTAACGGTTAAAGAGGAAGGGGATGTAATGTCGTACTGTAGATGAAAGGACACGTGGACACATGCCGCTCATCTAGCAAGGATAATTTTGAATAAACTGAAACGGACACGATTAAGAGGGACCAAAATAATTGAACATTAATAGTAATTAAATTTTGAATCCGGCGTTCCAATTGGTTAATATTTAAGGAATGTTATAAATAGCTTAGCGTATATGGTAATATCCACTGATATGTAGAGTCTACTGGTTAAGTAGCATCTACTGCAGCAGACATTTGTTTTACCAGCTGAACATCAGTAGACCTTCGAAAAATACACAAATTCCCCCTAAATTCATGCACTATCTACAATGTACTTCCCCCTCACACAAGCAATAAGAGAATTAAATAATGAAGATTACTTAGTTGTATCAACTAAGCCAAGTATCTTGCGAAAATAGGAAACTTAGCGTCCGGTAGGGGTTTTGTGAAGATGTCTGCTGCTTGTTGTTCGATAAATGTACTCCAACCAAATTTTCTTCTTCATTACAAACGAATGTCAATATGCTTGGTGCGAGAATGAAGAATTGGTTTATATGTTATAGCTATAGCAGGCATATTATCACAAAATATCGGTGCCTCAGTGGACTCAATTCCATAATCTCTTAATTGATGTTGAATCTATAGTAGTTGAGCACAACAGCAAGGTATTCTGCCTCTACAGTAGACGTTGCGATGGATGTCTGCTTCTTGTAACCCCATGAATCAATCTATCTCCTAGGAATTGACAATATCCACTGGTAATCTTCCTATTAATCTTATAGTCAGTGTAGTCAGTATCTGAATATCCAATTATATTAAACGTAGAATCCTTGGAATACAAGAGGCAACATTCCCAGTTCCTTTTATTTAAGAATCATCTTAGCAGCAGTGTAGTACAATTGCTTAGGATTAGCTTGGAAGCGAGCATACATACATACAACAAACTTGATGTCAGGTTTGTTGGCTGTCAAGTAAAGTAGAGATCCGATAATACCGCGAACATGGTTACTTCTACTGGTATGTGATAAGTGTATTTATACACTTATATTTCTTCTTATTTTGCATGGTTTAGTGTTAGTTTTCGATCAGAATTACGCTTTTGATTTTGTTCTGTGTTGTTTTGCAGGAATCCAGGTAATTACATGTTTTGTGGACTAAAAGGGTGCAAATGACGGAAAGAACGGATGCATTGAAGCCAAAAATCTACACTTTCAATCATGGCAACAGGCGTAAAGACGCCTACTCTGAGGCGTAACTACGCCTAACCCACGGCAAATCATTATTTGGAGAATGTCTTGAGGCGTAACTACGCCTGTTTTGAGGCGTAACTACGCCTAAGCTACGGCTTCGAGATTTTGTTCAGGCGTAACTACACCTGTTTTCAGGCGTAATTAGGCCAGTCACGCGGGACTCCAGTTCTTTAGACACGTCGACAGGCGTAATTACGCCACTTCGGAGGCGTAATTACGCCAATGAAATTTTGGTAATTTTGGAGACTTTCCTTCGGAGTTTGCACGGGACTTTTAAAAGGTTTTAGAGGAGGATTTTCGAGATATTCGGACTTAGACATATTTTTGGAGAGAAGGAGGCTAGGGTTGAAGAACGGAGAAGAATAACGACGACGGCTCGGAGCAAAAAGTAGAGAATTCATCACGAGACGGCGGCGTTCATCGGAGATCGAAGAATAGTGTCCAATTCGTTTTGTATCTCTAAACTTTTAGCAATTTTTATGGGTTATTTAAACATGTCTATGTGTTTAAATACTTCTAGCATGAGCTAATTTTATTTTCTAGGAGACGATGTAGCTTGTTTTGAAACTACGCTTACTATGAATTGAGTGAAGTTTATTTGGATTTCCGTATGGTTTATTTATGTTTTCCTGTTCTTAATGCTTTTAATCTACTGGCCATGGATTGAATGATTCTATATTCGTGATCTATCACTCGGGAGAGGGGATTGTGAATAGGAAAGAAGGAATTCGTATCGTGGTAGTTATATTGTTCGGAAGGCCTATAACTCCATAGAAGTCGTCAAAGGAATTACTGCGCTTTTACAATTGTTTGATAATTAATCTTAGATAGGGATATCAAGATTAATGTTAGATAATTACTTCTGCTTAACACCCGGGAGGGGGAGTATAAACAAATAAGAATTCTCGGCTAGTAAACTAGGAAATCCATAAAATGGAAATCGAGGAATGATAAGTGTAGTGGATGAACAAGTGAAATCGTACTCCTAGATTCGTCTCCAACTGATTTCTTTTCAACTCAGTATTTGATCATCGTTAGTTAATTAATTTTTATTATTCGCATAACACTCAACTATTCGATTCTCTAAATAAAGCAAAGATTATTTTAATTCAGTACTTAGATTTAACTATTTAATCAATCTCTGTGGGTTCGACATCTTTTTATACTAAAACTTGACTACCGTGCGCTTGCGGTAAGGGATTTTTCGCATCAGTATGCCTGCTTCGTCCAAATCTAGTTTAGTAGACGAGCTCATGGGAGTGGCTGCTGCGGAACTAGTGCTCATGCCGTACTTCTTTAATAGCTCTTTGGTGTACTTCAACTGGTTGATGAGAATTCCTTCAGCAGACTGCTTGACTTACAATCCTAGGAAAATGATAACTCTCCCATCATGCTCATCTCGAACTGATCCTGCATGATTTTGGAAAATTTCTCGCAAAGTTTTGGGTTAGTAATACCAAAAATAATATCATCAACATGTATCTGAACCAGTAAAGTATGGTCACCCTTTGTGAATTTAAAAAGGATCTTGTCCACCGTGCCAATGGTAAAATTATGCTCAGTCAAATACTTTGATAAAGTTTCATATCATGCTTGGGGAGCTTGTTTCAGACCATACAAAGCTTGTCTAGTTTATAAACAAAGGAGGGATGATGATGGTTTTCAAACCCAGGACGCTGTTCAACATAAACCTCTTCCTGGAGTTTGCCATTAAGAAAAACACTCTTAGCGTCTATCTAATAGACTTTAAAGTCTTTAAATGCAGCAAATGCAAGAAATATGCGAATAGCTTCTAATCGGGCTAGAGGGGCAAAAGTTCATCAAAATCAAGGCCTTCTTCGTGTATGTATCCCTATGCAACTAATCTTGCTTTATTCCTGATTATTGTAGAATTATCGTCCAATTTGTTTCTACATACCCATTTGGTACCTATAACAGTGTGATGTTGTGGACGTGGTACTAAGTTGCAAACTTTATTTCTCTCAAACTGATTAAGTTTTTCTTGCATAGCTTCTACCCAATTTGGATCTAAAATAGCATCATCTATCTTTTTGGATTCTATGTGAGCGATGAATGCACCATGAAGAAATTCATTTATCAGATGTCCTCTGGTTCTGATAGGGTTACCTATGACCTGCTCAGGTTGATGATTCTTCTTCCATCGTAGCGGAGGTCCAAGAGGGTTTGTTTCTTCGTCAGTAGGTATTTGAGTTGGTAGCTCAGTAGACTGAATTAATCATCATTGGCATTTGCAATCTCTATTGCAGTAGGGGTAGATAATGTATCGTCCTCGGTAGCAGGGTTTAGCTTTTGTGGACCACTGGGTACCTTTGCTTGTGCTTCTGGGACTTCTGGCTCTAAACTGCAGTCAACCCTTCTACTGTAATCCAACTCATCGTCATAATCATTATCAATATGAGTATTTTCTAACCGATTACTCAAATTATTGATTTGCAGTTCAGAGGTAGAATTATCAAGAGATTCATCAAATTTGACATGAATAGATTCCTCTATTGTGCGTGTTCTATTATTAAAAACTCTAAAAGCCTTACTAATAGCAGAGTAGCCAAGAAATATCCATGTATCATAATAACAACAAAAGCGGTGAGATGAGTCTTTCCATTGTCTTGAATAAAACATTTGCAACCAAACACATGGAAATAAGAAATATTTGGCTTACTGTCATTCCAGATCTCATACGGTGTTTTGTTCGCTCGTTTATTAATCATCTGTTCTGCGTGTAGCAAACTGTATTAACTGCTTATGCCCAAAATCTCAGAGAAATTTCAGACTCCACAAGCATAGTTCGCGCAGCTTCTTTCAAAGTGCAATTCTTATGCTCAGCAACTCCATTTTGTTGTAGGGTTCTAGCAGCAGAGTATTTGTATTTAATACCAAGGTTGTCTTGATATGATTCGAGTGACTGATTGGTAAACTCAATACCTTTATCACTATGAATTCTATTTCTATCTATCCCAGCCGACTTCTCGTTTTGTAGTCTTTTCAGTAGTTTGATCAACTTGGAGTAGCCTGATCTTTGCCATTTAGAAACAGGACCCACGTAAAACGAGAGAAATTATCTATTAACATTAGAGCATACTTCATTCCCTATATACTTTTACTGGTGTAGGACCAACAAGATCCATGTGCAGCAACTCTAGGCACCGAGAAGAAGATTTACTACCTTTGTTCTTAAAGGTATATCTGGTATGCTTACCAAGATGGCATGCTGAACAAATTGTCTTTTAAGAACTCTATCGAGGGCAATCCATCAACTAAATCAAGCTTACGTAGATTGACAATAGTTTTAAAAATTAAGTAACTCAAACGCTTGTGCCAAAAGCGATTTTTGGAACTATTCAAGGCAGGAAAGCAAGTAGGTGAGGCTGGCTGACAAAATTCCAATCAATCTTATAAGTGTTGTCATGCCTCCTACCTACAAGCAGTATATTACCATCAGTAGATCTTATTGTGCAAGTGTACTGGTTGAATTCTACTGAGTGTCCATTATCACATAGTTGGCTAATGTTAATCAAGTTATAGCATAAATTTTCAACTAACAGTACATCTTTAATAATAATGTTACCATGGATATCTCACCCTTATGGTTCGCGTTGTCACCGAACGTTATTCTTGGTCCGGTGGAGTCTACTAACTTAGACAGTAGACATGCACTTCATGTCATATGTCTAGAACATCCACTTTACAAGAACCACTCTGAGCTCCAAACATGCTGGAATCTAGATCTCTGAAATTAAAGTGATGAAATCATTGGTACCCAATTCTACATGGGTCCAGACATGATTAGTCCTTTTGAGACCAACACCTTGAACCTCTTGGGTCTGTGTGTGTTCTGAAATGTGTGTGATGTAGACGGTGATGGTGTTCTATGGTGTTGCGTGTGATAATGAGTGTATGCATGTTGTTTTGGTTTTTAATTCCCGTTTGGAATCATATATCTCTTCTGGACAGATATACAATTATAATACCAGTTAGGTTTTGTCTCTCAAGTTACTTGACCAGTAGGCTTATGCCCTTTATTGGACTTCTGTACTGGTCCAGTCTTCGCTTCTGGCTTGACATAACCAATACATTTATGTGATGCCCGTTCTTTAACGAGAATTGGCTTGACAGATTCCATTTCCAACTCACTTGGTTCATACACTGTGCTGGATCTAACAAATTTCATTGTTTGAGACTTATTTTTCACTAGACATAGTTGAGATCCTGTGCTAGAGGCTTTACTGCCATGTTTGATATAGTCTATGCCAGCAAATTTGCCAGCAAGCCTAATCGACTCTAGTATTTCATATTTTCTAGCGGTTGATGTGTTCCATGTAGGAACCAAATTGATAAGTTTATGTGTGCACATTTAACTTTGTCATTTTCTTTTTCGAGTAGACTTACTTTCCCTTAAGCATTCCAGCTCCCTTGATTGTTCACAATCAAGTTTACTTTCCTACTGCTCGACTGGGCTAGTATGTCCAGTCTTATAGTTCTCGAAGGATTTAGTAAATTCAGAAGAGTTAGAATCAGTTACCTCACTGTCATCATTTGCCATGAGATAGTGGATTCCTTCATCTTCACTTTCGCTTGAAGAGCTTGATGATTCATCTAATTCCGAGTTTGAATCAACCCACTTGCTCTTGCTTTCTTCAGCAACAAGAACCTTTTGATTTCTATCTTTCCTGGATGATCTTCATTTCTTCCTTGGAAGTACTCTTTTGATCATCCTTCTTTGGTTTGGTACAGTCGGCAATGAATGTCTTGGTTTATGACAGTTGAAGCATAAACGATCATCTTCTTTTGATCTGTCCTTGAAGTTCGGCTTCCTTGGGTAAGCCTGATATGTCTTGTGGCTTTTCTTCATGAACTTGCCAAATTTCTTGATAAACATCACCATTGCATCATTAGACATTTGTTCAGGAGACATCTCAGTTGCAGTAGATAGGTACTCTGATGCAGCAAGGTTTTTCGTTGGTTGACTGATACTTGGTTCATCGTCAATTCGAATGCCTAATTCAAACTCGTACGCCTTTAAGTCAGCAAAAAGATCGTGCAGATCGATCTTGTTTAAATCTTTGGATTCTCTCATGGCTATGGTCTTCACATCACATTCTCTTTGATATTTCCTGTTACTATCTCATCATATTCATTGAGGGTTTCTCCAGACAGCATCTCGGTTTTCTCAAACCTTTGTAGAGCAACAGTAAGCTTATTCTCTTTCGTCTGATCATTTCATTCACACAGCTGTGCGATCTATTTCCAGATGTCTTTCGTAGTAGGACACATTTTGATTTTATTGAACATGTTCTTGTCCAATGTTTGAATAAGATATCGTTAGCCACGTTGTCCAGTTTACCTTTTTCTTTTCCTCATTGGTCCAGGACGCTCTATCCTTTTCAACCATCTGAGGTTCATCACTAGAAATAGCCACTGATGTGTTGACTTTCATGATCGTCATTGGTCCGCCAGTGATGACGTACCACATATCATCATCCTGATCACCTAGATGTGCTTGCATAAATTCTCATGTCATCATATTCATCCCTTTTTAACATCAGAATCTTGTTGAATGAGGCCATCGGTTCTTAGTAATCTCACAACTGAGAAGAGATTGCTTTTGATACCACTTGTTAGAACTCGTGAGTTAGAACTGATCGGTATTGAGTTAGAACTGATCGGTAGATGTTTAAGAAACAGAAGGATAAAGTTCTGAAAGTAAATGACACAGGAGTTGTTTCTGGAAGTTCGAAGCACAAGCGGTTATATGCCTCCCCTTCTTCATTTGCAGGATGGATTTATAGACTTTAAAGTCTAACGACAACTATTCTTCAAATGGAAAGAACCGTGTAAAATCAGCTTCCCCATTTCATCCAAATTCCTTTTGTCTTCTTTCCAATTTTGTTAAGCAACGACTAGTTCATTCTGACGAGATTGTTGGCGCTGAGTTGGCAGTGCAGCGCTCTGTTCCACTATTCGTCAGAGTGAATTTGTTCAAGTTTTGTCCTGTTGCCTTATACGTCTGCTGAATTCTCCTTCAATGATGTCTGCTGGATAAAAGACAACTGATGTATTTTCCATCATCTGTTGGTCACTCATTAGTCAGTTAGTCTGCTTGACTAAAGTCAACTAATGTCTTCTTCATTGTATGCCGGTATCTCGTAAGGACTTGCACAGTGGATTGAGATACTCTTGTTCCACTAGACGTTTATTCTTTGTATCTGGTAGATTATGACTCTTAGTCTTTGGACCTGGTAGACCTATGTAGAGTCAATCAACGGTATTTTCATCAGTAAGCTTATTCGATGCAGTAGACACTTCAAGCAGTCACAGTTGTTATCATCAAAACTTAGAAATGTTTTCCCAACAGAATGAATTGTGTGGATTCACACATCACAACACACTTATTATAGATTTTTTTTTAAAAATAAAAATTAAAAAACAAAAGTTTAAGTTGGCAACGGCTAAAATAGTTGTTGTCAATGTTAACAATGCAACAACTGTTTCAGCCGTTGCGTTGTAACGTTTTCTTTTAAAAAATAGCCGATTTCAGTTCGGAATCGGAACCAATCTGGTAGCATTGGAACGATGGTGCTACCGGTCCAATCCGTGGAATCGCTCCGGACCGGTATATTACCAATTTTGGAGCGGCTCGGAACTGGTTAGCTCGGTTTCGGACCAGATCCGGACTCGCCCGTTAAGCATAGCATGTTGTCTATAATTTTTCTGTCTATTATAGTTTTGTTTATTATGGGATTTTTCTTAATGTCCCATTTATTTATTATTTCTTGCTTCGTGATGGTCTTGTTCTTTGATTTCTAAGAAGTTGTGTTGTCTAATAATTCTAATACCGTTGATCGGCCATATTAGATTGATTTTTTTATTTATTTATAAAAGTGACATTTTTTAACTTTATAAATAAATATTTTAATCTCAATTTTATTTATATTTCCAGCAATTTTATAGACAAGTTTGCTGAAATACGAGTATAATAAAATCGTTAAAACTAATTCATTATATTTGTACATTATATATATATATATATATATATATATATATATATATATATATATATATATATATATATATATATATAATTCTGGCTTATCCGTTTGTATATCTGGTTGAAAATTTCTCCATTATAATATATTAGACTTATATGGACGCACTATTTTTTATTGATGATTTTTTATGTAAAATTATAATTTATATTTAATTTAACACAACATAAAACAATTCCTAATTCCGCAACTGGATCCAAGGACCATATGTTGTGGACAAAAAAGATATGTTCTTTGTCTATCATATTCGCCCATTGATCGTTCAATTTTTGAAAGTTTAATTTGAAATCATTGAATTAATTTATTAAAATAATGGAATTTTTTTAGGAAATTAACTATTTATATTGGGTTTTGGGAACCCGAATAATCTTGGTTTTGATGTAAACAAAACTTGTTATTGTGTTGTAACATATTTCATCAAGTGTGCAGTTTATAAATGATATTTTAGAGCTTGATGATGTGCTAAGAAATGGATTTGGGTTTGATTGCTGAAATGAGAATTAACCTCCGCTGGCCCCGAGTGTTGTTGACTAAATTGATCAAATCTCATAGCTCGGATATCGAAACGACCGGATTTTAAAGGTGTGGGGTCCTCGTTTACTCCATTATGTATCGGTTCATTGTACATATGTGAGTAAGAGTTAAGTAATTCATACACTGATTAAGAGTTTACTAATGTAGGTTGTTACAATACTTACACAATCCTGTCATAATATACATATCGGTTATACTGTAAAATAACCTAGACTCGTACAACTCCTATGCAGTGGTTCAACTCGTAGCGGAATAGACTCACAATATCGTCCTCAAACGTCTATGAGTCCCTACAGAAACAATCACACAACATGAGTATAGATAAACAACCACCCCAGTGCGATATCAATAAAAAACATAAACGATACAGCACTATAAACATCCAATGTGATTGTCATGTATCATGCATCATCAAATGCAAATATGTCATGACATTTCTTATTCCTCATCCTGTTATAACCAGACCAATATGATATGCCTATCTCAGCTTAATATGTCAGTGGAACCTCCTCACATCTTCATATTAGCAGCACATATCATAGTACTGTCCTCACAGGTTATAACAACCAGGCATATACCCAACCGGCGTATATCTCTCATGCCAAAGCATATATAGCATACCTATCGTGGCACCAATCCAGCCAAAGCATATGCCCCACATTGGCATATCTATCATGGCAATGATCTCAGCCAAAGCATATGCGACATATCTATTGTGGCATCCCTCTCAACATAATGAATCTCATGAATGTATATGCATATAACCACCAATCATATGGTACAATATTCACATCATCATCATACCAATCATATGGTACAATATCCATATCATCATCACAATCATATCATATACTCGTACATCAATACGCACCTGTCGTGCGACACAAAAGATATAAATCAGGGGTCAATGTCTAACCGCCTCGTTGCCCCGTCTCCTGTGATGATGCTACAAAAATATCAACAATATATAATGTAACCATAGGCTTAAAAATCAAATTCCACAAAATAACATATTTTTCAAAATATGCATCCTTGCGATCGATTGTCATTTGCCCCGATCGATCGCCAACAAGTCCTGTTTCCTTGCAATTGATCGCCACTATCTCGCGATCGATCGCCAAATGCCCTGTTCCTCGCGATCTATCGCCATGTTTTCACCGATCGACCGCCAAGCCATTTCACCGCCTTATATTTTCACCCTGCATCGGCGATCGATCGCCATAATGCTCGCGATCGATCGTCGATGTCTGAAGTTTTCAGAACATGGCGATTTTGAGTATATCTTCATGGTTCTCAACCTGCATCTCAATTCATACTCTCAAACATTTATAACCTACACTATATCATGATCTAAACATGTTTTCATAAGATTACAACTTAATTCATTGAATTCAACAACATATGAATTCAATATTCCTTCAAACAAATCACATGCTTCTTGAATTGCATAACAAACACCATAACTAAGTTAATACACCAACTCACTACATAAAGTAGAGCATGTAACTTCTCCTTACCACATACTTCAATTTGACCATGATTCCAAGCTGAAACCAAGAATATAAAGCAAGAAGAAGCAAGGGTTTGGAAGAGAGCTTTGTAGAGATTTACTACGTGAATTATGGTGTATTATGTGCCTTGAGAGCTGAAATCGATTTTATATACTTGGCTTAATCTGCAATGCAAAGTCACATGACATTCCTAGCAAATTCAAATGCCATTTCACATGTATATGCAACTCTCATATCAATTCAAATGCATACCAAATCATGTAGGGTTAGTGGTCAACTATCCTCCCTACCAATCATGTACTCTTGCTACATATTCTACAACCATATAGTGCTATGGTTTTAGTTCATATATATCAACTACCAACCATTCAACATCTCTACTATGCTTCTCATATCAAAATGTATGAGAAGAAGTTTAGCAATGTCATACAATTGGTCTTATTTCATGCCATTTCCTACCATTCTTGCTTTGTCACACATGAAAATCATTTCATTGTTTCCCATGATATGTCATACATGTCATCATTCCTACTCGGTACAACCCGAACCCGAGTCTACACCATACCGTAATTATTTCATAATTACGCCATAACTATATCATACATGTATAAATCATATCGAGGCGTAACAATTCTCCCCTACTCATTGAATTCCGTCCTCGAAATTGCATATATAGAACATGCACAACATAAACAGATACTCAATCTAACAACCCTACTGCAATAAGGCAAGAAACAAAATCTATGCATTATGAGAACAAATGAATCTGCAGTATATACTCATTCATACTGCAATAAGGAATACCTACTCAACATATTCACCTTGTAGTAGTAAAAAAAAAAAATACTTACCCGTAGTATAACAAAACGTAAATAACATACCAGACAATCACTTCAGATTCTGCTGTATCATATACTTACTCTGTCATACACACACTGACTTCTGAACTGATCATGTCATACACATACAAGACATCTGTCTCTTCCTAAACATTATGATTCATATATCTATCATAAAACTACATGACAGATACAAATTACTGCATGTAGTCCATATATCTGTACAAGACCCTTTCAGAGAACATTGTGCCATACGTCATGGATACAACAAAGAATATACATGCGATTGGTACTGCATAGATAGATAGATATATTCCCAGTTTTCATGTACTCTTACCCAACAACAATCCGAACAAGAATGAGTAACATCCGTGACCATATACCATTTTATACATCCTGTCATCAATATGTCACCACTTCACTTTTCATTGCTGTTGATTGGTGCATACATGTATTCAACATGTCACACAAACCATTGAACTGTACAACAAGCACTGTAGTGCGTCAAAGATACACTAGACATAAAGATTGCATTCGTATTACCACTCTCGTATATGCATAGGGTTTCCCAAACAAACAATGTGGTGAATATTTCTTGATCTCACTAAAGTCTAGTACTTCAGTACGTTCATACTACTATCTCATTAGTTCAGATGTAAACAGAATGATCATCGCTCTAACATCTCAACAACGTGTGCTTTACAATGCAATTCTACAGTGTATCAGATGAGAACATCTCCATCTATCACAATACGTCAACTTGCACACAGCCCTATGTCGGTAACTCCATAACAATGAATGGAAGCATCAATAAATAAGGTCCATTGGTTGCTAAACTCACTTAAGCAACCCTAAATCAGACAGATCACACCAAGACATGTTTACTCCCCTGTCATCACAGTGTAGTCCAACATATGAAAGTGTCATTTCACCATTGTACCGTCATCTTATCAATATGGTCGACCAGACATGTCATGTTTATCCAACCTTAGGCACACGACTCTGTAATGACGACCTTCAAGTACCAAAGGACATCGCATAAGTCATGCTTCATTAAGTCAGTCACTCTCCATGATAATTCTGACACCGTATTTCTTCACACAGGTGATATGATTCGATATCCAGAGATGCCATTTCAAAATGAGAATTTGTATAATCATCTTTCTTTGTATCAACCATGCCCTCAAACTTACCATTCTTGAGACTTTCACACACTCATCTACACGATTCATCTACATTTCCCACAAATCAATACGGCACAAACAATTGTTCCGCTGAAACCAAACCAAATCAATTATGACAAGCATACTCACTCACTCACCTTGGATATTGCCAACAAGGCTTACACGTTTTGGTACAAGACTGTCAACAAATCAATACCATATTAACTCAACATATGGAACATAAACCATTATGCATAACCATGTCCAAAGTCGAACTCTTGTTTGACGAATCTTAGGTCTGCCGCTTCAATTCTATCCTTATACCCATATTTCCATTATTGGTACATCCAACGATGCTATAACGTTTCCACTCGTATATTTAGATGAGAGATGTCTTGTCCTACCTCTCACACTGCATCTTTCCAATGCCTCCATAATCTAGAGTTTCCACGGTAACACGCAAAGCCATTACTGCGCTAATCAGTTTCCATATGCAATCAATCATATAATGATTCCCCGGCAAACATCATTCTTTAGTCACAACTCTACAGTATCGTGTGAGTACACCAATTCGGAATCCACAATACTGCGTCCAAGTTCTCAACAGTCCCTCAATATTCTATAGAGGAGGGTAATCCCTATCACAACAGCTCATCTGATTGACAATCTCAATCATAGTCATGACCAATTCGAAACCCGTCAAATACAACATATGTCAGTACATGACATATCGGTCTTACTAACAACATTGCCTCCACTGACTTGAAACAACTCTCATCTCAAGTCATACAAGAAGTTCTTGTTATCACCTCATACAGGTCATCATACATTGGTACGGCCATACTATTTGAAGGATATAACCAACCTAAGGTGTTACCATTACCACCAACAGGTGATATAGTCAAGGACCAAATCACATTTCACACCTTGTCCTAGTCGACCCTACACATAGCATTCCTCATTCCATTCATGAAGTCATCATAAAGAAAAGAACATCCTCTTCCCAATTTCACTTCCTGAAACTTACGCATATATGCTAAAGGTGTCAACGAGTACATGTCAATCCTCACTCATGAGAATGTAATGACATGTTATGCGATTATCTCTATTCTGCCAGACAACTCTATACACATGCAATGTCCATATCAACCCACTCAGTGCCAAGACACACTCAGCACACATATAGTACATCCGACTATGCAGTCCATAGAACCAGATGCCATAATATGCATTCTGCAAACAGACATACTCCACTTCATCCTCTCATATCAGCTGCAGACATACAAGCATATTCAATTTTGTTCATAAATTCCCATAGAGACATGCATATAGAATGATGGTATCAGTACACATCATCTTGATATGATCGTCACCATACTATACTGTCACGTGTTACCTTGTGATACACAACCCCCCGCCAATCAATGACATTACATTCTCATACCAAAGAGCAACAAGATCAAGTACCGATTCTCTATCGTCTGGTACGCCATATATCATATCTGGCAAATACGATGAGCATCAGTTTCCCCATCTCCCAAACTCTACAACACATTCACAAGCGGCACATGGAATAACTCGAGCCCGAAAGCACCATCCAGACCTCTATTCCCTAGCCCACATAAGTCAACAAGAACAGAACGAGAAACAAACGTGTATAATGTCAGTCACATAATACTAATGACTTAGAAACACAATCTGACGACATCCTAGATTCATAGTCTCACTGTCACTGATTTTGCATCGCTCTATCAGTACTTAGCATCTATGGCATATCATTACCGAACTCTCAAACGGTGTATCTCAGTTCCACCATATCCCGGTTCGGCTTTCCTTATCATATCATTCACCACAAACATAGAGTTCAGCACAATAACCACACACACACATCTGAGGTCCTAAATCCATTACACATGTTGTACAAAGAACAACAATGAAAAGATAACCATCAATATCGTGGTCTCACGACCTAACGCTTGCCTCTGATGAACACAACACATCATAGGACATGAAACTCATTTTCGATACATGTGCTGTCTGATCACATCGGTACTAAATTCATTGTTCTACCATAGTAATATGTACACACACTGAGCTTGCCAAAACCAAGATCAAAGCATCACACTCCAATAACTCCTCAATTGACAGTTCACATTCAGAAGTGACAGTTCACATTCAGTCCACACATGTGTACACCACAACTCAAGCACAGATTGACTTTCGGCAATTTTGCTATTGCCCCTGAATTGTATACAATCCACCATATAACAATGACAGTTCTCCTCACAAACATTTTCACATCATGTGTCATCAGCAACAACTCATCGTCATATCACTGTCTGACAACAACAGAACAAGTAGTAAGTTAAACTCACCATATGAAGACATCCATACCACCATCAGTTCTCACACGCAGTCTCATTCAGACTGACTTTGCACATGGAGCTGATACCAAAATTTGGTTACCACGCTCCAACCACTCTGCAACTTGTTCCTCAAATTCCGTATCAAATACATATCGTTCACGACTGAATGATTGAGAAGCCTCCAGAGAAACATCTCATGTCCCCCTGACAAATGGTAATACAGAAAACCGGTATACCAATCACAGGTACACACAGAACATCCCTTGTGACATTCATAGGGATTCTTGCCATTTCATGCTACCATACTGCAAAACAAGAGTTAACAACAATATATAGCAACACATAGAGCATGTTAGTAAAACATCATATACAGCACAAAGGATATAACATGATTTCAAGGGAATATGCATCTCCCTAATACACTTCCTCTATCCCCGTTCACCCCGTTCTCGAACCACTGCTCTGATACCAATAATGTGGGGTCCTCGTTACTTAATCCATTATGTATCAATTCATTGTACATATGTGAGTAAGAGTTAAGTAATTCATACACTGATTAAGAGTTTACTAATGTAGGTTGTTACAATACTTACACAATCCTGTCATAATATACATATCAGTTATACTGTAAAATAACCTAGACTCGTACAACTCCTATGCAGTGGTTCAACTCGTAGCGGAATAGACTCACAATCCCGTCCTCCCACGTCTATGAGTCCCTACAGAAACAATCACAACACATGAGTATAGATAAACAACCATCCCAGTGCGATATCAATAAAAAATATAAACGATAAAGCACTATAAACATCCAATGTGATTGTCATGTATCATGCATCATCAAATGCAAATATGTCATGACATGTCTTATTCCTCATCCTGTTATAACCAGACCAATATGATATGCCTATCTCAGCTCAATATGTCAGTGGAACCTCCTCACATCTTCATATTAGCAGCACATATCATAGTACCGTCCTCACATGTTATAACAGCCAGAGCATATACCCAACCGGCGTATATCTCTCATGCCAAAGCATATGTAGCATACCTATCGTGGCACCAATCCAGCCAAAGCATATGCCCCACATTGGCATATCTATCGTGGCAATGATCTCAGCCAAAGCATATGCGACATATCTATCGTGGCATCCCTCTCAACATAATGAATCCCATGAATGTATATGCATATGACCACCAATCATATGGTACAATATTCGCATCATCATCATACCAATCATATGGTACAATATCCACATCATCATCACAATCATATCATATACTCGTACATCAATACGCACCTGTCGTGCGACACAAAAGATATAAATCAGGCGTCAATGTATAACCGCATCGTTGCCCCGTACCCTATGATGATGCTACAATAATATCAACAATATATCATGTAATCATAGGCCTAAAAATCAAATTCCACAAAAATAACATATTATATGCATCCTTGCGATCGATCGCCATTTGCCCCGATCGATCGCGAACAAGTCCTGTTTCCTTGCGATCGATCGCCACTATCTCGCGATCGATCGCAAAAATGCCCTGTTCCTCGCGATCTATCGCCATGTTTTCATCGATTGATCGATCGCCAAGCCATTTCACCGCCTTATATTTTCACTCTGCATCGGCGATCGATCGCCATAATGCTCGCGATCGATCGCCGATGTCTGAAGTTTTCAGAACATGGCGATTTTGAGTATATCTTCATGGTTCTCAACCTACATCTCAATTCATACTCTCAAACATTTATAAACCAACACTATATCATGATCTAAACATGTTTTCATAAGATTACAACTTAATTCATTGAATTCAACAACATATGATTCAATATTCCTTCAAACAAATCATATGCTTCTTGAATTGCATAACAAACACCATAACTAAGTTAATACACCAACTCACTACATAAAGTAGAACATGTAACTTCTCCTTACCACATACTTCAATTTGAACATGATTCCAAGCTAGAACCAAGAATAGAATGCAAGAAGAAGCAAGGGTTTGGAAGAGAGCTTTGTAGAGATTTACTAGGTGAATTACGGTGTATTATGTGCCTTGAGAGCTGAAATCAATTTTATATACTTGGCTTAATCTGCAATGCAAAGTCACATGACATTCCTAGCAAATTCAAATGCCATTTCACATGTATATGCAACTCTCATATCAATTCAAATGCATACAAAATCATGTAGGGTTAGTGGTCAACTACATATCCTCCCTACCAATCATGTACTCTTGCTACATATTCTACAACCATGTAGTGCTATGGTTTTAGTTCATATATATCAACTACCAACCATTCAACATCTCTACTATGCTTCTCATATCAAAATGTATGAGAAGAAGTTTAGCAATGCCATACAGTTGGTCTTATTTCATGCCATTTCCTACCATTCTTGCTTTATCACACATGAAAATCATTTCATTGTTTCCCATGATATGTCATACATGTCATCATTCCTACTCGGTTCAACCCGAACCCGAGTCTACACCATACCATAATTATTTCATAATTACGCCATAACCATATCATACATGTATAAATCATATCGAGGCATTACAAAAGGGTTGGATAGCCAACTCAATTTTCTACAAGTCGTAACTCAAACCAGCAGACCTTATTCGAAGGTTTACAAGATAAAAACATATCTGTAAGAGTCTGCTAATGCAAATCTGAAACAACAGCAGACAGATTGTAGCAGTTGTGGTATATGTGACATAACCCTCAGCTCTCTTATTGAAACAGAACGATTCAGTATGGGTTGGAAAGAAAAGACAAAGTTCTACAAGTTATCTTCAGAAAAACACTGAATCGGATCCGAAGATGGTGAGAAATGGTATGGAAATCACGAGTTCTGTCACATCAAGCAAACTTACAGCAGGAATATCGCTTCGTATTTTTTAGCATAACTCTCTCATACAAACTTGAAATCGAACAATTCTTGATTTAATGGAAAGCTAAAAGAAAGAGGTACAACTTTTATTTTGATCAATTTGCCCAAAAATCAACTAATCAAGAGCCATAACCAAGATAACATATCAACAGATTTCGAGCAGCAAAGGCTGCCGGATTGTCTACTGGACTACCCTACCGTATTGTCTACCTGATTGCAAATAGACTATCCTACCAGATTCTCTACCGGATTGTCTACTGGATTACAATTGGACCTACCCTACCGGATTGCAAGTTGACCTACCGTACCGGACCAAAAACATCAGACTTCCAGAAATAGCCCAGAAATAAGAATATCCATTGCAAGCTCGTGAAACTTACCAAGACTCTCTCAATGGCTATTTTCTTGTATCTAACGTATATATCATTATTTGGGGTTATATATAGAAGTCTTGGAAGCTCAAAAACAAGTGATTGAAGATCAATTCAAGCATTCTAAAGAAAACCCATTTGGGATTCAAATAGGGACTTCAATGACAAAGTTTGCTAATGAATAACACTCCCCAAATCCCTTGGCACCTCTTTCAAGCTTATATCAGATCTGCAACGAGATCATCTGTGCATTTATATTCAATCTATCCTTTGTATTTGAGAGCTTAAATAGAAGAGTGGATATCATTGTAACAGTTGGTGATTTATCACAACTGATAGATAGTCTTTGCATGTGAGAATCTAAAGAACATGTTCTTTGATCTGTGTACACTAATGGATTGCGGCTATCTTTGTGGTATTAGTTAGGGGTGAGCATTCGGTTAATTCGGTTAATAACCGAACCGAATTAATCGAAGCCGAAAAAACTGAATTTATTTTATAAAACCGAACAAACCGAACTTTTTTAAGAAACCGAACAAACCGAACCGATAAAATATCGGTTAATTCGGTCGGTAACCGAATTAACCGATATTTTTGAAAAATGTAACAAATTTATAAAAAATAAATTAAAAACTGATTTTAAAAATATAAAAAAATAAAAAAAATAAAAATATGTTAGATCGGTTAAATCGGTTAACCGATATTTTTAAAATCAAAACCGATAACCGAACCGATTTAACCGATATTTTAAAAAAATAAAACCGAACTTCCGAATTGACCAAACCGAATTTCCAAATTTATTCGGTTCGGTCGGTTATTTCGGTTAAACCGAAGTTTTGCTCACCCATAGTATTAGCCTAAGTGGGTTGTGCAACGGGATTGTATTACTCAAAGTCTTCTAGTGTATCCTTCCTTTCGATGGAAAAGGGGAGACACTGAATGATTACACCACGTTCGAGCATCCATAAACAAATACTTGTGCATTTATTTTATTGCATTTATTTACCTTACTGTTTTGGTTAGCATTGTCGAAGCATTTTATGTGCTTGATAAAACACCAAAGTGTAGCTCACTAAGTGTTTGATAAATTGCTTCTACCAAACTGTTTTTATATATTTTACTTCCATATCTTTAAAATTATTTGGAAATTGTTAATCGGTTATAGAGCTGGTTATGTCGAGTGTCTCCCGCTCGGTTTTATAGCCGAACTCGATATAATTTCTCAGTGCAATTATCTCAAGAACACGAGCTATTGAAGCTCAAGTTGGTTGAACTCGGATGTGGATGGCCACCCACCCCCGAATCGATCCCTAACAATTTATTATGGCAAATGTAATATTGAAAAAGTGGTACAGCAACAATATGTTTGAAGTATTTGGTACTATATACATCAAACTTCAATATGTATGGAGCGAGAGTATATATTTACCATACCTCCACTCTCCTAATCTTAAATGTGTTGCTTTCATTTAGAGTTGTGTAAAAGGAAAGAAACACTCTTCTTCTTTAAAGAATCCTGTCGTCAAATTCAATGAACATGGTCGCAATAAATCCAAAAAAAATGGCAAAAAAGAAAAGTTATAGTAAGGGCTATAATTTGGAAGCTGAGTAATGTAGTCCGTTCACAAGCTAGCTCCAAAGAAATTAAGTTCGAGTTTACCAAACTCAATTTGAACTTGAACCAACTCGGAAACTTATTCAAGACCAAATTCGAGCGATTGTATTGTTCTATTATTTTTCCAGAAAGTCATCCCCATTCAAGTGCCATTTATCAATTATTTTTCCATTTACACCAGTTATTTATTTTATCTAACTTGAAAGTTGCAGCGAAATAATTTTCACTCCAAAGCTCACACGTCGTCACGTCAAAAATACTTGACCTTAGTTTGATATGATCAATCCAAGATCGAGATTGAATACTAACTCAAACTGAACTCAAGCTCAAAACATTTTGATGAACCCTAGGTCTCCAATGATAATATGCTAAGACCCTCCAAATTCACCTCCATGATCAGCACCTTTTATGGAAAAGAAAACAAAAGGAGAAATAATGACACAAGGATTTAACGTGGAAACACACAACTCAGGAGAAAACCACCAAGACCAGAGAAAAAAATACATCATTTGAAAAATTATTACAACCACACAATTTCGCTCATCAACACAAACACACCCACAAAGCTTCCCATTAGCCACACTTTACAATTCACACATATCTCAGTAAACCCTTTACAGAAAGACACATAATAAAATCTTTTCTGATGTGGAAGATCATTCACAATTGCAACCATAAAGTATACTAAGAAGTTTACTAGATTCTACAACAAGAGATGACTTTATTTAAAGCCAAAAGTTGATAGACAAACTATTGACTTGTGCACTTAAAACAGAAGGACAAAGCTTCTTTTATAGCATGAATTTGCCCAAAATATCATATCCCAACTGATGTGGAATAATTGGAGAAAGGCATAACACAACATCAATGGATATGGGTAAACTACATGCGTCATTCTTCTCTGAGAGCTTCTTTCGGTCAAAATATCATTGTTGATATGTTTAAATTCCAACGTAAACGATTTTCTTGCATCTTCTCTTCTATACAAGTCATACCTACTTCAACTTGAATTTCTTCGTTCCTTATTTTTATCTCTTTTGGTCTTACCACACATCTAACGGAGCATACACATCTCCGCAACATTTTTGGACGTAATTTTTTTTGGGTGACCCAACTTTTATTTGATGCTAATTTAAGAAGATATAACACTTATTAAAAAAAAGGTGGGGCCCTTTTAAAAGTTGTGAGACGACCTCCTCTTAGGCCTCGCCTCTTCTGCCTAACTACTACATTCTAGGCACCAAGCCACAAAACTATATTCAAGCGATCAACTACAGTTATACAGTTAATGATGTTGAGAGTCACACGATAATCTCAACCAAGAAAATGAAGACGAAAATGATATGTAATACTGTCATTCTTGGACAATCTGATTCTTGAGAATTAACAGTACTAGCTAGTTGTTAGATCGTCTAATGTTAGTCGACACCACGAACTCAAATAATATCAGTTTCCCAATTTTCCGAGGCTTGTAGAGTTGCATTAATTGATTAAAGTACACTATTTTGGCATGAAAAGGCTTGTACATGAAATGAGAATAGGGTTCGTGGACCATTTCATGGATTCTGCAATCTTATGATGTCACTCTATGAACTTCAAATCTGAATTTATAAATATACACTTTATACAAAAATTCCATAACTAAGGTAAAAATTATCCCCCTACGTACTTATATATGTTTGTTGAAGTATATTGCTCGTATATTGAAAGTGGGTAAATACCAGAACGTAACGGAGTGATGTCATCTGCCTTTAGAGAGTTAGGACGGTGATTAGGTTGGGTATGGGTGTCACGCCCCGAGACTGGGGTCGATAATATGGGTGTCACGGCCCGAGACCGGGGTCGATAACACCGACGTTGATTTCAAATAACAACTCAAAATCAACAAGCCTCGTAATACAGAATTCTACGAAAAACCGGTCTATTAATCCATACAACATAATTATTGTCTTTACAATGCGTAATTTTATCAATAAAATCGGTTACCTAATTATTACATAAATTAAATTCATCAGCGGAAGCTTATAATAATCTCAAATCATGGCAGCGAACTTTTAAACAGCAACAGCTACAAAACCATCATCCTCAAAACTAATATTGCTCTTCTTCTTCGATATTTATCCTACTTTTATCTTTGGAGAGAGAGTAAGGGGTGAGTGTTTTGTTAAACACTCAGCAAGTGGGGGCAAATCGATGTGACAATATAATATTTTTTCATAATTTTCCAAAACGCAATTCATAATCAGATCATAAACCAATACAAATACATCATAACATAATTTAATATAATTGCTCCCATCGAGCCATATAATATAATATTGCTCACATTGGACCTTGTAATATAATATTGTCCCCATTGGATCTTGTAATATAATATTGTCCACATTGGATCTTGTAATATAATATTGTCCAGTGGACCTTGTAATATAATATTGTCCCCATCGAGCCATCAGAATCATAACTAGTATCACTTAAACATAGATCCATAACACCGACAATCTAGAGGGACTTGCATAGACTCAAGTGGTGGCTCCCGTATATGTAGCACTTTGCTCCGTCGGCTCAAGAGGTGACTCTCATGTACGTGGCACTTTGCCCCGCAGGCTCAAGAGGTGGCCCTCGTACACGTAGCACTTTGCTCTTTGGACTCAGAGGTGGCTCCCATCATACGGCACTTTGTTCCGTATATCCCTTATTTCTCGATGATCAAATTTATTCTCAGAACATCGTAGTTTTAAAATACATCACATATTCGATTGAGGTTTCAAAACATACATATGATTTTCAAAATTGAAACGAATATATATAACAAAGCCCACTTACAGATATCAGAAACGATTCTTGCATGTTTCAAAGAATTTGGGTGGCAAAAATGTGATGAATTTCCTCTCATTTCCTTGCTGAAAATTTCACACCTTTCAGTGTGTGCTAGTGTGTGTTTCGAAAATTGTGTGAATTGTGAGAGATTTTTAGTTGCATACTATGTAGAAGAGTTTTATATTTATAGAGCTTGAAATTCGAGAATCTCGGTTCCTACGACTTCTGAAATTTAATCGTATCTTCCAAACTTTTTTTTAGATTGTGTTTTATCTTCGGATTTGGTTTATATTATATATCTAAAAGATTATTATAATATAATTCAATTTTATATCTTGTCAAGATATTATATATATAATTCAATAATATCTATTCACTTTTTATTGTTTTAAAACTCTATAAGATTAAATCATATAAACTAAATATAATCTTTTATTTTTCAATATTATCTATACTTAGTATTTGGTTTGACCAAATGATATCAAGTGGTTGAATTAACTTAAGGATTCTAATTTGACCAAAACTCTAGTTGTTTAACTAATTAGACATTGATTTAGCTACAAGTCTACAAAATTAAAGCGAATATGATTTATCTCATCAAGTGTTCTATTGGCTAATAGATATCAATGACATGATTCCTATTTATCTAACACATTATTATCTTTGATAAAATCTTCAATCATTTACACATTATTTTACTATCTATTAAGATACAATTCTTAATTATCTAATTGTTTGTTTAAATAAATGTTTTGCAATATATAAGATTGATATCATGTAATTCAATATTAACTCTAATATAATTTAATATTATCTAAACACTAAGTTATTGATTTAAATAACAACCTTGAGTATGTTGGTTTACTAAAACTTTAGTTTTTGACTTGTTGGAAAAATCGGGTTTTCATAATGGGGGCAAAACAGTGATACAATATATGGGCCTTTCGTAATTTTCACCCATATGTCTAGGTTTATGGTTTATAATTTATTATATAAAAAGATTCATTGTGTAGCACTAAACATCAGTCATAAAATTTCAGCTAGCACTTGCTCTACGTGGATTCAACAACGTTAAATCTTTGTGTTGGTTCCTATATTGTTTTTCGTACAATTCATCGCTAATTGTTGCACATTTTACAACAACGTTCGATTAAACTCCAACACGATTTATTAAATGTGATTAAACAAGGGTTTTAACTTGACCGGGTTGTTGAGTTAAAAATCGGAAAAAGGTAAGCTCTTGAAGCATACCGGGGACGATGGATGAGGGATCGATGGCTGTGATTCGTCAACCTTTAAGTCACATCTGCTCTAGCTATTCCTCGGATTAGGCCTTTCACCACCAGTCTCTGTCTGCCTCTTCATGTGTCCCGTCTTATTGAAGCAAAAACATGTCGTATCTTCGATGCACTTGCCGAGTAATCACACCATCATGTGGCTTCAGGATAAGAAAGAATGACAGGAAGATTCCCCCCTATTAGCCCGTGGACCTTCATTGGATACTTAATAACAAAGGAAAAGTGCATAAAAAAGAGTCAGAATTATTTGTACTAGTTGGAGTTGGGACAGCTTCGAAATTAATGTACTGTAAAAAACTTTCAGACAACAAGGGAAACACGTAAATAATGCAAGCAACTTGAAATCTCATCTATCCCCGCTTTCAAGCATTCCAAATCTGTACTTGGTATAGGCCACATGGAAGACAAGGTAACGCAGGCCGACCCCGAATCACATGTATTTATAAAGTGTCATATAAAGAAGACAAGCAATAACATCATACTTTGATACTTGTATACCATGTATAAAGTGCAAAGGTTGACATAACATTCCTCCTACTTGAATTTCTACTGTTTTGAGCGATGGTGTAGTATATTCTATGCTGGTCTCATAACGATTTTGGTCATCTATATTGTCAAATTTCAGTCATAGACCACTATTTTTGATTTTTTTTTTGACAATTTTAGTTATTTTTTCACGTGACTCTGTCGCTGGCATGACACCGACATCTCCATTACCAAGATTAAAAATTTTGATAAGATAACGGACCAAACTCATAGAGGACCGAAAAATCAATTTTTCCCATGAAACATTTGTACCAATGTAACATAGACCCAAAAAAATCACATACATCCTCGAGTGACCAATCAATGCTTGTTAGGTGCCTTTCTGGATTCGAATCAAACTGGTGCGTATGTGTGACTGAAAAACTAGGAAAAGAAAAGTTTAGATAATTAATCCTCAAAAATAATTTAGGTTTTGATGTAAGAGAATACAAAAGTTGGTCGTTAGTGGCAAATGTAGCACATATCTTTATAAGGGAAAATACTTATATGAACCGGTTGTTTGTAAAGATTAAGATACATAAATATGTGTATATATATATTTGTATATATATTGATGCTTATAAGACTGAATATATAAAAGTGAGACCGTCTCACTAGATAAAAATTTAAGAGTTTGAGTGATTGATGTGAAATCGTAAATGGTCAAGAAACCTGGATTTCGCATGAGATTTGGTCGTCATTATTCAGTAGACACGAAGGGCCAAAAGCACGTTTCGTGTCTAATGTATACGTCAATTATGTTGTCAAGAATTTTCACACCAATAAAAGCACATGACAGCAGGAGATCAATGTAAGAATTATTAGAAAATGTATGCACTGGGTGTGGGCGTCGGTATATATGTATGTATATGAATTCATGTATAGAGGCCTATGTATACAAGAATTTCCCAAATTATTGGCCGTCTTTGTGATGTTAAAAAAGAAAAGCTAATTTTCATTACATTTAGTAAGTGTACAACTATGTAATTTCTTACGTCTTTCTCTTAGATGGCCTTACACTTGCTGGTAAAGATTGAAATATGGCTTTAAACCTTCTTTTACCAGTAAATTCAGGCTTTGATTTGATTTGACTGAGTAGCATGAAAAATTATAACGTGTTTTGCCTTTTTCATACGTATAGTTCCTAATGGTGGCTGTAGTCTAGCATCTATCAAGAAATTAATTATTCATGATGTAAATCAAGATTTTATTCCTAATGTAGAAGATTTTATTCCTAACGGTACAATTGATAGAATGAGATAAGTGACGCAGTAGTTAAAATTATAGCTCTTACCACCCTTATCAATATATCAAAGTGTAACAAAGACGTAGGTTTTAAAACGATGCAAAAACTCATAAAATAGTACACTTTCTTGAATTCATTTTTTACCATTCGCCCTATATATAGTACACCTAGGACACCTCAAAGATGGTGGCATCAAAATTTTCTCATTCATAACAAAATCTAATGGAAGAAAACTCGTCGCCAATAGGAGACCACCCTTACGAGCCTGAAATTCAAAATTATGTGCATTCATCCTCAGTCACGAAGCTGTTTGGTTTCGCAGTCGAGCACAAAGTTCCTCAAGTACCACAACATGACCCCGAAGACAAGCGATTCGAGTGCCAACACTGCCATAGAAAATTTGCCAATTCTCAAGCTCTAGGTGGTCATCAAAACGCGCACAAGAAGGAGCGACAGAGGGCTAAGCGAGCCCACTTAATGGTCGACCATCATCGAGACCTAGGCTCGTCTCATGTACACGTGATCAACCCACATAAGGCACGATTAGGCAAGTTCATTAGTTCAAGTTCACCTATTAGTGCCTATGGAGCAAGGTTTCTCCCAACCACGGGTCACCATAACAACTCTGTAGGGTTTCCTCATGTTCTATCAGGAGTGCCTTTGAGGTATTTCGGTGGGTTTCAAATCTTGCCACCGCGAAAGGCTGCGCTTAGTGGCGGCAGAGGGGAGGCGGGGGCCCTTGAAAGTGGCGGAGACGATAGGAGTCAGCGAGGGATTGGATGTTGATCTTCATCTGTGATGACTACACACTTATATTTGAGTTCATTTTTGTGATAACTTGAGAAATATTTAGTTAATTAATAATCACTATATTTATTTTTTGAGAATTTACTTATTTTACTCGAGCACGACCGTCTAAATTAAAGAAATTGGCTTTAGTACTTATCATTTGAGATTTTGTTGGAACTCTTTATATAAATTTACGGATTGAATCATTTTAAACAATCGTTGATTGATAATATAAATTACACTGAAATATAGAAACAGTTGAACTTACAGTAACATTTTATAAACTCTAAACGCACAACAAGAAATTGGAAATGGTTCTGGACTTGGCCACAGCAAGTCGTGAGCTCGTAAACTCAAATTTGCTCGCCTAAGCTCTGGCCTCCTGAACAAGTGAGTTTCAAGGTACAACGCTCAATCAACTCTGCTCGGATTGAAGCAGAATTCCTAGCAGACTCTTTCGAACACTAGTAGCATGCAATACTCTCAAACATTATGAAATGTATGAATGAAGAATGATTTCGGATTGATGAAACAATAGAGCTGTAGCAGCTTATATAGCTGATCAGAAAACCTCCCAGATGTCTCAGAAATTAAGTGTAATGCTTAGTGGGTCAGATGAAAAGTCTCAACACTTAACATCAGATATTAAGTCTCACACTTAATACGGATTTAAGTCGCAAACTTAAATCTGATATCAATGCAGAGATGAAAAGTCTCAAACTTAATACTCAACAGAATGTGAAAATTTAGGTAGGTGAAAAGTCATTTCAGAAATCCGAGTAATAAAAGATAGGGCTACCTTCGCGGCAGCGCGACGCGCGACGCGAGGCTAGACGATCCTAGAGGAAGGACGGACGGCGCGCGAGGTGCACCCATCTTTTCTACTTAACTACACTCTATTGATTTGTTTATCAATATAAGCAAATTATAAGTGTCTCAAAATTCCAATATGGGATTTTTTAGCCAATTGACTATTCAAAATTAGCTTACCAAATTTTGTTCTCATTAACAAAATTAAACAAAATTATTGGGCTTTTAATTTTTTAATCCCAAAAACCCCTCACATGAATGCAATATGGTGAAAAAATGACACAATGTACCTAGATGAAGATTTGAGAGTATTTTGAGAATTCACTGCATCAGGATAGGTGGTGGTTAACATTGAACCTTCCCTAGTGAAGTATCATCAGATATACTTGTCAACCAGTGTACGCGATGCCTTGAACTGTTCGACGTTTTATGTATACCAAAACAACAATACTCACATAGCTTCATCTCTACACTAGTATTGGTTCTTTCGTTGTTGTCCATTTTGGCCCTTGACTGCCTTGGTTGTTTCATTGAATGCTCTAGAAATTTAGCCGTCGGGTAATCTCATAGAAGCGGCCCCTTCACATTCGATATAAACGATTTCTCCTAAAGAGTATACTGTCATACCCCACTTTATCATCTCGAGATAGAAGAATCATAAGAGCATGAGAACAGCCTTCCCAAAATACCGGTCTATCACTCTTTCATCACAGGAATATGTAAGGAACTCAATTTCCCGAGTGCTTTGTTCGATCCGCCCCCCACCCCCAATTTGGTTTTCCAATTGAACCTGCAAATTGGATTTTACAATTCAGATTGGGTTGGAAATCAGGTTTATCGGCTTCAACCCCATTCTCCTCGATGAAATCTGTACTCAGTCTCTCGCTAAACCTTTCGTTAATGGGTCCGCAATGTTTTCTTTATACTTCACATAATCTAAAGAAATAACATCGGTTTTCAGTAGATTTCTCACGGATTTATGTCTCCGGCGTATGTGTCTAAATTTCCCATTATACATATTATTTTGTGCTCTTCCCATAGCTGACTGACTATCACAGTGAACGCTAATGGGTGGCACATGTTTTGATCACATTGGAATGTCCCCCAAGAAACTTCGAAGCCAATCAGCTTCTTCTGCTACAAGATCTAAAGCTATGAATTCATATTACATAGTTGATCTAGCAATGCACGTCTGTTTGAATGATTTCCATGAACAGCTGCACCTCCAATTATAAAGATATGTCCACTCGTGGACTTTATATTCTTGGAGTCTGATATCCAATTTGCATCTGACTACCCTTCAGTTACTGCTGGATATCTTGTATAATGTAGTTCGTAATTAGTAGTGTATCTTAGATCTAAGAACTCGAACTAATGCCTTCCAGTGCTCAAAAATGGGATTATACGTATATATGCTCAATCTGTTGACTGAGTTAGCTACATCAGGTCTAGTGCAGTTCATGAGGTACATGAGACTACCTATGACCCTAGAGTACTCAAGTTGCTGCACACATTCTCCGCGATTCTTGCAAAGATTTGACACCACCTTCATAGGTGTTCTCGAATTGGTATTATTTCCCTTGTCAAACTTGTCAAGTATCTTCTCGACATAATGACTCTGGGAGATAGAATACTCATCTGCATGTATGGTGATCTTCATCCCAAGAATCACATCTGCAAGACCTAGGTCTTTTATCTCAAAATTTCACGATAACATTTTCTTGGTAATTTTGGTGTTATTGTTATGACCAATAATTATCATGTCATCCACTTAGAGACATACTATCACATAGTTTGTATTATCTCTTTTTACGTAGACACATTTATCGCATTGGTTTATTTTAAATCCATTTGAAAGCATGACGCTATCAAATTTTTCGTGCCATTGTTTAGGTGTTTGTCTTAATCCATACAAGGATTTCACAAGTCTACACACATTCGTTTCTTTACCTGAAACTACAAACCCTTCAGGTTGATCCATGTAAACCTCCTCTTCTAAATCCCCATTTAGAAAAGCCGTTTTTATATCCATTTGATGGATCTCTATGTTATATAGTGCAGCAAATGCAATTATTAGCCTTATCGACATTTTCCTGGATAAAGAGTGTATGTGTCGAAATAATCAACACCATCAGTTTGTCTGTAGCCTTTGACTACAAGTCTAGCCTTGTACTTATCAACCGTACCATCAGCTTTCATCTTCCTCTCGAAGATCCACTTATGGCCTAGTGGTTTACAACCTGCAGGAAGATCCACTAGTTCCCAAGTATGATTATGTAAGATTGATTCTATCTCAATTTTCACTGCTTCTTTCCAAAGATCAGAGTCTTGAGAGGACACTGCTTCCTTGAAAGTAGCGGATCCTTTTCGAACAGATATGTTAGGAAATCTGAGCCAAAAGACTTCTCTTTTCTCGCTCTTTTGCTTCGTTTAGGTGATTCTACATTCTCTTGAGATTCTCTATCCTCCACATATCTCTCAACATTGGTTTCAGTCACTGTCTGAGTTTTGTAGGGAAAGATTTCCTCAAAGAATGAAGCATCCTTAGCCTCAATGATAGTATTTACATGCATTTCTGCATTATCTGACTTATGTACCATAAATCGATAGGCACTACTATCTTACGCATATCCGATAAATACACAATCAACTGTCTTAGGTCCTAATCCTAGTCCATTTAGGAGGAGGAATTGGAACATTTGCTAGACAGCCCCAAACCCTTAAAAACTTGTAGCTAGGTGCGCGACCTTTCCACAATTAAGGTGTTTTATCCAACTTTTTATGTGGTACTCTGTTTAGCACATAATTGGTGGAAAGCAGAGCTTCTCCCCACAAGTTTCGAGGTAAGTCAGAACTTATAAGCATTGCATTCACCATTTCCTTAAGCGTTCTATTCTTCCTTTCAGCAATACCATTTTGCTCGGGAGAATAAGGCGTAGTGGTTTGATGAATAATGTCACTCTCAACACATATTTGTGCAGATGGTGACTCATAGTCACCGCCTCAATCACTTCGAATAATTTTAATCTTTTTATCGAGTTGATTCTCAACTTCATTCTTGTAGTGAATGAACATGTCTATTGCTTCGTCTTTACCTCTCATTTAGTAGACATAACAATATCTTGTACAATCATCGATAAAAGTTATAAAAAAAATTTTACCGCCTCTAGATTGTACATATTTTAGATCGCATACATCTGTATGGATCAAATTTAGCGGTTTGGAGCTTTGCTCAATTGAGTGGAATGAAGACTTGGCTAATTTGGCATCTACACAAGTCACACATGTGCTTATGATTGATGTGAAATTTTGGTAATAGATTAAGTGACATCAGCCTTTGTAAAGACTTATAATTCACGTCCTAATCTACCATGCCACAAATGTAACGACTCACAAGAATAATCAAACTTTAAGTTTTATTAGCCACATTGGCAACAATCATTACATTACTTGTGGTAGCCTCATTGGCTGCATTTGCATCAATCTCAACCTCTATACTATACTTAGCCTTAGGAGCTAAAGTCATTACATTCATCTTGAAGAGGTTATTTGCCAAGTAGCATTTGCTCACGAACATACCACCCTTGGACAAAATGACTTTGCCGGATTCAAACACAAGCCGAAAGCCTTTCTTGTTCAGCATTGCTCCCAAGATGAGATTCTTCCGGATCTTTGGCACATGGAGCACCTCGATAAGAGTCAACTCTTTGCCGGAAGTCATCTTTAGCACAACCGTCCATTTGCCTTCAACTTTTGAGACTGCTGAATTTATCATGTAGCAGTGCTCATCATTTACCAGATGATAGGTCTTGAACATACATTTGTTGGCGCATATGTGGCGAGTAGCCCCAGTGTCCACCCACCAATCTTTAGAGTTCCCACCAGCAAGGTGCACCTCCGACACCACGGCAGTCAGATGCATGTCATCCATGTCGGAACTCAAGTTGTCCTCAACAATGTGGGCATGAGCAGGTCTCTTGCCTTTGCCTTTGTTTGGGACTATCTTCCTTTTACACTCATTGGTTTGGCGTTGAGTGCAGTCATTGGCCATATTATTAGGTTTACCGCACATGTAACAGTCACCGGTGAACCTCCTGTTCTGAGTATCTCCCTTGGAATCATAAGTACGCTTACTCTTTCCCGTGGGAGCTGTCACCAACTTTGTAAGGACCCCGTGCCCTTAACCCGCTCGTTAGTGTATTATCACAATTAATAGTGCATGCTTTCATAGCATTAGGGAACCCCGAATATACATCTATATATTTTGACATTAATCCACTTAATGTTCTATTCCCACATACCACTCCACTAGCATGAACATACACCTCATAATACACAATCATTTTCTCAATCTCATGCAATACCCCATAATTAATTGCATGCAACCATAAATGAAGAGAACTCAGTCAACCTTTATACAACCCATATACACATCAAAATGCTCACATGAGAGCATTGAATAAATGAATGTGTATCTAATATATAAAGCGTACTACTCAATACCAGCATTGGTACCTCAGCCCTGAGAGCATTCTCAATCTACAGCCTGAACTCAACTCCAGAGCAAATGATGTACTTGTTCACCTATCCCAACAGAAACAACCCCCACACATACCAATCCACCATTTCCATAACCGCAATATCACAACTCATATTTTACAGAATATAAAACTGTAAATGTAAAAGATACTCCCTGAATAGTATCGTTATCATATGGGATCCCCTGTGCTGTTTCTGTTCTCAAAATAGCCAAACCGTCAAATCCCCAAAATAAGTTAACCATTACATTGATTAACTAAACTCATCCTTGCCATATCAATTTCATAATCAAATACAGTTAAATCATTACGTTAATGATTTACAGAAATCACATACATCTCAATTAATGATTTCATAGTCTCATCGCATCCTGTCCCAATGCTCGCTCAACAGCGACATCATTACACATTGCTCGCTCAATAGCGGCATTCCATGATCCTCAAAACATACCATAATGTTTCCAACATCCATATATTATTCATGCACATGACAATAATATATCTACCATGCTCGTACGTTACACGCACCTTACAGTCCAGTAGCAAGAGCTAAACATTGCCTTTGCCCCGAGATCCAGTGAATTATTCGCTATACACAGTTAATAGTTCAATCAAACATAAGCAAACAACTACATGCACAAGCATGTACCCGACCCCCAATTATATCATCCTATCCCGATGATACAATTATCGAACCATGCATACTACTCAAAATATTACATTTATGTTCAATGATAATCCCTGAATCAATTGAGTAGTCCATTTTATTAAAGTTTGACCCAAATCATTTCATTTAAAAGTGTACTATTCCCATTGGAATGTAGACACCGCCCCGAAAATCTACTACACGAACCCCAATTCCAAAATCTCAACTTTTATCAAAAGTTTGAAAAAAAACACAAGTCTCCGAGCCGGGATCGATCGACATTTCTCGCGATCGATCGCACAAACCTACTGCCAAGATATTCATCCTCGCGATCGATCGTCGACACTTCGCGATCGATCGCCAGGCCCCTCGCGATTGATCGCCAACACTGTACATCTTCTCCAATTTCCAGCGTGATGTCGCGATCGATATAGGAGTCAGCGAGGGATTGGATGTTGATCTTCATCTGTGATGACTACACACTTATATTTGAGTTCATTTTTGTAATAACTTGAGAAATATTTAGTTAATTAATAATCACTATATTTATTTTCTGAGAATTTACTTATTTTACTCGAGCACGACCGTCTAAATAAAAGAAATTGGCTTTAGTACTTATCATTTGAGATTTTGTTGGAACTCTTTATATAAATTTACGGATTGAATCATTTTAAACAATCGTTGATTGATAATATAAATTACACTGAAATACAGAAACAGTTGAACTTACAGTAACATTTTATAAACTCTAAACGCACAACAAGAAACTGGAAATGGTTATGGACTTGGCCACAGCAAGTCGTGAGCTCGTAAACTCAAATTTTCTCGCCTAAGCTCTGGCCTCCTGAACAAGTGAGTTTCAAGGTACAACGCTCAATCAACTCTGCTCGGATTGAAGCAGAATTCCTAGCAGACTCTTTCGAACACTAGTAGCATGCAGTACTCTCAAACATTATGAAATGTATGAATGAAGAATGATTTGGGATTGATGAAACAATAGAGCTGTAGCAGCTTATATAGCTGATCAGCAAACCTCCCAGATGTCTCAGAAATTAAGTGTAATGCTTAGTGGGTCAGATGAAAAGTCTCAACACTTAACATCAGATATTAAGTCTCACACTTAATACGGATTTAAGTCGCACACTTAAATCTGATATCAATGCAGAGATGAAAAGTCTCAAACTTAATACTCAACAGAATGTGAAAATTTAGGTAGGTGAAAAGTCATTTCAGAAATCCGAGTAGTAAAAGATAGGGCTACCTTCGCGGCAGCGCCACGCGCGACGCGAGGCTAGACGAGCCTAGAGGAAGGACGGACGGCGCGCGAGAGGCACCCATCTTTTCTACTTAACTACACTCTATTGATTTGTTTCTCAATAAGCAAATTATAAGTGTCTCAAAATTCCAATATGGGATTTTTTAGCCAATTGACTATTCAAAATTAGCTTACCAAATTTTGTTCTCATTAACAAAATTAAACAAAATTATTGGGCTTTTAATTTTTTAATCCCAAAAACCCCTCACATGAATGCAATATGGTGAAAAAATGACAAATGTACCTAGATGAAGATTTGAGAGTAATTTGAGAATTCACTGCATCAGGATAGGTGGTGGTTAACATTGAACCTTCCCTAGTGAAGTGTCATCAGATATACTTGTCAACCAGTGTACGCGATGCCTTGAACTGTTCGACGTTTTATGTATACCAAAACAACAATACTCACATAGCTTCATCTCTACACTAGTATTGGTTCTTTCGTTGTTGTCCATTTTGGCCCCTTGACTGCCTTGGTTGTTTCATTGAATGCTCTAGAAATTTAGCCGTCGGGTAATCTCATAGAAGCGGCCCCTTCACATTCGATATAAGCAATTTCTCCTAAAGAGTATACTGTCATACCCCACTTTATCATCTCGAGATAGAAGAATCATTAAGAGCATGAGCATAGCCTTCCCAAAATACCGGTCTATCACTCTTTCATCACAGGAATATGTAAGGAACTCAATTTCCCGAGTGCTTTGTTCGATCCGCCCCCCACCCCCAATTTGGTTTTCCAATTGAACCTGCAAATTGGATTTTACAATTCAGATTGGGTTGGAAATCAGGTTTATCGGCTTCAACCCCATTCTCCTCGATGAAATCTCTACACAGTCTCTCGGTAAACCTTTCGTTAATGGGTCCGCAATGTTTTCTTTATACTTCACATAATCTAAAGAAATAACATCGGTTTTCAGTAGATTTCTCACGGATTTATGTCTCCGGCGTATGTGTCTAAATTTCCCATTATACATATTGTTTTGTGCTCTTCCCATAGCTGACTGACTATCACAGTGAACGCTAATGGGTGGCACATGTTTTGATCATATTGGAATGTCCCCCAAGAAACTCCGAAGCCAATCTGCTTCTTCTGCTACAAGATCTAAAGCTATGAATTCATATTACATAGTTGATCTAGCAATGCACGTCTGTTTGAATGATTTCCATGAAACAGCTGCACCTCCAATTATAAAGATATGTCCACTCGTGGACTTTATATTCTTGGAGTCTGATATCCAATTTGCATCTGACTACCCTTCAGTTACTGCTGGATATCTTGTATAATGTAGTTCGTAATTAGTAGTGTATCTTAGATCTAAGAACTCGAACTAATGCCTTCCAGTGCTCAAAAATGGGATTATACGTATATATGCTCAATCTGTTGACTGAGTTAGCTACATCAGGTCTAGTGCAGTTCATGAGGTACATGAGACTACCTATGACCCTAGAGTACTCAAGTTGCTGCACACATTCTCCGCGATTCTTGCAAAGATTTGACACCACCTTCATAGGTGTTCTCGAATTGGTATTATTTCCCTTGTCAAACTTGTCAAGTATCTTCTCGACATAATGACTCTGGGAGAGAGAATACTCATCTGCATGTATGGTGATCTTCATCCCAAGAATCACATCTGCAAGACCTAGGTCTTTTATCTCAAAATTTCACGATAACATTTTCTTGGTAATTTTGGTGTTATTGTTATGACCAATAATTATCATGTCATCCACTTAGAGACATACTATCACATAGTTTGTATTATCTCTTTTTACGTAGACACATTTATCGCATTGGGTTGTTTTAAATCCATTTGAAAGCATGACGCTATCAAACTTTTCGTGCCATTGTTTAGGTGTTTGTTTTAATCCATACAAGGATTTCACAAGTCTACACACATTCGTTTCTTTACCTGAAACTACAAACCCTTCAGGTTGATCCATGTAAACCTCCTCTTCTAAATCCCCATTTAGAAAAGCCGTTTTTATATCCATTTGATGGATCTCTATGTTATATAGTGCAGCAAATGCAATTATTAGCCTTATCGACATTTTCCTGGATAAAGAGTGTATGTGTCGAAATAATCAACACCATCAGTTTGTCTGTAGCCTTTGACTACAAGTCTAGCCTTGTACTTATCAACCGTACCATCAGCTTTCATCTTCCTCTCGAAGATCCACTTATGGCCTAGTGGTTTACAACCTGCAGGAAGATCCACTAGTTCCCAAGTATGATTATGTAAGATTGATTCTATCTCAATTTTCACTGCTTCTTTCCAAAGATCAGATTTTTGAGAGGACATTGCTTCCTTGAAAGTAGCGGATCCTTTTCGAACAGATATGTTAGGAAATCTGAGCCAAAAGACTTCTCTTTTCTCGCTCTTTTGCTTCGTTTAGGTGATTCTACATTCTCTTGAGATTCTCTATCCTCCACATATCTCTCAACATTGGTTTCAGTCACTGTCTGAGTTTTGTGGGGAAAGATTTCCTCAAAGAATGAAGCATCCTTAGCCTCAATGATAGTATTTACATGCATTTCTGCATTATCTGACTTATGTACCATAAATCGATAGGCACTACTATCTTACGCATATCCGATAAATACACAATCAACTGTCTTAGGTCCTATCCTAGTCCATTTAGGAGGAGGAATTGGAACATTTGCTAGACAGCCCCAAACCCTTAAAAACTTGTAGCTAGGTGCGCGACGTTTCCACAATTAAGGTGTTTTATCCAACTTTTTATGTGGTACTCTGTTTAGCACATAATTGGTGGAAAGCAGAGCTTCTCCCCACAAGTTCCGAGGTAAGTCAGAACTTATAAGCATTGCATTCACCATTTCCTTAAGCGTTCTATTCTTCCTTTCAGCAATACCATTTTGCTCGGGAGAATAAGGCGTAGTGGTTTGATGAATAATGTCACTCTCAACACATATTAGTGCAGATGGTGACTCATAGTCACCGCCTCAATCACTTCGAATTATTTTAATCTTTTTATCGAGTTGATTCTCAACTTCATTCTTGTAGTGAATGAACATGTCTATTGCTTCGTCTTTACCTCTCATTTAGTAGACATAACAATATCTTGTACAATCATCGATAAAAGTTATAAAATAAATTTTACCGCCTCTAGATTGTACATATTTTAGTTCGCATACATCCGTATGGATCAAATTTAGCGGTTTGGTGCTTTGCTCAATTGAGTGGAATGAAGACTTGGCTAATTTGGCATCTACACAAGTCACACATGTGCTTATGATTGATGTGAAATTTTGGTAATAGATTAAGTGACATCAGCCTTTGTAAAGACTTATAATTCACGTCCTAATCTACCATGCCACAAATGTAACGACTCACAAGAATAATCAAACTTTAAGTTTTATTAGCCAGATTGGCAACAATCATTACATTACTTGTGCTAGCCTCATTGGCTGCAATTGTATCAATCTCAACCTCTATACTATACTTAGCCTTAGGAGCTAAAGTCATTACATTCATCTTGAAGATGTTATTTGCCAAGTAGCATTTGCCCACGAACATACCACCCTTGGACAAAATGACTTTGTCGGATTCAAACACAAGCCGAAAGCCTTTCTTGTTCAGCATTGCTCCCAAGATGAGATTCTTCCGGATCTTTGGCACATGGAGCACCTCGATAAGAGTCAACTCTTTGCCGGAAGTCATCTTTAGCACAACCGTCCATTTGCCTTCAACTTTTTAGACTGCTGAATTTCTCATGTAGCAGTGCTCATCATTTACTAGTTGATAGGTCTTGAACATACATTTGTTGGCGCATATGTTGCGAGTAGCCCCAGTGTCCACCCACCAATCCTTAGAGTTCCCACCAGCAAGGTGCACCTCCGACACCACGGCAGTCAGATGCATGTCATCCATGTCGGAACTCAAGTTGTCCTCAGCAATGTGGGCATGAGCAGGTCTCTTGCCTTTGCCTTTGTTTGGGACTATCTTCCTTTTACACTCATTGGTTTGGCGTTGAGTGTAGTCATTGGCCATATTATTAGGTTTACCGCACATGTAACAGTCACCGGTGAACCTCCTGTTCTGAGTATCTCCCTTGGAATCATAAGTACGCTTGCACTTTCCCGCGGGAGCTGTCACCAACTTTGTAAGGACCCCGTGCCCTTAACCCGCTCGTTAGTGTATTATCACAATTAATAGTGCATGCTTTCATAGCATTAGGGAACCCCGACTATACATCTATATATTTTGACATTAATCCACTTAATGTTCTATTCCCACATACCACTTCACTAGCATGAACATAAACCTCATAATACATAATCATTTTCTCAATCTCATGCAATACCCCATAATTAATTGCATGCAACCATAAATGAAGAGAACCCAGTCAACCTTTATAAAACCCATATACACATCAAAATGCTCACATGAGAGCATTGAATAAATGAATGTGTATCTAATATATAAAGCGTACTACTCAATACCAGCATTGGTACCTCAGCCCTGAGAGCATTCTCAATCTACAGTCTGAACTCAACTCCAGAGCAAATGTTGTACCTGTTCACCTATCCCAAAAGAAACAACCCCCACACATACCAATCCACCATTTCCATAACCGCAATATCACAACTCATATTTTACAGAATATAAAACTGTAAATGTAAAAGATACTCCCTGAATAGTATCGTTATCATATGGGATCCCCTGTGCTGTTTCTGTTCTCAAAATAGCCAAACCATCAAATCCCCAAAATAAGTTAACCATTACATTGATTAACTAAACTCATCCTTGCCATATCAATTTCATAATCAAATACAGTTAAATCATTACGTTAATGATTTACAGAAATCACATACATCTCAATTAATGATTTCATAGTCTCATCGCATCCTGTCCCAATGCTCGCTCAACAGCGACATCATTACACATTGCTCGCTCAATAGCGGCATTCCATGACCCTCAAAACATACCATAATGTTTCCAACTTCCATATATTATTCATGCACATGACAATAATATATCTACCATGCTCGTACGTTACACGTACCTTACAGTCCAGTTGCAAGAGCTGAACATTGCCTTTGCCCCGAGATCCAGTGAATTATTCGCTATACACAGTTAATAGTTCAATCAAACATAAGCACACAACTACATGCACAAGCATGTACCCGACCCCCAATTATATCATCCTATCCCGATAATACAATTATCGAACCATGCATACTACTCAAAATATTACATTTATGTTCAATGATAATCCCTGAATCAATTGAGTAGTCCATTTTATTAAAGTTCGACCCAAATCATTTCATTTAAAAGTGTATAATTCCCATTGGAATGTAGACACCGCCCCGAAAATCTACTACACGAACCCCAATTCCAAAATCTCAACTTTTATCAAAAGTTTGAAAAAAAACACAAGTCTCCGAGCCGCGATCGATCACCATTTCTCGCGATCGATCGCACAAACCTACTGCCAAGATATTCATCCTCGCGATCGATCGTCGAGACTTCGCGATCGATCGCCAGGCCCCTCGCGATTGATCGCCAACACTGAACATCTTCTCCAATTTCCAGCGTGATGTCGCGATCGATCGGCACCAAGCCGCGATCGATCGCGACCTGCGATTTTTCAAAAAATACTTTGCTTCAATGGTGTTTTCACCCCAAATTGAAAACCAACACCCCCAACACCTCAACAACTTCAAATACACCAAAAAAACTCAATAAAAACACCAATAACAAACTTTAACAAAATTACCAAAAATCCCCAAAACCCAAATCCAATACTATACTTAACCAAACACCACAAAACCACATTCAAAATGAAGATAAAGGCGAGGGGAAGAACATTACCCAATTATTTTCTAGAAATCACACTCCCAAGTCGAGCCTTGCTCTATTTCTCTTCCAAGAGAAAAAAAAGGGAAATGGGAAAATGGGAAAATGGGAAAATGGGGGGGGGGGGGGGGTGTCGTGGGAGAGGAGAGGGAAATAACTGAAGACCGAGCCCACTTGGTATATATACTACCAAGGCTCCAAAAAACCAAGCCTCAGCTACTCACACCTTGACTCATTAAAAATCATATGTGTTCAATAATTATCTCTCACTCATTATTTTCATTACTAAGTTCAATCCAAAGCACCACAGACTCCAGATCCCACTACCAACACAAATTTCAAGGTTTACACCTTAATGAGAATAAATCTCAACCCTTGAGCCCAACGACCGCAATACCGAATAAAAATCCCCGGGAGCCTCAACACCGTAATTATCTCATAATTACTACAATTGAAATCCATTAGGGGTTATAATCACTTCGGGATCAACACATTTCATTGCCGGATATCACATTTATCCCCCACTAATAAAATTTCATCCTCGAAATTTGCACATGCGTACTCCACGTACCGTCGAGACCACACAACCCGATTCGGGTCCCAACATCGATTCATGAATACATCATGATCGGAACACCAACCGCGAGGACATCGACCTCGCTCCAAATCTGGAATGGAGTTATCCTCCCAAACCATCATAACCTTAAAAGATGTTAACGCACATAAACGGTAACCACCCAAAAGCAGTAAATCATCTTACTACTATCAACTAGAATCATTCCTGATCCCAACACAGATATCACCTCACTGATATCTCTACAACTTGGTCCACGATGCCAAATACACATTGCTACGAAGGAAACTACCAGTATGCATTAGCATATCATACTAATCCCAGTTTCCATTCTCCAATTCCATCTCCAGCCAAGGAGTAGTTGCACCACTTGCAACTCGGATCGGGCAACTCACGGCTACCGATCAACACAAAACACATCCCCGTAGATGTCCACATCCCTGTGTTCCAAGGAATCACATCTTGATTCCAACACACTACCGAAAACTCTATAGAGTCTCAAAATCCCATATACACGTTGTATACAAATTCCAACGATGCTCCGCACTAATATCAAAATACTCACCATTCCCGAGCATCTTTCCAAAGACGTCTTCTCGTACGTCTTACAAATAACGCAAAGCCATTACCCAGTCCACCACCCGCAATGCTTACCATGATTGATTCATAATCAACTCGTATCCGATACCAACTATTTCCACAACAGTATTGTTCCAAATCTCTCCAAGAGATACATTTGGTATAGTAGTGTTACCACACTAACTATATCCCATGACTCCATTTATGTTCGCCATTGCATCCTCAATGCAAAATTCTCCATTAGAGGTAAAAATAACATGTTAACCCTCTCGTTGGTACTCCCGACCAGCAGAGCTGAAAGCTCCCTTGAGGTATCTCCCACCTCAACTCAAAGGCATCATAGTGACTACACGAGTCTACTATAACCTCTCATCGTATCATCATACGATTCACTACACTCAGTTTCGATAAGCAGTATAGTGGCTACAACAAGCTCACTATATCATTGCAACAATAAATCACCATGCCTGGCTAGCAACTCGCAGCCTCCTAAGGTTTACATAAAACCAGCCAACGTACCATACGTTCAATCCTGGTATACAGTACCGCACCACCAATTAGGGTTGTGGATCATCATCCAACATTCTCTAATACCGATACACCAGGGACATCTCAATGTCCTCACTCGATCACAAATCAATCCTAAACCATTAGGATTTATTTCACATTCTCATGTGCATGGGCGACCATGTACAACTTACACACATCGACATATGTATGTAGTTCCCTCGATAACTACATACATACAAGTCGCTTGGCCTTAGCCAACTCAACGAGTATACCCAAAGGTACCACTACTCGTAACACGTTTACCACTATACGTGCTGCAGTACACTTACCTGTACGGCACAACCATTTATTCATCGAGCAACCGGTTGGCATAATGGTTCCGTGTCAACCTGTGACGCCTACATGTCAACACATGACACCCACAATGTCCTCGTCAACTCGTGACGGTACATGTCAACACATGACATCCATGATTCCTCGTCAACTCGTGACGACATATGTCAACACATGACATCCATGATTCCTCGTCAACTCATGATGGTATATGTCAACACATGACATCCATGATTCCTCGTCAACTCGTGACGGTATATGTCAACACATGACATCAACATTTCCTCGTCAACTCCTGACGGTATATGTCAACACATGACATCCATGATTCCTCGTCAACTCCTGACGGCATATGACAACACATGAAATCCACATTTATTGCTAACTCAATGGCAATATAAAATTACTCATCGCTAAAATAATAGCGGCACATCTATATTCATCCCCCAACTGTGGTATACAATCCACACTCATCGTTCGATGGTGGTATAATCCCTTGCTACGTATAATGGCATCACATCATCGCTACGTATATAGCGGTATAATCCATCGCTACGTATACAGCTGCATAAACCACCGCTACGTATAAAGCGGCATAAACCATTGCTACATATACATCGGCATAAACAATTGCTACGTATTCAGCGGCATAAACCATCGCTACATATACAGTGGCATAATCCATAGCTCTGTATACAATGGCATAATACGTCGCTACGTATACAGTGGCATAAACTGTCGCTACGTATACAGCGGCATAAACTGTCGCTACGTATACATCGACGAAAACCATCACTACGTAAACAGCGGTGAAAACCATAGCTACATATACATGGCAAAAACCATCGCTACGTATACAGCGGCATAAACCATCGCTACGTATTCAGTGGCATAATCCATCGTTGCGTATACAATGGCATAATCTATCGCTACGTATACAGCGGCATAAACCATCACTACGTATACAACGGCATAAACCATCGCTACATATACAGCAGCATAAACGTGGACTCAAGAGGTGACTCACATGTATGTAGTACTTTGTTCCTTTCGGACTCAATAGGTGACTCACATCACATGTAGCACTTTGTCCCAAACTCATCGCTTCGACACGACAGTGGCATATATGTGGACTCAATAGGTGACTCACATGTATGTAGCACTTTGTTCCTTTCGGACTCAAGAGGTGACTCACATCATATGTAGCACTTTGTTCCCAACCTCATCGCTTCGACGTGACAGCGGCATGTACCTTCACTTCGACACGACAGCGGCATATATGTGGACTCAAGAGGTGACTCACATATATGTAGCACTTTGTTCCTTTCGGACTCAAGAGGTGACTCACATCACATGTAGCACTTTGTTCCTAAACTCATCGCTTCGACGTGACAGCGGCATGTACCTTCGCTTCGACACGACAGCGGTATAAATTCCATGTCACAATATCCCTCGCTTCGTGTACCAGCGGCAAGTATCCCATATCACAATAACCCTCGCCTCGTGTAACAGTGGCAAGTATTCCATATCACAATACCCCTCGTTTCGTGTAACAGCGGCAAGTATTCCATATATCAGTGGCTCAATAATATTCATCGCTTCAAATTATCGGCGGCTCCATGGATATCCCTCGCTTTGACATACCAGTGACCTGCGCTACGATATGACAGCGACAAATATCCTGATTCATCGCGGGATAAGGCAACGGCATTATCATCGTTTTGATGTCACTGTCGCATCACAATAATCCCAATGTGCAATATACCTGCATTGTTACAATGATCTCAATATGCACAACCAATACAGTAATTCACAAGTTCTACTACGTTATATCAGCGACTCAATAATATCCCTCGAATTATCAGCGGCTCAATGATATCCATCGCTTCGACATACTAGCAACTCACGCTACAATATGACAACGACAAATATCATGATCCATCGCTTGATAAGACATAGGCAAATATTCTGCTCCATCGCTAATCGATATACCAGTAGCAGTACAATAATCGCAATACAGTACAATAATTGCAATACAGTCATATATATGCCCATGGCATTATAAAGCATCATCACATCATGATTACCAATAAATCTCAATGTATGCATATACATGTATCCTCATAACCATAAGGCAATAATACCTGGTTATCACATCGTCTGCTGTCACCCATTGACGACATCACATTGTCGCCCGTTCTCTATCCCGAGACAGTACATCACATTTCTCATTCCTTGATTTTTCTACAAAACCAGATTCCTCGGCACTTATTACATAAAGTGCAAATCATTCCATCAATACCATTTCCATCGTATTCCATACGATCCTGCAACCACAGTGGTTAGCATAACACCTTTCATTTATGATCTCATATCATAATATGCACATAAGCACAATAGTTGTGTCACACAACACTAACCACAATCATGCATAAATATGTGCTACTCATTCTATCAACATATCCCTAGGCCCTCAACAGCCCAAAAGAGTAAACAACTGCTCTGATACCACTATTGTAAGGACCCTGTGCCCTTAACCTGCTCGTTAGTGTATTATCACAATTAATGGTACATGCTTTCATAACATTAGGAAAACCACGTATATACCATCTATAAAATTTTGACATTAATCCACTTAATGTTCAATTCCCAAATACCACTCCACTAGCATGAACATACACCTCATAATATACTAACATGTTCTCAATCCATCATGCAATACACCATAATTAATTGCATGCAACCATAAATGAAAAGAGAACTCAATCAACCTTTATACAACCCAGATACACATCAAAATGCTCACTTGCTAGCATTGAATAAATGAATGTGTATCTAATGTATAAAGCGTACTACTCAATACCAGTATTGATACCTCAGCCCTAGGAGCATTCTCAATCTACAGCCCGAACTCAACTCCAGAGCCAATGATGTACATGTTCACATGTCCCAACAGAAATAGCTCCCACACGGGGTGAGCATATCAATCCACCATTTCCATAACCGCAATATCACAATTCATAATTTACAGAATATAAAACTGTAAATGTAAAAGATACTCCTTGAATAGTATCATTATCATATGGGATCCCCTATGTTGTTCATATTCTCACAATAGCCAAACCATCAAATCCCCAAAATAAGTTAATCATTACATTGATTAACTAAACTCATCCTTGCCATATCAATTTCATAATCAAATATAGTTAAATCATTACGCTAATGATTTACAGAAATCACATACATCTCAATTAATGATTTCTTAGTCTCATCGCATCCTGTCCCATTTCTCGCTCAACAGCAGCAATATCACAATCCAATGCTCACAATCCAATGCTCACTCAATAGCGGCGATATCACAATCCAGTGCTCGCTCAACAGCGACAGCATTACACATTGCTCGCTCAATAGCGGCATTCCATGATCCTCAAAACATACCATAATGTTTCCAACATCCATATATTATTCATGCACATGACAATAATATATATACCATGCTCGTATGTTACACGTACCTTATAGTCCAGTAGCAAGAGCTAAACATTGCCTTTGCCCCGAGATCCAGTGAATTATTCGCTATACACAGTTAATAGCTCAATCAAACGTAAGCACACAACTACATGCACAAGCACGTACCCGACCCCCAATTATATCATCATATCCCAATGATTAATCACAATTATCGAACCATGCATACTACTCAAATATCCCATTTATGTTCAATGATATTCCCTTAATCATTGAGTAGTACGTTTTATTAAAGTTCGACCCAAACCATTTCATTTAAAAGTGTACTACTCCCATTGGAATGTACACACCGCTCCGAAAATCTACTACACGAACCCTAATTCCAAAATCTCAACTTTTATCAAAAGTTTGAAAAAAAAACACAAGTCTTCGAGCCGCGATCGATCGCCGTTTCACGTGATCGATCGTGCAAACCTACTGCCAAGATATTCATCCTCGTGATCGATCGCCGATACTTCGCTATCGATCGCCAGACCCCTCGCGATCGATCGCTGACACTTCGCCATCGATCGCCAACACTGTACATCTTCTCTAATTTCCAGCGTGATGTAGCGATCGATCGGCACCAAGCCACGATCGATCGCGACCTTCGAATTTCCAAAAAAATACTTTGCTTCAAATGGTGCTTTCCACTCAAAATTCAAAACCAACACCCCCAACACCTCCACGACTTCAAGACACCAAAAAAACTCAATAAAAACACCAATAACAAACTGTAACAAATTTACCAAAATCCCCAAAACCCAAATCCAATACTATACCTAACCAAACACCACGAAACCACATTCAAAACGAAGATAAAGGCGGGGGACGAACATTACCCAATTATCTTTGAGAAATCATGCTCCCAAGTCGAGCCTTGCTCGATTTCTCTTCCAAGAGAAAAAAAGGGAAAGGGGAAAGGGAGAAAGGGGTGGGGGGGACGTCGGAGAGGAGAGAGGGGGAGGAGAGGGAAATTCTGAACACCGAGCCCACTTGGTATATATACTGCCAAGACTCCAAAAACCCGAGTCTCAAATACTCGCACCCTGACTCATTAAAAATCATCTTGTGTTCAATAATTATCTCACACTCACTATTTTCATTACCAACCCCGATCCAAAGCACCCCAGACTCCAGATCCCACTACCAACACAAAATTCCAAGGTTTATACCTTAATGAGAATAAATCTCAACCCTTGGGCCCAACGACCCCAATACCGAATAAAAATCCCCGGGAGCCTCAACACCGTAATTATCTCATAATTACTACAATTAAAATCCATTAGGGGTTATAATCACTGCGGGATCAACACAATTAATTTTCGGATATCACAAACTTCAACCACGTTGGCCTTGGGAATCATACCGATTTAATTCTTGTCAACTTTTTGGTTGTCTTGCTCGATACACAGCCTCTTGATAAGGTCCTCGAGACTGCTCATATTTCGCTTGTGCTTCAGGTAGCTTTTGAAGTCCATCCAAGATGCCGGTAATTTTTCGATCATCATCGCCACTTGGAGGGCATCATTTAGCCCTGTACCTTCAGCAGCAAGTTCATGATATATCACCTGTCGCTCTTCGCATTGCTCAACAACGCTCTTGCCATATATAATTCGTTGTCATGGAATCGTCCAGCTACAAATTTATTTGCGCCCGTGTAGTCAACTTTATACTTCATTTCTAACGATTCCAAAATATCCTTCACAGTTTCTTTGGGGGAATACACATTGAAAAGTGTATCGGTCAAGAATTCAGTACGTAGTTGCGACAGAGGTAGTCAGCATTCATCCACGATTCGACTATTATATCAGATTGAGGATCCTTTGTGTCCTCCACTGGCTTTTGCTCTTTGAGAAACCTGGTCAAGTTCAAGGTGGTTAGGAAGAACATCATCTTCTGCTGCCAACGCTTAAAGTTGGAACCTTTAAATTTTTCGGTTTCTCAAATTGAGAGAACGGTATTGGGTTTCTCAGAATTGGCATAACGACCTCAGCGCCACTAGCTTTCACCACTGGAATCTCAGTATTCTCAGCATTTCGGTTTGGAATCTGGTCAGCCATTAGCTAAAACAGAACACAAACGGTGCAACACAAATAATATCAAACTAGTTTAAAAACCAACATTATAAAACCTTTGAGAGGGCACAAACAGTTATTTGTTGAAATTCAACAATTTTCTAACTATCAAAGTAGGATTATTCCAATTGATTCAGTTCCAAAAATTAAAGAACAAACTAAAACAAGAATTGAGTTTACGATTGTTGGAACTGTTTGTATAAATTTATGGGTTGAATCAGTTTAAACAATCGCTGATTGATAATATAAACTACACTGAAATACAGAAACAGTGGAACTTACAATAACAGTTTATAAACTGTAAAAGCACAACAAGAAACTAGAAATGGTTCTGGACGATGCCACATCAAGCCGTTTGTCCGTAAACTCAAATTTGCCTCCTAAGCTTCTGGCCTCCAGGACAATTGAGTTACAAGGTACAACGCCCAATCAGCTCTGCTTGGATTGAAGCAGAATTCCGAGCAGACTCTTTCGAATACTAGTAGGTGCAGTACTCTCAAACAATATGAATGAAGAATGATTTTGTATTGATGAAACAATAGAGCTGGAGCAGCTTATATAGCTGATCAGCAAGTCATTTCAGAAATTCGAGTAGTAAAAAGATAGGGCTACCTTCGCGGCAGCGACACGCGCGACGCGAGTCGAGACGGGACTAGTCGACGTACGCACGGCGCATGAGGGGAACCCATCTTTTCTACTTAACTACACTCTATTGATTTGTTTCTCAATATAAACAAACCATAGGTGTCTCAAAATTCAAATGTGAGATTTTTTTGGCCAATTGACTATTCAAAATTAACTTAACCAAATTTTGTTCTCATTAACAAAATCAACAAAATTATTGGGCTTTTAATTTATTAATCCCAACAGATTTATCATAGGTTGATCTTGAATATAATCCCAACCATTAGTTTAAAAGGAAATTTGACAAAAGTGTGTTTCTATATTGTTGCTTTTTGAAGAAAAAAAACCACGTTGATATGAATTTTGGTGTTAACAAAACTTGTTCTCTGAATTACTAATAAATCTACCAAGTATAAAGTTAAGTTGATATTACTAAAAGTGTCAGCAGATTTATTAAAGGTCAAACCAGAAGTGTCAGACAAGCAAACTGATCAGCAACACTAATCAACTATTCAAAGCCAAATGATTTGAGTCCAGCTGAGGATTGACATAACCAATCTCCATAGCCAGCCGAGGATTATCAGTACCGATCTATGCCAGGATAACAAAGTGGCTCGCTGAACTCAGACAAGAAAAGGCTAGTCTAGTAATATACTATGTTGAACAAATCTATCTTGTTGAATATATATGAAAACCAAGCCAAGTAACCTACATAACTGCAAATTGGAGATCAGCTAAGTAATCAATAACAAGGTACTATCTAAAGCTATCACTAGCAAGATCCCATTCATAAAGATTGATAGCAAGGTCAAAATAGTCAAGCTGTAGAAAGCCAACAAATCAATTATGACAGTTGGAAAGTTAGAAGAAAGCACACGTCATAATCATACAAGAATTCTTTCAATGGGCATATTAATGTATCTAATGGACATGCATGTCAAAGACAATATATACACTTAGAAGATTAAAGAAGAAAGAGAGAGGATGAATGATTTTATATCTTATATCTCTTACAACTCATCAAAAATCCATCCCAGAAAGATACCAATCCTTGAGGAACTTATACAAAAGAACAGCTTAGTGAGAGCACTCATCATATACACGCACCATAATTGATTAGAATATCTGATCATATATATGATCACTTGTATGTCGCAAGACTCAATCCTTTGTACCCATAAAGCTTAAATTTCTATGAATGATTTGTATAGCTGTCAGACATGTTGTCTGCACTAGATGAGTTGAGTTGTTGTTGAGCAGCATAGTAACTAGGAGTTTGGATGGATGGAGAATACCTGGCTGAAGTGGGTTTGTACAGATAGATTGTATAAATCAAAGACTTTCTAGTAGATTGATGGAAGAAAGTGAGACGTAGATGTATTACACTACCTTCAAACTTCCAGAAACAAATCGGTGTGCGTTTTACTTTTTCTGTTTGTCTCTATGTTTTTCACTCTGATATACTTTGTTTTTCACTCTGATAAACTTACTTTGCTTAATCAGTTACAAAACAGTTTAGTCTGAGCGTATTCCGTTTGGTTGTGTCAACCAAACTCGATCTAATCTCTTAGTGCACAATTTCAAGAATCAGAGTCATTGCAACTCAATTTAACTGGAATCAACTGGGCAAAAGGCCAGCTCCCAGCATCATTCCTAACCAGTGGTTCAGAGCGGCTAACTCAACCCATAAATCCTCTTTCGATTCTCATCATATAGTATGGTTAAATATATGGAAAACTCGGACAACATGCTCTATGATTTTGCATGTACATGACTATCCGATATTGTAACATCAAATTGCTAATTCATGAATCTTAGCTAAAAAAAATCATGAATCTTGACTATATTGGTGCAATAAACATAATTAAGGTAGAAATTAATGATAAAAGCTAATTTAAGAACCCTATACAATATTCATGTTGCACCTAATATATGTTGACCCGAGCCGAGCATGTTCTAACTGTTGAGACAAAGTCAATTGCACTAAACCCTAATGTAGTGGAATGATATTAACTACTAGGGGTGAGCAAAATTTCAGTTACACCGAAATAACCGACTGAACCAAATTATTTCAGAAATTCGGTTCGGTCAAATAAGAATTTTGGTTTTTTTTTTTAAAAAAAATCTGTTAAATTGATTCTGTCTTTAAAAATAGGTTAAACTGATTTAACCGATATAATTTTAAATAATGTTTTTGTTGTTTATAATAATTATATTTTGGGCTTGGCCATTGGGTCGTGCATTTCAATATATATGAGTATTATTAGTGAAAAATTTTCAATTGTGCTTCATTACCTTGGAGTACACAGTCTCTTTACCCTAGCTTTTTCCATACGCTAAAACATATAGCCGCTGCCCACTGAAACTTCAAGTCTTCAACACGAAACTTTATCAATCTTCGTCCTAGGCTTCTCTTCCACAAAATAATCGGCTGTCATACGTTGCTACACTTTGACGTACTATTTCAGATTTTTCAGGCAAGGTGTCAGGATCGATCGGGGGTGGGTGACCAATCAACATCCGAGTTCAACCAACTTGAGTTTCAGTAGCTCGTGTTCTTGAAATGATTGCACCGAGAGATTATAACGAGTTCGGTTTCTAAACCGAGCGGAAGACATTCGACGTACCTCGCTCTAAACAGATTAACCATTTGAAAATCATTTTAAAGATACGCAAATAAAGTAAATACACAAGCATTTGTTTATGGAAGTTCGAATGTGGTGTAATCCTTCTACGTCCCCGCTTCTTCCACCTCATGGAATGATTCCATTAGAAGACTTTGATTCATACAAAAAAATGTACAAACCCGATCCAGCTGAGCATTCCCCATCAACTAGAACTCCTAGCAACTCATCTCACATAATCTTTAATGCCTAATGCAAAGACCCTATGCAGACAAGTCTCATAGCTACAATTCACTCATCTATTCAAAATCAATATTACAATTATTAGAGTGAATAAAGATGGCACAAATGATCTCTAACAAGATCTGATATATCAAGAATTAAGAATCTAGTCTTGCTCTCATATCAACTTATCTTCTTTGTAGGCTGCCCATTTTGAATCTCAAGTAGGTTTGCTTTGATCTTGCTTGGATTGATCTTCAATCACCTGTTTTGAGCTCCCAAGACTTGTATTTATAGCCTCCAATAATGATAAATATGTTAGCCACAAGAATATGCCGGTTGGAAGGGTTCTGCTCCAATTTCAACTGGGAGGACCGCCTCATTTCCATAGACCATACTGAATGGTGTTTCACCTGTTCCCATCTTTGGTGTAGTTCGATAGGACCACAGGACGTTGGGTAGCTACTCCACCCAATTACCTTTTGCTCTCCCCAGCCTAACTTAATGCTATGTACCAGTGACTTGTTGGTGACCTATACCTGACCATTGCTTTGAGGATAAGCAGCATAAGTAAAGGCATGTTGAAGATTCAACTCTTCACACCATACCCAGAGTAGAGCCCCCTGGAATTGTCATCCATTATCAGAGATGATCTTCCTCGGGACTCCATATCGGCAGACAGTGTCTTTTCCAGATGAAGTTGAAGACCTCTTTCTCAGTAATTCTGGTTAGTGGCTCAGCTTCCACCCACTTTGAGAAATAATCAATAGCCACAATTAAAAATCTCTTCCGAGCTCTACCTGTTGGAAAATGTCCTACTATATCAAATGCCCCACTGGTCAAACGGGCATGCTGCCACAATTGCTTTTATCATCATTGTTGGCTGATGCTGAAGTCTAGAGTCTCTCTGACAACTATCACATGATATAACCATAGTAGTAGAGTCCTTCTGAATTGTAGGCAAAAAATATCCAGCAAAGAGCACCTTCTTTGCTAGGAAATATGCTCCTAGATGATTTCCACAGCATCTATCATGGATTTATCTCAATACATAATCTGATTATTTCGTAACCAGACAGCGTAGAAGTGGTCGAGCAAAAGACCTCTTGTACAAGATTCCTTCAACGAGTATGAATCTCTGACTCCTCTGCTTGAGTCTATAGGCTTTTTGGATCTGTGGGGCCTGATTTACTTAATCCTTATGTATCCATTAAACATACATATGTGAGTCTGAATTAAGTAATATACCATGCACGGATTAAGAGTTCATACTAGTTAAGTTGTTTACAAGGTTATCAAAACCCTAACAAACTATACATATCATGTACATAAACAACCTAATTCAAAAGAACTCCTAGGCAGTGGTTCCCCTTGCAGCGGAAATCATGACTCACGCTCCCCACGTCTATGAGTCCCTACAGAAACATTCACAACGTGAGTATAGATAACAACTATCTCAGTGCAATATCAAAACACAATATCAATATCAATGATAAAGCACAATAAATCAGATAACGTGAATGTTCTGTATCATGCATCCACAAATGCACTATGTCATGACATGTCTCAACAAGTTCCCTATTATCACGAGTCTCATATGATATGCCTATTCAGCTCAATATGTCAGTGAAACCACATCACATATTCATATTAGCAGCACATATCATAATACCATACTCATCTGTGATAATAACCAGAGTATATACCCACACCAGGCGTATATCTCTCAAGCCAAAGCATATGTAGTATATCTATCGTGGCTACGATCCCAGCCCAAGCATATGCCCCACACTAGCATATCTATCCAGGCACCGATCCCAGTCAAAGCATACGCCCAACACTAGCATATCTATCGTGGCAGTCAAAGCATATACCCCACCAGGTATATCTATCAAGACAATGATCGTACCAAAGCATATACACATATCTATCAAGGCATCCATACCACTCTTATGAAATCTATGTATGCACATGCATATGATACTACCAATCATATGACACAACGATAACATAAATCATATGATATCAAAACCATAATAGCATCATCATATCATATCTATACTCCGTACGTCAACACGTGCCTGTACTGCGACACAAACGAGATAAAGCAGTTGTCAATAGCTAAGTGCCTCGTTGTCCTGTCCCCTGTGATGGTGCTACAACAATGCCAACAATATATCATGTTATCATAGGCATTAAAATCAAATTCCACAAAATATTTTATTTTTCAAAATATTAACACTGGCGATCGATCGCGATCAACACCGATCGATCGCCAAAACTCTCTGCCCCCTCGCGATCGATCGCAATAACTTGGCGATCGATCGCCACAATGCTCTGTTCATCGCGATCGATCGCGACAATTTCACCGATCGATCGCCATCCAATTTCACCGCCTTAAAATGTTACTGTCATCGGCGATCGATCGCTTACTCGCACCGATCGATCGCCGATGCCCAGAAAAGTGAGAGCATGGCGATTTTCAAGCTTATCTCCATGAATCTTCTCCTACACCTCATATTGAACCATGTCAACATGTTTCTTGTAATACCTAGGAACATATAAACATAAATCTAACATCATAGATTCCAATTCCTAGCATATAAACATGTTATGATTGTACACATGCACACTTGAGCTTTTCCTTCACATATATCAACATTAATGAATAATTCAAGTATACAACTATGAATTTCTTACCAAGAGGCTAAGAAATCACTTCACCCAACTTCCTAGCTCACTTCACAAGTGAAAATCCAAGCTTTGCCTACCAAAAGCTCTAAGGGTTTGGAGAGGAGCTTGTAGAGATTTTTAGGTGAAAGTGGTGTATTATGTGATTTTGCCTCCATCATGCACTTGATATAAGGTCATTAAGTCCTTAACTTACTTGATATCATGTCATTTGGAGATAATTACATGTTAAATCACATGTACATGAAATGAACCTCACATTCAAATGTAACTCCAAATTCACATGACATTCAAATGCCCACTTGCAACTCAAATACACATGCTCATGCACCTTCAATGCATACAAGTTCAAAGCATATCTTTACACTACATTTTGTACATCATGTTTTCATGTTTTCATTCTTTCTTGGTTCCACCTGAACCCTATTATTATATCGTGAAATGATATAATTACACCATAATCATATCACACGTATATAACACAAATCAAGGCATTACATTTCTCCCCCACTCATTGAATTTCGTCCTCGAAATTGTATATACAAACATGCATATCGAACTACGCAACTCAACACTTCGACATTATGAAAATAGGAAACATGATCATGTATGCAACACTACAGTATACATGTACCAACCGTATCATAAAACTGTAAAATCATACCAGTAAACAAATCCGGATACCGTTGCATCATATGCTGCTCCGTCTCCCACGTTGCCTCGTCGACACCCCTTCTGTCCCACTGTACTTTTACCATAGGAATCACCTTATTACGCAACCTGCGTTCAGCTCGAGTCAAGGATTCTTCATAAGATGTAGGGTTATTGGACATGACCCTATCAAACAATTCAGGCCTCAACCCTTTCACAAATTGTCTGATCTTTGCCTTTGTATTGACAGCAATATGTGGCACATATCGGAGCAAAGAAGAATAGTGAACAGCATAATCAGATACTGTCATGGCTCCTTGTCTCAGGTTTGTAAATTCATCCTCTTTCCTTTGCCTTGCAGCAACAGAGAAATAATGCTCCAGAAACTTTGTTCTAAACACATCCCAGTTCACTGTCTGTCCTTGAGCCCTCAACTCAAGTACAGTGGTTCCCCTTGCAGCGGAAATCATGACTCACGCTCCCCACGTCTATGAGTCCCTACAGAAACATTCACAACGTGAGTATAGATAACAACTATCTCAGTGCAATATCAAAACACAATATCAATATCAATGATAAAGCACAATAAATCAGATAACGTGAATGTTCTGTATCATGCATCCACAAATGCACTATGTCATGACATGTCTCAACAAGTTCCCTATTATCACGAGTCTCATATGATATGCCTATTCAGCTCAATATGTCAGTGAAACCACATCACATCTTCATATTAGCAGCACATATCATAATACCATACTCATCTGTGATAATAACCAGAGTATATACCCACACCAGGCGTATATCTCTCAAGCCAAAGCATATGTAGTATATCTATCGTGGCTACGATCCCAGCCCAAGCATATGCCCCACACTAGCATATCTATCCAGGCACCGATCCCAGTCAAAGCATACGCCCAACACTAGCATATCTATCGTGGCAGTCAAAGCATATACCCCACCAGGTATATCTATCAAGACAATGATCGTACCAAAGCATATACACATATCTATCAAGGCATCCATACCACTCTTATGAAATCTATGTATGCACATGCATATGATACTACCAATCATATGACACAACGATAACATAAATCATATGATATCAAAACCATAATAGCATCATCATATCATATCTATACTCCGTACGTCAACACGTACCTGTACTGCGACACAAACGAGATAAAGCAGTTGTCAATAGCTAAGTGCCTCGTTGTCCTGTCCCCTGTGATGGTGCTACAACAATGCCAACAATATATCATGTTATCATAGGCATTAAAATCAAATTCCACAAAATATTTTATTTTTCAAAATATTAACACTGGCGATCGATCGCGATCAACACCGATCGATCGCCAAAACTCTCTGCCCCCTCGCGATCGATCGCAATAACTTGGCGATCGATCGCCACAATGCTCTGTTCATCGCGATCGATCGCGACAATTTCACCGATCGATCGCCATCCAATTTCACCGCCTTAAAATGTTACTGTCATCGGCGATCGATCGCTTACTCGCACCGATCGATCGCCGATGCCCAGAAAAGTGAGAGCATGGCGATTTTCAAGCTTATCTCCATGAATCTTCTCCTACACCTCATATTAAACCATGTCAACATGTTTCTTGTAATACCTAGGAACATATAAACATAAATCTAACATCATAGATTCCAATTCCTAGCATATAAACATGTTATGATTGTACACATGCACACTTGAGCTTTTCCTTCACATATATCAACATTAATGAATAATTCAAGTATACAACTATGAATTTCTTACCAAGAGGCTAAGAAATCACTTCACCCAACTTCCTAGCTCACTTCACAAGTGAAAATCCAAGCTTTGCCTACCAAAAGCTCTAAGGGTTTGGAGAGGAGCTTGTAGAGATTTTTAGGTGAAAGTGGTGTATTATGTGATTTTGCCTCCATCATGCACTTGATATAAGGTCATTAAGTCCTTAACTTACTTGATATCATGTCATTTGGAGATAATTACATGTTAAATCACATGTACATGAAATGAACCTCACATTCAAATGTAACTCCAAATTCACATGACATTCAAATGCCCACTTGCAACTCAAATACACATGCTCATGCACCTTCAATGCATACAAGTTCAAAGCATATCTTTACACTACATTTTGTACATCATGTTTTCATGTTTTCATTCTTTCTTGGTTCCACCTGAACCCTATTATTATATCGTGAAATGATATAATTACACCATAATCATATCACACGTATATAACACAAATCAAGGCATTACAGGATCACTCGGGAGCTTAGCATTGGTAAGATAGTCTAAGAGATCTGCTCTCTAATCATTTTATTCAAGAGACTCAGATGGATCATCTTGACTAGGGGTTAATTCAATTTGAAACACCACCTCTCTATTTTGCCAAGTGCGAAGAGCACTAGCCATTCTTGCCAAGATGTCAGCTTTTCTATTCTCTTCTCTTTTTTGGATCACTCGGGAGCTTAGCATTGGTAAGATAGTCTAAGAGATCTGCTCTCTAATCATTTTATTCAAGAGACTCAGATGGATCTGCTCTCTAATCATTTTATTCAAGAGACTCAGATGGATCATCTTGACTAGGGGTTAATTCAATTTGAAACACCACCTCTCTATTTTGCCAAGTGCGAAGAGCACTAGCCATTCTTGCCAAGATGTCAGCTTTTCTATTCTCTTCTCTTGGGATCTAGAGATAAATCGTGACAAAGCAACGATTTTTCATGTGAGGCGTTGTACCTCTTGAAGGTTCTTCGGAGGATACATCTCACAGATAGCTTTAAATTTTTCTAGATTAGCTTCAATACCCCTCTTTGTCACCATGTAGCCAAGAAAGTTTCCACTTATTATCCCAAACACACATTTCTGGGGATTTAACTTTAACCCATAGGACCTGAGGGTGGAGAAAGTCTCCGACAGGTCGGTTATTAGATCGGTGCCACTTTTTGATTTTACTAGAATGTCGTCTGCATATACTTCCACATTTCGGCCTAGCTGTTCTGAAAACACCTTGTCCATCAACCGCTGATAAGTAGCCCTGCATTCTTGAGCCCAAAGGGCATAACAACATAGCAAAAGGTCCCATCTGAGGTGACAAAACTCACATTATCTTGATCTTCCTCAGCCAAAGGGATTTTATGTTATCCCTGATAGGCGTCCATTAAACACAAGTACAGGTGTCCTGCAGTGGAGTCGACCAACTCATCAATCCTTGGTAACGGGTAACAATCTTTTGGGCATGCCTTATTAAGATCTCGGAAGTCTATGCACATCCTCCACTTTCCCGAGCTCTTGGGTGCAAGAACCACGTTTGAGAGCCATGTTGAAAATTGAACTTCTCGAATATGATATGCCCGAAGGAGTTCCTCCACTTGTTCTCTTATCACTTTATCCTTTTCGGGTCCAAAGTGCCTTTTCTTTTGTTTTATAGGTCGGGCTCCTGAAAGTACATTTAAACGATGTTCTAGGACTTCGGGGCTGATTCCCCTCAGATCACGAGCCCTCCAAGCAAAGATATCATCATTCTTGATCAGACATTAGATGAGATCTGCTCTTATATGTGTTTCCAAATCCCTGGATACTTTTACTTTCTGATCTGCGATGCCGAGTTCAACTATTTCCGGCTCCTCGTCTAAGCTGTTTGGGACACCTCTGTCAATAGGAATATTATACCCAATTTTTTCAATACAACCGACCTCTCGACGAGCTTGTTATTTTATCTTCTTTTACCTCATCCACATAACATCGGTGGGTGTTTTCTGATCACTACAAAGAGCTCCGACCTCTCTACCTACTGGGAATTTAAGTAGAAGCTGCTGCTTTGAAGTCCTTCATAGCAGGTCGGACTAGTATTGCATTATATGAGGAAGATGCCTCAACCACAGTGAAATTAATCATTTTTGTTATGTGTGACATCCCAAGAGATAAGGGAAAGGTGATCTGTCCAAGAGGTGGAATTGCATGCCCAATGAACCCATACAAAGGAGTTGTAATATGTTCAAACTGTGACCCCTCTATCTGCATCTTTTCTAAAGTGTCTTTGAATAAAATATTAACTGAGCTCCCAGTATCAACAAAGATCCTTGCGACGTCATAGTTTGATATGGTTACAGTGACCACTAGAGCATCATTGTGCGGTGTTTCAAGTCCTTTTGCCCAAAGCTTATGGTATGCTCATCTCTTTGGATTACCTCTTCCGAAACTTTGAAACTTTCCAACCTTCTACCATGACTTTTTCGAGCTCGGCCTGAGTCTCCAGTTCAACCCTTCTTCGTTGATTATCTATTTCTCTAGGAGGAATATCCCTCTCATGGTATCTAGCTCGGCCAGTACGTGGCACTTTCTCTCTTCTATTATTTCGGTATCGACTTCTGTCATAATTTTTTGATAAGGTTCTCGGGTCTTTGTTAGAATAGTTTTTATTTGAGAATCTCTTCTAATGATTCGTTCTACCTCATCTTCAAGCTTCTGACATTCATTAGTTATGTGGCCGTATTCTCTATGGATTCCACAGTATTTGTCAGATGGAGGCAAACGAGGACCCTTCTCTGATTTTCTTGGTCTTTCCATATTCTTTCTATCATCGCAGATTTGCATAGCTCTTTCCAAGCTCATGGTCAGAGGTGTGCGAGAACTAAATTGATTTTTAGGTCAACTAATCTCTCCAGCCCTATCAGCAGATCTTTTCTTGCTTACATCTTTCTCTTTCTTTTCTGATGGTCTTAGATCAGCCCTCTTCTGTCTTGAGCATCTTCGAGATTGATGTATTTCTCAGCTCGACCCAGAAGCTCATCATAACTGCGAGGAGGCTTCTTTACTAGTGACTTAAAAAATTCCCCAACTCTAAGCCCTTGTATGAATGAATTAATAAGGGCATCTATTGTTGCATTGGGAACTTCTAAGGCCGCCCCATTGAAGTGTTGTACGAACTCTCAAGGACTCCTGTTCATTCTATTTGCTAATGAACAAACTCAGAGAAGTTTTCTGATACCTCTTGCTACTAGAGAACTGGTTCAGAATGGCTGAACTGAATTCCTCGAAGCAACAAACCGTGTCTGGTTTAAGCAAATTAAACCAATGTTGTGCCGATCTTACCAGATTGGTAAGGAAAACACGGCAATTGATCCCGTCAGAATACCTATGCAGTAAGGCAGCATTCTCAAATCTTCCCAGGTGTTCCTCTGGGTTTTTGCTTCCGTTATATTCTCCCACTGCAGGTTGTCTAAAATTTGGGAGCTCCTCTCCTAAAATAGCTTGTGAGAAGAGGCTTTCTCTCCTAGCCATTGAAGGCCGACCCCCTAGATGTTGACCCAATCGCCTTATCTCTCCCCATACAGCTTCCATTGGATCTAATAGTGGAGGCTCCACTCGTGCGTTTGAACCATCACCTATAGGTAGGTTCATGGGCCTGCTCTGGTTGAACAGGCGGTGGCGCCTGATTGGGTTGTGGAGGGGGTGGAGCCTGGTTAGGTTCTGGAGGTGGTGGCACCTGGTGTTGGAAGAAAGTATTCCACATAGTTCAATTGATGAACTGTGCTAGTTGATCCATAGTCAGATCTCTCACGTTCATGATAGGAGGGGGTGGCTGATCTTCCTGTTGTGGAGGGACATCACAATTTTCATTTTCAGGAATTCCTCTACCACCAACGTTTCTCCTTACTCCACGCCCTCGTCCCCGTCTTCCAGTCATATCTACGTCTTGAACTCAATTTCCTACAGACGGCGCCAATTGATATCACCAAAAAGCGTGACTACATTATGATATCAATATGAGGTGAGCAATACTTCCATGTTTCTTCAATGCAAATAATAACGTCAATATTGCTTAGGTTCCTCACCTGAAATCACGAAATAAAAGTGAGAAGAGGGCCGAAACTTTTCCGGCTTGTCCCCTCCGACGCTCAATCCAGGGAGAGGATACGAGAAAATATATACTCGTAAAGTAAGAGGATTGTGAATGACTGAGTTGATACCCCAAATTTGGCATTTATAGGCAGAGATCCGAGAGTTACCATGCAGCAATGACTCATTCCATGTTTATCCAAATCTTATCCAGATATGCTAAGATCTTGTGAATACAATCAAATCTCAGATATTGCTCCGCAGATCTATGACTTGCCTAGTTTAGGGGACTCAGTTTCCTTGTTGTGCCCTGTATCAAGCAGGGAATGAGAAGAGCTCGGCCAATGAGCGCGGGTCCCAAAAGAGGCCGCCAGACAGTTTGTCGAAGGGCCAACAGGTGAGGTGAAACACGTCGGCCAAACAGGTCGGTCCTAACAAAGAGTTCGGAAGAACATGCGATGTCTTTTGAAGAAGGTCAATTAATACACGAAGGAGCCAGGTCGGATCAGTGGTGGCTTCTTATTAAGGGGTATCAATTTGCATACCAAGTTATATGCCAACTATGAGACGAATGGGCGGCTAATCAGTTATCGTCCTACGCCACAAACCACCATTTTGACCCCATAAGAACCACCACGATTACCACCGGTACCGCCTTCATGAGCCCTAATCCAGTTTTTCGGGTCGCGAATCCTCCATGCACTACAAGGCTAGCATCGTCATCCCCTCCGTACACGTTATCCATGTGTCAACGAGGTAATTCAGATCCAAAGAGGAAGCAGAGAATGATGTCTTACATATCGTATACAATTGAAGGGAAAGTGAAGGCCTCTCTATTCGTAATAGCTTTCGATGGGTCAAGAATAAATATTCTTCAATTGTGCATGATTGTTAACTATTGTTACGTGCACATTAAAATGGCCTTGCAAAAATGTACAATAATGCAAAAGGCAAATGTATAAAATGCCCTTAGAAAAGGATTTCATTTGTTACAAAATGGACAGTTTACCATAATTATGATAGAGATAACAAAGTAGTATCAAAGCTTAACAATTAAGCCGAGGACTGTATGCGAAAATCGATGGTTAACATTGAATAAATAGTAAAACACTTTTTTTAATTTTCATTTCCCCCCAATTTGAGTCTGGATTAAAGGCGGAAACTATGGGGGGAAGGGGAAAAGTTAGGTGAGATGGCCATATTATTTATATTTTAAATACTCCGTAACATGCTCTTAACTATAGTCTGACACATTTATCATCAAGCTTGAAGGAGTAATTTCTTGTCCAAATAATAATAAAAAATGTTCATCAAATAGTTTTACATTTGCTTTGCAAAAATTACAATTCCAAATTATCATATATTAAAAGGCTCGACTAGCAACTACTACGTATTATTCTTAGATCTATAGTTTTAAAATAAATAAATTCAATTTTAATATTGAGTTTTTGTACATACACAACCTATTCAAAAATCAATGATGCAATAAATTTATGATTTATGAAACAAGTAAATTTTATTTCAACATTTGAATAACAAAGATGTAACATCTTATCAAAATTTCCTCGTAAGAAACAAACAACTTTTAAAATGTTGGATTTAGTTTGACGTAAACAAGATTTGGGAAAAAGTGTGTCACTATATATTGTCTAAATAAAGTTAATATATATATAAAGACAAAACATAGGATTTAACAACTCTTAAATACAAGTTTATTCACATATTTTAATCGTGCTTTTTGTTTTGAACAGAAATATTTTAGTCGTGCTTTTGGAGTCAAACCAATGGAGCTTAATTTTGAATAAACGGAGCATCGATTAACGAAAATATTTATATAGATCAAGTATTTGTAAATATCAATATACATAAATATATATGTAAATATGCATGGGCGGAACCAAAAAAAAAGTTTTGAGGAGGGCAAATATTTTTTTTATAATACTTAAGGGCTAAAAATTTTTTGGAGGTGCACAAAAAAGTTTTTTTTGACAAAAAAGGGTAAATATTTTTTATTTTTAAAAAAAATCCATTGATGTTTGTAAGACGGATATATAGAAGTGTGACCGCTATATTAATTAGTCCAACTAATAGTTATAGGATGTTAAAATTAATTTACACAGGTTAAATTCTTAGATGTTTTAGGAGATTATAGATTATTAAAAACTTACTTCAAAAAAATTAAAAATTGTTATAATATCATGATAAAATATAAGATAACGAAGTTTAAAGATAATGAAAATTCTGGATTTATAAGACCTTTTTATAATCTTGATTATATATGAAAAGAAAATTAGTACAACAATTTTTTTGAATAGTATGAGATCTCTGTCACTTTTTTTTTGAAAGAGTAGATTTGGATATAATCTTAGATCACATTATGTGAATGTGAGTAAGGCTGCATGAATATGTCAATTTTTTAAAATATATTGAGTGTGGATATTAATAAGTGTTATTTGTATACTTATTTTGTAATTTCTAATGGTTTTTGTATTGATTCCTTGATTTTTTTTTACTTTTTTTATATATATTTGTTGATTTCAGGAATATTCCAAGTGCATAAAAGTCGAGGAAGTGAGCTAAAAATTATGAAATGACTCAAATGAGCTAATCGATCGAAGACTCGACAAAAGATCGAAGTTGGGAAAAAAATCTCAGACCGATAGTTCGGTGCTCGGGACCGATCGATTGGCCAAGGGCCGTAAGTTGAGAAAAATTTTGACGCCTCGACAGATTGATCGATTGACGGGAATTTCAGGAAAAAAAATAGAATTTTGAAGAGTTTGAAGTCCACAAGGAAATTTATTCCCCACTCCACTATAAATAGACCAACTTGGGCGAAAAAGGAAGAGCTTTTGATCAAATTTTAACCTAGAATAATAGCCTCATCCATCTTCACATCTTCAAGGCATTCAAGAGTAAGATACATCGAAAGAGACGGGACGACGCAAGGAGTCATCACGTCGTGTTATTTCGTATTTCTAAACTTTATTCTTCATTATTTTCAGATTTTGATGTTTAATTTATTGCAAGCATACTCTTACATTGTTATTGGACTGTGATTTTTGGATAAGTTTTTTTATCAAGACTAGAGGATCCCATGTTTCAGCCCATAATTTAATTAGCGGTTTTTGATTGATTCTTACAATTTATGTGTATAATTTATTATTCTTCATGCTTTTGAGGGTTTGGTCACCTTTGAATGATTATATACATTGCGAATGATGTTGATCATACGATATTGTAATACAGCATAATAAATTAGGCCGTTGGTTTTAGATTGAAACTGACGAAATAAATTGAACACACATGTGATAGCAATAGATTACTTAATCGAAGGATAGTAATTATCACAAATTATCATGCGATATTAATTGTTCAATAATGATATGTGAGTGGCTTATTGTAATGTTAATATTATACATGTTATAGCGTGATCATAGTATAACGAATGCATTAGGAAAACTCGTTACCTTATAATGTAGGAATCATAAATCTTAACTAATATGCGAATTACGTGGGATTACATGAGTAAATCGAAGTCTTGAAAATTGTCTCTATTGATTTATTTACTTTTTATTGCCGGTTGGTTTGGATATTGTTCTTGGTTAATTTAGTATAATTTTCATCAAATATTCGGATGTTAAATATAGTTAAACTAAAGGAATTTAGTACTTAATTCTAGTCCCTGGGGGTACGACATCCCTACTTTCTATACTAAAAACATGACAACCGTGTCCTTGCGATATAATTGCGCTACACTGGAATTTTACTATTTAAATAAAACGCGAGCAGAGGCGCCTTAATATATATATATATATATATATATATATATATGATGAAATGAAGTTAAACATACATAATATAAATCATATCTAACAAATTTATATCATTATTATATTATTTACAAATTTACAATATCAAATTCAAAAATGAAACCAAATATTACATTTGTACTTCAGCATGTTTGATAATAATATGAATTTATTAAGAATGACTCATATTATTTTTGGAAAATTATATTATTACCTTATATAATGACTAATATGAACATTTAAATTAACTCAATAAAATAAATCTTAGTGTGCAAATTAGTAATAATTAGTGTGTAATATTAAATCTAGTACGTGAATTAATAAAGTGTACTGCGCCAACTATAAAATATTAATTTGCCTTAAAGCGCCACATACACACTCAATTTGTCAGATCAAGATCGGAGCCCCAGTGTGTATGCGGATTCTGTGACTTAGGATATAATAAGGTTTATGGAGATAATTTAATATTTTAAAATATTAAACCAAGATTTTTTTAAAAAAATAATTTAAAGCATCCAACTCTTTTTAAAATTGTTAACAAACTTAAGTTTGACATGATCTTTTAGTCCATCCATGTATTTCTATAATTACTTAAATAAATAGACACCTAAAATAATCAATTCTGGTCTATTTTCTATGACTTTTTATTCTAAAAATTTCATTTATTACATTACATTAGTATATTAAATCTTGATTTGTCCAGCTTCTCATATATTTTACAAAACTAAATTTTACTATATTAGGATTACAATTTCTCAATATATTTTTTATTTTATAAAAAAGATTATTATTTTTTCTTTTTATTGGTATTTAATAAAAAAATTGTATTAAAATTAATTAAAATCTATTATCTCTACTTTTATATCCTATCTCATTCTTGAGCTGTGGACGTAGTTAATTTGATGAAGTTGATTACCATCAATCATTAGTTGGTTTTGTTTAGGATAGAGTGTTTTATATAGTATATCATATTTCACTACAAAACATGATTATATGTCATTCGTAAAAGAAGAGATATTGGCTTATGAAAGAATTAGCAAAAAGAGACGAAGGATGACATACCTTTGGATGAGAATGTTTCTATCCAATATAAATAAAAATATTATTATTCTATGGTTGATGCACCTCAAAACAACATAAAAAAAATGCCCAAACTCACAAGTGGACCCATTTTTCTGTCATTTTAAGAATTTGAAATCCTTCATCTGTCTGAATAGACATTACATTGATTGTAACAGTTTATATAATAATCACAATTATTACCATATTATATTTCTTTTTCATAATATATCTACAGTAAAATTTAATATTTTTTGAATATACTAAATCTGATTGTCAAGATCTCACATCATTTATTTATTGCTTAGACTATTTTCCCTCTTACAACAGCCCTCATGGAAGACAGCTCCACCTCATTGCTCTCTTCTGTCCATAAACGTCCATTTCTTCTCTCTAAAGTTCTCAAATCCAGAAGTCTCCACCTGTAATTCGTACATTTTCTTGATAAATGTAGGTTCTTTGTCACAAAGTTTGCTGCTTTACTAGTGTAGGGATCTGGAGAGATCTTGACCTCAAGTGGGCTCTGTGAGTCTCTTGATTTAACATTGTTTTACTACTTCTATGTTGAGAATACGAAAAGGGTCTTCACATTTATGGGTTTTTTTTAATGATCTGTGGCATTAGCTCAAGTTTCTCAGCTGGGGATGGGAGTAGAATCGAATTACTTAGTTGAAAGAGTTAATGATGGATTTTGCAGTTGTAAGACAGGTGTTGAAATCATAAATCATGGTATAAGAAGTTTGTAAATCAATCATATGTCGAAGCTAGAAGTAAAGTGTCAAGGAATAAAAAACTTTTAGTGCTACTTGTCTGAACCCTGAAGACACAAGCTTAGTTTTGGTTCAGTATTAAAAGAATGCATGTGGATAATAAGGTTTTTGATGCCAGTGTACAGATTTCTGGTTGGACATATCAGTTTTGATTTTTCATGAGCTGCAGTCAATCACTGTATTTGTTGTTCGATTACTTAGTTGCCTTGATAAGTCCAATTGTGAATCTCTTTAAACATTTGATGAATTTGATTAAAATTCGGCCTTTCGAGATGATTATTAGATGTGGGGTGGCTGGTTGAGTGAATATGATGCAATTATGGTTAACCTATTCTTAATCGCTAGCGAATCATCGTGTACCATCATCTGAAACCTTTAAATCTTTATGCTTCCTAGTTAGAACCATATTTATCAAACTCTTTCGTTATGTTGCAAATATTTTACTGATACTTAATTTGAATAATGGATGAGAAAATGCAAGAATGTGTCGTTGTAAGTTGCAACATCATTATTTCTCTAAGCTTTCTTCACCAAAGTTCTGTTGGGGAAACATAAATTCAACCTTTTCATTTTATTGAGTTGCAGATGGACAGTATGCGAGTCAAAATTTGCTTGTAACTTCTTCAGTTTTGTTCAACTTACCAAATGGGAATGGAGAAAAATGTTTCCAAGGGTGGAAATTATGTTGGCGGCTTCCTCCAGTTATTTGATTGGACAGCAAAATCTCGTAAGCAGTTGTTCTCAACCAATTCGCGGTTGCCCGGTATGACTGATTGTGTTCAATTTATGTTGTCATAGTTGATCATTACGCAAATGCGTCTTTATATTTTCTGATGCCTTGAACACTATTATTGTCATTAATATAGAGCAATCCAAGCAGAGAAAAAGCTGCAACGGATACTCGCAAATGGCCAAGCTTCAAACGGTAATAATAAAGATAACAAATGATTGGAGCCCTTTGTTTTCAATTTTATAGGCTAAAATGTTTCTCATGATATGTCTAGCTGAATAAGGATGAATTTGATGCTGGGTGGAGTATTGAAGAAAGTAGTGATTTTAGTTGTGCTTCATCAGTCATTGATGAGGACTTCTATGGGCTCAGGGCCCCTGGGGTTGTTGCCAGGCTTATGGGATTGGATTCTTTGCCAAAATCTAACGTCTCCGAGCCATCCTCTACCCCATCTTTTGATTCTCAATCACTCCGTGTAGCTGATTATCAAACCAAAAATCTTGAATATCGTCAAGATACAGAGGTATTAGTCCAGAATTGTACGCAGCCAAAACATCAGAAGGAGATGAACCGACCCATTAAAAAGTTTCAAACCGAAGTACTGCCACCTAAATCGGCTAAATCAATTCCGATCACCCATCACAGACTTCTATCTCCTGTTAAAAGCGTGAACTTTATACCATCGAAGAATGCTGCTCACATAATGGAAACAGCCGCTAAAATCATTGTGCCAGGACCTCAGGTTAACAAAAAAACAAAGTTCCCTCCTGTTGGATCGTCTTCGGTGCCTTTAAGAGTAAAGGATTTGAAGGAGAAGGTCCAAGCAGCTAAAAAACAATCAAACCTTTCTAAAGGTTCTCAAAAATCTGGTGAATCTCATGCTGTCAGGAATCATAGGGGGCATTCTATGGATAAAAGTTGGAAAATACCAGTGGATGCAACATCTATAGGGGTTTTTCAAGATTCAAAAGAATCTTCAGTTGGTGTAAAAAACAGAGGAAAATCCATTTCACTTGCTCTACAGGCAAAAGCAAATGTTCAGAAAAGAGAAGGCCTAGCCTTGAGTAGCAGCAGAAACTTGGCTGTCCAGAAAGAAACAAGCGAAGTTAGTCAGAACCAGCCGTTCAAAAGTCAATCTACCAAACAGAAAAGTACGCTTAAGAAGCCATCTATGTCAAATGGTTCATGTGTGCTCCGCCAAAACAATCGGAAGCAGAACTGCATTGCTGATAAAGGAAAATTAATTTTGACATCGAAGGCACGAGGTGGGAGAGAACCGAGTGGAGATGTTTCTTCTGCTGCGCAAAGTAATTCGTTTATACTTTTCGGTACCTCTAATGTTAGTTCAAGGAAGTTGGGCGTTGAGATTAAAGATGATAAAAGAGAAATATCCTGCTCTATTTCTGGCGTTGAGATTAAAGATGATAAAAGAGAAATATCCTCCTCTATTTCTGGATTTGTTACTCATAAAAAACGATCTGTTGATGGGAATTACCTCTGTGGAAAAAGTCAGGATGCTAATAACATTCGGAATGATAAAAGCGGGACAGTCATTCAATCTAGTGCTATCGTGGAAAGACAAGGTAGTTGGAATAAAGATGGTGGAAAGACAGGAACTGATGTTATTTCTTTTACATTCAGTGCTCCAATGATGCAATTGGGAGCTCTCTCTGGAAGTTCCTCTGAGAAAAGGGGTAACTGTGAGATAGTCTCTGGAAATTCTCAAAGTAGAAGGACACCACTTAACTCAGATGGTACAATTGCTTCAACGCTTTCTATTCTTCGCCACAATGTTAAAGGAGGTGATTCATTAAGCACTGTTTTGGGGCAAAAGCTAAAAGAATTGACTCATAAGGTAGATTCTTCGCAACAGAAATCAGGTTCACTTTTACATGATCCTGCTCTTGGTAAGGATGCCTTAACGAGCTCAACGTTGCGAGAAGAAGATAAAATCAAAGATGGAATGCACACAGAGAACCTGGTAACCCGACCTGGCTCATGCTTTAATTAATTGATATTAAGGGATTCATAGCTGGACAAATGTGCTGGCAGATCTTGAATTGTTATGAATAAATTCTTGCTTTTCTTCTGAAGTTTTTTCATTAGTATATTTGTTTCTGGAAATTAGTGTTAGGCAACGATATGATATTCAAAATTGCTTTCTCATTAATAATTGACAGATGAAAGAGTTTGTCCACTCTATCAAAGGGGTAGACACAATGTTTTGTCATAAAAAATGGATTATACTTTATTAGCTCATTTTGGTTGTAACTTAGTTTGAACATTTTTTCTGAAAAAAAAAAATTCAGAGCATTACCACTTTCCAGAAATGAATTTACCATTAAGTTCTGTTTATTTTACTTTTGGATTTTCCACAGGATAACAACATATACTTGCCAGTTTCCATGATATTTAGTTGATCATTGACAAAATTTATCAAAGGCATTAATATGAAGCTTGCTTTTTGCAGCCGGCACATAAATCATCAGAAGACATTAATGTTAGTTTGAATTGTCTATTATGTTTACAAGACTTAACAAATAAGTTTAATGTTTATGTAGGGGGTGCTGGAAGAAATTGACAAGTCTAGCAGCGATATATCTCAAGACAGAAAGTTACTAGAGTGCCAGCTTCTTAGTCCAGTATCAGTTCTTGAGCATTCTTCTTTTGCAGACAGTTGCAATTCTACAGACTCAGCAGACAGTAACAGCACGGGAGGTAACTAACATATTTTAGTAATGTAAATGTGGTACATCATAATAATGATAAGTGCATCAACAAACGTTGAACTACTGATTTTAATTTTTTACTACTAATTTCAGGTAGCAAACAGTGTTCATCAGTTCAAGAACAGGAAGTGCTCGGTACGTATTCTTTGAAAATGTTGAGTTCAGTCGAAGGGGATACTGAATTGTCAGACTCAGCTTCTTCAGCTTCGTTTGAAGTGGTAGCGAAAAGGCAAGAGACTTCCTTAATCTTGGCTAATTGTGAGAAGCCAAGAATGTGGGAACTAGAGTATGTGAAGGAGATACTGTGTGATATTAAACTGATGTTTACAGATTTTGCTTTAGGCAACACTTTTGAAAGCATAAATCACGGTCTTTTTGAACAATTGGAAAGTTGGACAGAGTGTTTGAATGGCTGTGGGCTTGTTCCAAGATTAGACCGAATGGTTCTGTTTAACTGTGTGGGTGAATGCTTGGACCTAAGATGCAGACGATATATTGGTGGAGGATACAAATTATGGGCTAAGGGTGTATCAGTGGTTAAAAGGAAGGAGCGATTCGCTGAAGAAGTGTGCAAAGAGATTTCGAGTTGGGGAGCCATTCCAGACACTGATGTTGATGAACTTGTAGACAAGGACATGAGCAGGCAACACGGAAGATGGCTTGACTTTGAAATTGAAGCATTTGAACTTGGGGTACAGATTGAGTATTGCATTATTGATTCTTTGGTAGATGAAGTTATCGCCGACATGTGCCTAAACTACAAATAATGGTTACCTCTTATTCATGTTATCATGCAATCCCTTTGTCTTTCGATAACTAATTCATATATGGTTGTACCGATACATGTAACATGTACCTCCTGTGGATAGAATCAAGGATAATGTTAAATTCTAAGAATTATTCTTGCTTCATACGAAGATAAGAAAGACATATAATGAATCCCTATAGGATTGTTCTTGTATATATCAAGTCTAACAACACATGTTAAACTGTTAGGACAAAAACTGTTGCTCATTTCTATCTACATATTTCAAAATTATAAAATAAAAGTAGGTGATGTTGCACGATATAAGCAATAAATATAGTGAAGTTCTTGAGATGGCTTACAATATCTTCATATAAATGACTACATAAACATCTTGCCATTGTTCCAATTCTTCCAATTCATTCTCCAAGTGACAGACACAGTTATGGGGATATTATTCTTATTCAACATTAAGACTACATGGCTATGCCCCTCACGAAAATTGTACAGAAGTCTGATCTACTACGAAGCCAAGGGTCAAGAGAGTTTATAGAAAGGTAAAATCAAATTATATTCACAAAATCTGAAAGTAATGTACAAAATGTCATGATCAGAGAGCAATGTTTATAATTAACCCGTTCCTGACATTCTCGTTTAAATATAAAAAAACCGCAGGGTCACCGTAGATCTACCACGTCAAACTTCATTTTAGGATTCATATAAACATGGGAGCAGTGTTCATAAATGGGACTTCCATCGTCAGGCTCTTCATGAGGATGGAAACCACGCTGTTGACAGTTTCGAATAACAGCAACACCACCAGGATCAGAAAGGTGGAATATACCATAAGGGCTGCAATACATATAGTATACAAATGAATTCGACGGAATTGTAAAGAAGACAACAGCTGCAAGGATGCTCCACAACGCTGTGCATACAGCATTATATAAATATCCATATGCATAAAAAAACGACGATCTCAAACCAAAGAAAGAAAAAAAGCTATAGAAAAATCCATGTGAAATCTTAAAGGAAGATAAAAGATGGGGCAGCGTTTTGGATATGATTTTCACATTTTAAGCCCAAAAACGTAGTATATGGCTGTTCTAACATATTAAATTCACACTCATTCTCAAATAAGTAGAAAACCATTTGGCATCAACCACATATCCGTTACATAGGATAATTACCATCCCCAATAAAGTTTTAAAAAGAAGCTGTTGCGGTTGGTCATGCTTCGGGTCCCTGATGCCCAATGTGGCTTCTAGGGTAGATTAACAGGAAAAGGCAAAATCCAAAATTCCAAATTATAGAAAGAAAACAGAATCCATTTCCCAATAAAGCACATGTGATTTATCAGAAATAATCAAAACTATACCTTGATGTGTCTGTAGGAGCCATGACAATAGCAATTGCTTCTGGTAACATAATCTAGCAACCAGTCAGAGGTTCTTGTGAAGATTAAAATTGTATAGTATGATAAGTAAAGCAGACCGAAAGAAAACAAAAGAAAAGAAACAAAAGCAATAAATCATGGATAGGAATTCTTCTAAAGTCAATAGACTCTTATTTTGATATTTTTACACTCAGAAAATGATTTCTCCCCTATTACTACTGTCTTTCAACAACGATAATGTCTTACATCATATTCTTCTAAAAATTCAGATGCAGTTTTGCTCAGCCAAATTTCTGTACACGTCATAACATAAACTAATTCACCATAATATCTTACCAATGGACCTTGGATCCAAATATGGGAAGATCATAGTTACACGATAAAAAATTCCAATTTGGCAGAAAAACCTCAAACATGCAGCCGCATGGAAAGCTTTGGAAATTAGACTAAGGAAGTCAGGATCAACAGCATACAGTGTTAATATACCTGATATGAGTAATGAGTGTGCAAATCGACAGAAGACATAAAACAAGTTTGTGTTGGATGTGTCTGCAAATCAAGAACCAAATTGTGAGCGACATATTCTAGTATATTAACAGATGATAACTGTATGATATTCATGAACAGCAACCTTTGCTTCTCATATACATTTTCATGGTTATGATGTTTGTATTAGAAACTATTGTCGCATGAGAAGCACAAATAAAAACCAATTAACCATGTGAAAATACTCTACTAGACAATGTGCAACCAAAGATATACAATGCAGAAAACACGGTAAGCAAAATAACGCATATTAAGAATTAAGATTCTAAACCCACGTCAATACAGTAAATGATGACAACTGTAAAAGCCCAAGTTCAACTTCCCCTGAAGGCAAATTTCTCTTGTTAAGGAAAAAGATATTATCATACAAAGCTTCTAAAGAAAGAAACTCAAACGGTCCTAAAGTTATTCATTTCAACACAAAAGCCTCTTCTAAGCAAGGATCACAGACCGCAGGCAAGAAATACATTAACCTCTTCAAATCAAATGAAGAAGAAACTTTACACAAGAATTACCCAGATTCTCAACACACAGAAAATTATATCAGCACTAATTCGAATGCAGAAGATAGAAAAGAGAAATTTCTGGTGCTCATGCAAATTCATAATGTGAGGACGAGAGGCAAGGAAATAGACCATCGTCGGAAAATCTTAAAAAATGGCTTGAGAAGCAAGGAAATACTCCTGCTTATATGAACTAAGCTATCAGAAACAAATGACTGAATGAAATATGGTTTTGTTATTGTATGATACCGTCAAATTGTAACAATCATTTCTCAATTTCGAACCACCAAAGATTGGAAAAAACCGCACCACAATCAAACATCATAAAAATCGAATTATGCTGAAGAGTTCAGTGCAATTTAATGAGCTGTAGTGGCTAATGTGTCAAGCTGGTATAGACTCACATGAATCCACCCAAGGGGAAATAGGGACCGTCCATCCTGAACCTCGAAAATCTCTTCTTCATTCAATGTTTGGCACTAAACATAAACCAAGGTTAACTTCAATGGGATTGTCGTTGAAAACTGAAATAGCTAAAAAGTATCATCAGAAGCCCATTGAATATTGAATCTTAACGGGGGAATTCACATCGGCCAGTATTGAGAAACACTAAAGGAAGAAATGCATGATATTTAAAACTCAACCATAATATGGATAATCTACTTGTCCTACAAGTAAAATAGAAATATATACTGATATAGGCAGTAAATCTTTTTAACCAGAAAAAGAGCTTTTTTCTGATCAGAAGATTTGTCGATGATAAAAGCTACCATTGTTAATTTGAAATTTCCGATAATTCCAAAAAATCATACAATAATAACTTTTATAGAAATTTCCTGTAGATGTGAAATATTATAACCATCTTATTCCATATTTTATCGGGGGGAGGGGGAGGGGGAGGGGGAGGGGGAGGGGGGGGAGGGGGCCAAATTACGTTAAAAGGGATCATGTGCCAATTGAAGGTCATGATAAAGCCTCAAGACATAAATTTGTGTACATATAATACCGAATCTGAAGTCGACTCCTGCTTGGGGATTATGAGTGTAGTAATATGGAAAACTCTATTCCGCTGCATTATCAAGGAAATTAAAAATGTTAGACACTGCAAATGGAATATGTTTTAAATAAGCTGTCCATTTTTTTTGCTTTAGAAAGCCTCAGTCTTACCAGGGAACCAGCAAGAACGCCACAAGTTTCCAAATTCTTCTCAGTATTTTTTCGTGCTACTCTCAAAAAATCTTCCATCATCTTCACTGGCTACAACACAAGCAAACAAATGAGCATCACAGACAAACGCAAGAATTCTATTAATATGATAAAAAGTCTCGGGGTTAAGTTGAAATCATAAGAAAAAAGTAGCCATTATCTTATATTATTTACATGTGTAGGATCAAGATTGCAGTGACTCACTATATGAAGATCTTGGTAAGAATCGGAACTGGGCAACCCATCTTGAGAGAGCTTTGGCGGCCCTGGCCTTGGATCGGCAACTTTTGATGGACAAAGGGGAATCATCTCTGATTGTACCTTTACAAGAACAGGAGGTGGAGAAGGTTGCCTGATATTACCCAACTGAAAATCATTCTTCTCCAATTCAATCTTTAGTGGATGAGCAGTTTCCTCAGCATGATGTAGCCATCTACCATCATCTAGAGATAGCACAGAGTCCATGGTTGATGTTTCCATTTTTGAATCTTCTACTGTGACAGGGTCATATCGCCCACCCTGATTCAAGCTATAAACATATTGGCACAATATTGAACTGTTAAAAGCAGTTAACTAAAAAAACATGTGAGCATCTGTATCTTATAAATATGAAAAACTATTAATCACTGGTGATGAGTCACAACACTATCATTGTAAATTTTGAGGCTAGTATAGACATTATTCATTCACACACAACCTTCCACTCAACCCACCCTCCCAGAGAGAGAGAGAGAGAGAGAGAGAGAGAGAGAGAACAAGGAGAAACTATATGGTCATGATAGAATCTGTACCTTGATATTTCACTCGAATCCAAGATTATATTGGTTGGATAGTTAACCTGGGTAAGGAAAATTGATTAAACAATTAAGTATAGTTCAACACTAGTGAGAGAGAATAAAATTATTTTGCTTTAAATGGGAAACTAAGCATATGGACACAATAAAATTTACTCTGACCACCTTAATCTCTGCGGCTGGCACCTTCAATTGACCATGAAGACCATTTGGTCCCAGAAACGAATGCCTAGACAATGTTTCCTGCTTTGGAAGAGGTAAACTGAGAGACCTGCAATATTTAGCAACTATATCAGTTTCTGCAACTTTCAGAAACTGAAAAAGCAGTTCGATACAATTTTTTTCTTTCTTAGGTAATTTGCCCAGATGAAACTTAGCAAGTATATCACAGATAAAATCAGGAGAACTATATGGAATAGTAGGTACCTAAAAAAGACATGTTAGATTTAGGTATGCAACAGCATAGCAAATGCCACTTCCACTCAGAAAAGTAAGACAAAACCACAAAACAACAAAATGATGGCGTTCAAAGGTACTAGACACGTGTCTGGTGACAAGAAAGCTAGATAACGCGTATGAGAACGTAAAGTATAAACTTGTGTGTGGCAACTAGCAAAAACTGTTTACAGATATATAACTCACACAATTGCCTTGAGCTCCCTAAAAACAGAAAACATACTCAGATAACATAATTTCTTACACAATTTATCGATAGTAATCACAGCATTTATGTGTTCCTTTAAAAGGTATTAAAGGAATTGCCGTGTTGGATACCCAAATATAATCACCTTTCAGTTTGATAATTAATTAGTTGAACCATTCCTAGCTTAAATGCATGAACAAGAAGATTTCAACAAACAACAATAGCACAACATGCAGATAAGTAATGATCGAACTGTTTCAGAAACATGTATGGACTGGTAAAGGCCAAACCAGAGAAGAACGCTGAACTCAAGAATAGAGTAATATTCTAGTTAACTGAAAAATAGATCACTAATGGAAAACCACATAGAAACTTATAGCTAATGATATGGGAGAATTAAATAACACTGCATATCGTTGTTGCATTTAACTGCAAAACAACATAACATATTTTAAGATCAAACTATGAATATCTTCATGAACCACTCACAGCTTCTGGAACTGCGAGTCAATGGAATTTGATGACGAGACTCCAGTGTACATGTTATTAGGCTTTGGTGAAGATGAAGGTGCAGAGATGATTGGTAACACCTGAGCAATAAAAGTAGATAAGAACAATGAAATATGATTAAATACTCGATCATTATACTGAAACAAATGCACACATAACTAAACGGAAGGCAGGAGACAAAATCGATAAATAAGCCAGAGCATATTAGCTATAGAGTAGACCGACAATCAAACACAAATCAAATGGTGTAGCAGAAATCTCCTTCCACTTTGCATGTGTGCTTTATAATCTATATGAAGCAGGCTATCATACCCAAAACAAAAGTTGCACACAGAAAGAAAATTTGCGGTATAACCATATGTTAACCTGAATACATCTTATTTCGTTTCTCCTAAGATGTCCCACATACATTTGTACTTTACCAAAAAGCTGCTCCTTAAATACATTTTTACTCAAATCCTCAGCACAATAATTTAATTTTATACCATATTTTACACGACTTGAGCAGGAAAAACCAACTAATCCGATACATATCAGGAACTAAAAATGAAAAATACAAATAATATGTTTCCAATCCCCATGCACTACCTGTTTATCAAACCATTATGCGTTTTATTTCCCAGAAACCTGGTTCTGGTGCAGAAAGAATAGTTTTGACAGATATTGCTCCAGTTGTTCCGAAGTTATTTTTTCTTTATTCTAGTCAAAGACTCAAATAAAGTAAAATTACTTGAACTACTCTTAAATAAATGAAAAGTAATAGGGCTAAACATCTTTGTACCTAGTTTCTTTTACTACTCTCTCAAAGTGCACACAAAAAAGTTAACAGCAAATGTTCATCGTTGCTATTTCATAAAGTGCATAAACAGTAATATTAACCTTGTTAGCATGGGAACACTCAAGAATATCATATTTATTACCTGTGCATTACAGTAGCTTGAGGAAGCTTTATTATTCACAGAAAACGCATATGAAATTTTGTTTGGGCCATCTGTCTGATGTATTTGAGTTGTGGTATTTACTTTATCCAGTTCATCTAGCCGTCGCTGCACGTGTGGCTTTAATTTTTCTAGCTCATCTAGAACATCCAACAATTTCTGCAACATCATGATATAAAGAAATTCAACTGGTTATCTCCAAGAATCAACAGAACACGTGGTTTTCATGTGAAACTATTGGGACATTATACCTACCTTCTTGTAAAAAGTTCTCTCTTTCAAACACAATGCCTGATAATCTCGATGGTAAGGTATGGTTTCAGACACCAAACTGTTCAAATGGAAAGCATAAACTCATAGCATTCCAAACTGGACACATGTTCATAAATAACAAGTAAAAAACACAGACAAATATCGCCACCTTACCTCGAATATCTGAGCAGTATCACAAACAAGTCAATTAAATTTTGTTCCTCTCTATAAATATTCGCCTGCGCATAAAGCAAATTAATCAGTCATCCAAACAGGGTTATTTTCAAATAATTTAGCTTCATCAAAAGCCTTCCTACATAACCTAATACGTGGAATGCCAAATCCCTAGACAAGGGCTAAAATAAACAGCCTCAACATGATCAATTTAGAACCTCAATTCATTTTTTTTTTGGGTAATAAAAAAAGGATTTGAAAACAAAAAACCAAAAGAATAAAAATATCGTACTCTTCAAAGAAGAAACAAAAAGTCAAAGCACAAAGACATAGTTCCAACAGAAATCACACCCAAATGATAAAAATCAACAGCACAATCTGATCAATTTATTCCATTATGAAGAAAAAAGGATGTGAAATCCGTTATTTTCAACCGAAATAAATAGAAAACTGATCGTATTTCAATACCTGTTTGAGCAGAGAATCGGCGATGCGATAGTAGTTGCGAATAGAGATCCGATTGTCGACGCTGACTTTACGTGTCATAGCATTGAAATTGAGCAAACCAGAGTTCGCAGGCCGCCTCATTTTTGCGGGTAGAAGCTGGGGATACTTCCGGCGGTAATTGATTCTCCGGCGAGCAAAAGAATAGAAGCTCAAAGAAAAAATTTATGGAGTAGAACTTAAGACTCAACGACAGCGTTTTGAATATTGATTAAATAACATTGAAATAATTGTTGGATCGAAATATATGATGCAAAGACACTACTAAAAATCTTTCGATGCAAAGACACTACTAAAAATCTTTTGTTGCAGTATCGGACATTTCTCGGACAGTCTTTGTACACGTGTCGGACACGTCGCATGGCGTGTCCTTAATTTTATTAAAAAATAAAATCAGACACCTGTGTCGGACATCCCTCAAAATTGAACACCCATGTGGAACACGGTCGATAAGCATGTCCGACACAGAAATGACACTTTTGAGTATTAATTGTACAAGAAATTTTTTTTGGCTAAAATGAAATTTAGACGTGTTAGTTAAACTTGTTGTTAATTGAAGTAATATATATTTGTTGTTAGTATGAGTGATATTATGATGTTTTCAGTGAAATACATTTATATATATTGTTTTAAATTTGGTAAAAATATTTTTGGTTTTATCTTTTATTTGGACGTGCTTGTTAAACTTATATTAATTAAAGTAATATGTATTTGATGTTATATGAGTGATATTATGATGATTCCAGTGACATGCATTTATTTATATGCTTCTTGAATTTGGTAAAAATATTTTTGTTGATTTTACATGGTTTTAGAATTTAAAAAATTTAAATTTAGCATTTGTAATATATATATATATATATATATATATATATAGCGTGTTCCAGTCGTATCGTATCCTAATTTTTTTGAGAATACATAGGAGGAGGACGAAGCCAAAACCTCCCAATAAATATAAAATATAAGATGCACTAAATGTGACAATCAACTAGCTGAAAACAACTAAAATCGAAATAATAACCAACAAAGCTAAAAATATGAACTACGGTAGCTCGATTTGCACGGACTTCTCAAATTGTACTTCTTAGACGAGGAGGCTACTTTTGGTGGTAGCACCGAAAACGATGTCCCAAGCTGCACGTTCTTACCACCATCCAACCCATCCACCAACATATGGACTCCTGGCATGACATAACCCTGCTCCTCCAAAAAAACAGCTAAGTCCCGCCTGAACTGCCCTTCCTCATAAGCGAGATACTCCTCCGATTCAAACTCATCCACTGTCCATTCCGACCAAGGCTTCGGGTTGAAACTCGGAGGCGTGAGCAAAGGATGAGAGGACGACTTAGATTCAGTTTTGATTTGGCAGATTCATCTTTGAACAAACCATACTTTTATTATTTAAAAAGCCCGACTTTTGAGAGACGATTTAGGAATGGATACCAAAGAATCAATATCCACACACTTGGGAGAGTCGGCAGGGGGAATAGAAGAGTTGCCCTCGGGAATTACACGGCTACCCGAGCCCATTCCTCGATCAAACGAGTTGCTCGAACAATCCAAATGAGGGTTCGGACTAAGATTCACATTTGTAAGGACCCCCGTGCCCTTATTCCGATATTAGTGTATTAACCCAAGCATTTAGTGCATGTAATCATACATGTACTGAAAAACCCACTTGTCACCATAGCAAAACATGCCAATAATAAAATTCTTTACATTATTCCATATAATGTCTAGTTTTTCCCAACTAAGTCCACATACATATCATGCACCATTTTAATACACTAACATGTTCTCAGTTCATTTAGCAATTCAATAAATAATTGCATGCAACACATAATGAAAAGAGAAAGGCCCTTGCCTTCTTTACCCGTATACACATCATAGTGCTCACATGCGAGCATCAAATAAGTATGTGTGTATCAAATGTATAAAATACGGTACTCAATACTGTCATTGGTACTTCGATCCCTGGAAGCACCTCCATTCCATAGCTCGAGCTCAACTCCAAGTCATCGATGTACCTAATCACCTGCCCCAACAGAGACATCCCCCACACGGGGTGAGCATACCAATATCCCAAATCCAGTAATCACAATAATACAATTCATAATTTACAAAAATGTAAATGCTATGAAATACAAAAGATGCTCCCTGGATGGTAGCATCTTCATCCGGGATTCCATGTACTGTCCATGTTCTCAAAATAACTAAAACCATCAAATTCCCAAATGCCAATTAATCATTACGCTGATTAACAAATCCATTTGCCACATACTGATATCATAATCAATAATATCAAATCATTAAACAATGATTACAGATATTCCATATATCTCACTTATGGTTCCATAGTTCTATTTCATTGCTCGCTCTACAATAACGGCACGCATGCTCAACAGTAGTGGCGTCATAACCGATGTTCGCTCAAAGGCGACAACATCCCCAATCATTGCTCGCTCAAAAGCGGCACAATATAATTCCCAATGCATATACATATCCATTTGTAGCAATTACCATAAACCATGTATTTCAATATCCAGTTATTGCTAATACCATCTACCATGCATTTTCATATACATTTATTACAATACAATGTATCATGCACTCAACAATTGCAATTATAATAAAGGGCTATGCTCGTACATCATACGTACATTATATCCCCGTAGTTCGAATCCAATCTTGCCTTGATCGCGTGACCGATGAATTATGTGCTAAACACGATTAATAATCCACAATTAAAATCAAGCACGCAACCATGTGCTCAAGCACGTTCACAAACCCCAATTATATCGTCATCCATGACGATTAGCCATTTTAAACGACCTCGGACGAAGCATGCATCGAAAACTCAACACGAAATTAAACCCCAAAAACAGGCACTGGCGATCGATCGCTTCACCCTAGGCGATCGATCCCTCGTAAAAATGGCATGGGCGATCGATCGCTCCATTTCCAGGCGATCGGTCACCTCTCAGTGTTTTTGGCTACTACCTCATGGCGATCGATGGCTTCCTTTGAGGCGGTCGATCGCCTTACTGTTCATCTTCCTGAAAATTTCAACAACGTCGCGGCGATCGATCGCCCCGCCCTAGGGATCAATCGCCTCGACCTGTAACAGCCAAAAATGACGTTTTTCTTGCAAAATCTTCCCCAACAACAAAGCTCACACCCCATACAACATATGTCACGCCCCGAAACCAGGGTCAATAACACCGGCATTGATTTCCATAAACAACTTGAAATCAATAAGCCTCGTAATATCGTAATAAACAAAACCAGTCTATATTCCATAAATAAAGAAATCATTGTCTTTACAACTGAATTAAAAACGCGTAATCAAACTCTAAAAGTCTTAAATAATAAAATCGTACTTAAATAAAGTCTTGGGATCTTAATTCTTAGAAATACGCAGCGGATATATTACCAACCCCAAAATTGGTGATCTTCTTCGGCTTCAACTTCTTCCTCAGCTTTATCTGGGGATGTAGAGTAAGGGGTGAGTGTTTTGGAAAACACTCAGCAAGTGGGGGACAATCGATATGATATCATAATAAATACTTCATAATTCTCATAACATGAATCAAAACTTGACATAAACCGATATGAATGTATCTTGACATAATTGCTCCAACGAGCCATAACATGACATCTCATATCGTTCATAATTTTACATATACTTAAGCACAGTAAAGCATCTAATCTCCTCTTGGTACTGATATCAGTCTCTAGACTTATCCCTCCTAGAGATGAGGTCATGACATCGGCTTACCCACGAATAAAGGGTCTGGATACTCCAGAAACAACGGATAACCACCGTATAAGGTTTTTTTAGCGGTTACACCCCACCGCATCAGGGTCATGGGGAATTCCAATCCAATTAGATTTCGAGTTTAAGGTGCTTACAAATTAATACTTTTCTTAGTTTCAACATATTCCATATCGATCGAGATTTCAAAACATACATATGATTTTTTAGAAAACGAAACGAATAAATAGCAAAAGTCCACTTACAGTGCTTTGGTATCGTGCTTGATTGATCAAAGGTATGAAACAATGAATTCCAATCTTCCTTGGCTCGCTAATCAGCACGAGCAGAATGCTAAAACTCGAACAAAATCTGGAAACTTTCGAACAAGGTTGCTGGTATAAATCGATGAACAAGTTCTGTGGAAAAGGTTCTGGAAACAAGGCAGAACTTTGACTTAATCCTTCGGTGATGGTTGCTGGATTTATTTCGAAGGTGAAGGCTGTATGTTTCTGGAAACAGAAAGGGCAGAATCAAGGCTGGAGAGTGGTTTATCTTTGCGAATTAAAGGCTGGAAAGATATCGAGAATTCTGAACAAAAGCTATGGCTTGATGACTGCTGGAAAATCGATGAACAAGTCTGGAAATAGTCTGGAATAAGGTGCAGGAGCTACGGCTTTGAGAGGGGGTTTCTTCTCGACTTTATAGGCTGGAAGGAGATGGCTTGTGTTGTGCATAATACATCCAAGGGTTGTCCTATTTATAGGCGAAAGTGGAGGCCAAGTTGAGGTGTTGGAGTAGGATTCAACTCGAAAATATAGGGAATAGATTTGTGCCGATTCTGAGGTGGAGTCAGCTTCTGTTTCGATCTTTAAGTTGCATCTTTGGAGGAGTCTATCGAAGGATTGCATGGCTTGGACTCTTCTCGGTTTAATATGGAATTAAATCTGATAAGGATTGGAGCAAATCTTTCGAATTTTTTGATGGACAACCGATGCAGATTGATTTTAAAAATTCAGATTCTGTTTCGTTTTGATCGGCTGCTTCTCGGTGGAGTTTCGAAGGCTAAGGGAATGAGTTTTAAGTTGGACTCTTTCGACAACTAGGACTCCATCTAAAGTGATGGTATTGAGCCAATAAAAACGGTCCAAGATGCTGTTAAAGAGACGAGTTGCGACAGCTTGGAAGTCTTCGAACTTATCCGATAAATGTGCAGATTGGTTGAGGTGCCTCCCAAGTTTTTCTTTCGGAATTTGGATGATGATGGACTGATCTGATAGCTTGGGATTCTTCGGTGAATTATGGAGCAAAAACGAGCAAAATACGTGATGCCAATGGAGCCAAATCGGATCAGATTTTGATTGTATAAATCGAAAGTTTGGCTTGCTAATCCTTGCTAAATTTTGAATGGTAAAAGGTGGAGTTTGTGATGGCTAGGACTCCTTGTTTGCTATGTAACTCTTGGCTAGAGTTTAGGAAGTTTCCAACTCTTTTAATCATGTTTTAGTTAACCCATAACTAAAATCCGGGTCTTTACATCCCTCCCTCCTTATTGGAAGTTTCGTCCTCGAAACTCGAGTCAACTTTATCTTGGAAAAGGTAGGGATATTTCTCCCGCAATGATTCTTCCATTTCCCAAGTAGCTTCTCTTTCTGTATGGTTTGACCATTGGACCTTGACGTAAGGAATGGTCCTTCTTCTCAGAACTTGGTTCTTGGTATCCAGGATACGGATTGAGATTTCTTCGTATTTCAACGTTTCGTCCAAGTTCCCTTGAGTTACTAGGGGTTCCGCTTCAAGTACATGGCTTGGGTCAGCAATGTCTTTCCTTAGTTGTGATACATGGAAGACATTGTGAATTCTCGACAGACTTGGCGGTAGTGCTATTTTATATGCTAGCGTTCCCACCTTTTCTAGAACTTCGAATGGTCCCACATATCTTGGATTTAACTTTCCCCTTTTGTCGAATCTAATTACTCCTTTCATTGGTGAAATCTTTACGTAGACCTTTTCACCAATCTCGATATCCACTGGTCTCCTTTTCAAATCAGCCAAACTCTTCTGTCGGTCCTGGGCTGTCTTGAGCCTATCTCTGATGATGGCTATCTTGTCAGTAGTAGCTTGTACTAACTCCGGTCCTGTGATAGCTCTTTCTCCTACTTCATCCCAGTATAATGGTGATCGACATTTGCGTCCATAGAGTGCTTCGTATGGCGCCATCCCAATGCTACTATGATAGCTGTTATTGTAAGCGACTCAACTAGCGGTAAAAGCTCGCTCCAGTTTGCAGTAAAGTCTAATACACAAGCTCTTAGCATATCTTCGAGGGTTTGGATAGTCCTCTCTGTCTGGCCATCGGTTTGTGGGTGATAGGCCTTGCTAAGAGTCACTTTACTTCCCATAGCTTGCTGAAAGCTTTTCCAGAAACGTGACACGAATCTAGGATCTCTGTCGGATAGGATGCTCATTGGGACTCCATGCAATCTCACTATATTGTCCATATATAGGGTTGCCAACTTGTCTAAGTTGTAGTTCATACGGACATGTAGGAAGTGTGCTGACTTGGTTAGTCTATCAACAATTACCCAAATTCCGTCATGACTCTGTTTTGACTTTGGTAGGCCCACGACGAAATCCATGGAGATGTGATCCCATTTCCATTCAGGGATTTCCAGAGGTTGAAGAAGTCCTCCGGGTCTTTGATGCTCAGCTTTAACTTGTTGACATACCAAGCATCGGGCGACGAATTCTGCTACGTCCTTTTTCATGGCGTTCCACCAGAAACTTTCCTTCAAATCCTTGTACATCTTTGTACTCCCATGGTGGACTGAAAATTTTGATTTGTGCGCTTCATACATCACTTCTTGTCTTATGTTGTTCACATTTGGCACGCACAATCGTCCTTTCATCCACAGAATTCCATTGCTATCGATCTCAAAGTCAGTAATCTTCTTCTCTTTGACTTGTTCTTTTAACTTTGTTAGGCTCAGAACTTGATCTTGGCTTAGTTTGATGGTCTCTCGAAGACAAGGTTGAGCTGAGACCGAAGCTAAGATCATTTTTCCTTTGCCTTTCCGGCTCAAAGCGTCTGCTACTTTGTTTGCCTTGCCGGGATGGTAATTAATGGTGAGATCGTAGTCTTTTAAGAGTTCGATCCATCGTCTCTGCCTCATGTTTAGTTCTTTTTGAGTGAACAAGTACTTAAGACTTTGATGGTCTGTGAACACTTCACACTTGGCGCCATACAGATAGTGTCTCCAAATTTTTAAGGCGAACGCCACTGCGGCTAATTCGAGGTCATGCATAGGGTAGTTTTGCTCGTGAGGCTTGAGCTGTCTTGAAGCATACGCAATTACTCTTCCTTCTTGCATGAGTATACATCACAGTCCTTCTTTCGATGCATCACTATAAATAGTGAAACCCATGCCTTCAGTCGGTAGTACTAGTACCGGTGCAGATGAGAGCTTTTTCTTCAAAGTCTCAAAACTTTTCTCACATTCTTCACTCCAGATAAATTTTGCGTTCTTTTGTGTGAGCCTTGTAAGAGGTACTGCTATTGACGAAAATCCTTCGACAAACTTCCGGTAGTAATCAGCTAGTCCCAAGAAGCTTCGGATTTCGGTCACTGTCGTTGGCCTATGCCAATCCAAAACTGCCTCTACCTTTTTAGGATCCACTGACACACCTTCTTTTGATATGATGTGTCCTAAGAAAGATACGCTTTCTAGCCAGAATTCACATTTATTAAATTTGGCATAGAGCTCCTTCTCTCTCAATGTCTGTAGAGTGAGGCGAAGATGTTGTTCATGATCCTCATTGCTCGACGAATAAATGAGGATTTCGTCGAGGAACACCACAACAAAGTCATCCAAGAATGGCTTGAATAGTCGATTCATCAAATCCATGAATACTGCTGGAGCATTTGTTACGCCAAATGGCATCACCGTGAATTCGTAATGCCCATACCTCGTTCTGAATGTTGTTTTCGGTATGTCATCAGCTTTTATCTTTAGTTGGTGATAGCCTGACCTTAGATCGAGCTTAGAAAAGACTTTAGCTCCTTTGAGTTGATCGAACAGGTCGTCTATCCTTGGAAGAGGGTACTTGTTCTTGATTGTGATCTTATTCAGTTCTCTGTAGTCGATGCACAATCTCATGCTCCCGTCTTTCTTCTTTACAAACAACACTGGAGCTCCCCATGGGGATACACTTGGTCTGATTTTGTTTCTTGTCTAAGAGATCCTGAAGTTGTTCCTTGAGTTCTTTCAATTCGGCTGGAGCCATTCGATATGGTGCCTTTGAAATTGGTGTAGCGCCTGGCACCAGATTGATCTCAAACTCCAATTCACGGTTTAGAACAGAACCGGGCAGCTCTTCAGGGAAGACATCCAGAAACTCTTGTACTACCGCGATGTCTTCTATCCTTGGTCCATCTTCTTCTTTTACCTCGCTTATTGTTGCTAGGTATACTTCTTCACCGTTCTTCACGGCTTTCCAAGTTTGTGCTGCCGACAGAAGGAATTTTCGTTCCTTAGTTTTGCCGTGGTATACGATCTCTCCCTCATCTGGAGTTCGTAGTTTAACATTCTTGTTGCGGCAGTCCACTACTCCATGGTGTTTAGATAACCAATCCATTCCCAGTATAACATCGAAATCCACCATATTGAGTTGAATTAGCTCAGCATTAAACCTTATTTCATTAATACTGAGATTACAATCTCGGTATACTATGTGCTATAAGGGTCTTATTGGCGGGTGTTGCTACACTGTATGGTTTACTAAGTAATTCCGGTTTAAGAGCTAGTTTCTTAGCAAACCTCTTAGATATAAACGAATGCGTGGCACCACAATCAAACAATGTATAAGCAGGTAATTCGTTTAATAAAATGGTACCTGCCACGACGTCGTTTGCGTCCTCTGCCTCCTCATGTGATATGGCAAAGACATTGTTCTCCCTTGGTTTGTTCGGAGGCCCGCCATTTCTTGCAATTGTCCCCTTTACATCAGGTTCGGGATATTCGGCAATTCGGTGGCCTATCTTCCCACATCGGAAACATGCTCCTTTTCCCTTAAGGCATTCTCCCGGATGGTTGTAGCCACAGTTGGAACATTTTGGGAACCTCTGTTGGGTTGGCCCTATCATTGGCCCTTTTCGCTGATTACTGGACGGGCTAGGCCTCTTGAAGTTTTGACCATTAGAGGTATGCTGACTAATGGAGGGTCGCTTGCGCTTAAATTCTTCCTCGCGACGCTTTATGTCTGCTTCAGCCCTGATGGCTGCTCCCATTAGATCTCCAAAATTTGCGGTTTCGAAAATCGCAAGGGCGGATTGGATACGACTGTTCAGTCCAATCCTGAAGCGATGCAGTTTAAGATACTCGCCTGCCATTATGCTCGGCGCGTATGTTCACAGCGAGTTGAACTTCGCGGTATACTCTACCACTGTCATGTCTGGAGTCTGCGTCAAGTGTTCAAATTCTCGCAGTTTCTGGTTTTGTACCACTGTTGGGAAGTACTGCTTTAGAAACGTACTTCGGAACCTTTGCCATGTGATTGGTCCCGCTTCTAACATAAGTGGTGACACGTTTTCCCACCATTTTCCAGCTTGATCAACGAGAAACGATGTTGTGACTTCCACCTTAATGTTTTCAGGCACTTCAAGTAGTCTGTGGTGGTTTTCCACTTGCTTAAGCCAGTTTTGGGCCATCTCTGGGTCTGAGTTGCCATCAAAGATTGGAACTCTGTTCTTTCGCAGTGATTCATAGTGATACTTCACTCCCTGCGGATGTGGCGTTGGCTGCGGATGTGGCTGATTAGCAGTAGGGTTAGTCAAGCCTTGAAGTGTCGTGGCCACAATGGTGGTTATTGCTGCCAAGTCCTCACGACTCAGTCCCACCCTCGGGGGTTGTGGCGGTGTAGGTGAAGGATTCTGATTTCCATCCGTTCTCTCCTCATTAGAGTTGGGAGGAACAGCATAGTTGGGATTACGATTGCTGCGAGTAGGACGTCCGACCATTTCCTACAATACATATAGATCTAAAATCTTTGCGCAGAGAATATAACGATAGCGGAAAGATAAAGAAGACATGATAAATAGAAATGACGATTTTATTAATCATTGAAAATGTTTATCAAAACAAAACGGAAAGGAAATGTTGAACATCGAAATAATTCTTAAAAACAAAACTCCTAAACAAAGCTTTCTAGGAAACTACGGATCTACAACTTCTCCACTTTCTAACTCCTCTACGATATCTTCCTCCATTGGTTCTTCATCTGGGTCTTCATCCGAGTCTACCACGTCCAGGAGGTCTCGCATGTGATCATTGGCTTCCCGTAGATCACTATTGACGTTCTGGAGGTTAGTGATGATATTCCAGTATCCATTACTTCTTATTGCCAAGCGATGGTTCGTAGCTTGTAGTGAGAGAACTCGCTCCGCCATTTGCTCCAGCTGTTGCCTTTGAACTACGCATTTCTCGGCAGCAGTCCGATGGAGTTCATCTAATCGAGCAACTTCTTTGTTAGCTTCATTACTCTGCTCGTCGGCTTGATGGTGATAGTAGCCGAGTCTATGAACATCGCCACGTAGGTGGTCTACTACCTCAAGTAGTTCAGATTTAGCTTCTTTCAGCTTTTCAACTTCTTGCTTCAGGCTAAGGATCTTGACAGTCTGGGCTCGGGTTGTCATCACCTACGGAACTAATTAAGTCAAATGAAATACTTGACAAAATCATTTTAAAACAAGGATAAAAAATAAGAGCATAAATCTTCGATTTTTGCAATCTCGAAAAAAAATATTTTTTTTTTTAAAATCTGAAATTAGGGTTCATAGTTCGAAAATTAGGGTTTCAAAATTCTCCCTAATCGATGCTCGAAATCAGAATTGACAGAGGGCTATCGATCGACTTGCTTGGAAGATCATACGAAAATTTTTAATTAAAAAAACGATCAAGATATGATCTGAAAATCGGGGAAACGAAATAATTTGGGGATTAGGGTTCTTAGATTTCAAATGCGAAATTGATCGGGCAAATCAAGTCCGATCGATCTGAAACTTGGACAGTAGGGTCGACTGGAAGAGGCGGTTCCAAGGGTATACTCGTCGACAGTTATCGTGGCGGCAGGCGGCAGGCGGCTCAAAGGCAGCTAGGGTTTCGATTTTTTTCGAAAATTCTATTATATATATTTTTTTTAAAAAAAAATTCTTAGGAACAGAAAAATCGTTATTCACGTGATCAATCATATTGAACTTCCGATTATCGTAATTATAGTGAATCGATATTTTCCCATCAGGATTATGGAACCTGGCTCGCTCTGATACCACTAAAATCTCACGCCCCGAAACCGGGTTCAATAACACCGGCATTGATTTCCATAAACAACTTGAAATCAATAAGCCTCGTAATATCGTAATAAACAAAACCAGTCTATATTCCATAAATAAAGAAATCATTGTCTTTACAACTGAATTAAAAACGCGTAATCAAACTCTAAAAGTCTTAAATAATAAAATCGTACTTAAATAAAGTCTTGGGATCTTAATTCTTAGAAATACGCAGCGGATATATCACCAACCCCAAAATTGGTGATCTTCTTCGGCTTCAACTTCTTCCTCAGCTTTATCTGGGGATGTAGAGTAAGGGGTGAGTGTTGGAAAACACTCAGCAAGTGGGGGACAATCGATATGATATCATAATAAATACTTCATAATTCTCATAACATGAATCAAAACTTGACATAAACCGATATGAATGTATCTTGACGATAATTGCTCCAACGAGCCATAACATGACATCTCATATCGTTCATAATTTTTCATATACTTAAGCACAGTAAATCATCTAATCTCCTCTTGGTACTGGTATCAGTCTCTAGACTTATCCCTCCTAGAGATGAGGTCATGACATCGGCTTACCCACGAATAAAGGGTCTGGATACTCCAGAAACAACGGATAACCACCGTATAAGGTTCTTTTAGCGGTTACACCCCACCGTATCAGGGTCATGGGGAATTCCAATCCAATTAGATTTCGAGTTTAAGGTGCTTACAAATTAATACTTTTCTTAGTTTCAACATATTCCATATCGATCGAGATTTCAAAACATACATATAATTTTTTAGAAAACGAAACGAATAAATAGCAAAAGCCCCCTTACAGTGCTTTGGTATCGTGCTTGATTGATCAAAGGTATGAAACAATGAATTCCAATCTTCCTTGGCTCGCTAATCAGCACGAGCAGAATGCTAAAACTCGAACAAAATTTGGAAACTTTCGAACAAGGTTGCTGGTATAAATCGATGAACAAGTTCTGTGGAAAAGGTTCTGGAAACAAGGCAGAACTTTGACTTAATCCTTCGGTGATGGTTGCTGGATTTATTTCGAAGGTGAAGGCTGTATGTTTCTGGAAACAGAAAGGGCAGAATCAAGGCTGGAGAGTGGTTTATCTTTGCGAATTAAAGGCTGGAAAGATATCGAGAATTCTGAACAAAAGCTATGGCTTGATGACTGCTGGAAAATCGATGAACAAGTCTGGAATATTCTGGAATAAGGTGCAGGAGCTACGGCTTTGAGAGGGGGTTTCTTCTCGACTTTATAGGCTGGAAGGAGATGGCTTATGATGTGCATAATACATCCAAGGGTTGTCCTATTTATAGGTGAAAGTGGAGGCCAAGTTGAGGTGTTGGAGTAGGATTCAACTCGAAAATATAGGGAATAGATTTGTGCCGATTCTGAGGTGGAGTCAGCTTCTGTTTCGATCTTTAAGTTGCATCTTTGGAGGAGTCTATCGAAGGATTGCATGGCTTGGATTCTTCTCGGTTTAATATGGAATTAAATTTGATAATGATTGGAGCAAATCTTTCAAATTTTTTGATGGACAACCGATGCAGATTGATTTTAAAAATTCAGATTCTGTTTCGTTTTGATCGGCTGCTTCTCGGTGGAGTTTCGAAGGCTAAGGGAATGAGTTTTAAGTTGGACTCTTTCGACAACTAGGACTCCATCTAAAGTGATGGTATTGAGCCAATAAAAACGGTCCAAGATGCTGTTAAAGAGACGAGTTGCGACAGCTTGGAAGTCTTCGAAATTATCCGATAAATGTGCAGATTGGTTGAGGTGCCTCCCAAGTTTTTCTTTCGGAATTTGGATGATGATGGAGTGATCTGATAGCTTGGGATTCTTCGGTGAATTATGGAGCAAAAACGAGCAAAATACGTGCCGCCAATGGAGCCAAATCGGATCAGATTTTGATTGTATAAATCGAAAGTTTGGCTTGCTAATCCTTGCTAAATTTTGAATGGTAAAAGGTGGAGTTTGTGATGGCTAGGACTCCTTATTTGCTATGTAACTCTTGGCTAGAGTTTAGGAAGTTTCCAACTCTTTTAATCATGTTTTAGTTAACTCATAACTAAAATCCGGGTCTTTACAACATATATCCTTAACAAGGGCTAAAATCAACCCCAAAATACAACAACCCAAAAATCTTTAAAAACCAATTTCAAACACCCAACTCAAATCCTTCACAACAACCACAAAACCATACTCAAATCGAAGATAAATGCGAGGGGATGTATACCTTATTATCTTCGAGAAATTCGGCTCCCAAGTCTAGCCTCCATCGACTTTTCATCAAGGGAGAAAAGAGGGAAGAAGAGGGGTGGGGATCGCTGGGGAGAGAGGGGAGAGAGAGAAAGAGGAGATTCCGTGCAATGACGGAACACCGAGTCCATTGGTATATATTGCTCCAAAGCTCCAAAATCCCGAGTCATCCACAAACACATCATGATTCATTAAAAATCATCTGTTTTCGATAATTATCTCTCCAACTCAAATTCCAATACCAGCCCCAATACAAAGTACTCCGGACCCCAGATCCCACCAAAGACCAAATTCCAAGGTTATCACCACGATGAGAATACAATCTCATCCCTTGGATCCAACGACTCCAAATGCCGGATTTAAAATCCCCGTGAGTCCCAATACCGCAATTAATTCATAATTGCCACAATTACAATCCATTAAGGATCATTGCCACTCCGGAATTAACATCAATAATTCCGGGCATCGCAACATTCTTCAACCCACAAAACAACAAAGGACCAGAATCATGGCCTAGGGAAGAGCTGCCCACAACCGGAGGACAAAGGCCGGATATGGATGGGGTGCCCGAAGCATGAAGGAGGCTGCCGAGGGGACGATGAAGCCTGTGGGCTTGACCGAAGGTCCTGTTTGGGCTGTGGACCTGGTATGTGCTAAATTAGGTTCAAATGGAGACCTAGGATTAGTAGATGTAAATTTGTAAAAGCTAAGAAATGATGATGATCTTTTAAGATTAGGTAGATTATCAATATCCAAGTCGGGGATATATATTTCCTTACTAATTTGACGTGAACGATTAGGAACAAAGGTTTGTGGAAAGACACAAGGAATTTCAAAAGTTGAAGATTCAAAATCAGAATTATCCAAGCAAAGTGATTTATAATAAATATTTTTCCTTTTGGAATCAATCTCATCTCTAACCTTTTTCAAATTAAGATCCTCAAAAGAAAGGATAGTGGAGGGGTTCGAAAATGAGGGGGTCCTCACATGCCCAAGAATGAGGTTAGGTACATCCATATCTTTTAAAAAGGAATCCTCCTCCACCAAATCAAATCCCTTAGAAAGAGCAACCAAATCCACCTTCACTTGTCCAACATTTAAGGTAAATTCATTAATACCCTTAATCACGTCCATATCCTCCACCATATCAATCTTATCACCTCCCAAATTCGAATCACAACTCAATGTAGAATTACCTGCCAAAGAACCTTCGACATTCACAAGGTCAAAGTGGATGATCCCATTTATTGATCCAAAAAAAATTGTCATCCAACTTTCCCTACACCGTACCTAAAAACCATGAACAAATCGGTTAGGGGGCGCCAGGATTTCTCCCAGCGTGACCCCTCCGATGCCTCAATGAGAAGATAAAATGGAGAAGAGAAAATGTGTAAGGGAAGACATGAGAGAATGAAGAAGATGGTGGTCAAAACCCTAATGAATATAAATATATAATAAAAAAATATTTATTTATTATATTAAATAATTTACTTTTTGCTCTTTTTGTTTTTTACTTGACTTGTCCAAGAAGTCCAGATATCGGGACATCCTTGAGTTGACTAATGAACATAAGATGACATGCGAAATGTGTTGATGTGTCCCAATGAAGTGCCACACGATTATTTTGTTGGTATCACCATGCAACTGTGCAAGTCAATAAAAAACACCCTATCATCTACTGCCAGATTGGACAACACCAAATTATCTTTTAAAGATTGAGCCATGTCACCCACCACCAAGGCACAATCGTCCAACTCCAAGGGCACAACCTCCACGCCACAAGCCACAAGCCACATCATCCACCCCACAAACCACTCCATCCACCCCACAAACCACTCCATCCACGCCACAATCCACTCCATTATCAAAGGGAGAAGATCTTTCAACATTAGGTAAGATAGAAGTTACCTTATCTTGGAGATTCAAAAAGGAATGGTCCTTATCCAAGCAACCCAAAACCCCAGATCCCATAGGCTCCTTGTTTGGGCCTTCCGTGCCTGGTGGAGTGTTCGGGCAGACCTCGGGCAGCGGCTGGAGTGTTCGGGAAGTGTTCGGGCAGCAGCTGAAGTGTTCGGGCAGTGGCTGGAGTGCTCGGGCAGACCTCGGGCAGCAGCTGGAGTCTTCGGGTAGCAACTGGAGAGTTCGGGCAGCGGCTGGAATCTCGGGCAGATCTCGGGCAGTGCACTTCGATGCTTCAGGCAGTGTGGTTTCGTCACCCCAGAGCTTTGTCTCTGGGTAGTAAGTGATTATCTTGACCCATAATCTTTTTACTACGTTGTTTCTAAGTAATTGTGTCCCTTACCCGTAGGAAAATCTCTATCTGAAGCCCCATGCTCGTACACCGTTGAGTGTATTGTGATCTTGTGGGTGATAGCGATTTTTTCCTTCCCTTAGCTTGATTAATTCTTTCATATTGTTTTGTGCCTTGTGGTCCTTGCTTCTGCTGATTGGTTGTTGAAATTATGTGTGCCTCCTTGCTTATTTGTGATGGCTTCAATTTCTGGATATAACCTTGAACCATTTAATGAAAAATCTGATTTTTCGATATAGCAACAAAAGATGAAAGGAATTTTAATACAACAAAAGGTATTTAAAGCTATTGACGGTAATTGGGTTGAGAACATTACAACTGCTAAGAAACTTGAAGATGACGAATATGCTTATTCTTCTATTATCTTGAACTTATCTGACTCTATGATCAGAAAATGTGGTAAACTATCATCTGCAAAAGATCTTTGGGAAAAATTGGAAGAAATGTTTACTGAAAAATCTTTGCCGAGTAAACTTTTTCTTGTTAGAAAAATTTTTCAGATTCAAGCTAGACTTGAACAAAGACGTAGATGAAAATTTGGATGTGTTTACTAAGTTAATTCAAGATATTAAATTGACAGGAGATAAGAACATTGACGACTATTCACCTATTGTTCTTTTAAATGCTATTCCTGAAAATTATAGTGATGTAAAATCCGCCATTAAGTACGGTAGGGATTCTATTACATTGGATACTGTAATGAACGGCCTAAAAAGCAAGGAATTAGATTTAAAAGTGAACAACGGCGGTAAGCAAGATTCAGGTGAAGTTATGCATGTTAGAGGTAGATCTCAACATAGGTATAACAACAATCATAGATCTGATTATAACCAAAATCAGAATAATGATAAGAACAAGGGGAAAAGGTCTAAGTCTAGGCCTAAGAACAGAATGTGCTTTAATTGTGGTGATCCTGATCATTTTATTAAAGACTGTCCTGAAAAGAAAAACCAGAAACAAAATGATAATAACCAATCTTATGAACAAGTGAATCATGCTTCTTTATCTGGTGAAAACTCAGGTGATGTCTTTATGGTGACTGACTTATGTGATTCTGTGAATTATGTGTATTCATCCACTGTGTGTGAAAATGAATGGCTAATTGATTCTGGTTGCTCTTATCACATGTCACCTCTTAGAAATTTGTTTTCTAATTATAAAGAAGTTGAAAATGGTTCTGTTTCTATTGCTAATGAGAAACTTTGTAAAGTTGCTGGCATTGGTGATGTTTATTTGAAATTTGATTCTGGTTATTCTATGACTCTAAAAGATGTGAGACATGTTCCTGCTTTGTGCAATAATTTGATGTCTTGTGCTGGATTAGAATCATGTGGTCTTGAGGGTAGATGGGGAAATGGAGTTATGAAAATCATAAAGGGTTCTTTGGTTGTTTTCAAAGGTAAAAAGAAAAGACATCTTTATGTTTGCAAAACTGAATCTGTATATGATAATGTGAATTCTGTGACTGATGACTTGACTGATCTGTGGCATAGGAGATTAGGTCATATGAGATCTAAAGGTCTAGAGATTTTGCATGAAAAAGGTTGCTTTGGTAAAGACGAGTTGTCTTGTATGCCTTTCTGTGATTCGTGTGTTTTTGGCAAACAACAAAGAGTGAAATTCTCGGTTTTTCCTTCCCCTAATGTGACTATGAGTTCTGTGCACGTTGATGAGTCTGAGTCCAGTGCTACTCCCTGCAAGGTGGAGCATTTAACTGGTGTACTTCCTGTTAATGAACCTAAAATTCATGGAATGCCTGAAAATCATGATAGTGTTGTTGAACATGAACATGTTGTGCATGATGAATTGGTTGCTAATGAACATGAAGATTTGCATGATATAGCTTATGCTATTAGTTGCTTAATGTATTTGATGGTTAGTACTTGGCATGGTATAGCTTATGCTATTAGTTGCTTAAATAGGTTTATGTCTAATCCTAGCATGATGCATTGGAATGTTGTTCAATGGTTGTTATCTGTAGGTGATAATCTAAGTGATTATGTGTTTAATCCTGCTGATATGTGTTCTAAGTGTTTGTCCCTTAGAAAATTTCAATCATGTTTAAAATTTTAAAATTTGATACTGATGATTGATGCATGTTTAGTCCCTTGGTTAGTGTTTTATAACCTGCTGTGTGCTCGTTATAAAACTGTTACCCTGGTTACTTTCCCACTTTAACTTGATGTGTGCTTGTTATTGTTTTTCCTTTGTCTGTGCTGTGTGCTATGACAGGAATTTGGTCCACACAATGCTTTGTGTGTTGTGGGGACCCTTTGGGCGATGATGAGTCATCTATGGGTTTTTTCCTTACGTTGAGGTGGAGCCGGTATTGTGCCAAGGTGGAGATTTGTTGAGTTTTTGGCCCATTACCTTATTATTCTTTGTTGGGCTTTGGCCCCTCTTCTATTGCCTTAACCGAGCCCCCCTTTCATCTCAGCTTCTTCACCCTTCATCTCCCATTCCAGAAGCTTCGTGCGTCTCCTCGGCTTGCTCCAGAATCTTGGGACTTGCTCCCATTCTCTTCGTCTCCCTCGGTGCTATTAATGTTGGCATGGTTCATGATGAGGTAACACTCTGATAACCGAAAATCCTTAGTGTATTTTCGTCCCCCCCTTTCCTTTCGTGTCTCTGTTTCAAAGGTGGTTGGCCGTGAGCTTTGTGCTCCGATTTGTGAGTGGTTCAGACGCTGGCCGTGTGTTAAGTTTGGTGCTTTTGTGGTCAGCTTTGTGGTGGAACTCACTGTGTGTGTGGCCGTGAGTTTAGGGTGGTGCTGTGTGCGCCGTGAGCTGTGGTGTTGTGTGCACTGTGTGGCCGTGGCTGGAGTGTGTGCGTCTGTGGTTCTGTTCGTCCAGTGTGTGTGTTCGGTGGAGTGAGCGGGCTGTTGCTGTGTGTCCAAGTTGACTGTGTGTCTTGGTGTAACCCTGTGTGTGGTTCCCCTTTCTGTGTTCGGCCGTCGCCTACTGCTTGTGTGTTCGGGCAGTGCTTAGGGCAGTGTGTGTGTCTCCATCTTTTGGCTACGATACCTTGGTTCCCCAGTGAAGACGTAGAAAGGAAACCCAGCTCGACCTGAGCCCAATTCCCTTACTCTTGTTCGATATTTGTTTTATATAGTTCTTTGTGAATTGTATACTGTGGATTGTTTTCTTGTTGTGATTGCAGGTTAACAATCGACGTACAAAGCGGAACGAAATCCTTACAGGGCCGCCGTCATCGGTTGGGTCGCCGCCATCATGGACTAATCGGCCACCATCGAAGCCGTGATTTCCAGCGATCCCCACCATCACCGGGTTGACATCGTCCTTCAACATTTGTGTCAGTTCCTCAATTTTTTTGGTTGGCGTGATGTTCTTCTTGCAAACATTAAGATCATGCCCAAAGACACGACATATGGAGCAGTATTTGGGAAGGTTTTCATATTCCATGTCTTGTGTGAATAATCCATCCACTAGCTAGATCTGAACTTTCGAGGGCCTAGGCAAGGCCAAATCAATTTCAACACATATCCTTGCCACGGTAGGGCGAGATTTGCGCACCGTAGCATTGTCAATGCATATAGGTTTGCCCACCAATTCACCAAGCGAAAGGAGGACGTTATGTTCGAAAATATGGATAGGCAAGTCGTGGAAATTAATCCACACCGGCCAATAGACGGTTCTTCAATTGTAGTCGAATGAAGGAGTCCATTTGAAAACCTTCATAGGATGACCGGCAATCTTCCAAATTCTGCTCGACCATATGTGACTATAATCATCCTTATTGTGCACTTGAATAAAAACAAACCCTTTTTGAGGGCACCCATCTTGATTTGTCCTTTGAAAGAGATAGCTGAGAATGATTTTCTGACGTCATCAATCTTTGGACGCCTTTGGAAGAATTTACCAAACAAGGCAAACTCAAAAGGTTTAGCAAGTTTTGCAACCTCCTCTACAGTGAAACGTACGGTTCGAACCCCTTGGACGATGGTGGGAGAGCGAACATGAACGATATTATGGTTAATAACAGATATTGGGTTAAGGTTAGACAATGGCTTGAGAAAAGAAGCATATGGATGCTGGTTCGAAGGTGTAAGAGGCGACTGGGTTATGGACGGCGTGGGGGAGGGAATCGTAAACGAAAACTGTTTGAGTGAGGGGGACAGCACCACGAAGTGAGGCGGCAGCGCCGCCACGAGGTGGTTGACCTGCGGCATTAACCCCCGGGGTTAGAAGGGATGGGACATGAGTGTCGGATGTTTTCAACACCAGTAAATAGTTTTAATACCAATCTATCAAGCTATTTACTTTGAACTAAAATTCTAACGTTCTTAACCACCAGGCCAAGGGGCGAAGTATATATATATTTGACGTAAAGGTAAATTTATTGATATGCGACATGGATGTCATTGGTTCGAGTTGCAAAAATAATATATTGCATTGTAGGGGAAGACTGAGTACATTAGGCTCAATGGGCCCGACCCCGCGTATCATGAGAGCTTCGTGCACCATGTTTGCCCCCTTTTACGATTATACTACTTGAGATAAAGGTTTCAATAAATAAATTATAATAAGATCCACTTATATTTGTCAAATGGTATCAAGTCCAAATTATGCTATCAAAAAAAAAAGAAGTCCAAATTATTGATTATTCGAGGTTATTCCTTGATAGTGTATAGGCACTTCCAATGTTAGATCAAGACCAATAATTAATTTGCGCATGTGGAATCCACACAAATCTATGAATCCCATATATTCAAATTAATTCTTAGCTATAGGATCTAACATTGGACAGTGTACATATTATTTTTCATTATTTGTATATATTAAGCAGTCTACCCCTACGTGAATAACTTAAGTCCTTTGTACCAAGACTACCGATTAATACATACAGTTTCTGAGAATTGGTGATTATTCATGCATGCATAAATGAAGTAACATTGAATATATACATGTATATTTACTGCTATTAATTAACAATGGAAGACAAATGAAAAGACTAATCTTCAACTGTAAATATTTCATCTTTGACAACCCATTAACATAAAAAAGTGTCTGCTATATATATATTTGTTATCTACTGATACAATATTCATGAAATGGACAGTTATACTTTGAATTGTTGCAGTGGATGTTATGGAGAGAACAATGTGTACTCGCATTCAAATCCCGCAAAGAGACCGAAGCTAATATGTTCGGCTGCTCCGATTACGAAGGCTAAACAAGGGAAGAAGAAGGGAGCTAACTGCAACAAGATTGTTCCATTAGAATCCTATGCACCGACCCCGAAAGCGGCCGCTTCTCTTAAGAAAAAAGAGCTTGTGAAGGTCAGTGGATGTTCTAAAGTGAAGAAAGTGTACTCATGTTCCAATCCCACAAGGACAAAGATAAAAAGTTCTGCTGCTGTAGTGAAGAAGGAATCTAAGGGTGGCAAAGTTGGTGTAGTAATGTCCTATGAATCGACATCGAAAGTAGTTGTTTCTGTCGAGAAAGAAGAGTCTGTGACGGTCATGACTGGTTTTCTTGGGTTCTAAATATGTGTTAATTAGTGCCTATATAAATGAAATAATGATTAAATTATAAATGTTATGGGTTGATCTAGCTATCTGACTGATATGAATCCGATTATATTAAAGTATGTTCTCAATAATGTTTATTTTATGTGTTAATCTACTCATACACAAAAGGTCATGACTCCTTTGGTTTTGTTGTTTAACACTAATTGTTTCCCAAGACAAACTCATCGTGGAGCTATGAATTTGGGAAGAGTTTGTTCATATAAAATTTGAACTTTTAATTATTCAAGAAATCCTTGTCAAGTGGCTCACATACAAATCAAATCAAATACAAAGATAAAAGTTTTTAGGGTAAATTTAAAATAGCTCGTAATAATATGATTTTTTTTCAATACTAATCCTAAGCAATATAGTCCCACATAAATTATTTTAACAAAAAATAGTCAAAACATAAACGCTTTAACAAATTCTCACATAATATTTTTTTTTTACATAAGCGGTCTTATAATTGAACAGTGCTTTGAAATCACTTTTGAATATTTGGGATTAGCTGATTAAAAATAAAAGTTTGGGAGTTTATTTATTAAATTACAATAAGACCCGAGAACATTTTGAAATTTACCCAAGTTTGTATATACAAGTGTACAACATCAGACATAAGCTTCAATAAATAAATTACAATAAGACTATGCATGACATATTGCCATTGCTGTTGGTCTTTTTCCTACCTATACTTTAAGTGGTTCAAAATTTTATATATGCATTAAAAACAATGTTTTTAATACTTTAAAATATTAACTTATTTACTTACAATGGTTTACTATATGAGTATAAGTTTTTAATACATTATATAATAATAATAATATTATTATTATTATTCAAATTCTACATCGGATGCTACTTCCTAAGGTCCTGACTCTCCAACTAGGGTGAAGCCACCTTTGGGTAAGGGGGCAACTTGCAAAAGTTTGCCCCTCAAAATTACATTTTGTTCCCTCTAAAATTATATTTTGACCTCGTAAATTTTATTGCCACCCATTTTTTATTTTAATATTTTTCCCCTCTTGCCAATTTTTCTGCATCCACCACTATATATATATATATATATATATATATATATAACAAAGTTGTTAAGAGAGTATAGATTTATATTTTAGTAAATCAAAATTAAAAATTTCAAATAATATAAAAGAACAAATCCAAATCATTGAATACATTCGGAGTAAGTAGTCTACTTCCGAATTCTAAGTACTACTTGGTAAACTTTTGTATACCTTATACTTTGTACGTACCAAGATTAGCATGCATGAATGAAGCGACATTTAATATATTTATTTTCTTTTATTAATGAATGATAGAAGACAAACGAAAAGATTCATCTTCAACTATAAATATTCCATCTTCGCCAACCGATTAGCATAATAATAATAATCTCCTGAGATATTATTACTTGAATGGACAGTTATACTAGGGACTGTTGCGGTGGATGTGCTGGAGTGAACAATGTCTACTATTGTTCGAATCCTATAAGAAGAGCAACTAAAGTATTTGCTGCTGAACCTGTGACTGTGAAGCCTGAAACAGGAGTGAAAAAGGAAGCCAATGGAAGCATACTTGGCGGAGTGACGCCATGTGCGCCATCGATTCCGAAAGGAGTTGTTTCTGTTAAGAAAGAAGAGCCTGTGTAGTTTTTTAGGGGTCTAAAGTATGTGTTAAGTGCTTACTTAAATGGATTATTAATTGGTTTGATGTAGCTATCTGATTAAAGATAGCACAAGTTAATATAAATGCCTTTTTATTAAGGTTTGTTCTAAATAAATTTGATTGTCATGTGTTACTCTAATCATGTAGCTATCCGAAACGAGAAGGGAAAAATTGGGAAACTGACCTTAATTTTTTTCTTTTTTTAAAAAAATATGACCCTCCAACACTAGGAAGTTATGGATGTCAGTTTCTTAACTTGTGTAAAAAAAAAAGAATAGATATCGAATGTAACTCCGCGAACAAGGAAAAAAGACAATAATAAGGAATTAAAGCTTACACTGATATAGGAAGAGTAATATATAGCACGCAGTACAGGGCAAATTTAATTTTTTATTATAAAAAAAAATATAATTTCATAAAATATGGTTGTTTGAAAAAATTTAAGGTTCTATTATAATTTGCACTCTTGGAGTGCAAATTTAACACTATTCTATTACAAAAAAAAAATTTTATATTTATAAAGTTGCAATCCAAGAGTGCAACTGTAGAATAGTATTATTTTAATTATAAATTAAAAATAATTTTAAATTATGTATTAAATATTTAAAAAACAATTTTTTTTATTGGTATTATGTTTTGCATAAAAATTTTAAACCACATAAATAGTTGAAATATGAATAAATGATCTGAAATAGTACACATAAAAATAAATAGATTATTCTTTACATTGAACTCTAAATATTTCCTCAAGTCCCACAACCACGTCTATGTATCAGTCGTTGTGGTCTTCTAGATGGCTCAACTTCATCTACATTCCGCGTTTGTGATTGAGAGGGGCGCTGGACTCACCAATATCATATTGTGGCGTCAAGTCGGAGAATGTAACAGGTAGAACTGTCAAAATGGGTCAGGCCCGTGGGCCTGGCCCAACCCAACCCGCCAAATAGGCGGGTTGGGTCATCATTTTTTAAGGCCCGCCAGCAGGCGGGCCTATACGGGCTAGCCCAAATGGGCCGCGGGTTTTGGCGGGCCAACTCGCGGGTTGGTGGGCTGGCCCGCGGGTTGGCCCCATTTTTTAAAAAAAAAAAATTGTAATTTTTTTTAGGCTAAATTCATAGATAAAAACTCGATATCACATTGAAGCATTCGATCTACTATATAATTTTCACTTTGTCTTGCTTGAAAGTTGCAACAAGTATTTCAAAATTGAGTAAAATACCGATTCACTAATCAAGTTTTTTTAGTAGTAGTGTTAATATCTAGATAAAACTTGATACAAGTTTCAGTATTCTTCTAGCATCAGTTCCAGGTTCGGCAAGTTTAGATGGAAAATTTTTTTTTGAATTTTTTTCTTTAAAAAAAAAAATTTTAAAATTTATTTTTTTTTTAAAAAAATTAAAATTAAAAAATATATATCTTTCGGCGGGCCAGCCCGCCCCAACCCGCGGCCCGCTTCGGGTCGGGTTGGGTTGGGGTTTTCCCAACCCGCCTGGAGGCGGGCCCAAACGGGTTGGGCCCGTTTGGGCCGCGGGTTGGGCGGGCCAGCCCGTTTGGGTCGGGCTGACCCGTTCTGACAGCTCTAGTAACAGGTGAGATATCAAAATGTGGACGTGGCTGTGTAGATCCGGGTACACGAAGCAGAAGATCCGTAAATGAGATTCCACTGTATGCTTGAGTTGGATATGATATATATGGAGTGTATGGTGATGGCAACTCCACGTGGGCAGGTTGTGTGACGTAGTAGTTAGAAGATGTGGCATCATAATGGAATGAAGAATGATGTGATGTTGATGTCCCCCCTGCATCATATGTATCAGTAGTAAATGGAGGGATATCATCATGAGCATCAACCTGAGTATCAGAGGTACTTGACCGTCTTCTCCTCCGGTTGCCCCCTCTAGTGGTATCTCGCTGCCGTGCAGGCATACCATATCTATTTTTTTGTGTCCGAGCAAGTTGACGCACTTCATCCACAATAGCTAAGTTCTGATCTAATACACGTCTGACCCCGGGTGAGATCCCTTCATCCTCACTCAAACTTGAGCAACTAAGTCTTAGTTGCTCCATATGCACATCCTTACAAAAATATATGGTTAATAGGTAGCATAATTCAGAAGAAAATAAATTATTTTAAATAAAAAAGAGAAAATATATGCATACCACTTGCTGCCATGCAGCAGCATTTGCTGCACGGTATCCTGTCTCAATATTGTTGTTGGGTGGAGATATAATATGACGTGTAATTTGACCGTACAACGTCATGTAATCATCACTGAAAGTATAGGAGCCGGTAGCCTGAGCGGCATCCACAATATTATATCGTCTGGCCATCCACAAATCTATGTATGCACTATGGAACCATGTCCAATTCGTTGCAACACGACCTCTGCGATCGAGCTTATGCAACTCCACCTGTGTAGCATCTATTGGTGGTGGAATAGTTTGGAACAAACCAAACTGTCGCAAAACTCATTCTGGACGATGCATCTCCACAATGGCATAATTTATGAGTGGACATTGTGCCATCCAATCCTCTGGACCGCATTCTGAAGGCAGTGATCTGATCTCATCCGACTCCATGTCATATGGAGTCCAAATAAACTGTAAAACAGAAACATAATATACTATCATAAATACATAATTATTAATATACAAGTGATATTCTCAAGAAAATATGTATTACCTAATCCCAATACATCATATCAAATGTGTCACGAAATACACGCAAAGCATGTCGGGCAGTGTGTCCAAATCTAAAAAAACTAGACCACCTAAAAAAAATCGACATGGCAATGTTAGTGCAATATATTAAAACTAATAAATATAAATAACAAGTGTAATTATACCTTGCACCATATAGGGGTAGGAAGTATTAGATCCTCGTTGACTATAATTTGGCCTTGTTGTACTCGAGAACCATGAGTGTTAGGATGAATACTCAAATAACAGAGGCTTGTAATTCTTATTACCTGCAAAAGTTGCATTGCACCACCGATGTTTGTTCTTCCTTGCTTGGAGCCTTGACATAACTCACGATAAAGGTATGCGAGTACTGCACTACCCCAACTGAACATACGAACTCTGGGAATATCCCGTAGGTGACGGATGTATAGCATAGATACAGAGCTGCCTGATGCATCAGGGCATAACAATCCACCTAACAGTAATAGTACACATGATCGTGTGTACTGATGCACCTGTTCCTGTGTGCTATCCTCCACTATTGGGTTAGCAAGTAGATGGTCCAGTATTGCACTCAATGAAAGACGTGAACTTTTGATTTTGTCACGGGGAGGGAAAAATCCAAGACACTGAGCATAATATGCCTGCCATTCTGAAGGGCGCAGGCGATTCTCATCCCCACATACGGCATCACCCGCAGTCGGCAGTCCCCATATGATAGCTATGTCCTGCAATGTGATGGTCACCTCCCCAACACGAAAGTGGAACGTGTGTGTCTCGGGCCGCCATATCTCAACCAATGATGTGATCAGATGTCTGTCAATAATAAAATGGCCACAACTATATACTCCATAGAACCCCATTTTATTTAAGGTGCATAATACACGTATATCAAGTGGCCTCACTTTACACATGTCCCAAAAATTTCCATCTCCACGCCTCACTAGTAACGTGTTGTCGATGTCTCCATGAAATACATCATCGGATCGATGCACAGACTGCTGATTGAGCACACTTGTGTCAAGTGACCCATAAGCTCGATCACAGAGGTCGTGTTGCAACGAATTGGACATGGTTCCATAGTGCATACATAGATTTGTGGATGGCCAGACGATATAATATTGTGGATGCCGCTCAGGCTACCGGCTCCTATACTTTCAGTGATGATTACATGACGTGGTACGGTCAAATTACACGTCATATTATATCTCCACCCAACAACAATGTTGAGACAGGATACCGTGCAGCAGATGCTGCTGCATGGCAGCAAGTGGTATGCATATATTTTCTCTTTTTTATTTAAAATAATTTATTTTCTTCTGAATTATCCTACCTATTAACCATATTTTTTGTAAGGATGTGCATATGGAGCAACTAAGACTTAGTTGCTCAAGTTTGAGTGAGGATGAAGGGATCTCACCCGGGGTCAGACGTGTATTAGATCAGAACATAGCTATTGTGGATGAAGTGCGTCAACTTGCTCGGACACAACAAAATAGATATGGTATGCCTGCACGGCAGCGAGATACCACTAGAGGGGGCAACCGGAGGAGAAGACGGTCAAGTACCTCTGATACTCAGGTTGATGCTCATGATGATATCCCTCCATTTACTACTGATACATATGATGCAGGGGGGACATACACATCACATCATTCTTCATTCCATTATGATGCCACATCTTCTAACTACTACGTCACACAACCTGCCCACGTGGAGTTGCCATCACCATACACTCCATATATATCATATCCAACTCTAGCATACAGTGGAATCTCATTTACGGATCTTCTGCTTCGTGTACCCGGTTCTACACAGCCACGTCCACATTTTGATATCTCACATGTTACATTCTCCGACTTGACGCCACACTATGATATTGGTGAGTCCAGCGCCCCTCTCAATCACAAATGCGGAATGTAGATGAAGTTGAGCCATCTAGAAGACCACAACGACTGATACATAGACGTGGTTGTGGGACCGGAGGAAATATTTAGAGTTCAATGTAAAGAATAATCTATTTATTTTTATGTGTACTATTTCAGATCATTTATTCATATTTCAACTATTTATGTGGTTTAAAATTTTTATGTAAAACATAATACCAATAAAAAAAATTATTTTTTAAATATTTAATACAGAATTTAAAATTATTTTTAATTATAATTAAAATAATATTATTCTAAAGTTGCACTCTTGGATTGCAACTTTATAAAAAAATAATAATAATTTTGTGAAGTTGCACTCCAAGAGTGCAACTTTAGAATTGTGTTAAATTTGCACTCCAAGAGTGCAAATTATAATAGAACCTTAAATTTTTTCAAACAACCATATTTTATGAAATTTTATTTTTTTTTATAATAAAAAATTAAATTTTCCCGCAATACAGGGTCAAGAAAAGAGATATAGGAGCAGTTTGGCTTTAGTCAATAGACCTATCATAAGTATTTTGATGGTTAGTCAAAGCTCGGAATGACTGTCGCCATAAAAGTAATTCAGTACCATAAGATGAGATTAAATGCAAAATAATCATTTTTTCACTTCCATTTCTCAGAGAATATCAGATTCATGATTTAGGAAAAACCACACTTTTCGATTGCCATCGTATAATGCTTCGAGATATGGAAAGCTGTAGACTTTAACGAAAGAAACAATAGGCGCTTGCACTTTTGAAGGGGATGATGACTTCTGATATTCCAAACACACAGAATATATCCATTCAATACAAATTCGGGTGCAATTGTGGCAGTTTTTCTTGAATTCCGTGCGTCGATTTTTACTTCAAACCATATAACATCATTTGGGCACAACAAATCTCGTACCTTCTCATCATCTACAGACATAACAATAGATCTAATAATAAAAAATTGATTTGGATATATGAAGTCCACATATTTGTGTGGATCCCTCATACCCAAATCAATTCTTGACCAAAAAATCTAATATTGGGGTTGTGTTCATTGGCTAGCAAGGAAAAACCCGGACCAAACCTTTGCAAGAGATCTATTGTGATAACATAATTAAAAAAAAATTATTCCTAATTTTAACCACAGTTTATAAATGTCAATAATAAAATAATTATTCTTTTTTACGTGATAATCCTTATTAATCGTGACAATAAAATCGTCTTTACATTTTTTTTGTTTTATTTACGCTTAAGATATTAGTGAAAGTTCTCTATATATTTTTTATTACTAATAGGAAAAGATTTATGATAAATTCAAAATAATACCAACTTAACTTTAATTAAAAACTTGTGTCATAAATCATTTTAGAAAAAAAATAAAAAAGATTACTTTCGGTAATATGGCCGACTTCCAGCATAGATCCTTCTGAAAGCACCAATATTGAGACCTCTGTTTAAATATATCTTCCTAGCCATGGAAGCTGTAAAAGTCCGGGAAAGCATGATTTTAGCCTCTATATTTTACCATCTAAACACTTTTGGTCGCTAAACTTTCCTAACTAACAATTTTAGTCCCTAAACTTTTAATATTGTAACAACTTTAGTCTTTATCATTAATAAACTGAATTTTCCTTTTATCAATGGACTACCCTTATCCTCAAGACAGCCTGACAGTCTGCAGATTCTTCAAAAAATGGTATCAGAGTCTAGGTTATTCTGAAAATACTATAATAATATCTTGAATATTAATTTGTAACATATACAGAGGAGACGATCAAGATAAATAGATCCGAACGAATATTCGAAGTGTCATTCATACAGGTGGTACTTCCAAAAATTGGAAGCACTAAATTAGAAGCATATGGCAGAAGCTCAACGCTTCAACCATAAGTGGAAATTATTACGAGGAACAAGATTATGCACACCGGGCATAAACCATTATAAGAAACTGGAAAGGATGCCTAAGAGGCTTCATCAAGTGAACATCAAATTACAGTTCCAGTTAGTCGAACTTCAAGAAGACGATCATCCTGAACATGAGGACGTTGTTCCAGACCCCAATGATCCAACAGGGTCCAGACCAGATGATTAGGATGGGAAACCAACCTTTCGACAAATCGAGTCGGATTCTTCTAAGATATTTGAAGATCTTAGAGAGATCCAAAAGACAGTGCAGTGTTATGGCTACTTGCAATACCACGTCTCTGAACAGGTCTTTCAGATTCAAAGTCAGGTGGAGATTATGATTAAACACCAGGAGGAAATTCTTGAAAACCTTCGAGATGTTCAAACCTAAGTTAAGGAGTTGGAGTCAAAACCAAGTCCAACGGGAAGAAGACAAGGAGGGTGGTTACCACCATCTTATGGAACAGAACCCCTTTTACACCAAAAAGGGAAAGCGGATGAGGTCTGAAGGCCTTTGACGGAGACTGAAAAAATGATTGCAGTCCTACGAAGAGAGCCCGTACTTCCAACAAAGTAATGAAAAGAATTAACCTGGAAGATCTACGTGATCTTGTTGATTCGTTTGCGGGATTGAATCTCGTAGAATTCAAGACTGGAGAACTTGTAACAAGACCTCCACCACAAGAAAGTTTTGGGTCACACAATCCACCCGAAGATGATCAAAGTATGCCGCATATGGAAGATTTTACCTCAGCAACTTTGGATCCCCCAGTTGGAACAAGGAACCGTTCCCGCAGGCCAGATATACATCAAACGCTTTACGGAATATCTCAGTTAGATCAAATCCATCAATATGGACTTATGCTCAACAAGGATATTTTGGATTTCAAAAACATAGAAGTTCTTATTGATGAATGGGCTTCAGCAATGAGAATAGCAGCAGGAACACTTGATCTAATTAAAAAAAGATTCATTTTATTTCTTAAAATGAGTCTGGAAGGATCAGTCAAAATTGTCTGGGAAATAGAAGACCCGGGTACCAAGAAAGAGGTTTTAGCTGAGAGTCCCTGAAAAAAATCATGGATAAAATGGCAAAATTGTTTAAAATCTGTTTCATTGAAGTAAGTTACTTCGAAGGAATGGAGGAAGAGAAGACTAAAAAATATCGCAAGCTCTAATTAGTCTGGAACTACATGATATCTGTTATGTAGACGAATACATCAAACTCTTTGCAGAGTATCGATTGAAGGCAAGATAGAAGAAAAGATGTAGCAGAACTGTTCTTTGCCAAAATACCGAGCCCATGGAGAGAAAAGATTATCCAGGAATATACACCCCATGAAATCAAGACGGTGGCCAGGAGAATGTCATTTCTTAAGGTAAAGCTTGAGGAGTGGTGCTACCAAGCAAAACTCCAAAAGAATTACAAGAAGCTTAGATGAATCAACAAAACAGCTCATCGTTGTTGTTCAGGGAATGATATCCCTACAATCATTGAAAACTACCCCCAAAGGCGAAAGATAAAAAAGCACAGAGCTCATCCTTATGCCCGAGGAAGTAGTTCAAGAAGACGTATGTATTCATGGAGACATAGAAAATTCTGGTCAAAACAGAAAACCCGAAGTTACAAATCTGGGCAAAGATCAGGACCAACAAGGAATAGAACTTTATCAATAGATTCTAATCAAGCAAGTTCTAGCAGAGCACAAATGAAGAGGACTTTTAGACGCACTCATACTCGTGCGAATGAAATTTTTAAAGATTGTAACTGCTGGACATGTGGAGCAAGAGGACATATCTCTACAGATTGTTCAGAGAACCAAAGTCAAGGAATAAGACAGTTCGAGCACACTAAAGAGTTCGAGAATGCTGTTTATTTCCAAGATTTGATACATGTGTATCAATTTGAGGATATTCCATCAGATGAAAGCATCTACAAAGCAGATATCTATTCTGATAATGGAGGTGAATCCAGCTCAGAATCAGAGTGAAGGAGAGTTCCTTCAACACGTAATCAGAGAAGAGCCGTCGATATTGTTCTCTCATACTACTGTTTCTCATAAAACTCTTATGAGGATCATGAAGGAAGAGCCAAAGCTTCAGATGTATGATGGGTTTACAATTGGAGCAATGGAAAAAGCTATGGATATGATTGGTCTTCGATGCAGGAAGCATCAAATTATGCATAAGGTAACAACATGCGAATTTGCTATCTGGATGGAGTTTACGGGAAACCAAATTGCAAGCAGTTAATTCCCTACAGAGAAATCCAGGAGATTAAGAGCAAGGTAAAAAGAGAAGTTACTAACACTCTTTCATGGATTCATATCGGAGTCATCAGAGTCATAATCAAAGCAACATTCAAAGAAGGAATTGATTCGCCTCTCAATCTGTCGATCTTTGACAAGAGAATCCCGAACCTCAAAGATTCTTGTTTGGGAGTAGTTGCATGAAATTTGTATGCGAGAAAGATGACTTTCAACATCTATAATAGAATTTCATACAATTTGGGAGATCGAGATTTTAACAAGGTTCTAACTCTTCATCAAGATTTTAAAAGAATTGATTTGATGAAAGAAGGGAACAAGCCTTACTCAATCACCTACAAGTTATCATGCGCGCTCTCGAATATTCATCATTCAGAGGTATTCTTGAGAAAAGAATTCATCGAAGTCCCTAGAATTTTCGAAGATTTTGCTAAAGTAGTGTTGCCGAATATTATTGATACTCCGACAATTGGAGAGATCGACATGAGGATACAAGACCAGCCTGCTTTGAACAGAAGCACACACCTTATGATCGAGCCGAGAAGGATGTCTTTCCAACAGGATAGGTTAATCCGTAACTATCCCGGGAAAAAAACAGAAAGCCGTCTCAAGCCAAATTCATAAAGTTCCTGATGTATTCAAAACAATAGGAATGCTGAAATGCCCAGAAGGCTGGAGAGAAGTGCAGATAATCTTCGACATCATTGAGAATAACAATATCTTCCCTTGCGATGTTCTATATTATTTGCTACAACTACAGTTGGCAAGTATCAAGAAAACCTTCATATTGGTGAAATTGATCTGACAATTGAATGAACTACAGGGATGATCCCAGAACAACTCATTCTTGGGATTGAGTTTCTCGAAGAACATAAACTTTGGGAAAGATTACAAGATGGAATGGAATTCACGGTGGAAGGAAAGCGATATAGGATCAGATGACCACCAGTCTATTCTCCATATATATCTCCGTCGGATGTTATATGCGAAGAATCGGGCATAATATTTTGTAGCCTACATTGATTCCGTCGCTGGAATATGTACTGTCAGGCGTGATATCTTCCCCAAAGAAGTAGTGAAAAATTACCAGCCATTACCGGAAGAGATTTTTCAAAGCGGATCCTTATCCTTAATGAAGGAGTCCAGGGAGCGAAAATAATAATCGGAGGCCCATATGATACCCCGTGGTACAAAGTCAAGACTCCACCTATTTATTTCCATGATACATGCACTGATATGCTGCTAGGAAATAATTTCCTACAGACATTCAAGCGATTTACACAGGAAAACGAAACAAGGAGGCTTATTTTCACAACCCTTTGTGATCATAATATTATTGTCAAGAGACTAAGGGGTGCGTTTCACATGAAATTTCCCATTAGTTTTCGCAACAAGCGTGGTGATGAAAGCAGACTTCGACACCCAAAGATGAAGGATCAGTGAAAATTGAGCGAAAGCGATTCTTCAACTTAGACAACAATGAACAACCTAAAATGTTGATCATAAGATTAGTAGACCTTTGTTTGTGTCTACTGGTCCAGTTTACTTCAACCAATTTCTTTGCTAAATATCAAGCTCATAATTATGATTTATTCATTGTACACTTGATGAAATATGTTAGCAACACAATAATAAGTTTTGTTAACATCAAAACCAAGATTATTCGGGTTTCCAAAAACCCAATATATATATATATATATATATATATATATATACCAATATAATAAGAGACAAAGGATTGGAACAGTAAACTGAGTCTAATTTTTACCCACAAATGAACAGTAACTTCGCTTGTGTTCTAGGATTTTAGGGTTATTCTCACTTCCGGATTTCGGGCCTCTATCCTTGTCTATTCTCTACGCTCTTTGATTAGCACTGCAATTACTATCGTGTGTTGGTAGACTTCAAAGTAAAATTTGCTATTGCTTTTGATTATGACCCGACTGTTAATATCCAAGTCTTCCACGCTCTCAATGCTTGCCACAATTCACCTCTTCCTCTCCCACACCTGAAGAAGAAGAAGCGGAGGAGTAGGGATATTTCGGGCATTTCAAAAGTGATGACCAAGGCGACTATAATTCAGAGAATACGGCTACTACCCCCTTTATCGGCCCATAGCAAAATTCTTGGATTTTTAATCAGCAACTGAAGTTTTCAGTTATCACGGTGGTTGTGGCACCTGCAGCGTGGAGGAGAACGACTTTGAGCCCGACATCGACATTGGATGGCCCGCCGACGTACACCACGTCTCCCATGTCGCGTTCGACAGGTTCAATGGATTTCTCGGGCTCTCGGTCGAGCTGCAGTCGGAAGTCCCCTTAAACCCCCACGGTTCCAGGTTTCACTCTTCAATATATACAAAGAATTATAAACTCAGCATGAATATATTAATAATTTAATATTTTAAATTAGATTTGTGTTCGACAAAATATATAGATAAAATTCTAATGCAATTGTAAATTATGTATAGTATTATTGTTTTGAACATAATTATGTATAGTATTTTTGTTTTGAGATTAATTCATCCAAAATTAAGTTTCGTAAGATGACATATTCTTTTAATTTGCACTTCGCCTCTTGCTGTTTGTGTTTGTCTATTTGATAAATTGATTGTGATGTTTTCCGTTAGTCTTTGAGCCATTATGTGGTTCCTTGTAGATATCGTGTTGCGAAGCTTTACTAAGGAGTCGATCCCGGTATAACAATGGTTTTTGTTAGTATAGCTACATTTTACATGTGATATTTGCTTACAATCTTCTCTTTTTCGAAAATAGCGAGATTATGGTGCTACAGAAAGAGTGCTCCATGGAACTTACTTACTCAAGAATTTCAAGCCTAATGGTGGAAGGAAAAAGCTTGATTTTCCCGAGCAGAAAAATCTCATCACTAACTACTTCTGTATCAATATTAGTTAATGCATATTCAATTTTCTATTGTTGCTCTCATCTTTTAAAGAATTAGATCAGCAATAACATTCCTTTTTTTTTTTCTTTCTTAATATGATGTCAAGGTTTTACTTCAATGGAGGCAACGCGGGAATCTAGGGCCCCTCGAATAACTTCTACTGGTCCAAATGGAAATTATGAAACTTTTGTACCTCAACTAGATGGGAGAACCACAGGGAAATAAAGAAGAAACGCCTACATTTTTACAAGAACCGCAAGTTCTTATAAGAAAACGACATCCATCACGAGGAAACCTGGTAAAAATTTGAAATCTGGTTTGAATCCTATTGGTTAAAGTGTACGTGATGAAAGAAAGCACGATGGTGTTCATGATGGAAGATATGTTCAGACAGCTTCCAATCCTGGTGGAAAAAAGTCAGTTTCTCTATTTGTTTTATTGAATACTATTTCATTTCTTGATCTTTGGATCTGCCTCTTGCTGATGTTTTCGAGTTTTTATTGCAGTCACTGAGCCACTAAAGAAGACTTTCCTGGTGATTTTTTATGGTGATCAGTTCTGTAATTCATGTGAATAAATCCTGAAAAGTTTATTCTATTAACCCAAATTTGATTATATATAAGTAAGATTGTGGTCTAAAGAGTGTTAATTTATGTTCTGAATGGGTATTGGTTGATATGCATATATTTTCTTGATCGCGGTTGGGGATAATGTGATGGTCGAAATCAAGTTATTATACTTATTGATGTTCAGTTGGTAAACTGTTTTATTCTATTGTTGGTCAGCTTAGTAATTGGGGTATCAAGGTAGCATCCATTTTATCTTTGACGAGCACAACTGAGAAGTAGGGTTCCTGATTTCATTTCAGCGAAAGTACTAGATTTTGGGGCAGGAACCAGTCCAGCATTGTGATACATGACCTTGTTATTGCTGTAAGTATCATTCTTATTTCCCAGTGTTTCTTTTTTATGTTGCTTTGAGTATTACGGCAGACCCTATTATATGTTAGATGACATTGGGTATGAGTGGAGTGAGTTCATTATTTGTGGAAAAAGTTAATATTTTCCAGCTTCTACTTTTCTGTGGATTATTGAGCTTATATGGTTAAAATCTCATTGTTTTACGGCAGACCCTCTTAGTGTATTCAAGTGTAAGGACTGGCGATGTCTAAATGTGTTTAGTGGAAATACCCATCCAATTAAATTTTTTGCATAGATTGTTTTGTGTTTCAGTAAGTAGCAATTAAATTTCTATTCCAATTTGTCTGACCTTGATTGCATCATAAATGACTGGCATGGCCTTCATATTAGGAATAATCACGACTTACTTTTGCACTATAATAAGATTATGTGAGTTTGAAAGGTTAAACATAATATTTGATTGGCGGGGCGACTAAATTAAATTTTTTTTCCTCACCAGCAACATTTCCCCTACAATGTTTACATCACTTCATTTTGATCGTCATTATTCTCCATTTCTAAATTTTACCGTAGCTTGCTACATCATTACCAGGCATGCAAAATTTTATTTATTTATTTTTTCTTTTCTTCCTCTTTTCTTTTCCTCCTTTCCCATGTTGTTGTATGCAACCTTCCCTGCCAGTACCTGCTTTTCTCTTTAAAATGGTGTTCTGTTTTATGAAAAAACTTTTTTTGTGCAAATTCAAAAACTCTGAATAATCTATGGGTTTTGACACAATTAAGACACCATTACGTGTCGATGGGTAATCAACAATTTTTCAAATTTGCAAGCCGAGGCAAGAAAAATGTGTCCTTAATATAACTACCTTACTTTGAAGAATACACCACATTTATTTTGACCAGGATCAATACCAAATGCTGATTCGTCAATCATTCTAATTTTTTTCATTTGCGCTTTTTTTTATTCGTCTTTCTCCTATTTGGTTTGGTATGCGCAAGTGATTGTTCTTTACAGCTCCAGACCCCCACTTCCTGGATTAAAAAAAACCTACCCTCACTCACTTGCATAATTGGCATTTCTGAGAATATTAACAATATTTTTTGTTATGGCCCAGAGACATGCTTGTATTTTACTGGCTAGGAGTTTTTCATAGTTTCAGAAATAGGGGGTGCGGGATCCTCTGATTTCACCTAACATGGAAGAGTTTTGCAGTTTCTCTTAGCTATATGTGCCACATGTTATGGAAGTTCTCTTGACGCCTTTCAGAGTCGTCTCTTTTCTTTTGAAGTTTAGACTCATTAGTGATGCGCAAAATGTTGAATTGTAGGGGAAAAATGCCTTATTTTGCTTTCAATTTTTCTCATGTGTTACAGATTCTGGTGGAGCCTGGGACACCACAAGGATCGTGTATAATTTCTCAAATGCGGGATAATATCTTATGGATGAGGAAGAGGGTAAAATTTCTTAAATGATCAGTTTTCAACTACTGGTGTCTGTATTTTGTGGATTCTTCTTTGTGCTATTCTTCTCAAAAATAATTTCCGATTTTCTATTATTTCATTGAGAAATCGCAAATTTCTGGTTTTCTATTATTTCATATAGAAACCGCAAAATTCGCAAATTGCAAAATGCTCCCAATAAAGCATCTAAGGATTTGTTGACACCTAAAACCGGTGCATTTGTAGTTGCTCTTGTAGGTTGATGGTTTTCCTCTTTCATAAGTTGCATTGTATTAGACTTGTTTCAGCAAGTTCCTTGCATGATTGCCCTCAAAACTTGTACCACACTGTAGTTTAAGTAAGTAACAAGTAAGGGCTAGCATGATTTTTAGTGTCTTTAACTTTTACTATATTTTTGTAATCTGTGTTTAAATATTAGATAGATTTTTGTGACATGTTTCATGATTTTAAATTAATCAAGATGTTTGATTTATTTTATTTGTTTTTATATGTATAAACACGAAAAATGAAAACAACTTTAAGTTATTGTGATGCAATTAGCTGTAATGTGTTTGAAATCTATACTGACGATCTTCGTTAACACTATGAACGTCACCATGTCAATGTATGGTGGCGCTTTATTTTGTCCCTAAATGAGTAAGTTCAATTTGTTATTGAACTCTTAAATGACAATAAATAACGTCACATGAGAAACTTTTTGTGACGCTTTTATGCATAGTAAAATGTAGTACTTGCGTCGCTTTAATGCGTCGCTTTAAGTTATATTAACGCTCACATATAAGACGATATAAGCATACATCACTAAAGAGTAAACTTCACTAGCCACATTTAGTTTTTTAGTAGTGTTTATAATACTGTAGGATTGACGTATTGAGCTTTCTTGTTCTTTGATGTGTGTATCTCATTTAACTTACTTCATGTTTGATTTTCTTGATGGAGATAGATGTTTTTGTATGTTAGGTCAAAATTGGTATTTAGATTTGATATATAGTATATATATATTCGTTAATCATCGTTATAGACATTATGTACAGAAACATGTATAGATATCTTAAACTTCTAATGTCAGGTCAAATATTGTATTCACCTGAGAAGTTATTGACAGAACAAGATGAATGAACTTTAAAAACGGGTAAAATTAGATAATGAAGGACCAAATAGATTGGTCACTGGCACCGTGCCTTGCACGGTGCAAAAAATAACTAGTATATATATATATATTAGTAACCATTTTCTGTTTGGGCTTTTTCGTTTTGGGCCCCTAGATTTTCCAGTTGGTCTTCTACAATGTTTATTGTCCTTTACTTTGTCATTTACGGTCCATTTATGTGATTCATTACTTTTGAAATTTTTATTTTGGAAACATTTTTTTTGTACAACTTTTTTTTGTTAAATAATTTGTGTTTTGTTTTTTATAGGAATTTTTTTTTGTTGATGCGCGGGTTTGGGTGAATCGAATAAAAAAAAATCTTAATCACTTGTTGATGCGCGCAACTTCAAATGTTATTTTTTTTCAGTTTAGACGAGGATAATTTTAAAAAAAAAAAAGAAGTTAAAGTCATCATTTTGTAATTTTTTTCCATTCAATTATCGTAGCATGGTCGTTTTTAAAAAAAATTGGTTAAACTCGGTAATTTGAAATGTTATTTTCGAGCAAATTAGAAAAAAATTGACCAACATACTGGTGCATGGCATCGCGCCTTGTACGATGCCAACAAAAGCTAGTATATATAAAATTGTTAGAGAGTATATATTTATTTAAATCAAAATACAAACCCAATAATATTAAAGAACAAATCCAAATCATTGAATACATTCGGAGTAAGTAGTCTGCTTCCGAATTCTAAGTACTTCTTAATAAACTGTTGAATAGCCATACTTCGTACGTACCAAGATTAGCAATGCATGAATAAAGCGACACTGAAAATATTTATTTTCTTTTATTAATAATTAATGAGTGACAGAAGACAAATGAAAAGACTTATCTGCAACTATAAATACTCCATCTTTGTTAACCGATTAGGATAAAAAAGAGCCTGATTTAATCTCATATATATATTGAAGTCACTGAAATATAACAATCTCCTGAGATATTATTACTGAAATGGACAGTTATACTAGGGATTGTTGCGGTGGATGTGCTGGAGTGAACAATGTCTACTATTGTTCGAATCCTATAAGAAGAGAAGCTACAGTATTTGCTGCTGCGCCTGAGACTGTGAAGCTTGAAACAGGAGTGAAAAAGGAAGCTAATGGCAGCATACTTGGTGGAGTGACGCCATTTGCGCCATCGATTCCGAAAGCAGTTGTTTCTGTTAAGAAAGAAGAGCCTGCGTAGTTTTCTAGGGGTCTAAAGTATGTGTTTAAGTGCTTACATAAATGGATTATAATTAAGTTATATATGTTATGGTTTGATCTAGCTATCTGATTAAGGACCTTTATATTAAGGTTTGTTCTAAATAAAGTTTATTGGTATGTGTTAATCTAATCATACTGGCTTCATTTCATTTCATTTGTTTATTTTACATGGGATTAATTGAGGGAGGTGTGAAACTTGAATTAATAAGGGGTTATAAAGATAATAATATGAATTGACGATCTTTAACTGAAAAATTAAAAATGACTTAACAATAAAAAAAGATACATAAAATTAGTTTTCAATACACTGAAGTGATACTCCCAAGCACACATTTGGTCCTATGGTCATTTGTGGAGAAAAGAGTCTCCAGCATTGCATACTTTTAGCCATAACCAAGATCTGACTTTGACACTTGCGATCTATATTATTCTTTACAGTACATATGTTTTAACTTTTCAGAAACTTAGAACAATACATTGTATATCACACTTATCAGCAACAGATTAGCATACAAAATAGGGTTAAATAACTTGGTTGCAGAAGCCCCCTTAGCTTGAATGTGCTCAGCCACGTTAAAATCACCTGATATTACGGGAAAATTAATCATTCCTCAATTTCTTAACATAATATATTTGTAAGGGTGACAAAGAAACAAGATACCTCGTTTGGGTCCGTAGCTGCAACCCGACTCGATTGTGTTGCTAATATCACTTAGACTAGCTCCGTTGTAGAATATGAACTGATTCAGCATGCCAGTGATGCAGGCTAGGACGTTGTGTGTCTCAGTTATGCACGGCCCATTGCAGTACTGATCCGTGTAATCAGGTGGGACGTGTAGGTCTCCGCTTTGGGACAATCTATAAGCTTCATTACAGCTACTATATATCTGTACATATGCTTGTATCACAATGGATGGAACAAAGATTTTGATTTGAGGAACATTTGACATGTTTCATAATATCAGATATAGAAATTAGGGGAAAAAATCACTTAAAACATGATATGGTTCCATACTTGTATTTAACTTGTCCAAAATTTTCATTTCATGTGAAACTTGCTTGAAGATGATTGTATGAGACAATTGTTAGTATGTGTGGAGATTTACTATTACCATGATGCATATCATCCTTATGCCGAGGTTGTACATAGATCGATGGGACGGAACCAAGATTTAAAATTACTTTGGTTGGCCGTCTGGCTACCTAGTAAGTAATATTAAAGGGCTAATGAGATTTTGAGAGTTAAACTAAACGACGAAATTTCTGAAAATTCAAACTAGTTTGTTTTTTTCAGATTTACATAAGCCTGGAACCTACCTAGCCTTTTGGGGTGGCTCTACCCCTGGATCGATCTGAGTTTTGCGGGGGGTGGTAAATACCCTTCCAGAGCGGTTGTATAAAGGACAGAGCCATATTTTCAAGCATTATGCAAGTTTATTTTGTATGACAGTAGTTTTGGGATTTTTCACCATGCATTTGGTTGTCCTAATTTTGCATATTGCTTTGAAACAAAAACAACAAGCGTTTGATATTAAAATTAAAAAAAAAACAGATAAATGAACTTCAACAAAATTATCCCCGCTCAACTAAAAGCAGTCAAAAACATCTCATGATTTGTTGTTTTTACATGTATTTTTTAAAGAAGCAATAGCAAAAACAACCCAAAATTTAGGGGGTGTATCCAATCCAAACTTTAATGACTTTTGTGGATTTTTAAAGTCTATATGTATTCAATCTAGACTTTATAAAAGTCTAACTGGTATTCAATCTAAACTTTTATGTACTTTATATAAGTCTACCGGTATTCAAAATAGACTTTTATAGAGTTTTTAAAAGTCATGTGGTATTCAAACATGACTTTTAAAAACTCTATAAAAGTCGAAAGGTATCCAAATGTCAACAGACTTTTAATGACTCTATTGAATTCTTTTAAATACAAACCTTGAAGCTATAGGTACAACTCTAAATATAAACAATTCTCCTCCATTCATCCTAGAGATTTGAATAGACTTTTAATTGAAAAATACAAAGGTAACCCATATAATTATTTCTTACTCCAGTAACAATGAATTTTTGGCTTATGTTTTTTCACAAACAATATCATTTTAAAAAGTTGATATAAAAAAACTTATATAATTTTTTATTTTATGTTGATATAGTATAATTTTTTTTTACAATAATTTTGGGTGGTATCAATGTTTGAATCGTAAATTTTCACATTCTTGGTAATAAAAACCATGATTAAGGATCTTAATATATCTATACATTTATAATAAATTTATTAAATGTAATGTTACATTCTAACACACAAAACATTTCTTTTATAATCATAATATAAAAAAATTAATTTTACTTACATAATTAAATTAATTATGTGAAATATATTTCAAAATATTTTATTAAAATATTTTCGGCGCATTGAGTTTTACGAAAAAAATATTAATATTTAATTGATTTAGTATTTTTGAAAAAAAAAATTCAAAATCTACAAAATCCTTTGAAAGTATAAAATCTTGTAATAGAATTCTATAAAAAAATATTACTAGTGTTTATAAAAATCTTTTTATAGCTATATGTAATATAATAAAAGTCCATATAAATCTATCTCCACAAAAATCTATCATTTAAAAAGTAATAAAAAGTCAATAAAAGTCTACAATGAAGTCTATGAAAATCTTTTTATAACTCTGTAGAACTCTATGAAAGTCAATAAAAGTCTATCAACTCCACAAAAATCTATCATTTAAAAAAAGTCATTAAAAGTCACCAAAAGTCATTATTGAATACACCCCCTTACTGTTTTTTTAAAATCTAAAATCACAATCCAAACACTCGGTAAATTTGCCTCGAATTAATGGCCCAAAAGCTAGAGTAAAAAATGCAGAGAAAGCACGAAAGTTATATTTTTAGAAAAATTTTTGAGCACTTGCTGTGTTACTTACATAATTATCGCTGAGACATTCCAAAGCTTTGTTGAAATCAAGACTCGTGCCTACGACACCTCCTTGAGGCAGATACCCACTTGTCCCCCCTTCCTTTTCTGCTTCAGGCAAATATTCGTCTGCAACTACGCCTGCGGCCCCTAAATGTGGATAATCATACGCTTTCCCTGTAAAAGAATATCGACCCAAAATATAAAATAACATTTCATTAGGAAAAAAGAAAAACAAGTTGTGTATGTTGAAAGCTAAGGACAGATCCAACAACCAAAAAAATATTTGAGGTCGTTGATGCTAGAGTCAGGATCCGACTCAAGTACCAAAATCCCCGTAATTAGCATACATATACAAATATAGAAGCGAAATGCATATACCAAATTTGCAAGTGCAAAAGGAGATAACAATCAGAAGTAAAACCACAAGCCGATGCCTCGTATATGTTGTGAATGCCATTGAAATTTACTGTCCAAGTCAAGAGTTTGTGGGGATGCGTTATATAGATAGGAATGCGAGGAGAATGTACAACTTAACTAAATTCTAGAAGGAGAATGGTTAAATTTTCAAGTAATCTATCGTTTTACGACATATAATAATTTTAGTATGTTTGAATTGGAAAAGGGTAGTTGGACAATATGCACCAACTTCAAAAAATTAATTCTGTTGGGCTAGAAATCAAACCTACATTGATCAACCTTGACGAACAAGTTATGGTTGTTTTGGCCTTGTTTTGTTTTTTATTATGTAGCACGATGACACTAATTTTATTGATAGAAAATAACAGTATACGGGGGATTAGGCAGTAGCTCTTGTACTGTAAAACATGAGTCATTATATCAAACATAACAAATGAGGATCACACCTAAACAAAAATGCAGTGCAACCAAAATAGCAAGCCAAATCAAAACTAAGTTAATTAATTCTTGTGTGATAGGGTCCTTAAGTTGTGCTATCATCTCTTCCTCATCCACAATCTCATCCCCATCTTCATCGTCGGAGCAACGATGAACCCACTGCTCATTCTGCCCTTGTTGTTCCATGATTTCGGCCCCGAACTATTAAAAGAGTTCTACATAATAAAAAAAAAGATTATCTTTATCGGGGCGTAGTTTGGATATACCTCTTCTATCCAATCCGCTACTGGCAAAAATGGTTCTTCCTCATTGTTCCGTTTGGCCTAGGATTTGGTTTTCTTTTTTGGTTGGGAGGTGGGATTACTAGTTACACCATTAAATAAACTAGATTTTTTATTATTTAGGAAACCTGATTTGATTAGATGTTTGGGAGAATTCGATTTTGATTTAGACGAAGGAATAAGAGGAGTCGAGTCTTTCTTTTGGCCTTGGTATTCACTATATTGCAATATTTGTGATAAATATTTTTATATCTTATTCTATTGTTGATTTTTTATTAATTTTTTTTTAAAAAAAAATAGATGACTTCATCATTTCTTTTGATTTTGGAAAAAATAAAAGGATGACTTCTTTTGAAGGCGTATAGTTTTAATTAATACTGAATTAAAGTCGGAGCAAAACAACCAAATGCGACTTCTCGTTCAGTTCTTTTTTTCTTCTATATATTTACCTATCCTCAGAATAATGTCATCAAAAATAGTGAATTGTCCACCTCAATTAAATATACCTTTAATTATTGTATATTGTTTTTACATTAAAAAAAATTGATCCTCGGTTTAAACGAATAAATGGCTCGTTCTAAATTAACTACTTCAATTTAATATATTCCTAAATATTTGGCAAATAGACCATATATGTAGTTTAACAATTACGAATTCCCTCTTCGTTTAAAAAATAATATATATATCTCACATGCTATATAATTTTATGTCAAATCATAGGAAAACACTTGTAATATCTCATCCGGTAAAAACTAGATGGAAAAAAATATGTATATGCATTTATTTTACATGATGTCCATCCGTTATTGTTCAAACAAGATGTCAAAAGTCTTATAAAAACCATTTTATAAAGGAGACGGCTGTAATTTCCTCAGATATTTGGCTATCATTATGAGTAGTATGAATACTCCGCTAAAGGGAAAAAAAAAACGAGGCCTTAATTATTATAATTTTTTCCCTCAATTTTGTGACTAATTGAAGAAAGTTTATTTGCTAGTGCATCCTCATAAGTGTGAGTAATTACAAATTAACCCAACAATTGCGAGAGGCCACAGGCCACACGTAGTCATTTTCCCCACATGAAATAAAATAAATAGTAATCAACTTTAAGATGTACAAGCTGGCCTTCGAGGAGGCAATTGTTGATGAGGCGTTCTCTAAAAAAAATTAACAGGTTAAATAAAATAAACAATAATAACATTATATTAAATTAAATTAAATATGTTGAATTAAATTAAATTTTATGAGTATAAAACAAGATGGTTACGTACCAACTTGGATTAATTGAAATAAATATAACGGTAAATTTCAAAAATCATTTCATAGAATATGAATATTTAGAATAGAAGTTTTAAACTTTTAATACTAATCAAATATAGACAATAAAAATATTTTTTTTTGTTATCAAAAGTAGTATCGAAATAAATTTTTTTATCAAATATAACCCTATAATTATTGTTATTTTAAAAAAAAATGGCCATAATTCCTAAAACCCTTAACAAAACTTAGAATTGGAATCAATTTTTGTTAACAAAATAATTTATATGAGACTATATTTAATAAAAATATTTATACATGACTATTTTTTATAAAAAAAAATTTTTTTTTGATACTATATTTAATTACTCTTAAAAATTTGGTATTACTATTGTAAATTTGAGATTACTATTGTAAATGTTCCTATTATACGCGATCATTTTTATTATTTTCTTTAAATATAAATATTAATTAATTATTACCTGTAGTTTTGGACGTAAGGTCTCTATATCCATTGTGGTTTTCTGGTTGACTCCAGCACCTTGCTGTTAATTGGAAACAAATTTAAGAAAATTAATTTGTGGGGTTTATTGGTAAAAAAGAATTCATTTAATTGAGCTGTAAAATTACTATTTATTCTTCGATTTAATTTAATGGAATTGATACCTTGCATAAAGCCCAATCCGCAGAATCGAAAAAGGCTCGTTCATGGTCCTACATCATAGATGAATAATAATTAGTAGGGGCGGATGCATGATTTTTTATTAAAGGACGAAAAATATTAAAATGGAAAATGGAAGGTAATTTTTCGGGTAAAATGTATTTTTTTTAAAAAAATATTTTAGGTAATAATTTTTTTTTGGAACTTGCCTCTCTTGCCATATTGTAAGTCCGTCCCTAACAATTATAAACATTAATAATTCAAAAATAAACTCTTTACCTTTGAGATTAGTGGTTTCTTCTTTGGCACCAATCCTCCATACTTTTTATCATTCTGTAAATTAAAAATCGTAATTTAAAAAATCAAATTTTCAAATTATATATCATTTTTTTGGAAGATAGGCCAAATATATGGACATATTATAATGTTGACAGGCTAACCACCAGTAAAGTAACAAATCCCATGCAATTAGTGGTCTCTGCCGACAATGTTAATTACAATTAAGGATTAGAATGAAGTTGCTAATCAAAAGATTGAGCGGCTATTTAACGTTGTTAACTATGTTTAAACCTTAATTCTGGCCAAAGACATTGGACCACTAAGAGTGCAGTTACAGACAGTAGACCATGTTTGCACGTGAATACTTTTCAATCAAGCCCACAAGAATCTACATCGCATTTATGCCACAGTTACTTCCTTCCCATATAATTGGTCTCGAGGGTATCTTGGTAATTTACTATAGCTCACATTTTAGGAATCATAGGTCTTTAAGTTAGTTAATACAATTGTAATACCGGCCAATTATACTGATTACGTTCGGTTTTTGGAACTCAAATAATCTTAGTTTTGATGTTAACAAAATTTGTTATTGTATTGCTATTGTATTTAATCAAGTGTGGAGATTTTAGATGATATTTCTTGATGATTTACCACGAAATGATTATAAGTATGGTTGCTGAAACACCTAGCCGGACCTCAAGTGCAGATGATTCTTTCGATCATATCTCAATGCTCGGATATCTAAATTATGTGTTTTCAAAGCGGTTGCACAACCAATTCAAAAATGCTAGAAGTCATAATCAACCAATTGAGTAGATTCAGATGGTAAATGGGAGAAAAAACGTCCACAAAAGTTCAGCTGAGTCGAAAGTAAGCATCAGTCAACTGAGTAAACCAGTTATGGTATATTGGTCATAACCCACAGCTTGCTTATCGAAACGGAACAAGTCAGCATGCTTTGGAAATCCAAGACAAAGGTCTACAAATTATTTTCAGACTAAAGAAGCTGGATCAGATCTAAGATGGAGAAACACATATGCAAGTCACGAGTTTTGCGGTTGGATGAAAAGATATCTTAGAAGACATAGAGTCTCATAATTCAAGCAGCACGCTCTCATACGAACTCGAAATTGAGCAATTCTCCATTCTATGGAAATATAACACTCTATCACTATGTCCAGAAATCAACGAATCAAGAGTTATGTAGCATGTCTGATCAAGCAATGTACCCAATTGAATTTCGGAAACTATACAGCATATGGATATGCTTGTTGCAATGTTCTAAATCATACAGAACATTTTGCAACGATCACATTCTTGTATCTAACTTCAAATCATTGTTGGAGATTATAAATACAACTCGTAGAAAATCAAAAAGTGAATGAACCAAGAATTCAACAATTCTAAAGGGATTCAAACTTTGAGAGCTTCAGAGACACATCTACTGAAATGAGAGCATACTTCAATCCTTAGGCACATCTTACCTCTATATCAGATCTATTATGAGATCATTTGTGCCATCACAATACAATATAATCATTCTATAAGTAGGCTAAAATAGAAGAGTGTTTGTTGTAACTGTGAGACATATTGTCTACAATGATGAGTGAAAATCTTTGAATTTAGATAATAAAGAATATACTAGTTGAGATGTAACGAGTTGTAGTTGGATGTGGAATATAGAGCTAGAGTGGTCTGTACAAAGAGAGTTGTGTAGATCAAAATCTTCCATTGAATCCTTCCATTTGATTGAAGAAATGGATAACTAGAAGGATTACATCACTTTCGAACTTTCAGAAACAAATTTGTTTGCATTTCTATTTTCTATTTGATTTAAATGATTTTACCTTGATTAGTCATGCTAATTCAAGTATCTTCCACATGATTTGTAAATCAAACTCGATTTAATCTCTCGATGTAATCATTTAATAAACCAGAGCTATTGCAACTCATCATCTAGCCTCGTTGAATATAACTAGATATTAGCTGAGCTGGTATCTTACTGGTTTTTTTCACCTTTGGGTTGACTGACCACTTCCTCTAAGTTAGGGGTGGGTGCAGGAATTTTGGAAGAGGGGCAACAAATAAAAAATAGAATATGAATGGCAAAAAAAATTTAAGATGTTAATAGTGGGACAAAATATAATATTTTAGGTGCAATATTTTTAGAGGTAAAATATAATTTATTATAAAAAAATAGTTTTTTTGCAAGGGGTGGCTTGCACCGTTACCAAAGGATGGGTCCGCCCCTTAGATTAGGCCCATGTTTTCGGGCATCATATCTCTTTCTCGAAAATATATTTTTTCTTCATATTTTCTCTCAGTATTATTCGAATTCAAAATACAAAGTAAACAAATGAATGATCTTATATATTTGATTTTTTTAGTGTGTTTCAATGAAATTTAATCAAAACGTCCTTCAGATTTACTTTTGGCCAAATTAAAGTATAAAAAAATTGTTTTATGCAATATGTATTTATTGTTAATAAGTTATATTTTTTACTTAGAATATTTCATAAGCAATGAAGTTCTAATTAAATGCTTCAAATTTATTCCAAATTTTTTTAAAAAATTAAAATTATAATATAATAAAGTTCTCAAAAACTATATAACATACTGTATATACATGTCTTTCACATATTATGCTCCTCTAATTTACATAATAATTAAGCTAATTAATACTTCGCTTTGATATTGGAAGATATGAACCACATTTTTTGATCGGGACGAATCGACTCAAACTCGATGACATGAGCTTTATCACTCCGGCTAGCTTTCTAATATGAACCACATTCGTCTCTACATTTTGAATATTTAAAGATGGAAAAAAAATCTCTCTGTAAATATATGATATCAATATGAAGATGTAAATAATACACGTATCACATTATAATTATAATAGCTCGTGCATTAGATTGTAATTCTTAAAATAAACTAGTCACTTTTCTGCACGCGTTGCGTGCATATACATTTTTTTTTTTGTAAACTAATGTGATAATTGTAACGTCCGTTTTCTATTTTGATTTTAGTTTTTTAATTTAAAGTATGAAATGATGATATATAATTTTTATATTAAATTTTATTTTGGATTTTAATAACTTTTGAGGGTAATATAGTAATTTACATGGTACGTGTGTTGGTAATTTATGTGATTGTGAAGGACATAACATAAATTGGTGCGCATTATATATATAGAATAGATATAAAAAATATATGGGCTGAAATATATATATCCTTTAATATGTCTAAAATAAAAGATTACTGGAGGTATGAGAAAGAATACCTCATGATCTTGTGAAGAAGCTGCTGCATACTCTTCACTTCTCTTGTAGTCTGCCATATCTATCTCCTGTTACGTTATTCAAATTAATATCTCTCACTTATATATATAATATATACAAACACCATCAAGTGTGTGCTTGTGTGTGTTTTATATAAATATAAATAAATAATAAATGAAGAATTTTACAAATTTAAAGAAATAAAGATTGAACCAGAGAAGATGCTTGGGAATGGTTCGAGGAATGGAACAAATATAAGGCCAAAGTTATATAGCAGGCCAATCTTTTTTAAAGAAAGGAACATTATGACAATGGAAAGAATCCAAATTTAAAGTCAAAAACAGGGAAAGAAAAAAAAAATAGTAAATGACTAAATTCAAAAAATATAAGAGAATCCCCATTACCTTGATGTGGAGAAGAATAGAGAAGCAAGCAAAGGGATAGATACAAAGAGATGGAAACAAATAAGGAATAAAAGGAGATATATATACATATATATCAGAAGGTGATATAAAGCTACAAGGGAAGTTGAGTAAAAAGGTAATCCAAGAATATATATATATATATATATATATATATATATATATATATATATAATTTGTGTTTCTATATAATAATTAGAGAATAAATGATAAATTGTCAAATATTTGTACAAGAATGAGCTTCTAGGTGATGTGACACTTCAATATGGTATCAGAATCTCTGGTAACACCGAGGTCTGTAGTTTAAAACTCATGAACAACAACTCCACCTATATTAAAATATCGACTTGATGGTTCTCCCAAGAAAAAAAAAATGTCCTACAAGTTAGGGGATTGTGTTCAAAAATAAATATTACATTGTTCAATCTCTTTGTAAGTTTGAGCTTTTAAATGACGATGATTCAACATACTTGGCTCATTATTGGAGTAGGATTAATATAATTGTTAAGGTTGCTAAGGCATCAACATCATTTGGCCACTATTTCAAATAATTAAGCTAATTAGTCTTTCATGGCACCGACACCCTATTGTCAAATGCACGTTTTATATTGTTTTCTTTAACATTATGTGGCACAAATTAACTTAATATTTTATGATATTTTAGATTAAATGGACAATAAATTTCACTATTATAATCCAACGGTAATGGCCGATTTTACAAGTTGACAATTAATTTAACATCCAATTTTTAATTTTATAGGCTTCTCCTAGCCTTTTCTGATAAATTTAATGAAACCTATTAATTTTTTATTCATTCATTGTATGATTCCTATTGGGATATTTATGAGTCAATTGTATGAACGTTGCCCAACGGCTAAGAAGAAGAGAAAATGACACCATAGTGTGACATTTAGCCTTTAAACAAGATAGGTCCAGCTTTACACCTAGTATGATAGTCGTCTACTCGAAATGTCGATAAATGTCGGATAGAGTATTAGAACAGAAAGATCTATTAGACATGAACTATAGGTTCTAGGCCATCTTTGTCGATTAATCAGTAATTCGAAGACAAGATAGGTTCAGCTTTACACCTAGTATGATAGTCGTCTGCTCGAAATGTCGATAAATGTCGGATAGAGTATTAGAATAGAAAGATCTATTAGACATGAACTATAGGTTCTAGGCCATCTTTGTCGATTAATCAGTAATTCGAAGACAAGTTCTTTAAATAGTAAAATTTAAGACAAATAACTATATGCAAACATCTTCTCAAATAAAAATCATCCGGAGCTAAATCTCATACAAATAGATAGTAAACATTCAACCTGAATATTTGCAAAAAATTGAGATTAGTTTCTCTATTCATAATGAGTATCCGATGCATATCTCTACACTTCCTTTAGGAAATGATATTATTACAAATTGCCTACACAATACGACGGAGTGAAAAATACTCTTGTCAAATTTTCTAAAACTTGATTCAATTTCCGACTTGAATCGAATGCGAAATTTCGTCACCTATGTGAAGTTTGTGTTTACCCATCGGAATTCTCCGGATTCCAAATTCATCCACAATGCTTAGATGCTTGCATGGATCAACATCGAGCTCAACCCTTTCTTTAGCTCCGGTTTTGATATGAACTTTCTTGAAATCGATTAAACGTTTTTCTGTCGTCGATCCTGCCAAAGACGGGGCGGTGGAGAATACCATTAAAGTGTGTGTTCCGTCCATTTCTCCGGTGTTCTCGACATCAATGTGCAACCCCAAGTTGAAAGCCTCACAATTTATATGTGATACCTTGCTCGAAAGAGTAGTGTTTTTGGAAGTCTTTCGGGCTGTGAAGGGGATTGAAAGTGTTGTCGGGCCATGGGCCAATACTTGAGTAAATGTGGTGTAACTTAAACCAAACCCAAATTGGAAAACAACAGGGCCTTTATAAAATCGGTAGGTCCGACCCGGATAGTTTCTAGCTGGATCAGCCCGCATGGCCATGTCTGTCATGTGCAACTTTGCTACATAATCTTGTGGATACCATGTCATAGGCAACTTTCCTCCTGAAAATAGATTATATAAGATAAGCAATAAAAGACTCAAAAATTCAATTGATCAAGCAATAATTCCTACCCCACCATTTTATTATTAAATTTATAAATATGTAATATACCAGGATTAGCTGTTCCAAATAAGACATCAGCAATAGCGGCCCCTCCAGCTTGGCCTGGATACCCAGCCCACAAGATGGCCGCAATCTTTGGATCTTTTATAGCAAATGTAACATCAACTGGGCCTCCAGACAATAGGACCAATATAGTTGGGCCTTTCGAAGACTTGGCAACCCTAGATACAAGCTCTTCTTGATGGCCTGGCAGAAGGAGTCCAATTCGGTCTCGACCCTCGGCTTCAACCCCTTGGTCGAGGCCCATCACCAAGATTGTCGCATCTGATTGACTAGCTGCAACCTCCGCTGCCCCAAATTGTGCATTATCGGGACAACCTACGGAAACACAACCTTTGACATGCGTAGTCTTAGCATACTTTGATATACCTTGTAATGGTGAAGTGTAACCACATGGTATACCTAAATCAATTCAAATTAACAAGTTAATTAAGACACTAGTAATTTCACATTAGTATAATGATAAAACGATTTTTAGTTATATATAGATTGTGTGTACCAGCATAGTTGCCTAACATTGCCGATGTAGCATCAGAATTGGGCCCAATAACAGCAAAAGAAGGGTAACGGCTCGAGGACAAGGGTAAAGCCCGGTTTAGGTTTAGGAGCATAACAATGCCTTGGTGGGCCGCATGAAGGGCGAGCATTTGATGTGCTGGACTGCACACATCTTTTGGGCCCAAATTTGAATAGGGCTGTTGTGGGCCATTATACATACCCAAACGCATCTGGACTGTTATTAAGTTTACCAAGGCCCCATTCACATCAGCTTCGCTTAGTTTACCACCCCTTATGGCTCCCTCTGTGTGTGCTCCCAAGAAACCTCCACAATCCAAATCCAATCCTGAATTCGAAGAATATAAATAATTTTATTCAATCTACTTTAAACTATATAATTAAAAATTAATGTCAAGGGTAAGATTCTATATTTTAAAAAATAAAATAAAAGCTCCTTTATGTACGACTCCCATAGAATATGAATACGAGTTCCAAACTTTTAAGACTAATGAAATATAGTATCACATAAATTGTTTTTAATCAAATAAAGTCAAAGATATATGTTTTTAACAAATTTAGTCATACGAAAATTATTTTTTAACAAAAGGGTCTCATAATTTGAATAGGATGCTTTGAGACCAATGTTAATTAAAAACAAAAGTTAGGGACTACTTTTAATTAAAAAAATAATTTTCATGTGATTATATTTGATTATTCATAACCTTGTAGACTAGTATCGCAAATACCCATATTCAATGTAACCATTTTTAATTTACCCTTAAATTAATATTGTAACCTGCTTTGATGGTAACAGCAGCCGCATCTTCTGGTGTGGGGGTGTAATGCTGAAACTTAAATAGAACATCAACCGAGTCACAGTCCGAGACAATGTACCTGTTTTGAGGCCAAGAAACAAAGAATCAATCTCCAATATGAATAACAAACACGCGCTAGCTCGATTCGTTTACATTCTCAGGTAGTTTTAGAACGAACCCGTTGAGACGCCACTGGCCACGAACCGTGCCTCGGAGGAGACTAGGATCAGCACAAGTAGGCTTGCCATTGACTTGATTGTACGAGCACATTACACTTGCAACTTTCCCTTCCAAAACACAAGCTTTAAAAGGTACATTATATGTGTCCTCAAGATCCTGCTTGCTTACCTGCACAAAAGATTATGTTTCATGATTCCATCCCTTAATCAACGAGTAAAAACCCTTTAATATACTAAAGAAATAGTTAAAAATTAAAGTACCAATGCATTGAAATGAAAACGATCTGTGCCATTCCATGATTCGAGATCATAAGCAGTGTAGTGTTTGCAGCAGGCTGCAACCTTCAAGTTGTCACCTGCTGCGTTGCCCTGCAACCCTTTCACGTAGCTCGCAGCATATCGAGAGGTCAACAAGGGGTCCTCTCCTGGAGTTTCTTGGCCCCTCCCCCACCGTGGGTCCCGGAATATGTTCACATTTGGACTCCAATAAGTCAGCCCCGCCGCTCCTCCATTATGCATTGCTCTAGCTTCATCAGATACTACCTGAAATAATTATATTCCATCTGTTACTATTCATAATATTATTTTAAAAAATGACTTTTTTGGGAAGTTCAGATACAAATTTTCAATATATCTTAGATGCACTTAAGAGGGATAGTCAATATCAAGTTTAAAATAACAAGAAACTAAAGAAATATGTGTGGAAAAAAGAATATATAACATGTTTTCACCTGGCCAATTGCTGTCCATAAGGAATCATTGAAGGAAGCAGCAGAAGTGATCACTTGTGGGAAGCTAGTGGCGCCGGGGAAGTCACCGCCAAATTTCACACCGGGACCGGTATTAGACACTCCGTGAAGAGCCTCGGACCACCACTGGTACCCCTTAATCCCTAGCCTAGGAACAGCTGCAGCAGTATTCCCTAGCAACTGTATTTTTTCTTGCAATGTCAACCTTCCAATCAAGTCATTCACCCTATTCGCTATAGGCAGCGACACTTTACAAAATGGCAAATTCGACGTCGCCCCACCGCTGGGATCGCAGGCAAATAGGGGGACTGATTCGCATTGATGGAGGACGAGGAGGAGGAAGAAAAGAATGAGGAAAATCGAAGAGTTGTTATGTGATGGTTGTCCCATTTTTAGTAGTGAGAAGTGAGAATCTGGTAGATATTTATAGTGAGCAAATTCTTGTTTATAATGTCTTTGTGTAATTTGAATTTCTTTTTCTCATGTTTAAGCAATTAAGCCTACTTACCATTTCACTTTTTGTGGACAAAAAGAGTTAATTTAGTGTCTAACAAATTATTATTGTAATCTCCAATCTCCTTTATGCACTTTTCATGTGCTTTACATGTAACAACAAGTGCCACTTCATTCTGTTTTTTCTGCAATAAAGCTCAAATTCTGATAAATTTCAGATTTTTGCAACATTAAGAATCATTCATGGCTATCACATGATGCATTATCCTAATTATTGGATCAATGCTCCAGCGTTATCAATGTCACACTTTTTAGATTATCAATACCACACTTTTTTTATATGAGACATAAATTGATAAATCAGGGTCATTGATCCAACCTATGAGGTAGCGCCCAGGGTAGCCAAGAAGTAAACAAGATTAAGATATACAAAATTCAGTTCATCTTATTACAAAAGCTAGATTACAGAAGTTTAAAGCAAGGCCATTTTTGTTGAGAGTTGTTGTCCCACACTGAGAACTTGAAAAATATATTTGCTCCTTATAAAAGATTCTGAGATACTTCTATCATAACCACTTGGTTATGAGTAGGAATCCCATGAATTCTTAACATGGTATAAGTGCAGGATTTCCATGTGATTGACTAATCCGCCCACATGCTCACCGTCACTCGCGTTATCAGTTCACGTGTTTGACTTATATAATGTCACACGTGAGGGTTAGTGTTGAGAATTTTTGTCCCACATTAGGAACTTGAAAGATATATTTGCTCAATATAAAAGATTATTGGATACTCCTATCATAATCAATTAGTTATGAGTAGGAACCCCGTAAATTCTTAACAATTTTATTTCACCCAACTCAAGATTCAAATTTCACATATGATATATAAAAATAGTGACAGGTGCAAGGGACCGAAATAAAAAATCTAAAATATATTTTAAATATAAGAGGGGAAAAATATTTTATAATTTACCATGTATATATTTAATATTATATATAAACGATAGATAAAAATAAACCTAAATTGATATTTTTTTTTCAAATATAAAAAATATATCATTGAATAACATTTAATATTAAATATTCAAGTTAACTTGTTAAGAATATGGAAAATAATTTCAATTTAATGTAATCTACGTCTATCTAATTATCTAAAGTTTTATTTAAACTGATATTTTAGTTTAATTTATCAATGTTGGGGCTATGTTTGCACAACAAGTTCTTCCGCGCACTCGTGAACGAATGTGCAGTCATCTATCATCTATTGGTTTAACAACATAATCCATTGATACCTATAGAGTGCAACCTCTCATATCTACATGTCGTTTAGTACGGAGCTTTGTGTTGCCATAATAATAAAATACGGTATACATCTACTACCAGTTATAACTTTTATCTTAGTGGTAGGCGATTGATACTTCAATCAACTATTTAAATAGTTTTCAAAAAAATTATATAGATTTTTTCAATTAACGGGTTTTTTGGATTGGAATGTCTCAAAAGCGGTTTCCATAGTATTTAGATCCTCCCTGTAATTAATCATTGTCTGAGAAATTGACATTTGAATTTAATAAAAGAAATTCCACTTGTAATAATTAAATTAAGGGTAAATTTATAAAAAATCTCTAAATCTAAATTTTCTTTAACTTTACTCATCTTATCCATTATTCTATATTCTAACTCCTCAATAACACTTTCATTTTAATCTTAACTCCCTACCCCACACAACTTTACAAATTTTCCCTAAAAGTTGGAAATGGATTAATTGCATGATTCCCCATATTGTTCGATTTACTTTCAAATTTGACCCAAAATTTTGCCATTTTTCTAATAACCCCGATCCTTGCTTAAAATGGTATCAGAGCCTAGGTTTATTCTAGAATTATTATAATAATATTTTGAGTATTAATATTATCATAACAGATGACACAATACACGAGAATAAAGATCCGAATTATTGTTCGAAGTGTCAGTCATACAAGTGGTACTTCCAAAATGGAAGAACGAAATCAAGAATATCTGGCCGAAGCTAAATGTTTCAACCAGAAATGAAAAATATTACAAGAGGTTGGTGCTAGTCAAGCTAGCATATACCAATACCAACAACAAGAGAAGTTAGCGAGGAACCTCTTCAGGATGGACCTCAAACTTCAGTTCGAGTTATCAGAAGCTCAGGAAGAAGACAATCCTGAACACAACCCCCATGATTCCAGATCCAAACAGCCCAACATGATCCGAAACAGACGAATAGGATGGGAGAACCAACCTTTCGAGAAATCGAGCCAGATACTTCTAAGATATCCCTAGATCTTAGAGAGATTCAGAAGATAGTGCATCGTTATGGATACCTAAATACCATGTTCCTGCACAGATCCATCAGATTCAATGTTAGATGGAGATAATGATTAAACATTATAAGGAAATTCTTGAAACCTTCGAGATGTTCAAACCCGAGTGAAGGAGTTGGAATAACGACCAAGTTCTTCAGGGAGAAAGAACGGATGGTGGTTACCACCATCCTATGAAACAGAGCCCCTTTTACACCAAAAAGGGAAAGCAGAGGAGGTCCGAAGGCTTTTGATGAATACTGAAAAAATGATTGCAGTCCTACGAGGAGATCCTATACTTCAAACAAAGTAATGGAAAGAATCAACCTGGAAGATCTACGTGATCTTGCTGATTCGTTTGCGGGATTAAATATCGTAGACTTTAAAACAAATCAAGTTTGCGGATTTCCTCGACTTCCACCACAAGAAAGTTTCGGGTCACACAATCCACCACCCGAAGGAGATCAAAGCATGCCCCCACCAAGATAATTTTACCACTGGAGCACACGTAGATCCCCTAGTTGGAGTAAGAAGTCGTTCCTGCAGGCCAGATATACATCAAATGCCTTACGGAAAATCTTAGTTAGATCTGATTCATCTATATGGACTTATGCTCAACATGGATATCTTGGATTTTAAAAATCGAGAAGTTTTATTGATGAATGGGCTTCATCGATGAGAATAGCAGCTGGAATGCTGGATCTAGGCAAAGAAAGATTCATAATACTCCTTAATATGAGTCTGGAAGGATCAACCAAAATTGCCTGGGAACTCTCAGACCCAGGTACCAAGGAACAAGTTATAGCCGGAGAATCCCTGAAAGCAATTGGATAAGATGGCTAAATTCTTTAAAATCTGTTTCATTGGAGTTGGGAATTTCGACGGCATGGAGCACGAGAAGGCGAAAAAATATGGACAAGCTCTATATAGCCTAGAACTACATGATATCTATTATGTAGACGAATGCATCAAACTCTTCACAGAGTATAGATGGAAGGCGAAGATGATAGAAAAGGATGCATCCGAGCTGTTCGTTGCCAAAATACCGAGTGCATGGAGAGAAATACTTATCCAGGAATATACACCGCAAGAAATGGAGACGGTGGCCAGGAGAATGTCATTTCTTAAAATGAAGCTTGCGGAGTGGTGCTACCAAGCGAAACTCCAAAAGAATTGCAAGAAGCTAAGAGGAATCAACAAACAACACCTCTTTGATGTACAAACTGGAGCACAGTATATGAGACTGAAGCACCTACAATTCAAACTGGAGTCTCTTTCGTGAATCAAGGTTTGAGAAAAGGGATTGTATATGTTAACCAAGCCAAAGAAAAGGCACCAGCAAGCTTTGCGTCTTTCAGACCAAATCTAAAGGTGCAAAATCTAAGGCAATGAAGACCATCCAACTACTATAATTATAAACCAGTTCAACGAAGATATATACTACCCTATGAGAATCAAAGGTTTCCATATCGCACACATTATCACACACAACATCGAAACAGATCAGCTCACATCACACCAGACACACACAAGCCATTAAAGCTGATAAAGGTGTGGGCTCCCAAAGGGCTAATCCGTTCTGGACCCAAGTAGGATTGGTACCAACAATAATTATGTTTGATGACAGGTACCGAAGAAACTTGCATCAGACTGGTACTTAGACAATGGGTGTTCTCGTCACATGACTAGAAACATCGAGCTGCTGTCTGAAGTCACAGAATGTACTGGACCCAAGATCATCTTCGGGGATAACTCAAAGGGTAAGACCGTGGGCAAGGGTAAGATTGTCCATAGTAACATTACTATCAATGATGTGTTATTAGTTGAGAATCTTTGCTATAATCTGATCAGTATAAGTCAACTATGTGATAATGGTTACGCTGTAGAATTTCACAAACACACTTGCACTTTTAAATCGTCAGACGGTATGACCATGCTAGTAGGAATTATAAATGGAAATACATATAAGATTAACTGGAATTTTGCTCAACCTGATAATCCTACTTGCTTCATCGCTAATAATGATAATAAACACTGGCTATGGCATAAACGCTTGAATCATCTCAACTTTAAGACTATATCCAGCCTGTGTAAAAATGATTTAGTTGTCGGTCTGCCCAAGATCGACTTTGCCAAGGATACGATCTGTGAAGCTTGCCAAATGGGCAAACAGATCAGATCATCCTTCAAAAACAAGAATGCCAAATCCTCATCACGTTGCTTAGAACTATCACATATGGACTTGTTTGGTCCTATACCAATAACAAGTTTAGGTGGAATGCGGTATACTCTTGTTGTTATTGATGATTACTCACGTTTTACTTGGACTATATTTTTGAGCAGTAAAGATCAGACCGGTCCGAAATTGATCAAGCTGCTGAAACGCACTCAGAATGAGATATCATCAAACATAGACAGGATTCGAAGTGACAAATGCACTGAGTTTTCAAATCAGAATCTTGAATCCTTTCTAGAAGATCAAGGAATTAAGCATGAATTTTCAGCCGCCCGAACTCCCCAACAAAATGGAGTTGCAGAACGAAGAAACAGAACGCTTAAAGAGGCAGCAAGAACAATGCTTGCTGGTTCTGGAATTTTGCAAAAGTTCTGGGCAGAAGCTGTAAATACTGCATGCTACACTCAAAATCGGTCTATGATTAACAAGAAGTTGAATCTCACTCCATATGAAATATGGACTGGTAACAGACCGTCTATCTCTCATCTTCATGTATTTGGCTGCAAATGCTTCGTTCACAACAATGGTAAGAATCATCTTACAACATTTGAAGCTAAATCAGATAATGGGATATTTTTAGGATATTCATCAACTAGCAAAGCTTTTCGAGTTTTCAATAATCGCACTTTAACTGTAGAAGAATCAGTTCATGTAGTTTTTGATGAATCTTTATGTATTGAGGGTAACAAGGAATCAATTCAAAATCAGATGGAAAATATCCATCTCGAAGCTAACAGTGATGATGAGATTGTAGCTAACAGGTCAAGAGACAATCCACCGGAACCTGAAGTACCAGACAGACCAGATCATGGGAATGAAGCTCCTTCAGATCGAGCCGATCCGGATGTTTCTCACTCGAATGTTAAATCAGATGCTGATAATGTCGCTACTACTCATCCATCTGGACCAGACAATCCAGAATCGAGTTATCGATGGACAAAGAGGCATCCACCTGATCTAGTAATTGGAAGTCCTTCTGCACCGATTAGAACCAGAGGACAGATGATGGATGAATTCACTCATGCCGCTTTCATATCAAATCTGGAACCTAAAAAGATTGATGAAGCTTTGACTGATTTCAACTGGATTAAGGCCATGCAAGAAGAGCTTAATCAATTTGAACAAAATCAAGTTTGGAGTCTAACCCCCAGACCAAGCGATCTGCCTGTTATTGGAACCAGATGGGTTTTCAGAAACAAGCTGGACGCAGATGGAGTTGTGGTTAGAAACAAAGCCAGACTGGTTGCTCAAGGATTCCGACAAGAAGAAGGAATTGACTTCGATGAATCTTTTGCACCAGTCGCCAGACCTGAAGCAATCCGAATATTTCTTGCTTATGCTGCTTTTAAAGACTTCAAGGTATATCAAATGGACGTTAAGAGTGCCTTTCTTAATGGTAAGCTTCAGGAGGAAGTCTACATTGAGCAACCTCCTGGATTTCAGAACCACTCATTTCCAGATCATGTATATCTACTGAATAAAGCAGTATATGGACTGAAACAAGCTCCAAGAGCCTGGTATGACACTCTGTCTCAATTTCTGCTGAACCATGATTTTCAGATCGGCTCAGTGGATAAAACTCTGTTTAAATTTATTAAGGGGGAACATACTTTGTTAGTACAAATTTATGTTGACGATATCATTTTTGGGTCAACTAACCCCAAATTATGCGAGAAATTCTCTAAGCTAATGCAGGGACAGTTTGAGATGAGTATGATGGGAGAACTTTCATTCTTTCTGGGTCTCCAAGTCAAACAGCTCAGCAATGGCATTTTCATAAATCAAACCAAGTATACCAAAGAGCTTCTCAAGAGATTCAGAATGGAAACGTGTTCAACTGCATCAACTCCAATGAGTCCTACAATCAAGTTAGATAAAGACGAAGGGGGAACAGCAGTTGAAGTATCTATATATCGAGGACTGATCGGATCGCTCTTGTATCTTACAGCGAGCCGGCCTGATATTATGTTCTCAGTCTGTATGTGCGCTAGATTTCAGTCAGAACCAAAGCAATCACACTTTATTGCTGCTAAACGTATTCTGAAATACTTGAAAGGATCTCAGAACGTTGGTATTTGGTATTCCAAAGATTCAAATTTCAGCTTAATAGGATATTCAGACGCTGATTATGCTGGCTGTAAGATTGATCGCAAAAGTACCAATGGAACATGTCAATTCTTAGGTGAAAGATTGATCTTCTGGTTTAGCAAGAAGCAGACATCTATTGCCACATCTACAGCTGAAGCAGAATATCTTGCCGCTGGAAGCTGTTGCGCTCAAATGCACTGGATTCAACACCAGCTCAAAGACTATGGTATTCAAGCTGTTGAATCTCCGATATTTTGTGAAACACAAGTGCAATTGCTATAACGTATAATCCAGTTTTGCACTCTCGAACCAAGTCAGACATCATTTTATTCGAGATCATGTTGGCAAAAAGGAAATTCGGATCGAGCATATTTCAACAGAACAACAAGCAGCAGATATTTTCACCAAACAACTTCCTGAGGCTAAGTTTAATTATTTCCGTCAAATTCTTGGTTTAATACTTATCTTGATGTTTTAGAGGTATCTTTCTTTTAGCTTTTAAAAATTGTGTGCTGGCACAGATCGATAATACAATGATCAGAACGACACAGACCGGTCCGAACTTCTGCACCGATCTATGTCAAATCTGATGTTATCCCATGATCTGTCTGGTCAACAAATCTTTAAATAAAGTAATTATTTAAAACAGCCCGGACTGATCGCAATTTTAATCGCCTTATCTCTCTTTCATCCTGTCCGTTTATTTTGAATTATTTAATTATCAGTCTTCGAGATAAAGACACGTGTCTTCTCTCTCTTATTTAGCGGGCTGAACATTTCTTTTTCATTCACTTTTTACAGATTACCGATGTCTGCTCTCTAACTCTCTAATATTTTTCAAACTCTTCGTATTTTTCCATTACACTCAAATGGCTACTATTACTCACAATTCTCTATCTGTTGAGTTCCATGATATCTACAGGGCTGAAGATCCAGAAATGGTCTCAATATTCAAGTCCTTAGAATCTTCCGGTTTAAGAAATTTTCTGGAATGTGGAACGGTGGTTTACGAGTCGGAGATTCGAGAACTGTTCGCCAATGCTGTATCTCAGAAGACATTCATCTCCACCACCGTAAAGGGCAAATCGTTTGACATTTCTCCGTCGACGCTGGCAAAGACCTTTGGTCTTCCCAACACCGGACTGACTGAGTTTGGCCATATTCCTCAGGCCACTCTCACCGATCTTCAGGGGAAGGTATCCATCTTTGGCCACCGTCTGTAGCCGTCATTCAAAAAGAAGGAAATGTTCTTTCATTTCCAGGTGTTATGCGAGATTGTTGGCAAGCCATTATTGGGCAAAGCCGGAAGCTATGATGCTGTTACTGCTGAGAAGTTCCGGGCCATGGCTGCTATTCACTCAGGGCAGAAGATGAACTGGTCTGCAATCTTATTTGGAGTTTTGCTTGAGACGGTCATTGCCTCCAAACAGGCTGTCTGTTTTGCTGTTCCTTTAAGCAAACTACTGGAGACGCTGGACATCAAGCTGAGGAAGCCGTCTGCTCTAAGTCCGTTTAAAATTCTCAACTCCAAGGGTTTGGCACTACTGAAGTCCAAAAGTGCTCCACCCACTCCTACCGATATGGTGGCTGTCAAGATTGAGAAAGGAACAGAACAGACTGCTGCTGGTAAAACTCGAGTCAAGCGCAAATTGACTATTCAGACTAACTCCGAGGAAACACAGTCTGCTCCTTCATCACCAGCCAAGCCCCCTCCCAAAAAGCCACGCACCCAGATCACCAAGCCAATCAAAACCTTACCTCTCAAAACACTACCCATATTGCCTTCCACAAAAGCCACCCCTGCATCCCAAACTACAACCCAACCTTCAACAGCTACAACCACTGTACCCAAAGTAACCATCAAAGTCTCCTCTGCCATTCCTGTGGTCAAAGGGATTGTTATAACCGAATTGGGAGACTACACCCAATCAGGGATCAAGTCCCCATCTTACACCGGCAAGGGCAAGGCCATTCTCACTGAACCACTCTCCTCCAAACCCAAATCTGCCGCGCAAACAACCATCGACATCGCTATGGAGGATGTTGAAGAAAAGGTCAAGGCGCTCATTGTGGTATTTGATGAATATGTCGAGTACAGAATGATCAACCACATTGATATGTTCTTCGGCAAGCTGAGAAGACTACAGAAAATGGAAGAAAAAGTCCTTAAGGGGACAGAGACAGACGATGTAAGAATTGCTGTACAGCGCAAAGATCTATTTCAGGCCAATCAACGATTCAGACTGGCAAATTTGCTCTTGGCCGCTAAGAAAGTAAATTTCGATCCAAGCACTCCAACTGCCAAAGATGATGGTGATGTTATTGCCCAACTGGAAATGGATATCCATGCTCTTCACTTAGCTGTCCGATTCCAACGACAGAAGATCATCATATCCACTCCTGTACCCAGCCCGGATCATCCATATGGGAGCAAGACTCTGGCAGAACCTTTCATAGAGACTATTCCCTCTGGAGTAGCGGATCAGACAACAGAATAGACAGCGTAGCAGCCAATGACTAATGCTCCGTCTGCTGCAGAAGATGAAGCCTTGAATGTTTAGTTGGACTCACCAACAACGTCTATTCCTCTGGGATCATCAGTCTCCCATGTTCAACTCAGTCCAACCGCCGCACTTACAACAGTTGCCTCACCAGAGTTCGTCGATCCGGATCTGGTGGTCTCAACCGTTGTCGCAGCCTTACAAGTTGAGGAGCCTTCAAGACCCAGCACTCCTCCAGTCCAATCTGCTGAAGATATGGCGTTCTTAGAAGATTTTTCTTCGGACTTGGTCACCTTGATCCAATCCGACACACGCCAAGCTGCTTTATCTTCACTTATACCAGTTACCGCAGAAGCTGATCACTCCTTGTCGTCATCTGATCACTCTTCAGATCATTTATCTGATGCAGCTCCATCCCTGGCAAGGTCCCTTCAGCACCTCTCTGATAACTGTCTATCTCTCTCTCAACGAGTCATAGAGGTTCATCAAAGTCAGAGGACTACGTCTTTGGACTTTGATTCATTTAAAGAGAAGATGACAGCCAGTATTAGCAGCTTTCAGCGAGGACTGAATGATCTGTTCTCTCAGCAAGCTACTTACAAGAACAGTCTGAGAAAAGAGCAGATCGAGCTGGCCACTGAAGTTCGAGCATCCGTAGCGAATTCCCTTCGTGCTCAAGACACTCGTCTTAATGCTATCAGCGCTCAGCTAGCACAGATTGTCGATTTTCTTCAAAACATTGCTGCTGACAAAAAGGGGGAAAAGAGTAAAGACTTCAAGCCACATCAGTCGTCCGCAAGAAAGTAGCAGTTCTTATTTAGACAGACTCGTCTGTAATTGTAATAAGATTTTTGATCAATAAAAATCTAAGTTCTTAGTTAAGTCCTTGTTCATTTATTTTGAACTAAATGACTTAATCAATCCGAAAGTCAACTTAACTATGTTCATTTATTTTGAACAAGAAGAAGTAATCGATCCGCAAGTATACGCTTCAGAGTTATTAAAAGACTGGATAAAAAGATATAGAAGCTAGGTTTTGTCATCATCAAAAAAGGGGGAATTTGTTAGTTCCGGATTTTAAAGATGACAAAACATATCAGATCGGATCGATGGAAATCAGACTGACCAGAGATCAAGCGGATATGGTATATCGCAAATCAGACCGGATCGATGGAAATCAGACTGACCAGATCGATTGCTCAAAACAGACCAAGCGGATATGGTATATCGTAAATCAGATCGGATCGATGGAAATCAAACTGACCAGATCGAAGCTTCAGATCGATCTCAACCTTTATCAGATTAGAGCAGTCAAGGCTGAATAAGATTGGTCTTCAGTCCGAATCATTAACGGCTATTTATTGAAGCATTTAATGTTGCAATTAATGCTGAAAAAGACCAAGGACTAAAGATTACCATAAAAGGTAAGAAGACAAAGAAGAGCTTACCTGACAGTCGCCGAAAGCATGAACCAGAACGGCAAGTACCCTAAAGAAGAAGACTGCAGCTTACTCAGAGTTTAAGCAGAGTCAAGAGTTGCACATTAAGGGAAATAATGTCGTTGGTACATGCAACTATATAAGGATGCAACAGAAGAGCTCAACATAGAGTCTGAAAAATCGCAAAAACGCAAAAGAAAGCAAAACAGCACAAGCTTACAAGCTTAGACTTTCTCGAGCTAAAAATCTTCATAAGCACAAATATATTGTAATATTTGATCATTTAGGATCATTGTGTGCATAGACTAAAGTCTATCTTGTGTATTCTGTATTGAGATATAGAAGTGAGAATCAATTGTAACTGTCAGACAGAGTGTGTCTGAATAGATCGAGAGACTAGGAGTTTCAGTCTGATAGTGAGGTAAATCCAGCTGAATCGGGTTTGTACAACAGGATTGTATAAATCAAAGTCTTCTAGTGGAATCCTTCCTTAATTGGAAGAAGAGGAGACGTAGAAGGATTACACCACCTTCGAACTTCCAGAAACATATTCTGTGTTTTATCATTCTGCACTCGTTATACTATTCAAGCCATCGAGCCGTTCTTACTAATCTAAGAACAGACCGTTCCGCACTAAACTTTCAGTGGTCTGTTCTGCAGCAGAGTTGATTAAGAAACAGATTTCTTTAACTAATCCGAAAGAAATCACAAGGGATTAAATTTTATAGGAGTGTTCATTCACCCCCCCTCTAAACACCCCGGACCGATCCTAACACATATTAACAACAAATTCACACATACAATTTATATCAGTCACATAACATATAAATGCACGTGTCTAGTCATTTTCTTGTAATGTTATGGACCAATTAACACCAATAATGAATCTTGATCAAGAATATGGCCATGACACTCTGTACTGTATATCCAATAAACTCGGGATCCGTATTCTGTAATTCTGTAACACATGGTTCAAGGTCATTAGTGACCATAACAAAATCCATTAATCTCTTATGAATGCATATGCCATAATCATGCAATTCATCACAACATCACCAATAGAGTATATCTCATGTCTATAAAGTCACTTAAAATCAATACTTCACCTTTCACATATATAAGACATCCAATCATCAAAACACATGATTCACCAAGTCCATTCATCCATGAAACACAAATCATCCACCCACATAAGTTAAAGAACAAGTTATAAGATTATACTCATAAGTTGTTGCTCATATCTCGATAATTTTGTTTACTTTGTCTTATGTGTGCCATTGTCGAGATTTTGACCTATAATAAGTATATTAAAATGCATATCCAAATTTAGTACCATGTATTTAACATCAATTACAGTATATGCATGCTATTAATGATATGTCCAAATAATAAAGTTCATAGTTTACAACAACAGTCTCATATGTAAAATTCATTTCTCCCAATAAGTCCAATACCTTTAGTAAGCCATATATCATTATTTTGCACATAATTTATTAGTTAGATTTTTTGGAAATAATACTTCATCACACCAGGGGCTACATTAATTTCTATCATCTCCCTATTACAATCATTTTAATTTATAATAAGTTTTTAACTATTCCAAAATCAACCAGGAGGTATCAATTTCTAACCTTATATATATTATATATGCATATTACCTCTTATAGTAAGCCGTCTAATATTACTATTCATTTAAACAGTATAACAATTTGGACTTTCTACGTTTTCCTCTTTCGTCTTCTTGGGTGCCTTTTAATTTATTTTCACCCATCTAATATTACTACTATTCATTTAATTTAAACAGTATAACAGTTTGGGCTTTTTACGTTTACATCTTTTGTCTTCTTGGGTATCTTTTCTCTTCTTGTTAACTTTTGGGCATTTTAATTTATTTTTATACAACCCAATCTTTTTTTCACACCATTTTTTTAGTTTTCTTAGGTATTTGGTCTTTTTTTCTTTTGATGGTCAGTTTAACGATGGTTATGTTCAACATGGTTAATTACTGTGTCTGATTGTTTGGTTTTTGACATCTTCGTACTTTCTTATCTCTTATTTTATCTCAAATCATCATCTCATCGCGTGTGTTTGTGTTTCTCTGTAGGAAATTAGGTGGATAGGTGTGATCGCTTTTATTTTAAACAGAAAATTCCAGCGTAGCGATTTTAGACCGCAAGTGCACGGTGTCAAGTTTTAGCATAGTGATTTAAAAGAAAGGATGTCGTACCCACATGGACTAACGTATAAGTACCAAATAAAATTAGCAAAATTATATTTAGCCTACGAAAAAGATAAATAATTAACTAATAAAAATAAAAACTTAAAAACTTAAAATTTAAAACAACTCCTTTGAAGATGCGAAGGAATTCCACTCAAGAAATTTATTAAGATGTTGGTTCAATTGTGTTATCGTCAATGATTTGTTTGTAAAAGCAATTACTAATCAATCAATTCTTAAGGCGACGGATTTCCTAATATAATCAATATACTTTCTCAAGCTATATTGAAACTAACATTAAATTGAAGCAAGTAACTCTCGTTCACTTAAACCAATTTAATATTGAATAAATCTCAATGAAAATCGTTAACTTTAAATCTTTCAATTCAAAGTGATCACTCACGTATGTGATTTAATCTCTCGATCTAAATCTTTAACATACAACACGAATTATTATAGCGTATTATAAATTTATCTCTCGATCTTGATCGCTTTTATTTTAAACAATTAATTCCAATGTAGCGATTTTATACCGCAAGTGCACGGTCGTCAAGTTTTAGTATAGTAAATGAAGAACAAGTTGTCGAACCCACAGGGATTAACTGTAAGTATCAAATAAGATGCTTTTAACTATATTTAACCTACAAAATTGAATTAATAATTAAACTACTAATTAAATAAATTAACTACTAATCCAACCAAGTCAATAAAAGTAAACGAGAAAAATCCACTAGAGAAGATTATCGAGACTTTGGCTCACCAATGCAATCCCCTACAATTCTCGATTGAATATCCAAATATTTCTAAGGTGACGAGTTTTCCTAATGCATTCGTTATACTTTGGTCCAGTTATAACAAGTCTAATATTAATGTTGCAGTAAACCACTCCCGTGTCCTTATTGCACAATTAATATCGAATAAAGATCTATGAAAACTACTAGCCTTCGATTTTGGTAAATCTATTGCTATCACACGTGTGCTAGATTTTACTTGGTCCGTCTCAACCTAAAACCCACGGTATAATTTATTATATCGTATTGCAATATCCTATGGTCAATTCAATCGCAATATAACAATCATTCAAGGTCGATCAATCCCTCAAAAGCATGAAGATCAATAAATTACGCAAAGAATTAAAGGAATTCAATCAAATAAATCATCAAATTATAGGTTCATGACAAAGGATTGCCTAGCCTCGATAAATAAATTAGTTCAACATAGTAAATCAAAACAAATCAAAACTAATATTAAAATACAAGAATAAACTCCCGATGTCGACTTCGTTCGTAGATCCTTGCTCCCTCTCTCGCTTCCTTCTCGATCGTCTCTTGAATCGCCTTGTTGAAGGTGTTCCAAAATCCTAGGATGGTTGATGGATGGAGGTGGATGATGGTGATATGGAGGATGAGAGGATGGATGGAGGCTATTCCTAGGGTGTAAAATCTGATAAAAAGTCCCTATTTTCGTCCAAAACCTAATATAAATAGTGGTGAAGGAGTTTTGTAAAGTTTGGACACAAAATAACCAAGAAGGAAACAAAATCTCAAAATTTTCGGGTTTGGCGATCGATCTTCGTCATTTGGCGATCGATCGCGGAAACATTCTGGATTGTGGCGATTGATCTTCATAAGTTGGCGATCGATCGCGGACCTCAAATCTCCAATCTTGCGATTTGGTCCCTCCTTTTCCAGATTTGCTCAGTTTGGTCCTTTTCAGCATTTTTAAGCCCATGTCATCCACTTTTATGCATTTGGACCTAGATTCCTGACATATACAAATATATACCAAAATGTGTAATATTTTCTAGGAATCACTACAAAAACACCCCTAATCATATATCAAATTAAGTGTAAAAATCACACTTATCAGATCTCAATTATAATTCACCAATTCCATCAAAGTTAGCAAAGCTTTGATAGCATTAAGATTATAATTCATGCACAAAAGAATTAATCCACTCAAACACATTCAAATCAATGATTCAAGCACAATATTCATTAACCTTGATAAAATAAACTTAATTATATTCAAATCAAACTAAAAAGATGTCTAATTGTTTCTCAACCTCATAAACATCAATAAATTTGAAAATCAAAACAACTAAAGTTTAGAAGTACGATAACGTAGGAGTCGAATCCGTGCGTTGAACGATATTTCTTCTCTTGCTTCCTTCCTTGCACTTCAAAGGATTTTTCTCTAAACTTGTATTCTTGTTGGAGGATGAAAGGAGGCTGAAAATTTATATATGATATGATATTGGGTCTGATATTCTCCTTGAATTCGTGCCCTAGGTCCCCTACTTAAAGAAGAAGAGGTGGATGGAAGTGTTTCCATATAGATCAAACTCAATCGTCTTTTTTTTTTTTTTTGAAAATTCTGCGGCTCGATCGATCGGTCCAATTGTCTCGATCGATCTATCACCTTAAACTCTTGGCCTTGACTTTTTCTGCCTCGCTCGATCGATCGAGTCATGAACTGCCGATCGATCGAGCTTTCTTCAATCTCGCTTGTAATTTCTCTGCCATGCTCGATCGATCGAGCGTAAGTTTCCAATCGATCGAGCTCTTGTTTTTCTCGTTGGCCAAAACTTTGTCTCCTTCGATCGATCGCTCTCCACTACCGATCGATCGGTCATGCCAGAATCCAAATTCTTCAATTCGTGCCTCGGTTTGATCTGTTTTCTTCCTTCTAGCTCAATTCTTCCACTTTCCACCTAGATTCCTGAAACAACCAAATAAATACCAAAAAACGTAACATCATCCCGGCTACATATCCGGCTAAGACAATTCTTGCCTTTTTACGTTGATTTATGGAAGTCAATTTCTGGGTGATTTTTATGTCCTTTTACAGATTAGTTTGCTTAGATAAAATAAGTTAAATGGTTTGAGAATGATGGGTTTAAGTGGGATGAGGTATTGTTCCTTTGTGATTGTGTTTCTCCGCCTTTCGACCTCTTTCGGAGCTTTCCTTTTTATTTCAGGTTTGCGGGACTTTATTTATCATCCCGATTTGTGAAAATTATGGATGTTTAATAGTTTTCGTTTGATAGATGATGCGGATGGTGTTTTTGGATCCCACAATTCCTCATTTCGCATTGGGACTGTTGTCTGCCAAATGATCCATTATAAGCTTTGTTTCGATAATCTTCTCAGATATTAAATTTAAGCTCCGCATGCACGCATTACTTTGTGCTACTGTGTAACTATAAAACAGTAAGTAAGAAAAACATGCATTTCAAATGTTAATTTTTAGAAATCTACTTTTAAAATTCCTTTCATAATATTGCATATTCAAATTCCCATAAAAATTAACAAAACAATGGATGACGATTCGGTTTGCATATAGTAAAAAAAAAAGGACAGATCGTACATTGATTCCATGAAAAATAAGTTTTCCTCCTCAGATAATTGATTGGCCATGAAGTGAAGTAATAATAGATGTCATATATCTTCGTTGCCAACGGCCAACGGAGTACGAACATTAGTCATTTTGGCAACGGGAGCAAATGTTTTTCGAGCATTCGGCTAAAATTTCGATAATTTTTTCTTAATTTTAAATTTAACCTTCGCACTGCACGCATTTCTTTATGCTACTGTGTAACAATAAATGAATTAATAAGGAAAAAAACAACCCAAATGTTATATTTTTTAAATCTACTTTTAAAATCCCTTTCATAATCTAGCTTTCATACTTAAACTTTGCTTTTGAAGACTTTTTCTACCTTGGTTGTGCCAAAAAAATCCTTTTTATGTTTTTTATATTGCGCTTTATTCGTATTTGTCTGAGTTTGTTTTTATTATTATTAAAATGCTTGTGTTAACATTATACTCTATCCTATTTTTTCTAGGTATTCCAGTTGTTACAATAGGGACCAGTTGTCGTCATGTCGTCTGAACCAATATCTTCCATGCGAGACCGTCGGAACAAACGCAAAGGTAATTCCCTTCGACTCAATATGACATTTTCGGCACCCCCCTAAGAATATCTTCGTTTACCATATAAAACTTGTGCTTAAATTTAATCCTGTGTGCTATTTTAAGATCGTCATTGCGGTGAGGAATCGAGCGAGCCTACGATAATTCTCCCCTTATACTGTTCTAGCCGGGCCAGACCAACATGTGTGCACATAAATTTATTTTACGCCATGTTTTTTATTTTGGATAGTCAGTTTTTACCTTGCGGCCTGTCTCTTTCATACCATCTGCTTTATTCATTAGCATTTTCATGTCTTCCCATGCTTCTTCAGATTGTAATGTTCACTGTTGAATTGAATGTTGTTATATTTGATCTATACTCAAGTCAACATGAATTGTGATGCTCCATTTGAAGCTTGTCTTTTCCATGGCTGGTTACTCGAATGCTTCATCATCCCCAAAAGACTAGACCTTATTGGAGCAGCATCCATACGAACTAAATAGGTCAGTTAACGACACGTATAAAAGATCGCTCATTCGTTTTGTTATCCATTTTGTATTACCATGTAGTCCTCTCAAGAAAAAAAATAATGTTGACTGTCGTACAGATTTGAACTTTCCGATATTGTATACAAAACAATAATTTTGCCAATCACTGGGAACAGTCCTATAAATACCCGCGGATGTCATCATAGTAAGGGTTGGATTTTTCTGGGCAAAAAGACTCCGAAGAGAGCAAATTTATGTCTGTTCGGTCTTTTCTGTTATTTCTCTAAAAAAATCGTGTAAGTCATTGAGCGATTGTTATTTGTGTCCGGAGAGTCTTGTAAATCATCAACATTTATAGTGAAGTTTTATACTGGACTAGGTCCCGTGGTTTTTCTCTCCATTTGAGGGTTTCCACGTAAAAAATCTTGGTGTGTTTATCGTTATTTTCTGTTAACACCTTATTCTACCTTATATTCGAAAATCACGGATCACACCATTGGCGCCGTCTGTGGGAAAAAAAAAGAGTAAAGACGTTGAAGCAAGGATATTTCATTAAGAATCCAAGGCGAAATGGTTAGAAGCAAAGGGCGAGGGCCAATGTCGGGGAGGGATAAACCAATGACCCCCCCCCCCCCCCCCACGTTCATGCCCAGAACCAGAAGGAGCAGGGAGTATTACCCACCGGAGGAATACCCATGGAACATTTGACTGAGATGATTGCTAAAACTGTCGGAGAAGTTATGAAACAATACATGACCCCCCCCTGTCAGGAAGAAAATAAGGAAGAGGAGGAAGACTCAACCTCTATAAAGAAGTCGGAGGAGGAGGCAGAAGAATCGAAAGATTTTCCTAATCGTTCAAATGATGAAATAGATAGGGCTTTGCACCATCAAATGGAGGATTTAAAGGAGGAGTTACAAAAAATGCGCAATAAAATGGAAGGTCGTATTAACTCGGCAAGAAGAAGCACCCCATTCACTCCTCAGGTCATTGATGATCCTCTGCCTCTTAATTTCAGAACTTTAAGTGTGGGGAATTATGATGGTAGCACGGATCCAGAAGAATATTTGTCTCGATTTGAGAATGCTTCACTCCTTCATCAGCTGTTAGATGGGGTGAAATGTAGAGTGTTCTTGACTACTCTAGCCGGCGCTGCTCAATCGTGATTCAATCAATTACCATCAGGAATAGTGGATTCCTTTCCCAAATTCAGCTCGTTGTTCCTTCATCAATTCGCGAGCGGTAGAAGTTGCAAGAGAATAGCCTTGAGTTTGTTCGGTCTCAGGCAGATGGATAAGGAGTCCCTGCGGGATTTTCTGAAAAGATTCAATCAAGCATGCCTTGATGTTCCGCATGTGACATCTGAAATACTAGCCAGCGCTTTCACCCAAGGGTTGAGAGAGGGGGATCTGTTCAGATCGTTGGCCAAGAAGCCACCGTCGGATTATGATGAATTACTGGGGCGTGCCTCTAAATATATTAATTTGGAGGAAGCGCATAGGATGAAACAGAAGAAGGAAATAAAAAATGGTGGTGAAGTCAATAGGAAGGAGAGGCCACTGGAACAGCCTAAGAGGAACTTTGATCAGTACCTACCGATGAGACCTTATCGGGAGGTAGCCATGAATCAAATTATGCCGAAGAGGGGTCGGGGGGGACCTTATGGAAGAGGAGTATTCCGAGGAGGAAGTGCCCGAGGAGGGAGCGTTCATGAAGGAAGAATGGATGTAAGGCGAGGAGCTGACGGTGACCTGAGGAACAGTGCTCCTTTCCCTTGGAATAATGTTAATCCAGGGAGAGGAGCACTTCAGCCAGTTCCTTGGGCAGTACGGGGGGAAAGAGTGGAGGGCGGAAATCAAGTTACCAGGGAAAGAACGGTTAGCAATGTTCCTAACCGAGGAACTATACATATGATTTCGGGAGGAACATCATGTGGAGACTCTAACCGAGCAAGAAAAAGTTATGCTCGAAGACTCGAGGTGTTATCCATTAATCCAAGTCATATTCAGGAGAGTCCTTCTATAGCTTTCGGACCTGCAGATTTACAAGGGATTTATTTTCCCCACGATGATGCATTGGTTATTTCAGCCACAGTGGCCAACTACAATGTGCAAAGAATCTTCGTCGATACAGGCAGCTCGGCAGATGTGCTCTTCCTTAATACTTTGAAACTGATGGAATTGGGAAGTATAGCTGTACAAAAGGTGAATACTTCTTTGCATGGGTTTACCGGAGAAGTCATAAGTCCTATAGGACAAGTGTCTTTACCCATCACATTAGGAGAGGAGTCCAAGACAAAGACGAAGATGATCACCTTCCTCATAGTCGATGCACCTTCCTCCTATAATATAATATTGGGTCGGTTGGCATTAACGGACTTCGAAGCGGTTGCCTCTACTTATCACTTGAAGATAAAATTCCCAGTAGGAGAGGAAGTGGGACAAGTAAGAGGAAGTCAGAGTTCATCAAGAAAATGTTATGTGCAAGAGTTAAAGCAAGACAAGGGAAATAATAGAGAAGAAGGGGAGCGAGGAAATAATAAGATGAAACTTGGACAGCCTGAGGCGGAGGAGCGGATAGTCCCCGAGGAGGAATTTATGAGTATCGAGTTAGGTCACCCGGTGAAAACTACTCGCATTGGGTCCAAGTTGGATCCCGAATTGAGGAAAAGGGTGATTGAGTGCTTAATAGATAACGTGGATGTGTTCGCTTGGAATACCTCTGAGTTAATTGGGGTAAAACCTGAGATTGCTGAGCATCATCTAAATGTTGACCCGGGTGCTCGGGCAATTAAGTAGAAGAGAAGGCATTTCGGACCCGAGAAGGATGCCGTCATAGCTAAACAAGTAGAGGAGTTGTTGAAGGAAGGTCATACGGGAGATTAGTTTCCCTACATGGCTCTCAAATGTGGTTCTCGTACCTAAAACATGAGACAAGTGGAGGATGTGTGTAGATTTTCGGGACGTGAACAAAGCGTGTCCCAAAGATTGTTATCCATTGCCAAGGATTGATCAATTAGTGGATTCTACTGCGGGACATGAGCTGTTATGTCTTATGGATGCTTATCAGGGATATCATCAAATCCCCTTAGCCCGTGAGGATCAGTCCAAGGTTAGCTTTGTCACAGCGGGAGGAACTTTTTGTTATGTCGTCATGCCCTTCGGATTGAAAAATACTGGGGCTACTTATCAGAGACTGATGGATAAGATGTTCAGAGATCAAATATGACGGAACGTGGAGGTTTATGTTGATGACGTCCTGATCAAAAGCAAGAAGGCCCAAAATCTGATAGAAGATATGGAGGAAGTCTTTGCCACTTTGAGAAGATTTGGCATGAAGTTAAATCCAGCCAAATGTACCTTCGGAATTCATAGTGGAAAATTCTTGGGGTACATGGTGACAGAGAGAGGTGTGGAAGCTAACCCTGAGAAAATCCGAGCAATCCAAGAAATGAACCCTCCTCGGACCTTGAACGAAGTACAAAGGTTAGCAGGAAGAATAACAACGCTTAGTCGATTCATATCTAGATCGGCTGATAGGAGTTTGCCTTTCTTTAAAGCATTAAGGCGAGGAATGCAGTTCGAGTGGGATGATCAGTGTCAGAAGGCTTTCGAAGACTTGAAAGAATATTTAGCTCAGTTACCCTTAATGAATAAACCCGAGCACAATGAGACCCTCCTCGTCTACTTGTCGGTAACCGAGGAAGTTGTCAGCTCGGTGTTAATTCAAGAGAAATTTGGGCATCAGCAACCGGTATATTATGTCAGCAGAGCTTTGCAAGGAGCCGAACAAAGATACCCTGAAATTGAAAAGTTAGCTTTGGCTCTGGTGATCACTGCAAGAAGGCTTCGGCCGTATTTTTTATCTCACCCTATCATGGTGGTAACGAGCACTCCCTTAGGAAGGCTCTTGTCAAAAGCTGAAATTTCAGGAAGGATGGTGAAATGGGCCACAGAATTGAGCGGGTTCGATATTTCTTATCAGCCTCGGACTACCATCAAGGCTCAGGCCTTATCTGATTTCTTGGTTGAAGTAACTCATACTTGCGAAGAAAAACATTGGAGCCTATTTGTAGATGGATCATCTACTCAAAAAGGAAGCGGTGCAGGAATTATACTGATCAGTCCAGAAGGAGAAGAAGTTGCCATAGCTATTCAGTTCGGTTTTCATTCTTCAACAATGAAGCCGAATTCGAAGCTCTCCTCTCAGGTTTACGAGTGGCATTAGACGCCGGAGCTCGGAAAGTAAAAGTATTCATGGATTCGATGCTGGTTGTACAGCAGGTAAATGGGGTGTACAAGGTGAAAGAAGAAATGTTGAAAAAATATGTGGAGAAGGCTCAAGTATTAACGACTCAGTTCCAGGAAGTGGAATTGAAGCAAATACCACGAGAAGATAATAACCGAGCAGATTCACTCGCAAAGTTGGCCAGTTCCATTCATGAGTGGAAGAACAGGAAAGTGCTAGTACAAGATCTTCTGGTCTCGCACATAGCTATCAACAGTATAATGAATTTTGAGCCTTGTATCATATCCGATTGGCGAGAGCATATCATCAAATTCTTGAAAAATAGGGTGTTGCCATTAGATCCGAAGGAAGCTGCTCGGGTGAAGAGAATGGAGAGGCGTTTTGTGTTAGCAGAAGGTAAATTGTTCAAAAGGGGATTTTCAGCTTCCTTCTTACAATGCACATCAGTGCAAGAAGGAGAACATTTGCTAAAGGAGATTCACGAAGGCTGTTGTGGGAATCATTCGGGAAGTAATATGTTATATCAGAAAGCCCTTCGGGCCGGATACTATTGGCCCAGTATGAGAGAAAATGCCGAAGAAATTGTTAAAAAATGTAACAATTGCCAGAAACATGCAAATTTATCTCATATACCCGCAGAGGTCTTAAATAACAGTATTACTTCCTGTCCCTTCGATCAATGGGGGATGGACATCGTCGGACCTTTTCCTCTTGCCACGGGTCAAAGAAAATTCCTCCTAGTAGCAGTTGAGTACTTTACTAAATGGGTGGAAGCTGAACCTCTAGCAAAAATAACTGAGGAGGAAATCATCATATTCTTATGGAGAAGCATAGTATGTCGGTTCGGAATACCGAGGAGAATTATTTCGGATAATGGAAGGCAATTTCAGGGAAAGAAACTACAGGAGTGGTGCGAGGATATGAAAATCAGGCAAGTATTCACGTCAGTAGCCTATCCACAGTCAAATGGGCAAGTCAAAGTTATTAACCGTATTCTATTACATGGGATTAAGACGAAGCTAGAAGGGGCCCGAGGAGAATGGGTAAACGAACTACCTGGAGTCTTGTGGGCTTATTGAACAACTCCTCGGGTATCTACAGGGGAAACTCCGTATAGTCTGGTATACGGTTCGGAGGCCCTCATTCCAGCGGAAATTGGGGTTGAATCTCTCCGCGTATAATGTTATGATCCAGAGCAGAACGAGGGTAAGAGAATGCAAGAGTTAGATGAGATTGATCAGCTAAGAGAACAAGCTGTAGCAAGAATAGAGCTATATAAAGTAAGGATTACCAACGCCTATAACCGAAGGGTTCGATCAAGAACATTTCAAGTTGGGGATTTAGTGTTACGAAGAACAAATCCTGCTGGTGAAGTAAAAAAGTTGGCACCCAAATGGGAAGGCCCTTACAAAATCAAGGAAGTAATCGGAAGAGGAGCCTACAGGCTGGAGGATCATGAAGGTCGGAAATTGGTAAGACCTTGGAACATTCATAACCTGAAGAAATATTTTGTGTAATCTTTCTTTTTTATTTTTTTTATGAATTCAGCAGTAATAAAATGAAAGTATTTGATTCATCGAGTTTGTTTGGAATTCTAATGATTTACTCGTGGGATCGGGATGTTTGGTCCACGTTTAAACATTACATTATCATCGGTTTACTCGTGGGATCGGGATGTTTGGTCCACGTTTAAACATTACATTATCATCGGTTTACTCGTGGGATCGGGATGTTTGGTCCACGTTTAAACATTACATTATCATCGGTTTACTCGTGGGATCGGGATGTTTGGTCCACGTTTAAACATTAAATTATCATCGGTTTACTCGTGGGATCGGGATGTTTGGTCCACGTTTAAAACCTAAAACTTGCCAAGTGTTTGTGCTCGGGGTAGCGAGCTTTGTTCGGAATTTTAGTTGTTTACTCGTGGGATCGGGATGTTTGGTCCACGTTTTAAACCTAAAATTGCCCAAGTGTTTGTGCTCGGGGTAGCGAGATTTGTTCGGAATTTTAGTTGTTTACTCGTGGGATCGGGATGTTTGGTCCACGTTTTAAACCTAAAATTGCCTAAGTGTTTGTGCTCGGGGTAGCGAGCTTTGTTCGGAATTTTAGTTGTTTACTCGTGGGATCGGGATGTTTGGTCCACGTTTTAAACCTAAAATTGGCCAAGTGTTTGTGCTCGGGGTAGCGAGCTTTGTTCGGAATTTTAGTTGTTTACTCGTGGGATCGGGATGTTTGGTCCACGTTTTAAACCTAAAATTGCCCAAGTGTTTGTGCTTGGGGTAGCGAGCTTTGTTTTGAATTTTAGTTGTTTACTCGTGGGATCGGGATGTTTGGTCCACGTTTTAAACCTAAAATTGCCTAAGTGTTTGTGCTCGGGGTAGCGAGCTTTGTTCGGAATTTTAGTTGTTTACTCGTGGGATCGGGATGTTTGGTCCACGTTTAAACCTAAAATTGCCTAAGTGTTTGTGCTCGGGGTAGCAAGCTTTGTTCGGAATTTTAGTTGTTTACTCGTGGGATCGGGATGTTTGGTCCACGTTTTAAACCTAAAATTGCCTAAGTGTTTGTGCTCGGGGTAGCGAGCTTTGTTCAGAATTTTAGTTGTTTACTAGTGGGATCGGGATGTTTGGTCCACGTTTTAAACCTAAAATTGCCCAGGTGTTTGTGCTCGGGGTAGCGAGCTTTGTTCGGAATTTTAGTTGTTTACTCGTGGGATCGGGATGTTTGGTCCACGTTTTAAACCTAAAATTGCCCAAGTGTTTGTGCTCGGGGTAGCGAGCTTTGTTCGGAATTTTAGTTGTTTACTCGTGGGATCGGGATGTTTGGTCATGTTTTAAACCTAAAATTGCCTAAGTGTTTGTGCTCGGGGTAGCGAGCTTTGTTCGGAATTTTAGTTGTTTACTCGTGGGATCGGGATGTTTGGTCCACGTTTTAAACCTAAAATTGACTAAGTGTTTGTGCTCGGGGTAGCGAGATTTGTTCGGAATTTTAGTTGTTTACTCCTGGGATCGGGATGTTTGGTCCACGTTTTAAACCTAAAATTGCCTAAGTGTTTGTGCTCGGGATAGCAAGTTTGTTCCGAAATACAAGTAAATGATTTCATTAATGAAAGAGAAAGAAATACAATAAAAGGTAAAAGCTCTACCCTACGGCTGGAATAGCTCCTCGGGGAGGCTCTCCAGAGCAGCATTGACGTCAAGAAAATCTTTTGAAGCTCCTTCGGGAGGGTAGCCTTGAGATCTAAATTGGCCGACGCATGCTTCAAAACCATGATCAAAGAACTTGTAAGCACGGTCAGCCACCATGTTGCTATACTCTGGAGACTTCAAAAACTCAGCTTTCTTCGAGAGCCAGAGTTCTTCCACACGAGCAGCAGTGGAAGATTTCTCTTGAGCAAGCTGCTCGGAGACAGCTTGATGTTGCTCAGCCAGGGATTTATACTGCTCTGACAAAGTAGAGTTAGCACCTTCCAGATCAGCAAACTTTGTCCGCTCCTCTGCCAATTTAAAAGTACGATAACGTAGGAGTTGAATCCGTGTGTTGAACGATACTTCTTCTCTTGCTTCCTTCCTTGCACTTCAAAGGATTTTTCTCTAAACTTGTATTCTTGTTGGAGGATGAAAGGAGGCTGAAAATTTATATATGATATGATATTGGGTCTGATATTCTCCTTGAATTCGTGCCCTAGGTCCCCTATTTAAAGAAGAGGAGGTGGATGGAAGTGTTTCCATATAGATCAAACTCAATCGTCTTTTTTTTTCCTGAAAATTCTGTGGCTCTATCGATCGGTCCAATTGTCTCGATCTATCTATCACCTTAAACTCTTGGCCTTGACTTTTTGTGCCTCGCTCGATCGATCGAGTCATGAACTGCCGATCGATCGAGCTTTCTTCAATCTCGCTTGTAATTTCTCTGCCATGCTCGATCGATCGAGCGTAAGTTTCCAATCGATCGAGCTCTTGTTTTTCTCGTTGGCCAAAACTTTGTCTCCTTCGATCGATCGCTCTCCACTACCGATCGATCGGTCATGCCAGAATCCAAATTCTTCAATTCGTGCCTCGGTTTGATCTGTTTTCTTCCTTCTAGCTCAATTCTTCCACTTTCCACCTAGATTCCTGAAACAACCAAATAAATACCAAAAAACGTAACATCATCCCGGAATCTACATGAATATATATATATATATATATATATATATATATATATCATTGCAAAAATACACGTAATAATCAACCCTATCAAGGTGGTTTGCCATGCCTCGGTTGGTGGTTTCGTGTCTTTGTAATTTTCTTTTCAAGCTTTATATTGTTTTTCTCTCGGCTTCCATTTATCTTCCAGATCACTCCTGCTTTTCGAGACGAGGTTGCCTATTTGCTTCGTTATCCGGTGATGCTTCGTACGTTTTAGGTGGGTTTTTCCCCAGTTTTTTCATATCGCTTATTTTTGCCTTTAGACCTCGCATTAGTCGTTCCTTTGATTCTATTTTTTCGTTGTCTTGAGTCATTTCTGTGAATGCTTGGTTGTGCTCTTGGGCTTTAGGGACGAGAAAACGTTGGACACCCTATTCCATTTCCCTCTACTATACACACGCGTTATCACTTATCAGTTGCGCTTGCACTGATTTTACATTTTTTGATTCATTTACTGTATAATGAATACAATTACATAGGTTATGTGGGTTAATATGCTACATATCCGGCTAAGACAATTCTTGCCTTTTTACGTTGATTTATGGAAGTCAATTTCTGGGTGATTTTTATGTCCTTTTACAGATTAGTTTGCTTAGATAAATTAAGTTAAATGGTTTGAGAATGATGGGTTTAAGTGGGATGAGGTATTGTTCCTTTGTGATTGTGTTTCTCCTCCTTTCGACCTCTTTCGGAGCTTTCCTTTTTATTTCAGGTTTGCGGGACTTTATTTATCATCCCGATTTGTGAAAATTATGGATGTTTAATAGTTTTCGTTTGATAGATGATGCGGATGGTGTTTTTGGATCCCACAATTCCTCATTTCGCATTGGGACTGTTGTCTGCCAAATGATCCATTATAAGCTTTGTTTCGATAATCTTCTCAGATATTAAATTTAAGCTCCGCATGCACGCATTACTTTGTGCTACTGTGTAATTATAAAACAGTAAGTAAGAAAAACATGCATTTCAAATGTTAATTTTTAGACTACTTTTGAAATTCCTTTCATAATATTGCATATTCAAATTCCCATAAAAAAATTAACAAAACAATGGATGACGATTCGGTTTGCATATAGTAAAAAAAAAGGACAGATCGTACATTTATTCCATGAAAAATAAGGTTTCCTCCTCAGATAATTGATTGGCCATGAAGTGAAGTAATAATAGATGTCATATATCTTCGTTTGGCAACGGCCAACGGAGTACGAACATTAGTCATTTTGGCAACGGGAGCAAATGTTTTTCGAGCATTCAGCTAAAATTTCGATAATTTTTTCTTAATTTTAAATTTAACCTTCGCACTGCACGCATTTCTTTATGCTACTGTGTAACAATAAATGAATTAATAAGGAAAAAAACAACCCAAATGTTATATTTTTTAAATCTACTTTTAAAATCCCTTTCATAATCTAGCTTTCATACTTAAACTTTGCTTTTGAAGAATTTTTCTACCTTGGTTGTGCCAAAAAAATCCTTTTTATTTTTTTTATATTGCGCTTTATTCGTATTTGTCTGAGTTTGTTTTTATTATTATTAAAATGCTTGTGTTAACATTATACTCTATCCTATTCTTTCTAGGTATTCCAGTTGTTACAATAGGGACCAGTTGTCGTCATGTCGTCTGAACCAATATCTTCCATGCGAGACCGTCGGAACAAACGCAAAGGTAATACCCTTCGACTCAATATGACATTTTTTGGCACCACCATAAGAATATCTTCGCTTTACCAAATAAAACTTGTGCTTAAATTTAATCATGTGTGCTATTTTAAGATCGTCATTGCGGTGAGGAATCGAGCGAGCCTACGATGGTTCTCCCCTTATACTGTTCTAGCCGGGCCAGACCAACATGTGTGCACATAAATTTATTTTACGCCATGTTTTTTTTATTTTGGATGGTCAGTTTGAGGCATGTCTCTTTCATATCATCTGCTTTATTCATTAGCATTTTCATGTCTTCCCATGCTTCTTCAGATTGTAATGTTCACTGTAGAATTGAATGTTGTTATATTTGATCTATACTCAAGTCAACATGAATTGTGATGCTCCATTTGAAGCTTGTCTTTTCCATGGCTGGTTACTCGAATGCTTCATCATCCCCAACAGACTAGACCTTATTGGAGTAGCATCCATACGAACTAAATAGGTCAGTTAACGACACGTATAAAAGATCGCTCATTCGTTTTGTTATCCATTTTGTATTACCATGTAGTCCTTCTCAAGAAAATAATAATAATGTTGATCGTCGTACATATTCGAACTTTCCGATATTGTATACAAAACAATAATTTTGCCACATTTCCTTAAGAAAAAATTATACCAAATCATTCGATTTGGTCATCAATTCGACTTTTGGATTTTTTCCCTCCTACTTCCTTCAACTAATTCAAGTTTTTCCCTATATGCCTTGGCGATTCTAGGTTACGCTGCTGGAGGAGTTCGAAGAATTAAAAGTACCTCGCTAAAATATATTGACCGAATAGGGCATATACCCAAAGAAGTTTGGGCTCTGCCTCCAGTTGAAGATTGTGATTATTGTGGTGCGTGCCGGATGTTTAGAGAACCTCCAGCCTTTGTTGTGGGACAGGTAAAATTGATTTAGAGCGAACCAAAATGCCAGACCAAATGTGGCAATTTTATGTTTATGATACTTCCCACATTGCGGATAATTTCCGTCAACGTCGCCGGACATATAACAAATCGTTTGTATTTACCTCTCTCGGGATCTATTATGACCACGAACTTTGCAAAGCAGCTATGGGGATTTACACGTTCAAGGTGTAGGGCGGTATCTATCACTTCATTCGTGACCTTGTTCCTAAAGAGGGATGTGGCCGACAACTACAGCTATATTTCTATGGGACAGAAAATGAACTTTCCAATAGGTTGGCCCAATCGGGGGATTTAGATGACAAAGTTATATCGTTCCTAATGGAGGTCATGACGCTCAATCCATATGCAACTTTTTTCAGGACCTTACGAGAATTGCCATATTTGGACTCATACAAAATTGTACTGCGTGCTGATCCTTCTTTGGACCATAGAGTGTATAGCTTGCCAGTAATTGACCATGTTGCAGCCATTTGGAATGGACTTACAGATTCACCTTCAGACCAACCACACGACGTTCAAGTCTACACAAAAGCTGATAATACACAGTTTGTGCATTATTATTACTGTTGTTATAATCCATTACAATACCCGTTATTGTTCCCCTATGGCGAGCCAGGTTGGAACACATGAATCCAAAAGCACAACTCTTTCGATCATGCTTCTGAGTCTACGCCTTTATTACTTGCTGACGAAGACTCCACACTTTTACCAGACCATCACAACTCTGGTGAAGCATTGTTAAATGTTGAGCACGAAAGTAATCTTCTTCCATTCTTTCGTATTTTTCTTTCATTTATTGGTAGCCTATAATTGGCGTCATCAGTTTTTGTTTTATTATATTTGACAATATTTTTCTATACTCAAGATCTTGAATGCAATCAGGATAATAAGAAAAATGTGTATGCAAGAGAATTCTATTGTTATAGATTTCGACTACGGCGTGATGATGTTTCTAACATACTTTGTGCTGGCCGTCTTATCCAACAATACCAAATAGACTTGTATGTTAAAATTGAAACTCAACGCTTGGATTACTTGCGTAACACACAAGTTCAAAGCAATATTCGAATGGAGTCTTACCAAGGTATTGTTGATAGCATGGTATCTGATGGTGTGACTTATGGCAGATCAATCGGCCAATGCACAACATTACCATCTTCATTCTTGGGCGAACCTAGAGACCTTCGTCGTCGCTACATGAACGCTCTTGCCTTGTTCACCACCTTTGGACGACCTGATTTTTTTTTATCACCATGACATACAATCCAGGTTGGTTAGAGATCCAAAAAGAACTATTGCCTGGGGAACAAGCGCATAATCGGGCAGATTTGCTTGCAAGGGTGTTCCATGCAAAGAATGAGGAGTTAAAAAATGAAATTCTGAATAAAGAACTTTTTGGGAAAGTTTCTGCATACTTATATGTAATTGAGTTCCAAAAGCGCGGCCTTCCACATGTACACTAGCTCATCATTTTGAAAAGGAAGCATAAAATCACTTATGCTGAGGCATATGATCTCTTTGTGTGAGATACCCAATCCTGATTTGGATCTCCATCTACATACATGTGTCTCTGTAAGGACCCTAATCCTTAAATGCGGAACCAAGGCATAATAGAGCTAAAAAAATAATCAGAGTGAGAAATAACGTGTTGAGTTTATGAGCTTAAGCATTACATGCCAAAAATAAGGACTTCCAAACATGGATTAATTACATTCCTCATCAAATGAATGTTATCAACTAGTTTTACACTACTCCTAGAGTAGACACTAGGCAAAAATAATCATGTCCTTCAATACACAAAAGCATCCTCAAGCTCACTGTCTCAACCCGTCTAGCCCTTCTATCATGCCAAACGTGTACCTACAAGGACAACCCCCAAACATGAGCAATAATAATCATTCATATTCAACACAATATGAAGATAAAGCGTAAATGCATAATCATAATAAAACACTTCCTGTTTTCCCCATGCATTTCAAACGCTTCCCGTTTGGTTGTCCCTGTACCATAACTCATGAGTATAATCAATAGATTATTTTTAATGGTCTAAACATGTCATGACATATACCATCTCATCAATACCAAATACTGATCCCCAATCCCTAGTCTGTCCATCACAATGTATTTTAATGCCCCTCGCTTATTTACATATAGGCGGCATAGGATAACCTCGCTTCAATGGACATGCGGGACTCCCACCCCTCGCCTCTCATTGAGCGGCAAATACCCTTTCCTCGCCCTATATGATAACCACGCTCAAATGTGACATGCGGCGCTCCCACCCCTCGCTTCACATTTAGCGGAACCAAACAAATAGCGGCAAGCATTAAAATCATCAAGGGATGACCACGACTCATGGGATGTGCACCAATAATCATATGCATCTATAAACATTATGCATAACATGTATTTGCATCCACAATGCAATACCACATATATACTCGCATCCACAATGCATAAACAATGAGTATATAAGATACATGTACCGTTGGGTGCCCGTACGTCCACTACGTACCTTTCCAAAAGTGGATTTGATATGGCTTCAGTTCCTTGGTTGCGTTGCTACCTGGGATGGTTCTACACAATCACACAACCCCATATTAGAAGCCAAATAATAGCCAAATACCAAAAATTTGACAAAATAAATCATTTCCCAAAAATCCACAGGCGGCGATCGATCGCTTCCCCCAGACGATCGGTCGCCTCAAAATTTCCACTGCGGCGATCGGTCGCCTCAAACATGGCGATCGATCGCCATTCCTTTGATTTGGCTACTGCCTCTCGGCGATCGGTCGCCTCATTTTAGGCGATCGATCGCCTAACCCGCAAAAAGTCTACTGCCTCTTGGCGATCGGTCGCCTCTTTTCAGGCGATCGATCGCCTCGCACAGACATGCGATTTTCACCATTTTTGCTCCCAAAAACCTTCCAATCCATACCAACACTTAACCCAACAAACCAACAACATCAAATGCAACATAAACCACCAAAATATACTTCAAAACAAGTATAAATCCAACATATAACCAAACCCACAACAACCCAACACAAACCCATTTCAAAATCCTTCAAAAACATACCAAACTTAAACAAAACCTTACAAAAATAACCATGAGGTATCCATACCTCTTGGGATCTCAAATCACCCAATAAACTCCACAAAACAAGATTTTGCAAGGACTTCTCTTCTCCCCAAAGCTCAAGCTCGAAAATGAAGGAAGAAGGGTTTGTGGATTTGATTTTGGTAAAGTGAATGAATTGGTAAAGGTGTGGGGTTATAAGGGTTGGTTAATTAAAAATGCAATCCACAATTCATGGTGTATAAAACACCCCAACATGATATTTTCCAAAGCATTAAACCAAATGCACCAAAATATCAATTAAACACATGATTTCTAATTAATTGCTAACCAGGGCAAATAAATCATGCTTCCAACCATAATTCCCAACACATAATTAATTACCACATAATTAATCATATAAACTTAATTAATGCACCAGATTGCAATTAATCATTTCAGGGATATCACAATACTCCCCTACTTATAAGATTTCGTCCTCGAAATCACATGCACTTACCCCCAAAGGAAACTAAACATAAACACATACCAGAGAATAGTTCCGGGTAGTGCTGCACCATATGCCGCTCCGTCTCCCACGTAGCCTCCTCGACACCCCTGCGATCCCACTGAACCTTGATCATAGGTATCACTTTGTTCCGAAGTCTACGGTCTGCTCGATCCAGAATTCTGACAGGCCGTTCCACATAAGACACATCGGACTCTAACTGAACTTCGGAAGGCTGTAAAACATGCGACGGATCCGGCTCATACTTCCGCAGCATCGATACATGAAACACATCATGTATACCAGATAAAGAAGGCGGCAAAGCCAGTCGGTAAGCTAAGGTGCCAATGCGCTGCAAAATCTCGTACGGTCCAACATACCTCGGAGACAGTTTCCCGCGCATCCCAAATCGCACAACGCCTCTGAAAGGCGAGATTTTCAAAAAGACCTTATCTCCCAACTGATATTCCAACGGTCTCCGCCGTTTATTTGCATAAGCTGCCTGTCTGTCCTGGGCCGCTTTCATTTTCTGCCTTATCATCTTTATCTTCTCTTCCATCTCCCGAATCAACTCCGGTCCTCCGACCGATTTGCGGTCCAAATCATCCCAACACAAGGGTGATCTACACCGTCTGCCATAAAGAGCTTCAAACGGAGCCATCTGAATACTCGCCTGGTAGCTATTGTTATAAGAAAACTCTACCAAAGGCACTGAATCCTGCCAAGAGGCATCGAACTCCAAAACACAAGCTCTCAGCATGTCCTCGAGCGTCTGAATAGTGCGTTCGGTCTGGCCATCCGTCTGAGGATGATAAGCAGTGCTCAATCTGACTTCAGTTCCCAAGGCTGACTGAAGACCTTCCCAGAAATGAGATGTGAATCGCGGATCTCGATCTGACACGTTGGAAACGGGGATCCCATGCAATCTCACCACATCTCTAATATACAACTGCGCCATCCTCAAAAAGGTGAATGTCATGCTATAGGGGATAAAGTGGGCTACCTTAGTCAATCTGTCCACAACCACCCAAATAGCATCAAAGCCTGAAGTACTCCTCGGCAAATGAGTCACGAAGTCCATGGAAATTTGCTCCCACTTCCACTTCGGTATCTCCAAGCTTCTCAACTCGCCGTCAGGTCTCTGTCTCTCTGCCTTAACCTGCTGGCAGATCAAACACCTCTTCACAAAAGCGACGACATCACTCTTCATTCTCTTCCACCAAAACTGACCACGCAGATCTTTATACATCTTTTTCCCGCTTGGGTGGATGCTCAGTCTGCTACTATGAGCTCGCTCCAAGATCCCTTTACGCAGCTCCGGCGTACTCGGAACCACCCAACGGTTACCCAATCTCAAGGATCCGTCGTCGGCCACTCTGAACTTCGTTGGCTGACCAAGATGTACTAAAGATAACCACCTCTGAACCTCATCATCTGACCTCTGAGCTCTCCTGATGTCCTCATAGATATCTGGCTCAGCTAACAAGGTCGATACATACACAGGTGATGCATCAATGTCAAAATCATAGCCCAGATGGCAATAGGAGGTCATCATAGCCGACAAATGGATGACGTCCTCAGCAGAACTCCTCACTTTCCGGCTCAAAGCGTCTGCTGTCAAATTGGCTTTCCCGGGATGGTACTCTATCTTGCAATCATAGTCCTTGAGTAGGTCCATCTCTGCCTCATGTTCAGCTCTGCCTGAGTGAATAAAAACTTGAGGCTCTTGTGATCCGGGTATATGGTAAATGAAGTACCATACAAATAATGCCTCCAAATCTTCAGGGCGAAGATGATAGCCGCCAGTTCCAAGTCATGAACTGGATATATGGTCTCATGCGGCTTCAACTGCCTCGATGCATAAGCTACCACATGCTTATCTTGCATCAGAACACACCCAAGGCCCTGAAGTGATGCGTCAGTATACAGAACAAATCTGGAGTTCTCCGTAGGGATCACTAACACTGGCGCCGTCGTCAACCGGTGCTTTAACTCCTGGAAGCTCTCCTCACAAGCTTCTGACCAAAAGAAAGGCACTCCCTTCTGAGTCAACTGCGTCAACGGCTTGGCAACCTTCAAAAAACCCTCGACAAAGCGTCGATAATACCCGGCCAAGCCAAGAAAACTCCGGATCTCAGGCACAGAAGTGGGGGCAGCCCACTCCATCACAACCTCAATCTTCTTGAGATCTACAGATATTCCGCTGCTCGATATGACATGCCCCAGAAACACTACACTGCTCAGCCAAAATTCACACTTACTGAGCTTAGCATACAACTGATGCTCTCTGAGAATCTGAAGCACTGTCCTCAAGTGTTTCACATGCTCTTCCTCACTCCGGGAGTAGATGAGAATGTCGTCAATAAACACAATGACGAACTGATCAAGATACGGCTGAAACACTCTGTTCATCAGACTCATAAAGACTGCTGGAGCATTCGTCACGCCGAACGGCATCACTAGGAACTCATAATGTCCATATCGGGTCCGGAATGCTGTCTTCTGCACATCTTCCTCTCTAACTCGAATCTGATGATACCCGGATCTCAAATCAATCTTGCTATACACCCTGGTACCTTGCAACTGATCAAACAGATCGTCGATCCTTGGAAGAGGATACTTGTTCTTCACTGTAGCCTTATTCAGTTGCCGGTAATCGATGCACAACCGCATCGAGCCGTCCTTCTTCTTCACAAAGAGAACTGGTGCGCCCCATGGCGACACGCTCGGACGTATATATCCCTTGTCAAGGAGATCTTGCAACTGTTCTTTCAACTCTCTCAACTCAGCCGGTGCCATCCTATAAGGTGCACGAGAGATAGCGGATGTCCCTGGCAACAACTCGATCCCAAACTCAACTTCCCTAGCCAGTGGGAATCCTGGGATCTCTTCTGGGAATACATCAGCAAACTCTGCTACCACTGGCACATCCTCAACTCTTAGTTCTTTACTCTTCCCAGACGTGTCCAGGGCATAAATGAGATAACCCGTGTGGCCACGTTCCAACAACTGAGTCATCTTGATCGCTGAAATCAACGGAATCTTCGCACGAGAACCGTTGCCATAGAAGGTCCACTGACTGCCCAACTCAGGTCTGAACTTCACTGTCCTCTGTCGGCAATCTACCACTGCCTGATATCTGTTCAGAACATCAATACCCAAGATGCAGTCGAAGTCTGACATGCCCAACACAATCAATTCTGACCTCAATTCATTGCCCTCAAAATAAATGAGGCAGTCTGCCAAAAACTGATCAGCAACGACATTTCTTCCAGTGGGTGTCGAGACTAAAAGAGGCGTGGGTAAAGAAGACGTGCGCATATGGTGTCTTTCCACAAAACCCACCGATACAAAAGAGTGGGAGGCACCTGTATCGATCAAAATAAAAGCAGGGTACGTAAATAAATGACACGTACCGGCAATCACCTCCTCTGGGGCTGCCTGGGCCTGCTCTCTGGTCAGTGCGTACACCTGTCCCTGGGGCGGTCCTACTGTCTGACCTCCCGATGGTCGAGGCCCAAACTGCTGCCTCTGCTGCACTGTCCTATCCTCAAATCTCGGCCGGTTGCCCTGAAACTCTGACTGTCCTCCCCGGGTGGAGTAATACCGAGCGATGTGGCCCATCTTGCCACAGATATAACAGGCAGGACACTTGTTTGAAGAATGTGGCCCTCCACAATTGTCACATCTAGGCTCTCCCGGCCTATTCCCTTGTGAAGACCCTCGATTGGCTGACCAATTGCCCTTCTTGTTATCCTGTTTCTGACCAAAGTATTTCTTTCCACCATACCGTGAAGATGAAGAGGCACCACGGGGTTTAAATGGCTCTCCCCGAGGCCTCAAGCTGTCATTAGTCTGCCTCTGTTGCGGTACCGGTGGTGGCATAGCACTAGAATAAGCTCCCACCCCAAGCTCGGCAAGCTCCGCCCTTGTGAGAGCATCATCAAAAGAAGTTGGGTTATTGGTGATAACCCGGTCATAGAGCTCCGGTCGCAACCCTTTCATAAAGTTCCTCATCTTAGCGTGCCCATTGGTGGCAATGTGGGGAACGTACCTCAGCAACGAAGAGTATCGTGTGGCATAGTCTGACACCGTCATGTTCCCCTATTTCAAACTTGTAAATTCGTCCTCCTTCATCTGTCTCGCCGCTGCGGAGAAGTACCGGTTCAGGAACCTAGTCCTGAAGAGTGTCCAATCAATCACAGCACCTAGTGCTCTTAGCTCCATCACCGTGCGACTCCACCACATGAAAGGTTTCTTTGCTAACTGAAACTCCGCCAGCCTCAGCCAAGCTGTAACAGCACAAGGAGCCGATACAAAGATCTGTTCAAGTCTTTCCAACCACTCTTCAGCCTCTTCTCCGGACTCTGTCCCCTCAAACCGGGGCGGATGGTAAGACAGAAATTGCGTCAAACTGATCTCACCCGGTAGTAATAACTGAGCTACGGGTTCCATGCCTACGGCCGGTGGAGGTAGAGGGTTCACTTGTCCAACACTAGCGTTCACACTACCAACATCTCCAACCTCCTCATTAGCAACTGTAACACAAATGTTAACAACAATTCCAAAGCAATATATATGTTATGCCGTTAGATAACAGGAATGAGAATAAGCACGTTAGTATAACAGGATATACATTAATATGCACCACATGCATAAACATGCTTCAAATGTAAGCACCTAGCCAATCATGCTAAGGCTACCATTCACTCGTTCCCGGGTTCTCTAACCACTGCTCTGATACCACTAATGTAAGGACCCTAATCCTTAAATGCGGAACCAAGGCATAATAGAGCTAAGAAAATAATCAGAGTGAGAAATAACGTGTTGAGTTTATGAGCTTAAGCATTACATGCCAAAAATAAGGACTTCCAAACATGGATTAATTACATTTCTCATCAAATGAATGTTATCAACTAGTTTTACACTACTCCTAGAGTAGACACTAGGCAAAAATAATCCTGTCCATCAATACACAAAAGCATCCTCAAGCTCACTGTCTCAACCCGTCTAGCCCTTCTATCATGCCAAACGTGTACCTACAAGGACAACCCCCAAACATGAGCAATAATAATCATTCATATTCAACACAATATGAAGATAAAGCGTAAATGCATAATCATAATAAAACACTTCCTGTTTTCCCCATGCATTTCAAACGCTTCCCGTTTGGTTGTCCCTGTACCATAACTCATGAGTATAATCAATAGATTATTTTTAATGGTCTAAACATGTCATGACATATACCATCTCATCAATACCAAATACTGATCCCCAATCCCTAGTCTGTCCATCACAATGTATTTTAATGCCCCTCGCTTATTTACATATAGGCGGCATAGGATAACCTCGCTTCAATGGACATGCGGGACTCCCACCCCTCGCCTCTCATTGAGCGGCAAATACCCTTTCCTCGCCCTATATGATAACCACGCTCAAATGTGACATGCGGCGCTCCCACCCCTCGCTTCACATTTAGCGGAACCAAACAAATAGCGGCAAGCATTAAAATCATCAAGGGATGACCACGACTCATGGGATGTGCACCAATAATCATATGCATCTATAAACATTATGCATAACATGTATTTGCATCCACAATGCAATACCACATATATACTCGCATCCACAATGCATAAACAATGAGTATATAAGATACATGTACCGTTGGGTGCCCGTACGTCCACTACGTACCTTTCCAAAAGTGGATTTGATATGGCTTCAGTTCCTTGGTTGCGTTGCTACCTGGGATGGTTCTACACAATCACACAACCCCATATTAGAAGCCAAATAATAGCCAAATACCAAAAATTTGACAAAATAAATCATTTCCCAAAAATCCACAGGCGGCGATCGATCGCTTCCCCCAGGCGATCGGTCGCCTCAAAATTTCCACTACGGCGATCGGTCGCCTCAAACATGGCGATCGATCGCCATTCCTTTGATTTGGCTACTGCCTCTCGGCGATCGGTCGCCTCATTTTAGGCGATCGATCGCCTAACCCGCAAAAAGTCTACTGCCTCTTGGCGATCGGTCGCCTCTTTTCAGGCGATCGATCGCCTCGCACAGACATGCGATTTTCACCATTTTTGCTCCCAAAAACCTTCCAATCCATACCAACACTTAACCCAACAAACCAACAACATCAAATGCAACATAAACCACCAAAATATACTTCAAAACAAGTATAAATCCAACATATAACCAAACCCACAACAACCCAACACAAACCCATTTCAAAATCCTTCAAAAACATACCAAACTTAAACAAAACCTTACAAAAATAACCATGAGGTATCCATACCTCTTGGGGATCTCAAATCACCCAATAAACTCCACAAAACAAGATTTTGCAAGGACTTCTCTTCCCCCCAAAGCTCAAGCTCGAAAATGAAGGAAGAAGGGTTTGTGGATTTGATTTTGGTAAAGTGAATGAATTGGTAAAGGTGTGGGGTTATAAGGGTTGGTTAATTAAAAATGCAATCCACAATTCATGGTGTATAAAACACCCCAACATGATATTTTCCAAAGCATTAAACCAAATGCACCAAAATATCAATTAAACACATGATTTCTAATTAATTGCTAACCAAGGCAAATAAATCATGCTTCCAACCATAATTCCCAACACATAATTAATTACCACATAATTAATCATATAAACTTAATTAATGCACCAGATTGCAATTAATCATTTCAGGGATATCACAGTCTCGAAGCACATGATGCATGGTCCATGTGGAGTCTCGAACCCGACTAACGTATGCATGAGGATGGGCGCTTGCAAAAATCATTACCCAAAAGAATTTGTTGACATAACTACGCATCATACCGACGCTTACCTAGCATATAGGCGCAGAGACGATGGTAGAAAAGTTGCATGGAAAAAAAACCTCAATAACCGTTGGGTTATTCCATACAACCCTTATCTATTAGCGAAATTTGATTGTCACATTAATGTCGAGATATGTGCAGATGTGAAAGTTGTTAAATATCTTTACAAATATGTTTGCAAAGGAAACGATAAAGTTGCATACAATGTCATTGATGCTCCTAATGTTGAACACGCAGATGAAATACGTGACTTCCAATCAGAACACTGGCTTTGTGCCCCTGAGGCAATGTGGCGCATGTATGGTTATGCACTTTATGAAATGAGCCCAACAGTTGTCCAACCACATGTACACCTACCTAATTCTCATTACATATTTTTCCATGCTGGTCGTTCTTTAGAAGCTATCTTATCCAATCCTAATATTTCGTGAACTCTGTTGGGATATGCCCTAAAACAAGTCATTAGATGATAGTTTATGACATACAATGTATTATGATTTTATTAATGGCAAATCCTTATTATATCTTATTCGAATATCTGTGCAATATGAATTGATACATAAGTTAATGTCCTTAGAATAATATTGTATTGTTCTTAAAGATTGTCCCTAGTCAAGTATTATCATGAATAAGGATAATGATAATGCATTGAGACTAGTATGTTTTGATTGATGAATTAATTCATGGATATGAGATATCAAATCAACACATGGGTACATGTTAGAGAACGATGTACTGAACAGACCCACCATGAGAATGCTACATGGATAGTTATCCGAGTGTCATAAGCAATTCTCATAGTGATAATGATGTATGTAATCCTTACGACTTGAGATCATCAGAGATCCCAACATAAGGAGTTATGTATCTTGATATTGTCAAACGTTACCTGTAACAGGGTAAACTATAAAGGCAGCTATTGGATACACTACGAATTATGTAGATGGATGTTGATTGATCAATATAGGATTTGTCCCTCCTATATAACAGGAGAAGTGTTTGGGCCCTTGATCAAGTAAGACTAAAATGCATGGCCGTGCTCGAATGAGTCGATATGTGATATCGAGCTTATTCGTTTATTCTAGTTCTACTTGGGGATCAAGAAATAGAGATTGAATATACGAGTATGACTATTCCATGACTCGAGTTCAATCTAAACACATGGACAAAGGGATTAAGTTACATGGTTAATATTATCACAAGTTCTAAGGTTATGTCGAGTCAATGACATTCTTGTAATTTGGGTAGCCTTGATGTGTTGCTAGATACCGCTCATTGCTTGTGACATAAAATTAGATTTTATGTCGCTGCCAACATTAGAGATCCTATCGGGTCGCACAAAAGATTAAATCGATAAAGGGAATTAAATTCATTGGATGAATTAATTAATTAAGAAGAGTCTTAATTACATGATTATAAGGATTTAATTAAATCATGGGTTTGGGCCCATGAGGCTTTAAGAAAGCCTTGAACCTTAATTAAATCATACATATATAATTTGATAACAAGGTGATTAATTAGATTAACACTACATATCATAAAACCTAAAAAGCTACTCTCACTCTCACTCTCGGCCGCCGCATCTATCTCACGACCTCACGGCCACCGCCGCCATGAATAGTGCCTTTGATCGGTTGTCGATTGATCGGTTTTGAACCATGAGTTTAGCTCCTGTTTAAGAACTAGTCTAGCAACTTGTTCTTGAACGTCCCTTCTTCGATTTGATCGTGTGGATACCGTAGAGGCAAGATCTTGGAGGTGTTGCTCGTGACTCGTGACATTGGCATCGTTTCTGCATCAAACACGCTACAAGGGTGAGACTCTTTTAATCATTCCGATATGAATACTCTGTATAGGTCCTCGGTTAGGAATCCAAATTTTTATTTCCGCTGCGCACTTGTGTGTTGGATTCCTTACAGTGGTATCAGAGCCGTGTACAAAGCTCATATCGGAATTATGTGGTTAATCGTTTAATCATATTTTGATTTGTATTGCATGCTTTAAAACTGTACATTCATATATGATATGGAATAAATCGAGTTTGTGAAAATCGTCGTAAAATTATATATGATATAATTGACAATTTATGTATACGATACACAAAGGCGAAAACCGAGCCCATAGCTCTTGATGGTTCGGCCACCACCATCACAAATGACCCACGGCTGCCACATGAGGGCTAGGGTTTTTGAACCCTTGGCTCGAGATGGTTTAGCCGTTGTGGCTCATGGTTGTGCATGGAGGTGTCGAAACATGGCTAAGGTTTAGAACCCTCCTTTTGGCTCGATAAAAATTATTAGAGGCGCATGTGGTTCGATCATGGCTCACAAAAAACTGAAGGTCGACGGCTAGGACCACATGAGGGCTAGGGTTTTCGAACCCATTGGCTCGAGATGGTCAAGCCGCCAACGTCATGAATCGTGCATGAAAGGCCGAGAACTATAACAAGGTTTCGAACCTTGTGGCTCATGACGGCTAGGGTTTCGAACCCTAGCAGCCGTGCATGGCTCTCGGCCGCCGTCGCCAATTATTAGGGTTTCGAACTCTCGTGGTTGGACGTGGATTTTGGGGCTAAGGATCCGTGACATGTGATGTCCCGAGCGTACGATAATTTCATAAAATTTGTTTTACAGTTTTATTGGAATTATATTTTAAAATGTTTAGAATTAATTCATTAATTGTTATAGCATGTTTTATGTGTTTGTTTGAGCATGGTGCATGGTTATAGCCCTATGCCCTATTAGATAGGAGTTTGTGAATGTTTGTAATTTAATACGGCCTGCGAGTCGTGCCTTCTCTATTTTTCTGAATGTATTCCCTCCCCTATGCTCCCCCTCGAATGTAACTCGAGGAATTCTCTAAATCATGTAATTGTTATATAGTTTAGTTAGAGTTTTTATTGATGGAGATCAATGAAGATGGACCATGATGCTGGGATGAGAAGGCCATTCACAAAGGGGAGCCAAAGAGGTGCTTGGAGAAGTAACCTTAGGTGGACTTTTAGGTTTTTCTCATTGGCTTGGGAAAATCGCTAGTATGGGCTATAACCATGTCACGTTTACTTTATGTTCATGTATGAGATGCATGTTTACTGTTTTATTTAATATTGATGCTTGATATATATATATGTAGATATGTATATATTCATATGTGTACCAGACATATTTTCAGTATTAATAAAATAATGAGATCAATAAATCCCTCTTATAATATTAAGTTTTAAGATGCCTTTCAATTAAAAATACTCGTCAAGACTTCGATTGAACATGTGTGGGTTTGCCAAAGCAAAGCACCGTGACAATCTTAGTAAGACGCGAAAGGATAAAAGTGATATCCTTGTTATTTCGAATTGGGTTCGACTTAACTAGCGTTATCTCAATAGGATTGGGAACCTAGAAGCATGAGGTTGGAAAATAATTCATTAGATGAATTTGAACAAAACGTTGTCATCCAACCATCCAAGAATTGCATGTGATTGTAATTGACAAAGAGTTGTCTACCTAAATAACCGAGTCTTGGGCGATTAGCCAAAGCTAACTCAAGATTAAGTGAAATATGGATCTTGGCCCACTAACGTTATCGAGGGTTGATAATTTTAAACAAAATAGTGGGAGTGTCATTTAATATAAGACCATATTAAATGATTAAAATCATAAACTTATTTTACATATTTATATTGTAGATATCCATGGCAACAAACAACGTTACAAGCACACTATCATTACGATAGATCCTTGAGAAGGACAAACTTAATGGGACAAATTTCCTAGACTGGTATAGGAATTTGAGGATTGTCCTCAAACAAGAAAATAAGCAATATGTCCTAGAGGAACCCTTACCTGCTGAGGAACCTCTCTTGACGGCTGCTAAAGCCGATAAAGATGCTTACAAGAAGCAACAAAATGACGCACTTAATGTTGGGTGCCTTATGCTTGCCACCATGAACTCTGAGCTTCAGAAGAAACATGAGGAAATGGAGGCGTTCGATATGATCGAGCATCTAAAGCAGCTGTACCAACAACAAGCAAGACAAGAGAGGTATGACGTCTCTAAAGCGTTATTCCAGTGTAGAATAGTAGAAGGAAGTCTGGTTGGAACTCATGTACTCAAGATGATTGGGTACATTGAGAATCTGGAGAAGCTGGGTTTTCCTTTGGGCCAAGAGTTGGCCACTGACGTGATCTTGCAATCGTTGCCTGAAAGCTTCAGTCAATTTGTCTTGAATTACAATATGATTGAAATTGAAAAGACTCTACCACAGTTGCTTGGCATGCTGAGAACTTTTGAAGCTAACAGCAAGAAGTCTAAACCTAAAAATGTTCTTATTGTGAATAAGAGCAAAGGAAGGGCTAAAGCAAAAGGCTTAAAGAAGAACAAGAAAGTCTTTGTCAAATCTAAGCCTCATACTGCTGCACTTAAGCGAAAGGGAGGAGTGGCAAAAGAGGGGAACTGTTTCCATTGCGGTGAGACCGGACAATGGAAAAGAAATTGCAAAGTTTATCTGGAGGATCTTAAGAAGACGAAGGGAAGTGTGACTTCCACTTCAGGTATTTTTGTTATAGAAGTCAATTTATCTACTTCTTCATCATGGGTATTAGATACTGGATGTGGATCTCACATTTGTGTTAATGTGCAGGATCTTAAAAGGAGTAGGACATTGGCAAAAGACGAAGTAGATCTCCGAGTAGGAAATTGAGCAAGAGTTGCTGCATTAGCTATAGGAGATTATTCATTGTCTTTGCCTTCCAGTTTATCTTTAGATTTAAAAGACTATTTTTATGTGCCTTCAATTACTAGAAACATTATCTCTATTTCTTGTTTGGACAAGTTTGGATTTTCATTTATTATAAAGGACAATTGTTGCTCCATTTATTTAAATGATATGTTTTATGCTAGTGCACAAATGATTAACGGTCTTTATGTATTAAATCTTGATATGCCTGTCTATAACATAAATACCAAAAGGATTAAGAATAATGATTCTAATCCAACTTATCTCTGGCATTGTCGCTTGGGCCATATAAACGAGAATCGCATATCAAAACTTCATAAGGATGGAGTATTGGATTCATTTGATTTTGAATCATATGAAACATGTGAATCTTGTTTAATGGGAAAGATGACTAAACCTCCTTTCAAGGGACATGTTGAAAGGACAAATGATTTATTGAGTCTCATACATAGTGATGTATGTGGGCCAATAAGCACACATGCTAGAGGTGGTTTTCAATACTTCGTTACATTTACTGATGACTTCAGTAGATATGGGTATATGTACCTAATGAAACATAAACATGAAACCTTTGAAAAGTTCAAAGAATTCAAGAATGAAGTACAAAACCAACTTGGTAAAAGTATCAAAATTCTCCGATCAGATCGAGGAGGTGAATACCTAAGCCAAGAGTTTCATGACTATCTAAAGGAGTGTGGGATAGTCCCACAACTCACTCCTCCGTATACTCCACAATGGAATGGTGTATCTGAGAGGAGAAACCGAACCTTGTTGGACATGGTTAGATCAATGATGAGTCATGCAGATCTTCCGATATCGTTTTGGAGACACGCTCTAGAAACAACAATATTTATACTGAACCGTGTTCCATCTAAATCAGTGGAAAAGACACCATATGAGATATGGACTGGGAAACGTCCTAGTATGTCTTTTATAAAGATTTGGGGTTGTGAGGCTTTCGTGAGACGTCACGCCTCTAACAAACTTGGACCCAAATCTGATAAGTGTTTATTTGTGGGGTATCCTAAGGAAACAAAAGGATACTATTTCTATTATCCCACCGAGAACAAAGTGGTTGTTGCTCGGACTGGTGTTTTTCTTGAAAGAGAATTTATTTCTAGAAAAACCAGTGGGAGACATATAGAACTTAGTGACGTTCAACCACAAGAAAACACTGAACATGAGATTGAGATGGAAACAGAGCAGTCACCACAAGCTGTTGTGGATGAAGTGCCTGCTCAAGAGACACAAGCCCAACGTAGGTCTGTAAGAGAACACCGGGAGCCACAAAGATATGGATTTCTGGTGACTCAACAAGGTGACTTACTACTTATTGATGAGGATGAACCGTCATCTTATCAAGAAGCTATAATGGGCACTGATTCTGAGAAATGGCAAGAGGCCATGAAATCTGAGATGGAATCCATGTATGCAACCAAGTATGGACTTTGGTTGACCCACATGAAGGGGTGAGACCCATAGGGTGTAAATGGATTTTCAAGAATAAGACCGACATGGATGGTAATGTACAAACCTTTAAAGGTCGACTGGTAGCAAAAGGTTTCAAACAAATTCGTGGTATTGACTATGATGAAACTTTTTCACCAGTTGCCATGGTTAAATCCATTAGGATCTTACTTGCAATAGCTGCATTTCATGATTATGAAATCTGGCAGATGGATGTCAAAACAGCTTTCCTTAATGGAAATCTGCTTGAGGATGTGTACATGACACAGCCCGAGGGTTTTGTCGATCCAAAGGATGCTGGAAAAATATGCAAGCTACAACGATCCATTTATGGATTGAAGCAAGCTTCTCGGAGTTGGAATCTTTGTTTTGATGATGCAGTCAAAGAGTTTGGATTCATAAAAAACGTAGATAAACCTTGTGTCTACAAGAAGGTCAGTGGGAGCATAATTATCTTCCTAATATTGTATGTAGATGACATACTTCTAATTGGGAATGATATCCCTTCCTTACAATCTGTAAAGATTTGGCTAGAGAATTACTTTTCTATGAAAGACTTGGGTGAAGCCACCTATGTATTAGGAATCAAGATCTATAGAGATAGATCGAGGAGATTACTTGGCCCAAGTCAAAGTACATACATAGACAAAGTGCTAAAACGGTTTAGCATGCAAGAATCTAAGAAAGGATTCGTGCCTATGACGCATGGAATACATCTCTCGAAGGATCAGTGTCCTTCAACACCAGATGAGAGACAACGCATGAGTAAGATACCATATGCGTCAGCTATTGGATCTATCATGTATGCCATGATATGTACTCGTCCCGATGTTTCGTATGCTTTGAGCATGATGAGAAGATATCAAGTTGATCCAGGTGAAAGTCACTGGATTGCAGTCAAGAACATCCTGAAGCACTTGAGAAGAACTAAGGATACATTCTTGATTTATGGAGGTGAGGAAGAGCTCAATGTAATAGGTTACACTGATGCAAGTTTCCGAACCGACAAAGATGATTTTCGATCGCAATCAGGATATGTGTTTTGCCTAAATGGAGGTGCTGTAAGCTGGAAGAGTTCAAAGCAAGAGACAGTAGCCGATTCTACAACTGAAGCTGAGTATATTGCTGCCTCAGATGCAGCAAAGGAAGTTGTTTGGATCAAGAAGTTCATTTCTGAACTTGGGGTGATGCCTAGCATTCTAGATCCGATTGAACTCTATTGTGACAACAATGGAGCCATCGCATTGGCTAAGGAACCTAGATCTCACCAAAGATCCAAGCACATACTTCGGCGCTTTCATTTCATTCGAGAAATCATTGAAAGAGGAGATGTAAAGATATGCAAAGTACCAACAGATGATAATGTATCTGACCCATTGACGAAGCCACTGTCACAGCAGAAGCATGATCGTCATACTAGATCTATAGGCATTAAGTATATGTCTTATTGGTCTTAGTGCAAGTGGGAGATTTGTTGGGATATGCCCTAAGACAAGTCATTAGATGATTGTTTATGACATACAATGTATTATGATTTTATTAATGACAAATCATTATTATATCTTATTCGAATATGTGTGCAATATGAATTGATATATAAGTTAATGTCCTTAGAATAATATTGTATTGTTCTTAAAGATTGTCCCTAGTCAAGTATTATCATGAATAATGATAATGATAATGCATTGAGACTAGTATGTTTTGATTGATGAATTAATTCATGGATATGAGTTATCAAATCAACACATGGGTATAGGTTAGAGAACGATGTACTGGACAGACCCACCATGAGAATGGTACATGGATAGTTATATCAGTGTCATAAGCAATTCTCATAGTGATAATGATGTATGTAATCCTTACGACTTGAGATCATGAGAGATCCCAACATAAAGAGTTATGTATCTTGATATTGTCAAACGTTACCTGTAACAGGGTAAACTATATAGGCAGCTATTGGATACACTACGAATTATGTAGAGGGGTGTTGATTGATCAAGATAGGATTTGTCCCTCCTATATAACAGGAGAAGTGTTTGGGCCCTTGATCAAGTAAGACTAAAATGCATGGTCGTGCTCGAATGAGTCGATATGTGATATCGAGCTTATTCGTTTATTCTAGTTCTACTTCGGGATCAATAAATAGAGATTGAATATACGAGTATGACTATTCCATGACTCGTGTTCAATCTAAACACATGGACAAAGGGATTAAGTTACATGGTTAATATTATCACAAGTTCTAAGGTTATGTCGAGTCAATGACATTCTTGTAATTTGGGTAGCCTTGATGTGTTGCTAGATACCGCTCATTGCTTGTGACATAAAATTAGATTTTATGTCGCTGCCAACATTACAAGATCCTATCGGGTCGCACAAAAGATTAAATCGATAAAGGGAATTAAATTCATTGGATGAATTAATTAATTAAGAAGAGTCTTAATTACATGATTATAAGGATTTAATTAAATCATGGGTTTGGGCCCATGAGGCTTTAAGAAAGTCTTGAACCTTAATTAAATCATACATATATAATTTGATAACAAGGTGATTAATTAGATTAACACTACATATCATAAACCTAAAAAGCTACTCTCACTCTCACTCTCGGCCGCCGCATCTATCTCACGACCTCACGGCCACCGCCGCCGTGAATAGTGCCTTTGATCGGTTGTCGATTGATCGGTTTTGAACCGTGAGTTTAGCTCCTGTTTAAGAACGTGTCTAGCAACTTGTTCTTGAACGTCCCTTCTTCGATTTGATCGTGTGGATACCGTAGAGGCAAGATCTTGGAGGTGTTGCTCGTGACTCGTGACATTGGCATCGTTTCTGCATCAAACACGCTACAAGGGTGAGACTCTTTTAATCATTCCGATATGAATACTCTGTATAGGTCCTCGGTTAGGAATCCAAATTTTTATTTCCGCTGCGCACTTGTGTGTTGGATTCCTTACAAACTCAACCGACAAAATTCTTCTCAATGAATGCTAACCATTCAGATGTTCGCTCCTCGAACCTACTTTACCGTGACTTTCCAAAACATTGTGTGTGGAATACAACACAAAAGAAATGGACTCGACGCAGACGCGGTACTGCAATAGGTCGTCTCGTCACTGTCAGCCCTATTGAAATTGAAAGATACTATTTGAGATTATTGTTGAATCATGTAGTCGCATCTACCTCCTTTGAATATTTGAGAACCCATAACAGCCTACTATTGAATAGCTTCCGTGAAGCCGCCTTGCAACGAGGTCTATTGGATGGAGATAACGATGTTCGGTCGACCTTGGAAGAAGCATCAACTTAGCAGCTCCCATATACTCTACGTCGTTTGTTTGCCACACTACTCGTTTTCAACATGCCTTCTGACCCTGCTGCTTTATGGGACGCACTCAAGATAATCAATCGTGCTCTCTGCTCAATAGATGTATTCTTACAGTCAATGGGCAAAACAATCGACGACTTTAGCATCACTCCATTTAAGTCTTGGGTGAGTAAGGATTAAATGTGCAACAAAGATAATGAAAATGAACTCAATATTAGTGTGTCAGAACAAGACCTTAATTATGTATCTCTGTTGAACTTTAAGCAAAGGGAAGCATTCACTCAAATTCTAGCATGTGTTGATGGACCAAACGGCGGCGCTTTCTTTACTGATGGTTCGGGAGGAACCGGAAAAACCTTTCTTTATAGAGCATCGCTTGCTGTCGTTCGCACAACCCGGGGACTTGCCTTAGCGGTTGCCTCCTCTGGTGTCACACTTCATTGCTTCCGGGTGGTCGAACTGCTCATTCAAGGTTTAAACTTCCAGCTATCATCGATCAAACAATGTCCTGCTCTGTAAAAAAAACAGAGCGTCCATGCACACCTTATATTATCAGCAAAATTAATTGTTTGGGATGAGGTTTCTATGGCCAACCCAAGATGCATCGAAGCGTTGGATGAGTTCTTGCGAGACTTAACAGAGAAGCCCATATTATTCGGAGGGAAAACAATTGTTCTTGGTGGTGATTTTCGCCAGACCATCCCGATTGTTGTTGGGGGTTCTCGAGAGGACGCAATAGATCTTGTTTGGTCAATTCCCGTTTATGCCCTGCTATCCAAAAATTCCACCTAACTGAAAACATGCGTGCACAAGAGGATCCTTTGTTCATAGAATTTTTACTACGTATAGGAGATGGGATAGAACCTACTATTTCCGGGGAAATCACATTGCCAATTAATATTAAGGCTCCTTATGTTGACTGTGAGGAGCCTCTTGAGCATCTTGTGGAACAAATCTTACCTTCATTTGATGACTATTGCACTGATCCCTTCTCCGTTATAAATAGAGAAATTTTGACACCCAAAAATGATTGCATGGACAATATCAACAACACCCTTATTGATATGTTCCCTGGAGAAATTGTTGAATATATAAGCAATGATATAAAAAAAAAAAACACATCAACAATGTCAATACCAGGATTTTCTGAATGGTATCTCAGCGTCAGGCTAACCTCCATATATTCTTCGCTTGAAAAAAAAAACAGCCCTATAATGCTTCTCAGGAATATTAATCCCTCTGAAGGGTTGTGCAACGGCACACGATTGATATGTCGCGATTTGGGAAGAAAAGTAATTGGCGCAGTGATAGCATCTGGTGAATACATCCGGAAATATGTTTTCATTCCAAGAATCCATTGGAGCCTTCTGATAATATAAAATGTGCTATCCCATTTAAAAGATTTCAATTTCTCGTACGTCTTTGTTTTGCAATTAGCATTAATAAGGCACAGGGCCAAACCATAGATAGAGTCGGGATATACTTGCTGCAACCCGTTTTCTCACATGGCCAGCTATATGTTGCACTATCTCGGGTTAGAAAGGCTGAATCAGTTAAGGTTTTGATCAAACCGCCCATCCCAATATTTTCGGCGCATTGCCAAACAAGAAATGAGGTTTATAAAGAGATCCTAAATGCTGCCACATGAAAAAAACACCAAACTTGAATCCACATTTTGTTGTTGTTTTTCCGTCTTTAAGTGTTTTGTTGTTACATCAGTACTTTTGGTTCGTTACTCTTTCCATCCAGTGTTTTTCTTTCTTTATGATTTTACTATACCGACAGAGAATACCCGGCCACTATATATTTTTAAAAAAACATCAATAAGCATTTGCTGACCGGCTTATTTTCTCCCCTAACTACGCATATTTTGTTCCCTTAAAAAAAATAGAATTGCAATCCGAAGTGGAAGAAAAAAATATGCCTCTTAGTTCGATCACGGATGAAACTAGAAAATGGACAGCAAAAGTATGTGTGATAAGCAAACTAGGCGTAAGGACTGCGATGCATTCTTCTCTTGCATACCTGAAGATTGTTCTTGGAGATGAAATGGTAAGCACATAAAATGCTCCTTAGTATTACGTGTTTTTTTAAATGCATGGATTACAATCTGTTTATTTCTTGTCTTGTAAATTTTAAATCAGGGGGACACGGTGCATGCAATCATTTACAAGAATGACATAGACCTATATAACGACAAGCTGGAGGATTCGAAGACATATAAAATCTCAAACGCTCAAGTTTCTAAGGCAAATGAAATGTACAAAAATGATCTGATCAGTAGTCCATATCAGTGGACTATTAGTTCAAACCCATCTGTTATGCCTGTATATGATGACATAATTCACTCCACTTCCCTTCGCCCGATTTTCTTACAATATGACAACTTTGCTGAATTTCGTGACACCAAAACGCCCATTTGTGAGTGGTTAATATGTTATTGTTAATTTGCACCATCGATTATACTACCTTTCAAACAATAATCTTAACCAAATTTGCATGACCGTTTTGTATTAGGTACTGTCTGTGTGGTTATTGAAAACGTGGATCAAGGAAGGTGTTCATACGTGGCCAACAAGAAATCCTACATGAATATGCAGCTATCGATAGACAGTTAGTCACTTTTATCATATTTTCTATATCATACGAGCTAATAATTGACCCAACTAGTTAACACTCATATATTTTCCCCTCTTTTTACCAGGATGAACCCCTTTGCCGTTACATTTTGGAGTAATGTGGTATCCAATACTTCATATGCTGCCTTGGATTCATGTCATAAGCGCCTTGTTTTAACTCTTTTAAATTTTATTGTCAAGAGCTACTATGGTTGATCAATATCATCTATATTGCACAGAATTGAAACTCCTATTTTGTACATTGGGCTCATGCTTATTTTGTTGCTTATAGGTTTGTCTCTTAGTTCAACCTCATCTTCAATTGCATTGCGCAAAATGGACGACGAGACGTCACAAAAATGCTTGCATGGTTAGGCTTTTCACCATACATTTTCAATACATAATGCTTAAAATATGATTCTTTGTTATTATTGCTTGTTTTATCTTTCAGGCGCATGGAGCAAAAGCTATTCATAGATGAAGTTGTTGAAAAGGGCGGATTTTTCGAAGAAAAGATTGGTCATATAGCAGGAGTTGCCGCCTTGCCAACTACTATTTCTGAAATCCTTCAATCAGATAAGGTCGTTTACTTCTTCCAAGTTCTTACCTTATGTTTTGTTTCCATCACATGACCCACCCAACCCACTAATAATTAAGTATATGATTTTTCATAGCTTGCGATATTTATTGTCAAAGTACAAGGATATCTTGACGATGACACATAGCTTTATTTATATGTGCTGTGAAGAGTGCCGCTATGGCATTAATGTTGATCATAATGCTCTGTTCAATTGCAACAAGTGTAAAGCCAATAGAATTACCAAGCCTAGGTAATGAACGTATCCCAATACATATTTACAAGTTTCATGTGTTTAATCATGTCCCAATATTGACTCAAATAATTAATGTCTTGCAGATTTAGATTCCGGCTAACAATTTTTGATGAGACTGGATCTTTACAAATTACGCCATTTGGGAATGATGGCGAATCTATTCTTGGACTAACTGCGCATGAGTTTTATGAACTGACTATCAAGGTAACAACCAACAAACTTCCCCTCACGATGCCTCATTTACCACATTTATAAATGGTTGAACCATATAACATTTGTCTCTGATTTAGGATGAAGCACCTCCAATCCATTTTGTCAATTCCAAGCTTAAGAACCTTGTCATGCTAATGAAAATACGTTCGAGCCTTTTTACTGGTCAACATGGAAAAGTGGCGACTGTCTACAACTTGTTAGCTATGGAATTACTTAACGAGTTGCATTGTTCAAGTCAAATTACGACACCTAGCCTAACAAACTTCTTCAGCAAAGTCTAAAAATATTAAAGGTAAATTCCTATAATATAGCCGGTTGATTACACAAGTTAATTCCATATTTTTATAACCGCAAGAACATACCACAAAAATTTGTCCTCTGGTTCTTCGGTCACTTCATCAGATGAAGAGACTGTTTCATTCGTTTCGGAGAGATCGATTGAAACTTGTCAAAAATGTTAGACATATATTGTACTCCATATCCTACACAAGCTATTGCAACGTTATATTTGTTGAATGAAGTATGCTAATCTATGCTTCAATATCATACATAGATGATATGGCTCTTAAAAAGCGCAAGATCAAGAAAGGGAAATCTAAAATAGCCGGAGATGATATAATAGATATTCAAGGCAAGTTATTCTATTTATAGATGATTATTATCAATTTTTTTTGCCTCGTCCTTATCCGTTACAATACCAAACGCAATATACAAATACAATTTTTTTTGCACGTAGATGTTGCCAAACCATTTGACGAAGACAACTTCACCCCATTGATTTCCATAAAAATGTTTCTGACGATGACGAGATGACTCTATCAGGTTAATGTTTTTCCCTTAATTAATTAATACACAAATAAAAAATGACATATCTTATTGGACAATATACTATTAATATTATGTTTATATATCAATAGATCTCGTTAAAAAAAAATAAACACCAACACTTGGCCAAAATAAAGGTGGCTTCCAAAGGAAATTTGAATCAGCAAAATCGTCGCAAAAATGATGATCTTCACTTAACAACAAGTACGTCAATAAAATAACCTTCCTACATATAATTCAGATCTAAGCAATGTTTAAAAGAGAAAAAGATTTCATTTGTCAAAAGTATTCATATATGTCTAAATTTTGCAGGTTATGACCAAATGCAGATGCCCTTAAACGCGGACTTTGAAAAAGTCATTCCCATCAAAACAATGTTACTTTTGAGTAAAAAAAAACCTCCTTTGCAATTTTAACCAATATATTCCATAGACTCAAAATTTACAAGCCTATATAATACTCCTGACTATCAAGCTGAAAAAATACAATGTCCAGCAAACAATCCCAAAAAAAAAAATACATCGCGAGAAGATCTTTGCAACAAATTGTTCTACATGACGACATCCCTGGGAATGACCTTAAAGCTATTTTCAAGACAAGTCAAGAAAAACCTGACAAAGAAGGTTAGTTCCGTAAAGCTTATGTCATCTCCATAATATTTGCAATTGCCCCTATTTATTCATGAAGATTAAACATCTTCTATATGGTTCTGTTATACAGATGTTGTTGAACTGATAAAAGACATAAGGATGTCCACAAGAGGGGGGTGATCAAACGCAAAAAACTCGACTAGATATTTGTACCTTTCTGTTGTATTGCAGAAACCTTATTTTGCTTTTGAAAGCACCCATGAATTTTTTGTAATCCTTTGTGCATTTATTATGTATGCAATGTCATTTGGGGTGAACTTTTCCTTTTGAACAAAAAAAACTTTACATAAATGTATGTACTTTTGTGTGATCGAAGTATCAAAACAACATCTTTTCATTTACTTATTCAAATCCTTTTGTATGTAATTATAATTCTTTCACTCTTCGGAGTATCTTGATGGACATTGATACTTTCTATCTAGAGCCAAAATGAATATTCCGCATATAGTAAGCTCTTTAACTTAGTTATCAATTTTTTTTTATGATTATCTTGTGATTTATCTTCATAGATATCAATGATTTAACTTGAAATAATGATAACAAAGATGATGATTATGATGATATGGTGGTTCTGATGCAGTGTGAATTTTTATTGTCCTCATGCTTTGAGCGTGATTCATTCTTGCCCTTATCAGAGTGGGAATCAGATGAGTCTTGGTATTTTGCTGCTTGTTTTCTCATAACATCATATTATGTTGAATTTTGACATCAATAGCATGATAGAAATACAGTTTTCATGCAAAAAAAAAAAACACTACACTTCCACTTTATGTAATTCTTGCACAATTAATACGATAAAATTCTCTTGATAATCGTCATTGTATAAAGTTAGATAAAACTTTTATTTTTTTCTAATTCTTTAAGCTCGGACATATAAAATCTCAAACGCTCAAGTTTCTAAGGCAAATGAAATGTACAAAAATGATCTGATCAGTAGTCCATATCAGTGGACTATTAGTGTTGGGATATGCCCTAAGACATGTCATTGGATGATTGTTTTGACATACAATGTTTATGATTTTATGAATGGCAATTCATTATTATATATTATTCGTTTAACTGTGCAATGTGAATTAATATATATGTTAATGTCCTTAGAATAATATTGTATTATTCTTAAACATTGTCCCTAGTCAAGTATTATCATGAATCGGGATAATGATAATACATAGAGACTAGTATGTGTTGATTGATGAATTGTTCATTGATATGAGATATCAAATCAAAACATGGGTACATGTTAGAGAACGATGTACTGGACAGACCACCATGAGAATGCTACATGGATAGTTATATGAACGTCACAAGCAATTCTCATAGTGATAATAATGTATGTAATCCTTACGACTTGTGATCATCAGAGATCCCAACATAAGGAGTTATGTATCTTAATATTGTCAAACGTTACCCGTAACAGGGTAAACTATAAAGGCGACTATTGGATACACTACGAATTATGTAGAGGGATGTTGATTGATCGAGATAGGATTTGTCCCTCCTATATAACAGGAGAAGTGTTTGGGCCCTTGATCAAGTAAGACTAAAATGCATGACCATACTCGAATGAGTCGATATGAGATATCGAGCTTATTCATTTATTCTAGTTCTACTTGGGGATCAAGAAATAGAGATTGGATATACGAGTATGACTATTCCATGACTCGTGTTCAATCTAAACACAAAGGACAAAGGGATTAAGTTACATGGTTAATATTATCACAAGTTCTAAGGTTATGTCGAGTCAAAGACATTCTTGTAATTTGGATAGCCTTGATGTGTTGCTAGACACCGCTCTTTGCTTTTGACGTAAAATGAGATTTTATGTCACTGCCAACATTACAAGATCCTATAGGGTCGCACAAAAGATTAAATTGATAAAGGGAATTAAATTCATTGGATGAATTAATTAATTAAGAAGAGTCTTAATTAAATGATTATAAGGATTTAATTAAATCATGGGTTTGGGCCCATGAAGCTTTGTGAAAGCCTTTAATTAAATCATATATAATTTGTTAACAAGGTGTTTAATTCTAATTAACACTACATATCAAACCTAACCACCAAAAAGCTTCTCGGCCGCCTCCTCTCATCCAACAAGCTCTTCACGGCCGAAGCCTCCTCCACACGCCGCCGCCGTGAGCTTTTGTTTGTTGATTGGTTGCCGTTAATCAGTTTTGAACCGAGAGTTTGGTTTTTGGTTCAAGAATAAGTCTAGCAACTTGTTCTTGAACATCCCTTTCGATTTGATCGTGTGGATACTGTAGAGGCAAGACCTTTGGAGGTGTTGCTCGTGACTCGAAGTTCGTTGGACGTGGTGCTTCGTGGATTCTGCTCAAACACGCTACAAGGGTGAGACTTTTGTAATCCTTTATCCGATATGATAACCTATGTATAGATCCGGTGTCTAGGAATCCAAATTTTAAATTCCGCTGCGTACCATGCTTGTTGGATTACTTTCAGTGGTATAAGAGCCAGGTTCAAGGCTCATATCGGATTTATGTGGTTAAATTGTTTTAATCATATTAGAATTGTATTGCATGCTATAATAACTGTATATAATCATATATGATATGATTAAATTGAGTTTGTGAAATTATCATGAAATTATATTTGATATAATTGAAGTTTAATGTATACGATACACGAAGCGAATAATCGAATCCATAACAAGTTGTTTTCGGCCACCACCTATGCACTTGACCCACGGCTGCACCACATGAGGGCTAGGGTTTTTGAACCCTTGGCTCGAGATGGTCTTGCCATTGTGGCTCATGTTCGTGCATGGAGGTGTCGATACATGGTTAGAGTTTTGAACTCTTTTGGCTCGATAAAGTCGATGGTTCGAACCATGGTTCTCGGAATCATACGAGTTTGCGGCTACACCACATGAGGGCTAGGGTTTTCTAACCCTTGGCTCGAGATGGTTGAGCCGCCACCATCATGAACCGTGCATGGCTTGACCGTGACTCGTGGCTAAGTTTTTCCCAGCGTTTCGGACGATGTGGCTCGATAGAAACCAAGATAGTGCAAGGCGGCTAGGGTTTGGAACCCTAGGGCGCCGCACGTGCTCGGACCGTGGCTTGGGCTAGGGTTTCGAACCCTAAGCCCATGCATGGTCCAGCCGTGTGGTTAGATGGGTCGGACCCATTTGGTTCATGGTTTGAGTCGCATTAAGTTTCGTGGCATGTGATGTCCCGAGCGTACGATAATTTTCAAAATTTTATTTTACAGTTTTAATTAGAATTAAATTTTAAAATGTTTAGAATTTAATTAATTAAATGGTGATAGCATGTTTTATGTGTTGTTTGAGCATGGTGCATGGTTATAGCCCTTTTGACCTATTAGATAGGATTTGTGAATGTTTGTAATTTATAATACGACCTGCGAGTCGTGCATTCTCTATTTTATTCTAAATGTTATCCCTCCCCTATGTTCCCCCTCGAATGTGAATCGAGGAATTCTCTATATTTGTAAATGTTATATAGTATAGTTTATTTATTGATCGTGATCAATGAAGATGGAGCATGGTGCCGGGATGAGGAGGCCATTCACAAATTGGAGCCAAAGGAAGGTGCTTGTGAAGTTACCTTAGGTTGACTCTTAGGATTTTCTCATTGGCTTGAGAAAATCGCTAGTAGGGGCTATAACCATGTCACGTTTAATTATGTATGTTGATGCATGATTTATCTTATGTTTTAGATTGATAATTGTATTACACATATATGTAGATATGTATATGCTTATATGTAGTGGACATATTTTAAATTATCAAACTAATCATGAGATCAATAAATCCCTCTAAAATATTAAGTTTTAGATGCCTTCCAAAATTAAAAGTACTCGTCAAAACTTCGATTGCACATATGTGGGTTTGCCAAAGCAAAGCACCGTGGCAATCTTGGTAAGGCGCGAAAGGATAATAGTGATATCCGTTATACTTTAAATTGGGTACGACTTAACTAGGTTATCTCAATAGGATTGGGAACCTAGAGGCATGGGTTGGATAATAATTCATTTGATGAATTGAACAAAGCGTTGTTCGTCCAACTATCCAAGAATTACATGTGATGAAATTGACAAAGTGTTGTCTACCTAAATAACCGAGTCTTGGGCGATTAGCCAAAGCTAACTCAAGATTAGGTGAAATATGGATCTTGGCCCACTAAAGTTTTCGAGGGTTGATATTTTTTAAACAAAATAGTGGGAGTATCATTTAATATAAGACCATGTTAAATGATTAAATATAAACTTATTTTGCATATTTATATTGTAGATATCCATGGCAACTAACAACGTATCAAACACATTATCACTGCGATCGGTCCTTGAGAAGGACAAATTAAATGGGACAAACTTCCTAGACTGGTATAGGAATCTGAGGATAGTCCTCAAGCAAGAAAAGAAGCAATATGTCCTAGAGGAACCCTTACCTGCTGAGGAACCTCCCCTGACGGCTACCAGAGCCGATAAAGATGCTTACAAGAAGCATCAAAGTGACGCACTTGATGTTGGGTGCCTTATGCTTGCCACCATGAACTCTGAGCTTCAGAAGCAACATGAGGAAATGGAGGCGTTCGATATGATCGAGCACCTTAAGCAACTGTACCAACAACAAGCAAGGCAAGAGAGGTATGACGTCTCTAAAGCGTTGTTCCAGTGTAGAATGGTAGAAGGAAGTCTAGTTGGAGCTCATGTACTCAAGATGATTGGGTATTTTGAGAATCTGGAGAAGCTGGGTTTTCCTTTGGACCAAGAGTTGGCCACTGACTTGATCTTACAATCGTTGCCTGAAAGCTTCAGTCAATTTGTCTTGAATTACAATATGATTGAAATTGAAAAGACTCTACCACAGTTACTTGGCATGCTTAGAACTTTTGAAGCAAATAGCAAGAGGTCTAAGCCTACAAATGTTCTTATTGTGAATAAGAGCAAAGGAAAGACTAAAGCTAAGAGCTTCAAGAAGAACAAGAAGGTCTTTGTTAAATCTAAGCCAAAAGCTTCTGCACGTAAGCCAAAGGGAGGGATAGCAAAGGAAGGGAACTGTTTCCATTGCGTTGAGACCGGTCATTGGAAAAGAAACTGCAAAGTATATCTGGAGGATCTCAAGAAAGGAAGTGTGACTTCCACTTCAGGTATTTTTGTTATAGAAGTCAATTTATCTACTTCTTCATCATGGATATTAGATACTGGATGTGGATCTCACATTTGTGTAAATGTGCAGGACCTCAAAAAGAGTAGATTGTTGGCAAAAGGCGAAGTTGATCTCCGAGTTGGAAATGGAGCAAGAGTTGCTACATTAGCTATAGGAGATTATCATTTATCTTTGCCTTCTGGTTTATCGTTGATTTTAAAAGACTGTTATTTTGTGCCTTCTATTAAGAAAAACATTATTTCTATTTCTTGTTTGGACAAGTATGGATTTTCATTTATGATAAAGGACAACTGTTGTTCTATTTATTTAAATGATATGTTTTATGCTGGTGCACAAATGGTGAATGGTCTTTATTTATTAAATCTTGATATGCCTGTCTATAACATAAATACTAAAAGGATTAAAAATAATGATTGTAATCCGACTTATCTCTGGCATTGTCGCTTGGGCCACATAAACGAGAACCACATATCTAAACTTCATAATGATGGAGTATTAGATTCATTTGATTTTGAATCATATGAAACATGCGAATCTTGTTTAATGGGCAAGATGACTAAAGCCCCTTTCAAGGGACATGTTGAAAGGGCAAATGTGTTATTGGGACTAATACATAGTGATGTATGTGGACCAATAAGTACACAAGCCAGAGGTGATTTTCAATAATTCGTTACATTTACTGATGACCTCAGTAGATATGGGTATGTGTACCTAATGAAGCATAAGCATGAAACCTTTGAAAAGTTCAAAGATTTCAAGAATGAAGTACAAAACCAACTTGGCAAAAGTATCAAAATCCTTCGATCAGATCGAGGAGGTGAATACTTAAGCCAAGAGTTTCATGACTATCTAAAGGAGTGTGGGATAGTACCACAACTCACTCCTCCGTATACTCCACGATGGAATGGTGTATCCGAGAGGAGAAATCGAACATTGTTGGACATGGTTAGATCAATGATGAGTCATGCAGATCTTCCGATATCCTTTTGGGGACATGCTTTAGAAACAGCAATATTCATACTGAACCGTGTTCCATCTAAATCAGTGGAAAAGACACCATATGAGATATGGACTGGGAAGCGTCCTAGTATGTCTTTTATGAAGATTTGGGGTTGTGAGGCTTACGTTAGACGTCATGCCACTAACAAACTTGGACCCAAATCTGATAAGTGTTTATTTGTGGGGTATCCTAAGGAAACTAAAGGATACTATTTCTATTATCCCACCGAGAACAAAGTGGTTGTTGCTTGGACTGGTGTCTTTCTTGAAAGAGAATTTATTTCTAGAAAAACCAGTGGGAGACAAATAGAACTTCGTGAAGTTCAACCACAAGAAAACATTGACATGATATTGAGATGGAAACAGAGCAGACACCACAAGCTGTTGTGGATAAAGTGCTTGCTCAAGAGACACAAGCCCAGCGTAGGTCTGTAAGAGAACACCGGGAGCCACAGAGATATGGATTTCTTGTGACTCAACAAGGTGACTTACTACTTATTGATGAGGATGAGCCGTCATCTTATCAACAAGCTATAATGGGCACTGATTCTGAGAAATGGCAAGAGGCCATGAAATCTGAGATGGAATCCATGTATGCAAACCAAGTATGGACTTTGGTTGATCCACCTGAAGGGGTACGACTCATAGGGTGCAAATGGATTTTCAAGAAAAAGACCGATATGGATGGTAATGTACAAACCTATAAAGGTCGACTGGTTGCAAAAGGATTCAAACAAATTCATGGCATTGACTATGATGAAACCTTTTCACCAGTGGCCATGGTTAAATCCATAATGATCTTACTTGCAATAGCTGCATTTCATGATTATGAAATCTGGCAGATGGATGTCAAAACAGCTTTCCTTAATGGAAATCTGCTTGAGGATGTGTACATGACACAGCCCGAGGGTTTTGTCGATCCAAAGGATGCTGGAAAGATATGCAAGCTACAACGATCCATTTATGGATTGAAGCAAGCTTCTCGGAGTTGGAATCTTTGTTTTGATGATGCAGTCAAAGAGTTTGGTTTCATCAAAAACGTAGATGAACCTTGTGTCTATAAGAAGGTCATTGGGAGCATAATTATCTTCATAATATTGTATGTAGATGACATACTTCATTGGGAATGATATCCCTGCCTTACAATCTGTAAAGATTTGGCTAGGGAATTGCTTTTCGATGAAAGACTTGGTAGAAGCCACCTATGTATTAGGAATCAAGATCTATAGAGATAGATCGAGAAGGCTTCTTGGCCTAAGTCAAAGTACATACATAGACAAAGTGCTTAAAAGATTTAGCATGCAAGAATCAAAGAAAGGATTCGTGCCTATGACACATGGTATATATCTCTCGAAGGAACAGTGTCCTTCAACACCAGATGAGAGACAAACGCATGAGTAAGATTCCATATGCGTCAGCTATTGGATATATCATGTATGCCATGATATGTACTCGTCCCGATGTATCGTATGCTTTGAGCATGACGAGCAGATATCAAGTTGATCCAGGTGATGGTCACTGGATTGCAGTCAAGAACATCCTGAAGTACTTGAGAAGGGCTAAGGACACATTCTTGATTTATGGAGGTGAGGAAGAGCTCAATGTAATGGGTTACACTGATGCAAGCTTCCAAACCGACAAAGATGATTTTCGATCGCAATCTGGATATGTGTATTGCCTAAATGGAGGTGCTGTGAGCTGGAAGAGTTCAAAGCAAGAGGCAGTAGCCGATTCTACAACGGAAGCTGAGTATATTGCTGCCTCGGATGCAGCAAAGGAAGCTGTTTGGATCAGGAAGTTTATTTCTGAACTTGGAGTGGTGCCTAGCATTAAAGATCCGATAGAACTCTATTGTGACAACAATGGAGCGATCACATTGGCTAAGGAACCTAGATCTCACCAAAGATCCAAGCACATACTTCGGCGCTTTCATTTCATTCGAGAAATCGTTGAAAGGGGAGATGTTAAAATATGCAAAGTACCAACAGATGACAACGTATCTGACCCATTGACAAAGCCACTGTCACAGCAGAAGCATGATCGTCATACTAGATCTCTAGGCATTAGGTATATGTCTGAGTGGTCTTAGTGCAAGTGGGAGTGTTAGGATCGGGGTAGTGTTTAGAGGGGGGGGGGGTTGAATAAACACTAGATTCAATTTCGATTTCTTCTTCTTGTTAACTGTAAACTGTTAAGTATTACAGTTGCTTCTCAATATCAGGCAAGTCAGCAGACACTTATTATAGTGCGGAAGACGTCTACTGAACTTGTGAGGAATAAAACTGAGGTAATAAAGTAATGAACAAATAACACAAGAGTTGTTTCTGGAAGTTCGAAGCACAACGCTTCTACGTCTCCCCTTCTTCCTTTGCAGGAAGGATTCACTAGAAGACTTGGTTTACACTTTACAGTATACAACCTTCTTAGGCACTAACACACTTGGCCTAAACTCCTAGCAATCACAATCTTCTTAACTTTTGATTACAAGGGATTCTATAACACTCTTTACAGAATAAACTTTCTAGCTTTGAGAGCTTTTGAGCAGCAGACTTCAATTGAAAGTAATCTATCACAGATTCAGTTTCGCTGTTTGTCTGCTCTTTGCTGAACGTTTGGAATAGCAGTAATATGATTTTCTTGTTTGCTTTGAGGTATATCTCTTTGTTGAAAATCGCTCAGCACCTCTTCATTCTCTGCTTGGACGTATTTATAGGTTTGGTTGTCCAACGGTAGCTTTTCTGTATATGGAAGAGATTAGCTTTCCAAAATCATATTGTCTTCTTCCTATTTTGTCTAAGCAACGGCTCTTTTCACTCTGACGGTAGTGGTGGCGGAGATATAGCAGGGTGCGTCGCTCTGTTGTACCTTTGTCAGATAATGTTGTACTGATTTTGTCTCGTTGCTTAGTGCTCTTACTGGAAGTTTAGACTTCTGCTGGTTTTCTGTGTTCAACTGGTCGTTCATCCATTTATGACCAGTTGATGTCTTTGTTCAGTGGGACTATCCGGTTGATAGTTGTTCAGTAGTTGTCTGTCCAGTTGGTGGCTATCCAGTTTATGTCTTGTCCAGTTGGTGGCTATCCAGTTGGTCAATCCAGTTGATAGCCATCCAGTTAATGTCTTGTCCAGTTGGTGGCTATCCAGTTGGTATCTATCCAGTTGGTAGCCATCCAGTTTATGTCTTATCCAGTTGGTGGCTATCCAGTTGATGTCTATCCAGTTGGTAGCCATCCAGTTAATGTCTTGTCCAGTTGGTGGCTATCCAGTTGATGTCTATCCAGTTGGTAGCCATCCAGTTGGTCTTTGTTACCCGGTAGGACTTCATCCAGTTGGTCTTTGTTACCCGGTAGGACTTCATCCAGTTGGTCTTTGATATCCGGTTTGTAATCACCAAAACTTAGAAATAGTTTTCCCAACAATTTTCCCCTTTTTGGTGATGACAAAACTAAGTAATAATCGATTTCCTACTTAAGTAAATAAGATGAGAATCCTGAAAAAAATTGAAGACATAATGGAAAAGAAATTTTCATTAAATATAAGCAGATTACAAGTTGTAATCAAACTGGACAATTGAGAGAGATTCATCTTTATTTAAGATGAATTCTAATAACTTGAATAGAATCTAAGACGAATCTAGTTTACACAATATAGCTGATACATGACAAATCTTTAAACAAGCATTGTAGACCCGGAGAGCTTCGATCCACCTAGTGTCAGAGAGGAAGAGCTCGATCCACCTTATTTCAGAGAGGAAGAGCTCGATCCACCTTGTTTCAAAGAGGACCTAATTAGAATACTCTATCTCTGCCGGTCTACCTTGTTTCAGAGAGAAGGTCGGGAAGAGTCATATGTATATACATCAGGCAGCTTCCATGGTTTATGGATTCACCTAATGAGAATATTCTATCTCTGTCTTCCCCCTTTTTGTCATCAGCACCCAGACATCCCTTGTGAGCTGTTCCTGACTGATGATGAGCATCAGAACAGGATTCAAACGCTGAAGCTTAATGGAGCTGGGTTAGATAAGTAATCAACCCATGAGGGGTTGATTTAGATAAGTAATAAACCCATGAATCGGAGAAGTTTTTAACAGAAAACCAAGGAATTTTGAAAGTTTTGAAGTTAATCATGATGAGTGAATGTGTGGTTTGTGAACAAACAAGAGTCGCTATTTATAGAAATGAAAAGGTTGCAATTAATGTGAATGTATTTAAGTTGATCAGTAAATACAAAGAAACAGTCAACTAAAAACAGTAAATAGATAAGAGTAATTAAATGAGGAGTCAGAAAACGATACTATTTTCGCCCGAACCAATGTTTGGAATAGTCCCGTTTTTCGGCAGGCGGTTGGCGCGGACTCCTAGATCTGGGTTGAGCAGTTGGTCTGGACTGAGTGAGTGCTCCAGTTGCAGGGGATGAACGAGCAGTTGAACTGGAAGCTCGCTGTGTTGAGGGAGCAGTTCGGCTGGGTTCAGGTAGTCTGCGAATTATTTGAGGAGCTGCAGGCAGGCTGTTGCATATATCTTGAATCTGAGAAGCAAATGCTGCCTGCATGGTGGCCAACTGATCGGTTAAGACTTTCTTGGCTTCTTCGATCTTTTCTCCAAGAGCCAGGGATGTGGCAGCATGAAGAGATTCATTATTTTGATTGATCTGAAGCCGAGCCTGGCCAATTCGAGAAAGAGTTTCCGCCATTGTGTTTTCAGCAAAAGTTTGAAGTCTGGTGACAGTAGTTGTTAAACTACTTAAGTCCCTGTAGACTTGCTGGAATTGAAAGTCCGTGTGCTGCTGATGGGTTCCTAGTATGAGAGTTGCGGTCCGCTCTTCCTGCTTAAGTTTATGAACATCGCTGGCTAGTGCTGATATTGCAGTAGAGAGATTAGCTAGCTGTGCATCAATGTTTGGTGGCTCGTCCAGAGGGTTTGTAAAGACAAAAAAATCCTCAGAAAGCTCTTGAACCATGGACGGATCTACAACAATCATTGGAGTACCAGTAGTAGGGACAAGAGCACTGGGTTGAGCATCTTCAACTGCAGTGGGGTGCAAAATAGTAGTTTCAACATTTGGGGCAGCTGTAGAGTCTGAGATAGTTACAGCCAAATTGGCAGTTTCTTCAATTTGTGGGACAGCCAAAGCAGTAGTGGCTTGATCAACCGCAGCAGCAGACGACTGGGTGTGATCATTGGAGTGTGAAGACTCACTGGGTTCATGATTGGCAGAGGATATAGTAACCTGCTGAACCACTGTTTGAATGACTGCATCCACATTGGTGTGATCAACAACCATTGGTTGAGGCTGTTGATCATTATGAGAGCTGGGAGTAGAGGAGACGCTGGGAGCAGTTGGAGAGGAGAGTTCTTTAACCGAGGAGGCTGCCTCCAAGGCAGTTGGTACGGCCTCCGCTCCAGTGGGAGTAGTCTCCAGAGCAGTAGAAGTGAGCTCCACAGAAGAGGGACAATCTCCAAATTTGCAATTACCGTTTGTAGATCCGGCTGATCAGGGCTTGCAACAGTTTCAGCAGTGGAGCATGAGTGAATCCCAGTGGATATGCGAATATCATGAAGAGCAAGCTCAGCCATTTCCAGCTTGGGGCCAAGAGCATTTAGAACGGCTCTATCATGATTCGCGGTGCCTGAATCACCATTGAAATGTTGAAGGCGGGTTTCCACAAGGGCTTGAAGTTCGCCCACATAGGTCATCAGGCGAAAAACATCCCGCAGCTTCAAGCTTGTTTCAGGGTCTGAGATTTGAAGATATGCCAGGATTTTGTTCTCATCTTCCCTAGCCTGATCCAGAATAGGATCAAAATCATCAAATCGAACCTTTATTCGAGCCTTTACCCATCGATCAAAAATCTCCAGCTGTGGTTGCAAATTGGCTTCCACTGTATCCATGACCATCTGGATCTCGAAAGCAACAGGTGTGGACACTGGAGCCTCAAGAGTTTTTCCTTTGCCAGCAGGGGTGGTCTTTGGATGACAGTATGGACACAAAGACTTGGGTGTCCTAAAGCTGATAGTGCCTGGTGCTTGCTGAGAGCTTACCAGTGCTGACGGAGTGTCAACTGGAACCATTGAAGGAGCAGGCACCATGGCTAATGAAGCAGTTGGTTCCTCAGTTGAAGGAATGTCAGGGCTGGGTTCGTTACCAGGAATAACGGTTGCAGGGCCGGCGGAGGAGATGGTATCAGAAGCGGCAACGACCTGCTGTCGAATAGCTGAAGGAGCAGCTTTTCTTGTTCTGGGCTTCTTAGGAGGTGGAGGAGGAGGAGAAGACTCAGCGGATTCCGAGACAGTTTGTTCAGAATCACTAATTACTTGAGTCAAACGGCGCTTTGTCACCCCACCTTTGCCACTTCGTTGTCGATGAAGCTGAAGATACTTGGCAGTGATAAGTCTCCCTGGATGAAGGTTGGAGAGAGCCCCTGTTTTAATGTGTTTGCTGTCAAACAGGCTGCTTAGTGGGAGAGCAAAGCCTGAGTGACCCTTGCCAGAGACCACTAGACTAGTCAGAGTTTGAAATAACACAGCTGACCAGTTTATCTCCAATCCTTTGCATATTGCACTCATAACGTCAAACTTTTCAGGGGTGATCATATCAAATGATCCAGCTTTACATAGAAGCCCCTTGGAGATGATGTCTGCCAGTTGTCGATAATGGCTCTTCATTAATACTTTCCTGAAAGGAGGACGTTGAAGGCGATGAGCAGAGTCCGAAACTGTGAGACGCATCTCTTCTCTTAGTTCCGCTGGAACAGTGGAAAAATCAGTGAGTCCGGTGGAGGGAAGGCACAGGTGTGTGGCAAATTCAGATTGGGTGATGGTAACCGACTGTCCAGATACGGATGCCACCACGGTGTCATCCACAACCTTGGCCGTAGTAAAGAACTCGTGTAGCTCGTCCTTGTAAAATGAGGGAGTCTGGCTCAGGATTACCAGGAGTCCGGAGGTATCCAGCCTTTGTATCAACTCCTTTGTCTCCTCATCAGATGATGTGTATATAGAATGAAAATCGATGTGAACAACATTGGTGATGAAGCTTGGCTGTACATTCTTTGACATTTTGGATGAATAACAGCAGCAGTCTTGTTAGAGGAAAATTTTCTGAAAGAAGAAAAATAATTGCAGTGATTTGTTGGAGAAGATGAAGAGTAGAGAAAATAATGGCGGTGAAAAATGGAAGTATATGTAACGTCGTACTGTAGATGAGCGGACACATTGATACGTGGCGATCATCTAACGATTTAAAAAGATTTAACAAATAGATGAAAGGACAGGATTTAGGCGGGAGTGAAATAATTTATTTTACACAAAAGTAATTTTGAATTCCGACGTTCATTAGGTTAATAAGTATCGAGGGTTATTTTTGTCAAAGCATATTTGGTAACATCAGCTGGTATGTAGGGTTCGACTGGTAGGAAAGCATCAACTGGATGTAGAGTCCTACTGGTACGGATACACCTACTGTAGCTGACCATTGTATTACCAGCTGAGCTTAAATAACCATGATAGGACTATAACTGAAATTCCCCCTAAATATATGCAAATAAACTAACTAATTCCCCATGAAATCATTACCCAAACGAAATAATCAAGAAGTAATTTCAATTAAACCAAGAATATTTCGAAAGTAAGAAAACTTAGCATCCGGTATGGGTTTTGTGAAAATGTCTGCTGCTTGTTGTTCGGTAGAGATATACTCCAGTCGAATTTCTTTCTTCATAACATGATCTCTGATAAAATGATGACGGATGTCAATATGTTTAGTACGAGTATGAAGAACTGGATTGTATGTTATAGCAATGGCAGACGTATTATCACAAAAAATGGGAGCCTCTGTGGACTCAATTCCATAGTTTCTGAGTTGTTGCTGAATCCAGAGCAGTTGAGCACAGCAGCTTCCAGCAGCAAGGTACTCTGCCTCTGCAGTGGAAGTTGCTATGGATGTCTGTTTCTTGCATCCCCATGATATCAATCGATCACCAAGGAATTGACAATACCCACTGGTGCTTTTCCTGTCAATTTTGCATCCAGCATAGTCAGCATCTGAGTATCCAATAAGATTAAAAGTTGAGTCTCTGGGGTACCATAGACCAACATTCTCAGTGCCTTTCAAATATTTGAGGATCCTTTTGACAGCAGTGAAGTGCGACTGCTTGGGATTTGCTTGAAACCGGGCGCACATACACACAACAAACATAATATCTGGTCGGTTGGCTGTCAAATATAGTAAAGATCCAATAATGCCTCGATACATTGTAACTTCGACTGGTATTCCTGAATTATCCAAGTCGAGTTTGGCAGATGAGCTCATTGGTGTAGTAGCAGCTGAGCTGGTATTCATTCCATATTTCTTTAGTAGCTCTTTAGTGTATTTAGACTGATTTATCAGGATTCCTTCACTAGATTGCTTGACTTGCAATCCTAAGAAAAATGATAGTTCTCCCATCATGCTCATCTCAAATTGGTCCTGCATAATTTTAGAGAATCTTTCGCACAATTTTGAGTTAGTACTTCCGAAGATAATATCATCAACATAAATTTGAACTAGCAGAGTATGATCTCCCTTTGTGAATTTAAAAAGGGTCTTGTCCACCGTGCCAATAGTAAAATTGTGCTCTGTCAAATATTTTGATAAGGTTTCATACCAGGCACGGGGAGCTTGCTTTAGACCATACAAAGCTTTATTGAGACGGAAAACATGAGATGGCTGCTGATGGTTTTCAAATCCAGGAGGTTGTTCAACATAAACTTCTTCCTGGAGTTTGCCGTTAAGAAATGCACTCTTAACATCCATCTGATAGACTTTAAAGTCTTTAAACGCAGCAAATGCAAGAAATATGCGAATTGCTTCTAGTCGAGCTACAGGGGCAAAGGTTTCATCAAAATCAATGCCTTCTTCCTGTCTGTAGCCCTGTGCAACTAATCTTGCCTTATTTCTGATTACTGTACCATTTTCGTCTAATTTATTTCTAAATACCCATTTGGTGCCAATTAAAGTGTGATGCTGTGGTCGTGGTACAAGATACCATACTTTGTTTCGTTCAAACTGATTTAGTTCTTCCTGCATTGCTTCTACCCAACTTGGGTCTAATATAGCTTCATCAATCTTCTTAGGTTCTATATGAGATATGAATGCAGCATGAAGAAATTCATTAATCATTTGTCCTCTGGTGCGTAGAGGAGCAAGAGGGTTACCGATGACCTGCTCGGGTGGATGATCCTTCTTCCACCGGAGCGAAGGTCCAAGAGTGTTGAGTTCTTCAGATGATTGGATGTGAGTAGGCAAATCAGAGGTTCTGATAGACTCATCTTTCTCATTTGTTCCTTCTACTGCAGTAGATGTGGATGCCACTGTTTCATTGGTAGCTGGCTGCAGTGCTTGTTGGCCAGCAAACTCCTCTGCTTGAGCTTCAGGAACTTCTGGTTCTAAGGAGCAGTCAGTCCTGCTTCTGTAATCAATCTCATCATCAACATTTTCGTCAATGTAAGTGTTTTCCAGTCGATTACTCAAGTTGTTGATTTGTATATCAGATAGTGTACAGTTAGTAGGTTCATCAAATTTTACATGCACTGATTCTTCTACAGTAAGAGTTCTATTATTAAATACTCGGAAGGCCTTACTAACTGTAGAATAGCCAAGGAATATTCCAGCATCAGATTTGGCATCAAAAGCAGTGAGATGAATCTTTCCATTGTTGTGAATAAAACATTTGCAACCAAACACATGGAAATAAGAATATTTGGCTTACTGCCATTCCAGATCTCATAAGGGGTTTTATTTGCTGGCTTATTAATCATTGATCTGTTCTGCGTATAACATGCTGTGTTGACAGCTTCTGCCCAAAATCTCTGCGATATTTCTGATTCCGCGAGCATAGTTCGCGCAGCTTCTTTCAAAGTGCGGTTCCTACGCTCAGCAACTCCGTTTTGTTGAGGAGTTCTAGCTGCAGAGTATTCGTGTTTAATACCAAGGTCATCTAGATATGATTCGAGTGATTGATTGGTGAACTCAGTACCTTTATCACTGCGAATTCTATCTATCCCACACGATTTCTCATTTTGGAGTCTTTTTAGTAATTTGATCAGCTTTGGAGTAGCCTGATCTTTGCCACTTAGGAACAAGACCCACGTGAAACGAGTGTAATCGTCTATTAACACTAGGGTATACTTCATTCCTCCTAGACTTGTTACTTGTATAGGACCAAACAGATCCATATGCAGCAACTCTAGGCACCGAGAAGAAGATTTACTCCCTTTGTTCTTAAAGGAGGATCTGATTTGCTTACCAAGTTGGCAGGCTGCACAGATCTTGTCTTTTGAGAACTCAATTTGGGGCAGTCCAATAACTAGATCAAGTTTACGCAGACTGGCAATAGTTTTAAAATTTAAGTGACTCAACCGTTTGTGCCAAAGCCAATTTTTGGAGGAGTTCAGGGCAGCTAAGCAAGTAGAGGAAGTAGGCTGATTAAGATTCCAATCAATTTTATATGTGTTATCATGCCTTCTACCTACGAGTAATATACTGCCATCATTAGATTTAATTGTGCATGAGTGCTGATTGAATTCTACGGAATGACCATTGTCACACAGTTGACTTATGCTAATCAAGTTATATCATAGATTTTCAACTAAAAGAATATCTTTAATGATGATGTTACCATAGATAATCTTACCCTTACCCACGGTTCTACCTTTCGCGTTATCTCCAAAAGTTATTCTGGGTCCGGTGGAGTCCACCAGTTCAGACAGTAAGCTCACATTCCCTGTCATATGTCTAGAGCATCCGCTGTCCAGGAACCATTCTGAGCTCCGAACTGGATGCATTCTAGTTTCCTGCAATTAAAGCGATAGAATGATTGGTACCCAATCCTACTTGGGTCCAGGTAGGATTAGTCCTTTCGGAACCCACACTTGTATGACCCTGAATGACTTAGGTCGGTGTGTGTTCTGAAATGTGTGTGCATTTATGAATATTGGTGATGATTTTGACTGTGAAGTGTGATAATCTGTGTATGCATGTGCTTTTGGTTTGTAGTTCCTGTTATTTAGCATATACCTCTTTTGGACAGGTTTATAGTTGTAGTACCAGTTGGGTTTAACCTCTCTAGCTGCTCGACCAGTGGGTTTAAGTTCATTTCTGAACTTTTGCCTCGGTTTAGCCTCTTTGAGTGGTTCTACATAACCGATACCTTTGTGTTGTGCCTGTTCCTTGATGAGTGTTGCTTTAACAGGTTCTTTAACCAGTTCATAAGGGTCATATACTGTGCTAGATCTTACAAAGTTCATTGATTGAACCTTGCTTTTTGTTAGACACAGTTGAGGTTCATTACCAGATGAACTGCCGTCATTGCTATTATAGCCTATGCCTGTTAAATCACCAGCAAGCCTTATAGACTCAAGCATTTCATCCTTTCTGGTAGTCGACGCATTCCAAGTGCTAACCAGTTTGCTAAGTTTCTGGTAGGCATACTTGGCTTCATCTCTTTCTTTCACTAGGAGACTGGCTGTTTCCCTTAAGCAGTTCAACTCCCTTGATTGTTCACAATCAAGCTTGTTTTCATGCTTTTCAGTTTGGATTGTGTGCTCAGTCTTATAGCTTTCAAAGGATTCATATAGCGTCCGATACTCATTGATCATGTCCTGCAATGCATTGGTAAGTTCACTATGTGTAAATTCAGATAGGTTAGATTCATGTACCTCATTTTCATCATTTGCCATTAAGCAGTGGACTTCCTCGTCTTCACTCTCGCTGGATGAGCTAGTTAACTCCTCTAATTCTGATTCAGAATCAGCCCATTTTTTCTTATTTTCTTCTGCCATCAAAACCTATTGATCTCTGTCCCTTTTGGATGATCTTCTGGTTTCTTTGGATTTTCTGTAATCCTTGGATCCTCTTTTGTGATCATCCTTTTTGGGTTTAGGACAATCCGCAATGAAGTGCCCTGGTTTGAGGCAGTTGAAGCATACTCGCTCTTCTTCTTCTGAATTTCCTTTGGAATTCTGCCTTCGAGGATATGATTGATAAGGTCTCTGGTTCTTCTTCATGAATTTCCCAAATTTCTTTACAAACATTGCCATAGCATCATTACACATCTTTTCTGGAGTCATCTCTGTAGAAGTAGGCAGAGATTCCGATGCAGTGAGAGCTTTGGTTGGTTGACTGGTATTTGGTTCATCTTCAACCCGAATGCCTAATTCGAATTCATAGGCTTTTAAATCAGCAAACAGATCATGTAGATCTATCTTATTGATGTCCTTCGATTCTCTCATAGCAATGGTCTTGACATCCCATTCTCTTGGGAGGCCTCTCATTACTTTGAGAGTGACTTCTCTGTTGGGTAAATCCTTACCCAGACTGCTTAGTTCATTAATTATTCCAGTCACTCTTTCATCATACTCGTTGAGAGTTTCTCCATTCATCATCTTGATATGCTCAAACTTCTGTAAAGCCACAGTAAGCTTGTTCTCTTTGGTTTGATCATTTCCTTCACAGAGTTGAGCAATCTTCTCCCAGATTTCTTTGGCTGTTGAGCACATTTTTATTTTGTTGAACATATTTTTGTCCAAAGTTTTGAACAGAATGTCCTTAGCAACGTTGTCTAGATTTGCTTTTTTCTTGTCTTCGTTTGACCATTGAGATCTTTCCTTTTCTACCATTTGTGGATCACCACTTGTGATAGAAGCAGCTGTATTGATTTTCATGATCTTCAAAGGTCCTTCAGTGATTACATACCACATATCATCATCTTGAGCACTTAGATGTGCTTGCATACGGATCCTCCAGTCATCATATTCGTCTTTCTTGAACATTGGAATCTTGCTGAATGAGGCCATCAATTTTTGGTAAATGGTAATTTCTCAAGATTGAGAAGACCTAAGCTCTGATACCACTTGTTAGGATCGGGGTAGTGTTTAGAAGGGGGGGGGGGGGTTGAATAAACACTAGATTCAATTTCGATTTCTTCTTCTTGTTAACTGTAAACTGTTAAGTATTACAGTTGCTTCTCAATATCAGGCAAGTCAGCAGACACTTATTATAGTGCGGAAGACGTCTACTGAACTTGTGAGGAATAAAACTGAGGTAATAAAGTAATGAACAAATAACACAAGAGTTGTTTCTGGAGTTTGAAGCACAACGCTTCTACGTCTCCCCTTCTTCCTTTGCAGGAAGGATTCACTAGAAGACTTGGTTTACACTTTACAGTATACAACCTTCTTAGGCACTAACACACTTGGCCTAAACTCCTAGCAATCACAATCTTCTTAACTTTTGATTACAAGGGATTCTATAACACTCTTTACAGAATAAACTTTCTAGCTTTGAGAGCTTTTGAGCAGCAGACTTCAATTGAAAGTAATCTATCACAGATTCAGTTTCGCTGTTTGTCTGCTCTTTGCTGAACGTTTGGAATATCAGTAATATGATTTTCTTGTTTGCTTTGAGGTATATCTCTTTGTTGAAAATCGCTCAGCACCTCTTCATTCTCTGCTTGGACGTATTTATAGGTTTGGTTGTCCAACGGTAGCTTTTCTGTATATGGAAGAGATTAGCTTTCCAAAATCATATTGTCTTCTTTCCTATTTTGTCTAAGCAACGGCTATTTTCACTCTGACGGTAGTGGTGGCGGAGATATAGCAGGGTGCGCCGCTCTGTTGTACCTTTGTCAGAGAATGTTGTACTGATTTTGTCTCGTTGCTTAGTGCTCTTACTGGATGTTTAGACTTCTGCTGGTTTTCTGTGTTCAACTGGTCGTTCATCCATTTATGACCAGTTGATGTCTTTGTTCAGTGGGACTATCCGGTTGATAGTTGTTCAGTAGTTGTCTGTCCAGTTGGTGGCTATCCAGTTTATGTCTTGTCCAGTTGGTGGCTATCCAGTTGGTCTATCCAGTTGGTAGCCATCCAGTTAATGTCTTGTCCAGTTGGTGGCTATCCAGTTGGTATCTATCAAGTTGGTAGCCATCCAGTTTATGTCTTATCCAGTTGGTGGCTATCCAGTTGATGTCTATCCAGTTGGTAGCCATCCAGTTAATGTCTTGTCCGGTTGGTGGCTATCCAGTTGATGTCTATCCAGTTGGTAGCCATCCAGTTGGTCTTTGTTACCCGGTAGGACTTCATCCAGTTGGTCTTTGTTACCCGGTAGGACTTCATCCAGTTGGTCTTTGATATCCGGTTTGTAATCACCAAAACTTAGAAATCGTTTTCCCAACAGGGAGATTTGTTGAGATATGCCCTAAGACATGTCATTGGATGATTGTTTTGACATACAATATTTATGATTTTATGAATGGCAATTCATTATTATATATTATTCGTTTAACTGTGCAATGTGAATTAATATATATGTTAATGTCCTTAGAATAATATTTTATTATTCTTAAACATTGTCCCTAGTCAAGTATTATCATGAATCGGGATAATGATAATACATAGAGACTAGTATGTGTTGATTGATGAATTGTTCATTGATATGAGATATCAAATCAACACATGGGTACATGTTAGAGAACGATGTACTGGACAGACCCACCATGAGAATGCTACATGGATAGTTATATGAACGTCATAAGCAATTCTCATAGTGATAATAATGTATGTAATCCTTACGACTTGTGATCATCAGAGATCCCAACATAAGGAGTTATGTATCTTGATATTGTCAAACGTTACCCGTAACAGGGTAAACTATAAAGGCGATTATTGGATACACTACGAATTATGTAGAGGGATGTTGATTGATCGAGATAGGATTTGTCCCTCCTATATAGAGGAGAAATGTTTGGGCCCTTGATCAAGTAAGACTAAAATGCATGGCCATGGTCGAATGAGTCGATATGAGATATCGAGCTTATTCGTTTATTCTAGTTCTACTTGGGGATCAAGAAATAGAGATTGAATATACAAGTATGACTATTCCATGACTCGTGTTCAATCTAAACACAAAGGACAAAGGGATTAAGTTACATGGTTAATATTATCACAAGTTCTAAGGTTATGTCGAGTCAAAGACATTCTTGTAATTTGGGTAGCCTTGATGTGTTGCTAGACACCGCTTTTTGCTTGTGACGTAAAATGAGATTTTATGTCACTGCCAACATTACAAGATCCTATAGGGTCGCACAAAAGATTAAATCGATAAAGGGAATTAAATTCATTGGATGAATTAATTAATTAAGAAGAGTCTTAATTAAATGATTATAAGGATTTAATTAAATCATGGGTTTGAGCCCATGAAGCTTTGTGAAAGCCTTTAATTAAATCATATATAATTTGTTAACAAGGTGTTTAATTATAATTAACACTATATATCAAACCTAACCACCAAAAAGCTTCTCGGCCGCCTTCTCTCATCCAACAAGCTCTTCACGGCCGAAGCCTCCTCCACACGCCGCCGCTGTGAGCTTTTGTTTGTTGATTGGTTGCCGTTAATCAGTTTTGAACCGAGAGTTTGGTTTTTGGTTCAAGAATAAGTCTAGCAACTTGTTCTTGAACATCCCTTTCGATTTGATCGTGTGGATACCGTAGAGGCAAGACCTTCGAGGTGTTGCTCGTGACTCGAAGTTCGTTGGACGTGGTGCTTCGTGGATTCTGCTCAAACACGCTACAAGTGTGAGACTTTTGTAATCCTTTATCCGATATGATAACCTATGTATAGATCCGGTGTCTAGTAATCCAAATTTTAAATTCCGCTGCGTACTATGCTTGTTGGATTACTTTCAATTAGTTCAAACACATCTGTTATGCCTGTATATGATGACATAATTCGCTCCACTTCCCTTCACCCGATTTTCTTACAATATGACAAGTTTGCTGAATTTCGTGACACCAAAACGCCCATCTGTGAGTGGTTAATATGTTATTGTTAATTTGCACCATCAATTATACTACCTTTCAAACAATAATCTTAACCAAACTTGCACGACCGTTTTCTATTAGGTATTTTCTGTGTGGTTATTGAAAAACGTGGATCAAGGAAGGTGTTCATATGTGGCCAACAAGAAATCCTACATGAATATGCAGCTATCGATAGACAGTTAGTCACTTTTATCATATTTTCATACGAGCTAATAATTGACCTAGTTAGTTAACACTCATATATTTTCCCATCTTTTTACCAGGATGAACCCCTTTGTCGTTCCTTTTTGGAGTAATGTGGTATCCGATACGTCATATGCTACCTTGGATTCATGTCACAAGCGCCCTGTTTTCGCTCTTTTAAATTTTATTGTTAAGAGCTACTATGGTTGGTCACTATCATCTCTATTGCACAGAATTGAAACTGCTATTTTGTACATTGGGCTCATGCATATTTTGTTGCTTATAGGTTTATCTCTTAGTTCAACCTCATCTTCAATTGCATTGCGCAAAACAGACGACGAGACGTTCACAAAAATGCTTGCATTGTTAGGCTTTTCACCATACATTTTCAGTACATAATGCTTAAAATCCGATTCTTTGTTATTATTGCTTGTTTTATCTTTCAGGCGCATGGAGCAAATGCTATTCATAGATGAAGTTGTTGAAAAGGGCGGATTTTTCGAAGAAAAGATTGGTCATATAGCAGGAGTTGCCGCCTTGCCAACTACTATTTCTGAAATCCTTCAATCAGATAAGGTCGTTTACTTCTTCCAAGTTCTTACCGTATGTTTTGTTTCCATCACATGACCCACCCAACCCACTAATAATTAAGTATATGATTTTTCATAGCTTGGGATATTTAATGTCAAAGTAAAATGATATCTTGATGATGAAACACAGAGCTTTATTTATATGTGTTGTGAAGAGGGCCGCTATGGCATTAATGTTGATCGTAATGCTCTGTTCAATTGCAACAAGTGTAAAGCCAATAGAATTACCAAGCCTAGGTAATGAACATATCCCAATACATATTTACAAGTTTCATGTATTTAATCATGTCCCAATATTGACTAAAATAATTAATGTCTTGCAGATTTAGATTCCGGCTAACAATTTTTGATGAGACTAGATGTTTACAAATTACACTATTTGGGAATGATGGCGAATCTATTCTTGGACTAACTGAGCATTAGTTTTATGAACCGACTATCAAGACTATCAAGGTAACAACCAACAAACTTCCCTCACGATGACTCATTTACCACATTTATAAATGGTTGAACCATATAACATTTGTCTCTGATTTAGGATGAAGCACCTCCAATCCATTCTGTCAATTCCAAGCTTAAGAACCTTGTCATGCTAATGAAAATACGTTCGAGCCTTTTTACTGGTCAACATGGAAAAGAGGCGACTGTCTACAGCTTGTTAGCTATGGAATTACTTAACGAGTTGCATTGTTCAAGTCAAATTACGACACCTAGCCTAACAAACTTCTTCAACAAAGTCTGAAAATATTAAAGGTAAATTCCTATAATATAGCCGGTTGATTACACAAGTTAATTCCATATTTTTTTAACCGCAAGAACATACCACAAAACTTGTCGTCCGCTGATTGCTCAGGTAGGAGAAAGTTGTCCTTTGGTTCCTCGGTCACTTCATCAGATGAAGAGACTGTTTCATTCGATTCGGAGAGATCGATTGAAACTTGTCAAAAAGGTTAGACATATATTGTACTCCATATCATACACAAGCTATTGCAACGTTATATTTGTTGAATGAAGTATGCTAATCTATGCTTCGATATATGGCTCTTAAAAAGCGCAAGATCAAGAAAGGGAAATCTAAAATAGCCGGAGATGAAATAATAGATATACAAGGCAAGTTATTCTATTTATAGATGATTATTATCAATTTTTTTGCCTCGTCCTTATCCGTTACAATACCAAACGCAATATACAAATACAATTTTTTTTGCACGTAGATGTTGCCAAGCCATTTGACGAAGACAACTTCACCCCATTGCTTTCCATAAAAATGTTTCTGACGATGACGAGATGACTCTATCAGGTTAATGTTTTTCCCTTAATTAATTAATACACAAATAAAAAATGACATATCTTATTGGACAATATACTATTAATATTATGTTTATATATCAATAGATCTCGTTAAAAAAAATAAACACCAACACTTGGCCAAAATAAAGATTGCTTCCAAAGGAAATTCGAATCAACAAAATCGTCGCAAAAATGATGATCTTCACTTAACAACAAGTACGTCAATAAAATAACCTTCCTACATATAATTCAGATCTAAGCAATGTTTAAAAGAGAAAAAGATTTCATTGGTCAAAAGTATTCATATATGTCTAAATTTTGCAGGTTATGACCAAATGCAGATGTCCTTAAACGTGGACTTCGAAAAAGTCAGTCCCATCAAAACAATGTTACTTTTGAGTAGTTAAGTTTTTTTTTTTTTTTTTGAAAAATGTAAATATATGGGTATTATAATTTATTTCTGATCAGGGAGCGCTTATCTTGATAAGAAATGATGTAATGACTTAAGTTTTACAGTTAAAAATGTATCATTAGATGTCATCTGTAATTGTTAATTTCCATTATAATAAAATAAATGACATCATACTATATTAAAAAAAAAAGTAATAAATACAATGAATTCTTGGCCAATTGTCGGGAGATACAAAATAAAGATCTACCAGTCGTTAAACCATGAAACCTCTTGAGCCTATACTAAGGAGCAGAGAAAATCAGACTTAGGAATTTTTATGAATTTATGATAAATATATTGAAAATATTTGTTGTATTTTATCATAGATATGTGAATAACATGTGATTTTAGGCAAAAACATAATGATGCAATTATATTAAAAATATTTACAATTTTTATAGGTAATACATGAACTTTTAAGCTTTTATAAATAATTAGCACTTATTTTATTATTGAAAAATAATAGTGAAAGATGGAATCCGATGATTCCCCATTAACTGTTAAACTTTAAGTTATTACATCAATCTCTCTCTCGAGGAAAGCCATCTCTAATTAGATATTCATTGCAATCACAATATCTAAAAGTCAAATTAACAAATCCCGCTATTTTGATCTTGCGCAATCTAATCCTTAGGTTGTAAGGTTTGGATGTTGATGTTGTGGTAGCTCGAACGATTTTTTTATACTTCCTCTACCTCATTTTGAACCTCATCATCTGAACTAAGATGATCACATTGTTCATGTTGCTCGTAATGCATGATTTCGACCCCGAAACTATCCACGAGCTCTAGAATGAAAATGTTGTCTGCCTCTTCTTTGACCCTTTCGGCCCATGGTTTGAAGGGTTTGGTTGTGAGGGAGGTGGATAAGCTAGATGCTTCTTTAAATAGTCTAGATTTTTTATTGTTGATTAAGCCTGGTTTTGAGGAACTCAAATTGTTTTTGGTATATAGGGATAAGTTGAGTTGAAGCTTGTACAAGACTATCGGAACTTGACTGAGAATTGACGATCCACTGCCTGGATTCATTAAGAGGCTGCCCGATGTGGAAATTTCCCTGCCCGACCTTCCCAAGTCAATGTCCACATGGCCCAAGTCGACTCCCTGCCTTCCCGATCCTAACCCATTGCCTGTTTGAGATACGATAGGTTCATCACCCATGCTGACGGGGACAAATGAGGGGATGCCCGTGAACGATTCCGGACTGTCCAAGCTGCCCGAAGTATGTACATGGTTTCCCAAGGTTCTACCCACCCCATCCGGACCTAATCCAGTCTCTTTTGAATCAACTCACACAACCAGCTGTCCGAGTGTCCAAACGTTGAAGATTTTTCCGAAGGTGAGGAGATTGCTGAAAATTGATTGAATCCTAGAATTAGTTAAAAGTAATTTTTTCAATCTTAGGAAAAGAATGACATCCTTTTAAAATTGGTAGTTTTGGAGATAGAGGAGAACTTTCAAATTCAGAAGAATCAATATCAACTTGAGCCCCTAATTTTCGAAAATAAGAGTTTTTGTAATGTGGGGATGAATTTTTGGAAAAGTAGGTGCTAATGCTTCCCTGAACATCAACCCTAAAAAATGCAGGAGCAAAAATGTTTGTAGTCTCTGAACCTTTAATGACATGAAGACCTTCAACCAAAGCATCTTCTGAACTTGGTAGACAATCATGTTTAATATTCCCACTTGCCACTTGGTCCACGCCTTTAGAAATGTTCTTTCCAACTCACCCAAATTCAAAACCTTTTTGTAGGTATGAAAATGATTTCTTTGTGAGACCGATATTGGTAGAAACAATCAATGGATGTGGAGCCACCTCCACCTACATTCATGCCCTCATTGAAAGCAGTAACATGTTCACATCCAGGTTTGACCAACCCAATTGCTCCCTGGTCCACAGCTACAGATTTCTGGACCTCAATCGAAATAGGAATCAGCTGTGTTTGAATTTTCAACCTCTATGGGACCAGGAATGATGGAGGCATGAAATGGTTGTTTGCTTGTGATAATGCTATTTCCCATAGCAGCTAGCGCAGTAGGTTCTTGGGCAGCGGTGTGATTCTCCAAGTCAGATACTGAAGCAGAATGGTGATCTGAATTTCAGCAATCGAAGTTCTCATCATCAGTTTCTAGACTTGATACCATATATCTTGCTCCTTATCAAAGTTAACATTTATCAAATTCAAATCATTACACAAGGTAAGGTTTGAATTCATATCAGTCTCTAAGCTCCTTGTCATCTTATCTAGAGGATACAAAAATGTAGTTGTATTATCCAAGCAAACCGTATCCCTAGAGCCCAATGGATCAACAGAAGGCCCCCCTGTCATCAGTTAAACTTTCATGGGCAACTTGGCGAAAGTCGTCGCCGCCAACATGGGACTTCTCACCAACACCGCCGCTGTGGACCCCCGCGTCCACCACCTTAGCCGGATCAATCTCCCCTTCCAACTCTTGTGTCAGTTCCTCGTTAACTCTTTTGATAGGCGAGCTGTTTAACTTGCAAACACTGATACATGGCCAAAAGCACGGCATAAAGAACAGTATCTAGGTAGGTTTTCGTACTCCACATTCTGAGCGAATAATCCATTCCCCACGTTGAATTTTGAACTTCAGACGGTCTTGGCAGAGCCATATCAATTTCCACACATATCCTTGCAACGGTAGGGGCAAGTTTTTTGCAATGTTGCATTATCAATGGATGTAGCTCCCCCACCACCTACCCCGGCGGCCGCGGTCAGCCCCTCAAAGGCAGCGCCGCCACCGTATATGGCGGCGTCATCCCCTCTCTTAAGCAGATTCCGGCGGCGAATTCTCTTCCCTCATCATCCACAAACCCCAACGGCATCTAAACCTTTAAATTGAAATAAAGTAAAGAATAAACATGTGTATATGCAGCATGTGGTGATGTAGCAGCTTTTCTAGTATTACTGAACCAACTGTGCTTGCTTTCTCGTAACAAATATCTCCAATGACTCAATTTATTGTTATTGTCATATACGTTTCATTAGTCAAGGAAATTCAAGGGACCAATATTAAGTTATAACTATTAATTAGTACGATTAATACACAAAATATTTTATGGAATAAAAAATATAGAATAAAAGGGCAAAGTAGTTAATAATGAATTTAAACGCTATAATTCTACCTCTCTTTGTTATTCACATGTCTTTTTATTTTATGACCTTTGTTGATACTTTGTTTTTAAATTTGTATTCCTAACAATTTTTTAATTTGTATAGAGAATTATAAAATAAAAAGGCAAAGTTGTTATTTCACAATTGAAAAACTTTTGCCCATTGATTGACACTTTTATAAATAAATATATATATATATATATATATATATATATATATAATTTTTCCTTTTTATGTTACTGGTTGATATTTTGTTTTTACATTACCTCTATCCCTAACTATTTTTTATTTGTATACAGTAGTATAAAGTAAAAATTTTAATTCACAATTGAAAATTTTAGCCCATTGATTGACACTTTTATAAGTTTATAAAATATATAGATATAGATAGATAAAATGTTGATAAATATATGGATGGAGGGATGCATGTTGTATAGATAATTTCACAATTGGAGAGGTTGATAAATATATGGATGAATGAATGAAGGGTGTGTATGTAATTTCACAATTGAAAAATCATCTTAGCATCCACATATTTTTAGGAACTACCAAAAAGCACGTGCATTCGCACGTGAATCCATATTTTATGACACAAATTAATAAATTAGATATTTTAATAAAAAAGTGAAAATAAATAGAAAATCAATTTTGATTAATTTTGTGTGTACAGTATTTTTTTTAAAAAATTATATCAAACAAATAATGAACAAATCGGATATTTGAACTTGTTCATCTTTTGAAATTAGAGTTGCATTGAAGTCAAAGCATATGCAATATTTGTCTTACCTGCTATGAAATTTCCTATTGTCTGGTGATTAATAATAATTATTTATTTTAGTTTCTATAAAAAAAAATATAAATAATTAAAAATATAAAAAAATAAAATTAAGATAGAAGTTGGTTTAAAGGTGATCAATGAGATGCGACTTTACTCGTGGGATTGCATGGAATCTTTTTGTGAAGTAGTATTCGTGAAATTCGTTTATTTGTGGGATTGCATGAAATATTTTTGTGAAGTAGTATTCGTGAAATTCGTTTATTTTGAAATAAACTATAAAATTCGTTATTAATTACGAATGATTTTTTTAAAGATAATTTTATAAATATGATCATCAATATTTGAAACATAATAATTTGGTTAATACTTGAAACATATAAATTTGATATACTCGTGATCTTGTGATGTGTTGTATTTTCATGTTGTCTTATTTATTAATATTTCATTTATTTTTCCAAATACTTAAGAGCATTTTACTTTTCTACAATTTCTTATTATTTTGTAGTTGTTGTATATAACTTGAGTTTCGTAATTTATTTGAAACTGAAATAATTGGCAAGTCATGTTCCAAATTTTGAGTCGCTAAATTATAATTTTATTTGATATCTTCTAATATTTCTCTTTTAGTTTTCATAAAGTCATAACTTAAGGCATAAAAAGTGATTTAATATGAAAAAATGAGAGATGTGAGCTAATAATTAGATGTTAATGAGCATGTGTATTAAAAACTATAATGATTCTTAAAAGATACATTTTTTTCTTCCTTTTCTACCCTATATTTTTCCATTTTTTTCCCATTATTGTCCATATTTGCTTTTGGATCCATATACAATTCTTGAACAAAATTGTAAATTATGAAAAACTTTATCCATGATCCACACTTTTATAGGATACCATCTTATGTATTTTTTATCTCGCTTTTGTTAGAATTCTATATTATGGATGATTATTTTTATATTAGAATGAATATTTGTTGATACTTATTTGTTCCTTATTAAAGCCCTAAATTTATGAGAATATAAACTTACATAACAAAGGATCAAAATCAATTGAACTAAATACAATATTATTAACAAATTTCCATGGTATGTTTCTCATAGTAAATTTTTTAAATAAATCAACATAATAAATAAATGATAGATTTTTGAACTGTTTTTATTATTTATTATTTTAAATCTTTTATTAGAATTTGTCAAATGCTATATATAATATGTATTATAATTGTTCTTTCTTTTGAATGACTTTTTATATGACAGAAAACAAGCAATATGACAGAATAAAACTGAAAATTAAATTGGTGTAATAGGCTCATGGATTTTATGAGAAAAAATTATATTGATGAATGGATGAAGGGTTTATTTGGTATTTTCACAATTAAAAAACAACCTCAATATCCATACTTTTATAGGTATATAGATAGATATAGATATAGACTAGTTTGAAGCACGTGCTTGTATTATCCGTGAGATTATACAAAAATTTAAAAAAAACAAAATTAAGATAATATTGATTTTTCTGGATATGCTTATTAAAATTTTTTATTTATGAAAATAATATGAGTTATTATTAATACTTTATATGATTAATTATTCTGATTTTAAGTTGAAGTTAAATTCATTTTTATTTTGGTTGCTATAAGTTAATAGTCAAATTTGAGTTATTATCGAATAATTTTTTATAATTAATTATATAGTTCAAATAAACTTATAGACTAATATTTAATAAATTTTCATAACTAATTATATAATTTTCATAATAATATTTAAAATAAAACAATCAATTAATTTATCATAATAAATAATAAAATAATGGGTGAAGTTGCTTTACTACTGAACTTCTAATTGCTTGATTATTACTTTAACTCCATTATTAATATGCACATAAAACATATTAGGAGTTTATATAATTTATTTAAAATGACTAAAATAATTTAAATATATACAAGAAAAATTTATTGATAATAGCAAATTATTGGTAATAGTTTGGAACAAAGATATAAATATTAAAAAATCTCATTAATTCGCGAATCTATTAGTAATATTCTTAAAATTAACTAACCTTTCATTAAATAATAATGCAATACTGCATATATAATAGGGTGGTATCTACTATAATGATGGTGCCATCAAATAAAACCAATATAGTAATTTATGAAATAAAAATAATATTTTCGATTTGTTTTCATCTTCAACAGTATTAATTGCATAATGCGTGCACTACTATAAATATGAAAAAAAGTCTGTAATGATGCCCCCAGGGGCATAGCCGAGTTGGTAAGGTCTGTGGTGACGTAGGGGGTATCCCCTCGGCGCCAGGTTCGATTCCCGTGTGAAGCGCAGCCTGGTGAAATATTGTGGGGGTGTGCTCTGGGGTCGTGGCATGTAGGTCCTCTCCCACAGATGTCTGTCAGCTTGGGCACATCCCTCGATTTACCTGGTGGCGGCGTTGAGGGGCCGGTTCCATCACCCAAGGATTAGTCAGGCGAAAGCCTGGATAACTTGTAAATCAAAAAAAAAAAAAAGTCTGTAATGATGGTAACCGTTTGAGAATTGTATAATTCATCGACATGAATAAAAATACAACAAAATGATATATTTGTAAAACTTTAATATGCCAAGGAAATATCTGAAAAATAAATTTTGTTTAATTGTTTCCTCCTACATAAATTCTATTTCACACCATAACTTCAGTTTATCCTTTCTCCCTCAATTAATTGTATTATTTATCGTTATACCATTACAAATTATAATTGTGTTAATATAAATAGGGAAATCACAAAGGGACAAATGATAGTATAACAATTTAAAAAAGTAATCTATTCAGATAGATACGAGTAGTATTGCCATTTGAAAAATGGTCATACTAAAGATACCAAATTAGTTAATATTTGGAGTATATTTTTTTTATATATTGTATAGATTGCACTAGGGTTACTTAATGGGACGGATCAATTCAGACCCGACCCAAAACCGGACCAGTTAGCCTGGTTCGGAACCAGAATCGGGCTAATCGGTTCCGAACCAGTCCGGAATCGGTAAGACACCGGGTCGGATCGGTTCTACCGTTTCTGGATCCGATTTCTTACCAGTTCGAGATTAAACGGATACGGGCTGAACCGGAACCAGATCCGTTATTTTTAAAAAAAATAATTTTTTTTATTTAGATAATTTGAAAAAAAAAATAATACAAAAAATTAGTTTCGGGTTGGAACCGGAACCTGTTGAACCGGATCCAATCTTATTCCTTAACGGATTGGATCGGTTCCGGGATTATCGAATCCAGAATCGACCGTTTTCAGACCGGATCAATCCGTTAAGCAGCCCTAGATTGTACCATGGTCTCTCTTTTGCACGTTCAACATATAATCATTATCTATTACTTTATGGAGTTTGACGCCTTTATAGGGCATATTTAATTAAATATAATAAAATTGAAATTTTTTTCATGAAATAGCGTGATTTGTAAACATTTATAATACTATGGTAATTCGCATATTGGGTATGCGAATTTAACTAAATTCGCATACTGGGTATGCGAATTATAAACTTTTTTTTTTTTTGCGAATTATAATTTTTTTTTTAAAAAAAAAAAAATTTAAATTCGGATACCGTGAATGCGAATTTAAAGAGAATTCGCACTCCCTGTATGCGAATTCTCTTCAATTATGACAGACTGGCTTTTGATGTGATATATTTACTTTTTTGTACAGCAAGTGAGAAAATTATATTTTAGGTATTTGATACTAGCTGTTATTTTGTTATGCATCACCCTGCTCTTGCTTCTATGCATAAAAATTACGAAGCAAGTGAGACTTTCTCGAAAGAAGTGGCGAAGGATGTATTGAATACAAATCGAATTGTTAATACTTTAATACTGAATAATGGTCAGAAAGTAATTAAACGATTAGACATGTATAATCTATATTTTTTATCCATACAACTACAATCATTATTAGTATTTTTGTTTTAGTTTTACATTTTATTGCTATTATTTTACTATGCATCGACATGAAAAAAATAAAAGTCTATAATGCATCGACATGAATCAAAATACAACAAAATGACATAATTTGTAAAACTTTAATATGCCAAGGAGATATCTGGAAAATAAATTTTGTTTAATTGTTTCCTCCTACATAAATTCTATTTCACACAATAATTTCCATTTATTCTTTCTCCCTCAATTAATTGCATTATTTATCGTTATACCATTACAAATTATAATTGTGTACATATAAATAGGAAAATCACAAAGGGACAAATAATAGTATAATAATTTAAAAATATTAATCTATTCATAGAGATATGAGTAGTATTGCCATTTGAAAAATGGTCATATTAAGATACCAAATTAGTTAATATTTGGAGTAGATTTTTTTATGTATTGTATATCATTGTACTTTGGTCTCTCTTTGCACGTTCAACACATAATCATTATCTATTAATTTATGGAGTTTGACACCTTTATAGTACTATTTTGATTTGGAAAAATTATAATTTAAATATGCTGCTTATTCTAAATTAGATTTTGGTTTCTAATCATATAGTATAAACTTGATTTTTTTCAATTTTAGTATTTTTTTTTCGTCAAAGAGTTAATATGGAATCGTACATGTCAGTAATATCTGTTGTAATGTCTATATTCTGACTAAAAAAACTTAAAAGTGTAGAAGAAGCAAATTTTGCACTAAAACCTATTTTAGACAAATTATAATATAAGATCAATTCTTTAGTATCTCACAATTAGTTTTTCAATAATCTTATTTTTTTTATTTATCTAGATGTAGTTTTATACATTTTTTGAAAAAATATTTAAATTTATATTAGTTTGATATTTTTGAAAATAATTATTTAAATTTAAATAGTTTTTTTAGAACTTTTAATTCATTTAACTAAATAAAATAATGAAAAGCAACAATGACTTGACCAAATAATTTAGCTCACATATATTATGAATGCCAAGACAGCAAGACATCATATATAAAATAAGATAAGAATAATATCAGTTTTAAAATTAAATAAGGATGTGAACGAATAGCAGAATCATACAATTTACTATGAGCATGTTTGGTTTGGTTTATAGGATATATTTAGTAATCTTAGGTTTATAGGATATATCTCCAACCAGACATCATATAACTTATCACACTATAATTTTTATCGCCATCTCATAACTTTAATCATTATATTACTATCATATCACTCAAACCAAATTGTACCTATAGATTTTGGCTCTCCATCTCGATTCTTTTGGTATTTTAAAATATTATATATTAGATGCATGATACAAAAAATATATCAAAAAAGGAAAAAAACTATCTTTTCCATACTATGTTTACCTCTCTACATTTTGGTCCACTATTTCGTTCAAATTAAACCTTAGTCTTATATCTTTAATTTTTTGGTAGTTTTGCTGATTTTGCTACTAGATACATCGGCAACATGTCAACGCCATGTTAACACCACATCACTGCCATGTGAAAAAAGTACTAAAACCATAAAAAATGTCAGAGACTGCGGATCAAGACTGAAATTGACAATATATAAAATCAAAATCATATATAGGCAAATAAAGAACCAAATTGTAATTTTCTAATAAATAATACATGAAATATGATACATATTTTTCAATACCTAAATAATAAAAATATTTCTTTAACATATTACAAAAAGTAATCTTTTTCTAAAATGATTTATTACACAAGTTTTTAATTAAAGTTAAGTGTGTATTATTTTGACATCATAAATCTTTTTCTAATCATACTAACAGTATATAGAAAACTTTCACTAATATCGTCAGGGGCGATTCTATTCAACCCCTTAAATTTTTTTATTAGTGTTTTATTTCTTTTTTTTTAAAAAATTACATTTTATTCTAAAAAAATTACATTTTACTCTAAAAAAATTACATTTTACCTGCCAAATATTGCAATTTGCTCCCTGAAATTATATTTTGACCCATTAAAAAAATATTTACCCTCCCTCAACTTTTAAGCTAGATTCGCCCATGAATATTGTGAACGTAAATAATAATAAAAATTGTAAATATAATTTCTTGTCACCAATAAAGATTATCACGTATTATTGGCAATTATAAAGTGTGGTTAAAATTAGGAATAAAAGGGCAAACACCGGTGCACGAAGCTCCCGCTATGCACGGGGTCTGAGAAGGGGTCGGAGCATTTTGGGCTTAATGTACATAGTATTCCCTTACAATGCAAGATGATGTTTCTGCGACTCAAATCCGTGACCTCCAAATCACATGGAAGCTATGTTGCACGGATACGGATACGCGGATACGTGGATACGGGTATGACTGCACGGGATTTTCGAAATTTGTAGGATACGATACGTCCGGATACGGCAAAATTTATTAATTTATTTATATATATATAAATATATAATTAATAATATTTGTAAGAAATCAAGTTTAAGCATATAATCAACATTAAACACATTAGAAATCAGAATAAAGTTGCAAACTCACCAACTTCACGACAAATGGTAAAATATTAATCCACGATATCTAAAAATTTCAAGCATATAATCGACATAAACACATTAAAAGTGATTAGGAAATAGGGATTTAGTTAAATAATTTAATTTTAATTACAGTTTTAACCCTATATTTAAAAAAAATTCCGAAAGTTCCCTTATCAACCCGTGTCGGATACGATCAGCGGCGTATCTTGACCGTATCCGAAATAAAAACTTTTTTTTTGTCTCCAGATACGCCACGTGGCGTATTCGATATGTATCGGTGTCGTATCCGCGCGTATCCGTATCCTAGAAGTATCCGATACTTGACCGTGAAATTTTTTGGAGTATCGGTGCAACATAGCATGGAAGCAACTTTAATTGTTAGGTTAAGGCTCACCCTTTGTGGTTAAAATTAGGAATAAATTTATTTATTTATTATGGTATCTCAATAGATCTCTTGCGAAAGTTTGGTCCTAATGAGTTGGTGAAAGTTTAAGTTTACAATCCAAACAAAATCTCCGCAATATTTTTTTCCATGTATTCAATATTGTTACCATAAATACGTCAGGGAAACTGGATATTAATTAATGATATGAAAATTATGTTGTAATAAACTCGTTGAAAGTTTAAGGCAATATGGCAACTCAATCGCAAACCTAGATTCTTTAGATTTTTCTTACTTCTCCCTCTCTCCCCTATATATATTATTATCTGTATTAGACGACATCCATTGTTCAACTGAACACAATCGACGAAGTTTCCTCATTGTTCTTGTTTCATGTGAAGATGGGTAAAGCGAAACTGCGTTTGGAACTGATACAGAATGAGAAAGCAAGAAGAAAGACATTTGAGATCAGAAAGAACGGCCTGGAGAAGAAGATCAAGGAATTGTCCACTCTCTGTGGAGTCAACTCGTGGATGATCTTGTCCGGTCCTGCGCTGAAGAACGAGAAAAATGATCCATTTATTTGGTCTAGTAATCCGGATGAGGTCGCTGATTTGTTCAATTCCTACAGACTGTCGAGATCAAGTCAAGAATTTGTCAAGCCAAGATCATGTGATCTGTCCTCCTTTTATAAAGAACAAAAAGATAAAGTTGAGAAAGAAATCAAGAAAGTGAAGAAAACGATTTGTGAAGTTAAGTATCCGAATTGGGATGAGCGGTATAATTCTTTATCAAAAGAGGAGATGATGAATTTTGCCGGAGTGTTAACTGCTAAGATTGATGTTGCAAAAGAAACTATCAATTTGTTGAAGGAAAGGAAAGTTGAAGCCACCGAATCGAGTGCCATTACAAATCCAAGAATCGAAGAAATCCCAGGTTACAGTATAGGAGGATTTTTGGGCGGAAGGCTAGCGCAGCCCCAATTGCCGATGTATTTTGATGCACAATCTTACCTGGAAAATCATCGGAGAATGCTGCTGATGATGATGATTAACAATGGGACATCAGGCAGCATTCATAACGCATACAATTATAATGATCATAATGTGATCAACTCTGCTCCCTTGATGAGTTATGATGTGGAGAATGTGGCTTCCATGCCAGGATATGGACAAGAACTTATGGTTTTTAATGATTATTACCCTCAAGTGGATTCTACATTTGATCCGAATATGGGGCATTTTTGAATTAGGGTTTCCTGATTAATGATTTGGCAGGTGGGATTTTTGAGTTTAGGGTTTTCTTTAGTTCTGTAAAGTGATGTTTGCTTTAATTTGTAGCGAAATTACAGCGTTCAACGATGTACATGTTTAGTTTGTTCAATCTCATATACAAAAACCATTGATTGCTTGTCCTTTAGATTGTGCAATATTTTTTCATATTTTTCAATGTTCAAATCTCATCATATTTTTCAATGTTCAACATAATTTATATGAAGATGTAGAGGGGAATTCGAAGGGGTGAGCCTTGGCGTATAAAGTTGTTGTCATATGACCTGTAGGTCACGGTTCGAGTCATACAAACAGTCATCAGATGAAAAATAAAAAAATGCGTTCATTAGGCTCAATGTACCCGATCCTTCTCATACCCCATGCATCGTGGAATCTTCGTAATAATGATTATTGCATTGGAAGCACAGGGATGGTGTTGCAGATATGTTATAAGTAGTAATGCAATGAGGTTAGTTATATACAGTGTCAAATGCACTTGTAATTCTATACATAGAAAACTTGCTGGGATTTAATACATATTCTTATGAGCAGCAACTAAGCAAGTTTTTCTTCTAACAATCACCATGAATGGCACAATTTGATTCCCACATTAGTATCACACAACATATATCACATCTCCGGGATCAACCCGCGAAGAGATTCGAAGATGTGTCTTTTATTCTTGCATCCACCTACTTAATGTATTGAGACATCCATCTGAAACCCTCCCCATATCCCATTTTCCGCACAATACTGCACATGAAAACCTCGAGAGGCCGAACATTTGTGTTAGCGAGGTTGACGTTACCCTTACCAGTTGTGAGGCATGTTATGCCCAGGTAATAGCGCAGCTCATCCTCTGAAGCAGCATAGGGCATATCAATCTTGTTCCCCAGAATGAGAAATGGGACGTTTGCTAACGACTCATCCAACAGAGTGCATCGAGTTCCTTCTTTGACTCGGCAAATCTTTCTTTGTCATTGGCATCAACAATATACAGCACGGCATCAACCTTCAAACCATCATTCACAAAGCAAAGATTCAAGATATCAATGCACTAAGCAATCTTCAAACGTTAGCTCCCAAAAAATGTGCAAGAACCATCTTGCTGTCCTATACTTACACAATGATTATGATCAGTCTAAAAGACCAGAATTATGCCCATTAAAGCACCACAACCATGGAGAAGAATCATAAATTATCGGACCTAAGATCAGAAATGTACCAATAATAGACAAGAAATTAGCATTTATCACGTCGAAAATCGAATAGTAACCTGAGCATAATTGTCTTTCCAGACTCTTCGAGCAATCTGATGACCACCCAAGTCGAAAGCTTTAAACTTTATATTCCCAAGGCTCAGTTCCTCAGACGTTGGATATTGAGTTGGTTGATGCTGCACCAACCTCTGCATCCAAAAATGAGCCAACAACAGCATCCAAACATAACTAAAAATCAAGTTCAGTAAAAACCAATCAAAACTAGCAATATTAATAACTAATCAGCAAAGCATGTAACTTTAGAAATGTTTAATAGATCACAGATAGTAATGTACACAAAAGTAAAGCAGTGATCTGCTATAACCTCGTCTTTCAGCATATGAAGCAAAGTTGTTTTTCCAGAATTATCAAGACCCAGAAACAGAATCTTAGCCTCCTTCCTATACAGCCCCAAAGATGCTAACACTCCATAAAACCAATCTAAAATAAACATGTTTTTTCAACTTTTTCCCTGAATTCAAAACCAGAAAATCAATAAAACATAAGAAATATGAAAAAAATGCAACAAAAATTGATCTAAAGTTAGTAGTAGGAGAAAACTAAGAGCAGAATAGATGAATCAGAAGAACAGAAGACATGAAGCCTGAGATATGGAAGGAGTTTTACTGATTAAGGTATTTATTTATAGACTACAATGGACCAGTGAATTTCAAGTTTAGAGTACGTGGAAGATTATAACTGGATCAGGAGCATCACCTGGCTGTTTCATTTCTCTGTTCCCCGTCTCATCTTCCACCCAATTAACACAAGCCATCTGTCAATGGAATTCATTTTAATAGTTCCACCACTTTGACCATGTCATATTGCTTGGCTCTTGTCTCGGAGGTTTATTTGGGACGAGTTCAAGCTAGATGTTAGATTCAATTTTCTAAATTGATTTAGATATGTAAGGTTTATTTTTTTTTATGTGTAACTCATATATCTAAATCATATTTAGACAATTAGATGTATTATGAGAGTAATACCTCGTTCTAAAATCTTATTTTTCGTTTATTTCTTGTTACCGTAACTATTACACCGTGGAAAAACATTCATAATAATTATTTTTGCAATTAATTATATTTATTTCACGGGTAGAGAAGCTTTAAAGGTAAACACAATAATTGTAGTTTATAATGCAAAAAATCTCAACAAATATTTTTCCGTGTACTCTATTTTAACTGTTACCATATTTACACCAATTACATATAATATTTTCAGACAATATCATTGTTATACCTAGGTAATAAATTTAAGAATAACGCTGTAATTAAATTATAATCTTTATTAGAATAGAAGGACATGTCCCAGGAAAGACATATCCCGAGAAGGGCATGTCCAGAGAATGGTACTTCCAGGGAAGGAAATGTCCCGAGAAGGATATATCCCGAGTAGGACATGTCCTGAGAAGGGCATGTCAGGAGAAGAGCATGTCCCGAGAAGGACATATACTGAGAAGGGGATGTCCAGAGAGTGGTACTTCCAGGGAAGGAAATGTCCCGAGAAAGACTTATCCCGAGAATGGCATGTCCCGAGAAGGGCATGTCCCGAGAAGAGCATGTCCCGAGAGGGCATGTCCCGGGAAGGACATATCCCGAGAAGGGCATGTCCCGCAAAGGATATATCCCGAGAAGGAATGTTCTTATCTCAAAATGTGGACATGAAGTGTAATAACAAGATCCCTAGAATCTCCAGAGAGTGGTACTTCCAGGGAAGGACATGTCCTGAGAAGGGCATGTCCCGCGAAGGATATATCCCGAGAATCTCAAAATGTGGATATGAAGTTGTAATAACAAGATCCTTAGAATCATGAGATCATGGAAGGGGTCATAAGATGTCTTAAATGATTGACAGACGGCATGATAGATCAAGTCGCATGTGGAAGTAATGATTAATAACATCTCCGGAAAACAAACGAGAGGTGTCCAAATCAGAGAGGTTGGGAACAACGGGACCCACTGTCATCATTATGAAAAATGACGTGCTAATAGTGTTTTCCGGAGTATGAGGAAGGTGATTACCTGAGGGTACGATAATTACATATTATAATCAAAAAAGAGGAAGTATATAAGGACCGAAAAGAGAAGAAATAATTGAAAAAGCGGGCATAACCCGGCCCTCACAAGATTTTCAAATAACATTTGGAGCCGTCTGTGGGAACATATCCGACTCTAAGGCGTAGATATGGTGAATACTCGAAGTACACGGCCAAATAACAATCAAGAACCTGAAGAATCCTCAGGCGTTCGTCGGGAGCAACCCCCACCAGGTGTCCCAACGGTGGGAGCATTAACATGGGAACCGCTGAATCATTTGATTACTGCTACTGTGGAACAAGTGGTGGAACGTATTTGCCCCCGGGTAAACATAAGTCATGAGGAACTTCTGAAAAGAGCATCTACGAATCATGATGCCACCTCACGCAACCAAGAATCCATTGCCCCACCTTTAAATGATCAAATGGATGAACTAAGAGAACAAATCCATCAGATAAAGGAAGAACTGACTAAGCCTTCACATGGCAAAAGAAATATGCCTTTTTCTCTTAATATTGTGGAAGAAGCCCTTCCTAGCAACTTTTGATTCCCTAGTGTGGGGGAATATGATGGTAGTTCCGATCCTGAAGAACATTTGGGGCGCTTTGAGAATGCTTCCATGTTGCACAATTATTCCGATCAACTCAAGTGCAAAGTATTTCTCACCACTCTCGTTAAGTCCGCCCAACACTGGTTCAATCAGCTTAAACCTTGTTCTATAACCTCTTTCGATGATTTCAGTACTTTATTTGTACACTAGTTTTCCAGCAGCAAAAAACACAAGAAGACTTCCTTAAGTCTTTTGATTTAAAACAAGGGGAAGGGGCTCTTCGTAATTATATCAAGAGGTTTAATACTGCCTCTCTAGAAGTCCCTCACTGCTCAACAGAGATTCTTGTCAGTGCATTCGTTCAAGGATTACGAGGAGGGGAATTATTATGATCTTTAATCAAAAAACCACCCGCAAATTTCGATGAGTTATTGTCCAGAGGGGAGAAATATGTTAATGTAGAAGAAGCTCAAAAACAGAAACAATGTGATTCTAAATAAGTCGTACGAGGGGTCGAGAAAGTGAATCGGGCAGGGGATAAGCGGCTGGGAGATAAGGCAGATCAGTTGGGTCGATTTTCTCAATTCACGCCTTTAAAGATGGTGAAAGACCAACCAGTGAATATTTGTAAAGATTATCAATAATCACAAAGAGGAATGTACATGTCTTCACAAAACTTGGGAAAGTTTTGCAATTTTCATCAGAATAGCACACATGACACCAAGGATTGCAATACACTCAAAAGAAGAGAGAGAATATTAGCAAGGTTTTCCTAGGACCCTTGCCCCAGTTCATCCGGGCCCTAGGATAGGCGGCGTAGCGGGGATGGTTCCTTGTGTCGGGCCACAAGCTCCTCCAGACAATGGTAAGGGATCCAGCCCGGCCCAGGCCCCAAACTTTCAGCATGCATCTCAGGACGGGGTCCCATCATGAGAAAACCTCCCTTTTCGAGGAGTTATTAACATGATATCCGGTGGTCCCACAGATGGAGATTCGAATCATGCGAGGAAGGCTAATAGCAAAAGGGAGAGTTATCTCGTCACTAAGTCTATTGATCATCATAAGAGACCAATTATCAGTTTCTGGCCTATGGATCTTGAAGGCATTCAGACTCCCCATAACGATGCTCTAGTCATCCGAGCCACCATCTCGAATTATGACATCGCTCGGGTATTTGTAGATCCAGGGAGCTCAGTCAATATACTTTTCTAGGATGCCTTTGACCGGATGGATCTAGGAGGCCATAAATTGGAGTCAGTGAAAACAACATTATTTGGTTTTGTCGGACATACGGTGTACCATCTCGGGCAAGTTATCTCACCCATGATTATCGGGTCAAATGACGTCAAAAAAACCAGGATGATAATCTTTTTAGTGGTGGATGCCCCATATTCCTACAATGTCATTCTGGGAAGGCCAGCTATGAATGAGTTCATGGCCATAGCTTCAACGTACCATCAAAAACTGAAATTCCCTGCGGGAACGGAAATTGGAGAAGTGAGAGGAGATCAGCCTTCCTCCAAGAAGTGCTATGCAGAAACCTTGAAAATAGAGTTAAAACGAGCTAGAAAAGAAGATATGACTGGCGCTGGTCAGAAAGGTCAAGAAGTATGTGTGGTAGGAAGAGAAGAGGTGCAATCTGTGATTGACGAGCAAGAGGGATGACCTTAAATGATAGCCAACCAGGGAGGGACCTTCGAATAGCTAAAGATTTGGAAGCCAATTTAAAAGCTGATCTAATATCATGCTTGTTGACACATGAAAACCCTTTCGCATGGTCACCTTCGGACTTAAGAGTAATATCTCCCAATGTAGCGGAGCATGCCTTAAACGTACGAGATGACACCAGGATAATTAAACAGAAAAAACGTCATTTTGGTCCTGAGAAGACAAAATCATAAGAGAATAGGTGCGAAGGTTGTTGGAGGCAGGCCATATTCGGGAAGTCCAATTCCCCGCTTGGCTATCTAATGTGGTTCTGGTCCCAAAGTCTTTAGGAAAGTGGAGAGTCTGTGTTGATTTTAGGGACTTGAATAAAGCCTGCCCTAAGGATTGTTGCCCTTTACCTCGGATAGACCAACTTGTCGATTCTACCTCCGGTTTTGATATCTTGTGCTTGATGGATGTCTATCAAGGATATCACCAAATCCATCTACTCAGAAAAGATCAGGAGAAAGTAAGTTTTATTACGTCCGATGGGACTTATTGTTATATTGTCATGCCATTTGGTTTAAAGAATGCAGGGCAACTTACTAGCGACTGATGGATAAGATCTTTGAAGGACAGCTCAGGCCAAATATAGAGGTGTATGTGGATGATATCCTCATCAAATCAAAAAGCCATACCGACCTTATCTCCGACTTGGAAGAAACTTTTGCTTCCCTGAATAAGTATGGAATGAGGTTGAATCCATCCAAATGTGTATTGGGAGTCAAAAAGGGGAAGTTCTTGGGATATACTGTGACAAGAGGAAGGCATTGAGGTCAATCCGGATAAAGTCAAAGCCATTCAAGACATGATGTCTCCCAGAAATATAAAAGAAGTAGTGAAGTTGACTGGACGTACAGGGCCTTATCTCGGTTTATTTCCAGATCGGCTCATCGCAGTTATCCATTTTTCCGAGTATTGAGGAAAGCTAAGCAATTCGAATGTGGAGAAGAATGTGAAAAAGCCTTTCAGGAGTTGAAGTTGCACTTAACAGCCTTACCCACCTTAGTGAAGCCAGAGCCATAAGAAAGATTGTGGATATATCTGTCCGCGATGAAATATGCTGTCAGTTCGGTGTTGATTAAGCAAGAAGGCCGAGAACAAAGACCAGTATATTATGTAAGCCATGCTTTGAAGGTATTCCAATGTAGAAAAGTTATCTCTATCCTTGGTCATCACCGCAAGGCGTTTGCGACCATACTTCTTATCTCATCTGATCACAGTGCTCACCAATAGCCCTCTAGAGAGGATTATGTCACAGCCGGAGATATCAGGCCGTCTGGTGAAGTGGACGATAGAGTTGAGTGAGTATGGTATCAATTATCAGGCTAAGACTGCCATTAAAGCTCAAGCTCTTTCAGATTTTATTGTAGAGATGATCCACATTGAGAGAGAGGATATGTGGAAGATTTATGTGGATGGGGCGTCGAAGCAAGAGGGAAGTGGTGCAGGGGTGGTAATGATTTCTCCCGAGGGTAAAAGGTCAAGATAGTAGTTCGGCTGGACTTCAGAGTAACCAATAATGCCACTAAGTATGAGGCAATAATCATTGGTCTGCGTGCAGCTCGAGAGATGAATACCCAAATAGTGGTCTTGTACTCCGACTCCCAATTGGCGACCCAACAACTGTACGGTGAATTTGAAACCCGTTGTGAAAAATTGATTGACTACCACCAGCTGATACAACGCATGTCCAATCATTTCACAGAATGGAGAATTGAGCAAATTCCAAGAGAAAAGAATGAGGAAGCAATTCGATGGGCTAAGTTGGCTACTTCTTTGGTAATCATATCTAACAGAGAATTGGTGCTTGAAATAGAATATTGCCTCCCAGTGACACCTCGTCTCAACCAATGGCTACTCCCACACTTGACAGCTGGATGATTCCGATATTGAAGTATGTGCAGGATGCTGAGCTGCCCTCTGGTAAAAACTTAGCCAGGCAGATACAAAAAAAGGCTTCTCGATTGTTTTTATTGATGGCATCTACACAAAAGATCTCTTGCGCAGCCTCTATTGTGATGCCTGACGACTGAAGATGCTCAATATGTGCTGAGAGATATCCATGAGGGATGCTACAGAAATCATCTGGGAGGATATGCGTTGTCACGAAAAGCTTTGTTATCAGGACACTTTTGGCCCACTATGGTGAAATATGCTTTCCAGCTAGTGAATTCTTGTGATAGTTGTCAAAAGCATGCTCGTTTCCAATGGCGACCTGCTGAGCTCATGCGAGTTATTGTCTCTTCGTGCCCTTTTGACCAGTGGGGAATCGATATTGTGGGCATTTTCCAATCGCCCCCGTACAAAAGAAATTCTTACTAGTGGTTGTGGATTATTTTTCGAAGTGGGTTGAAGCTGAACCATTGACGAGAATAACCGAAGAATATATATTGAAGTTTCTGTGGAAAAATATAGTATGTCGATTTGGCATACAAGGAAGCTGGTGCCAGATAACGTTAGACAATTCCAAGGAAGAAAGGTTGCCATGTGGTGTCGAGAAATGAAAATTCAGCAAGCTTTCACTTCTGTGGCCTATCCTCAAAGTAATGGCCAAGTGGAAGTCACTAATAGATCTATCGTTCAAGCTTTGAAAACACGTTTGCTTTGTGTGGGGAAGGATTGGGTGGATGAGTTGCCGAGTGTACTCTGGGCTCGGACAACACCCCGGGCTGCCATAGGAGAAACTCTTTTCAGTATGGTGTATGTGATAAGTGTATTTTATACACTTATATTTCTTCTTATTTTGCATGGTTTAGTGTTAGTTTTCGATCAGAATTACGCTTTTGGTTTTGTTCTGTGTTGTTTTGCAGGAATCCAGGTAATTACATGTTTTGTGGACTAAAAGGGTGCAAATGACGGAAAGAACGGATACATTGAAGCCAAAAATCCACACTTTCAATCATGGCAACAGGCGTAAAGACGCCTACTCTGAGGCGTAACTACGCCTAACCCACGGCAAATCATTATTTGGAGAATGTCTTGAGGCGTAACTACGCCTATTTGGAGGCGTAACTACGCCTAAGCTACGGCTTTGAGATTTTGTTCAGGCGTAACTACGCCTGTTTTCAGGCGTAATTACGCCAGTCACGCGGGAAGCCAGTTCTTTAGACACGTCGACAGGCGTAATTACGCCACTTCGGAGGCGTAATTACGCCAATGGAATTTTGGTAATTTTGGAGACTTTCCTTAGGAGTTTGCACGGGACTTTTAAAAGGTTTTAGAGGAGGAATTTTCGAGATATTCATACTTACACACGTTCATAGAGAGAAGGAGGCTAGGGTTGAAGAACGGAGAAAAATAACGACGACGGCTCGGAGCAAAAAGGAGAGAATTCATCACGAGATGGCGGCGTTCATCGGAGATCGAAGAATAGCGTCCAATTCGTTTTGTATCTCTAAACTTTTAGCAATTTTTATGGGTTATTTAAACATGTCTATGTGTTTAAATACTTCTAGCATGAGCTAATTTTATTTTCTAGGAGACGATGTAGCTTGTTTTGAAACTACGCTTATTATGAATTGATTGAAGTTTATTTGGATTTCCGTATGGTTTATTTATGTTTTCCTGTTCCTAATGCTTTTAATCTACTGGCCATGGATTGAATGATTCCATATTCGTGATCTATCACTCGGGAGAGGGGGTTGTGAATAGGAAAGAAGGAATTCGTATCGTGGTAGTTATATTGTTCGGAAGGCCTATAACTCCATAGAAGTCGTCAAAGGAATTACTGCGCTTTTACAATTGTTTGATAATTAATCTTAGATAGGGATATCAAGATTAATGTTAGATAATTAATTCTGCTTAACACCCGGGAGGGGGAGTAGAAACAAATAAGAATTCTCGGCTAGTAAACTAGGAAATCCATAACATGGAAATCAAGGAATGATAAGTGTAGTGGATGAACAAGTGAAATCGTACTCCTAGATTCGTCTCCAACTAATTTCTTTTCAACTCAGTATTTGATCATCGTTAGTTAATTAATTTTTATTATTCGCATAACACTCAACTATTCGATTCTCTAAATAAAGCAAAGATTATTTTAATTCAGTACTTAGATTTAACTATTTAATCAATCTCTGTGGGTTCGACATCTTTCTATACTAAAACTTGACTACCGTGCGCTTGCGGTAAGGGATTTTACGCATCAAATTTTTGGCGCCGTTGCCGGGGATTGATTTATTTAGTACAATCTGATACTGTACCAATTAATCTTGGTTTTAATTTAGAGCTTTTATTCCTTTTATTTTGGAGTGATTTTTGTCTGTCTGAATTTTTGCAGTGCATGCGAAAGTACACTACTCCTGAATCGTTGCTGTTTGATCCTGAGATTGAGAGAATTGCAAGAAGACTGAGAAAAACGAGAAGGGAGGAATTGATAGAAATGGCTGCAAATAGAGACAACAACGAACCACCTCCACAACTTGTTGAACCTCAAAGGGCGATCAGAGATTATTTCAAACCTTTGGTCAACAACAATTACTCTGGGATAGCTCGACAGACTATCAATGCTAACAACTTTGAACTTAAGCCGGCATTGATAAGTATGGTGCAACAGAATCAGTTTGGTGGATCCCCTGTTGAAGACCCCAACTTACATTTGAGGATATTTTGGAGATAGCTGATACTGTGAAGATGAATGTGTTCCAGAAGATACTGTGAGACTGCGATTGTTCCCTTTCTCTCTTAGGGACCATGCAAGGAGCTGGCAACAATCTCTTCCATATACTGGTATTAACACATGGGCGGAAATGGCATCGAAATTTCTCTCGAAGTTTTTCCCACCAGCTAAGTCAGCTCAACTGAGAACTGAAATCAGTACGTTCAGGCAAATTGATTCTGAACAACTATACGAGGCATGGGAGCGATTCAAGGATTTATTGAGGAGGTGCCCACAACATAACTATGAAAGCTGGGTGCAGATTCAGTTATTTTACAATGGGTTGAATGGACCAACTAGGATCATTGTGGATGCTGCAGCAGGAGGAACACTATTTTCTAATCCTGCAGATGCTGCCTTTGGATTACTTGAGGAGATGTCGGCCAACAGCTTCCAGTGGCCCAGTGAGCGAGCCATGGCAAGGAAACCCATAGGTATGTATGAGGTTGATCATTTTAGTACTCTTACTGCACAACTGTCTGCACTAACCACGCAGGTAGCAGCTCTGACCAAGCAAGGAGCACAACCTACTATTGAATCGGCCGTCGCTGCAGCTGGAATGGAGTTGTCAAGGGAAGCAGAGCAAGAGCACGTTCAGTTCATAAACAATCGGTATCCCAACAACAATAATAACTACCGAAGCAATCCGTATCAACAAGGGTTCCGCAACAATGATAGACTCTCATATGCCAACAACAATAGTGCTCTGAATCCACCACCTGGATATGCTCCACAAAAGAATGAAGGTAAACCTTCACTTGAAGATTTGGTGAATACTTTTGTTCAAAGTTCGACATTGAGGCTTGAGAAAAATGAGTCGAGGCTTGATACGATTGAGGGTCACATGAACAACATGGGTGCTACAATGAAATCTCTTGAGGTGCAAATTGGGCAGCTTGCTAATGCCATGAACAACCAACAAAGAGGATCATTTCCTAGCAACACCGAAGTGAACCCAAGGGAGCAGTGCAAGGCCGTGTCATTGAGAAGTGGTAAGGAACTTGGGGATGTAGAACCAGCACATGTTGATGAGCCATCTGTTGAGGAGACTCATGTTCAGGTTGAAACCCCTAAGGAAGTTGAAAAGGAGAAGCAAGCCACACTACCGGAAAAGATTCCTATGTACAAGCCTACACTTCCATATCCTCAACGTTTCCGGAAAAAGGCTATAGATGACCAGTTTGCCAAATTCTTGGAGATTTTCAAGAAAATCCACATAAATATTCTTTTGCCGAGGCGTTGCAACAAATGCCTAATTATACAAAGTTTATGAAGGATATAATGGCACGAAAGAGGAAGCTTGAGGAATTTGAAACCGTGAATCTCACAGAAGAATGTAGTGCAATCCTCCAAAAGAAGCTACCACAAAAATTGAAAGATCCAGGGAGTTTTATTATTCATTGTATTATTGGTAGTTCTACATTTAATAGGGCGTTATGTGATTTAGGTGCAAGTATTAATTTAATGCCTTTATCTGTTTTCAGGAGTTTAGGGCTTGGTGAAGTAAAGCCTACTACAATCACATTGCAATTGGCGGATAGGTCTCTCACATATCCTAGAGGGATAATTGAAGATGTGCTTGTGAAGGTGGACAAATTTATTTTCCCTGCAGATTTTGTGGTTCTAGACATGGAGGAAGATGGAGATGTTCCATTAATTTTGGGGAGACCATTCTTAGCAACAGGCAGGGCACTTATCGATGTCCAAAGAGGAGAATTATCCTTGAGAGTTGGAGGAGAAGAAGTCATGTTCAATATTTACAAGGCTCTCAAGGGACCTGACGAGGTAAGTACTTGCAAGTTTTTGGATGTTATTGACTCATGTGTGCATAACTTTGAAGTAGGAGCAATACCGGAGGATCCATTGGAGAATTGCATGGTCAACTCTATTATGAAAGTGGATGCAACTGAACCTGATATTGCTGAGCAAGTGGAAGCACTTAAGAGCTTGCCTAAGGAGAACAACACTGCTGGAAAAGCGGAAGATGTACGAGATACATCAGTCAAAGAAGATACGAAGGCGAGCTCGGAACTGAAAGAACTACCGGCCCACCTTACTTATGCCTTCTTGGGTGAGAATTCGACATACCCGGTAATTATATCTTCATCTCTTTGTTCTTTAGAGATGGATAAATTATTACGTGTATTGAGGACATATAAATTTGCTTTGGGTTGGTCGATTTCTGATATCAAGGGGATAAGCCCGTCTTTGTGCATGCATAAAATTCTTATGGAGGATTCCTTTGTTCCCTCCATTGATCATCAAAGGCGGTTAAATCCAGCAATGAAGGAGGTAGTAAAAGCAGAAGTGCTTAAATTGTTAAATGCTGAGATTATTTATGCTATTTCAGATAGTGCATGGGTTTCCCCAGTACAGGTTGTGCCAAAGAAAGGAGGGATGACAGTGGTAAGAAATGAAAATAATGAGTTGATCTCAACTCGAACTGTGACGGGGTGGCGAGTTTGCATTGACTATAGGAAACTCAACAAGGCCACAAGGAAGGACCACTTCCCTCTTCCATTTATCGATCAGATGCTTGACAGGTTAGCCGGTTATTGTTATTACTGTTTCTTAGATGGCTATTCAGGATACAATCAAATTGCCATAGACCCCGAGGATCAAGAGAAGTCAACGTTTACCTGTCCATATGGCACCTTTGCGTTTAGAAGAATGCCTTTTGGTTTATGCAACGCACCTGCTACTTTTCAACGGTGCATGATGGCGATATTTTCAGATATGGTGGAGGAGATCCTTGAAGTCTTCATGGACGACTTTTCGGTATTTGGTTCCTCTTTTGACCATTGTTTGCATAACCTATCTCTTGTGTTACAGCGCTGCCAAGAAAAGAACCTCGTGTTAAATTGGGAGAAATGTCACTTTATGGTGCAAGAGGGTATTGTCCTTGGCCATAAGGTGTCATCTCAAGGACTTGAAGTGGATAGAGCAAAAGTGGTTGCAATTGAGAAGCTTCCACCTCCGAACAATGAGAAGGCTATCAGGAGTTTCCTTGGACATGCCGGGTTTTATCGCCGTTTTATTAAAGATTTTTCTAAAATAGCTAAGCCCTTGTGTAATTTGTTAGAAAAAGACTCACCTTTTGTCTTTGATGATTTGTGTTTGCAGGCATTTAACAGGCTAAAGAAAGCACTTATATCTGCACCAATCATCATAGTGCCGGATTGGAATGAGCCATTTGTGTTAATGTGTGATGCCAGCGACTATGCTGTGGGAGCAGTTTTGGGGCAAAAGAGAGACAAGATTTTTAGGGCGATCTACTATGCAAGTAGAACTCTTGATGGAGCCCAACAGAATTACACGACCACCGAGAAAGAGATGCTAGCTGTGGTGTATGCATTCGACAAGTTTAGAGCATATCTGATCGGGACAAAGGTCATAGTTTACACAGATCATGCAGCGATTCGTTATCTTTTTGCCAAGAAGGATGCGAAACGCCGGTTGATTAGATGGATCTTGTTGCTACAAGAGTTTGATTTCGAGATCTTGGATAAAAATGGCAGTGAAAATCAAGTAGCAGATCACTTATCTCGTTTGGAGTTGGAGGATCAAATGGATCATGGAGTCATACAAGAGAACTTTCCTGATGAACATCTCTTTGAGGTATGTACTAAAACTCCGTGGTTCGCTGATTTTGCTAATTATTTGTCGTGTGGTATATTGCCTCCAGACCTCACTTATCAGCAAAGGAAGAAGTTCTTTCATGATGTGAAGAATTATTACTGGGATGAACCGTATGTATTCAGACGCTGTGCAGACCAAATTGTCCGGAGATGCGTAACTGAGGAGGAATCAAGAGAGATTCTTGAAAAGTGTCACTCCAGACCTTATGGAGGACATTTTGGAGCAGCAAGGACAGCAGCAAAAGTGCTTCAATCGGGCTTCTATTGGCCAGAGCTACATCGAGACAGTTATACTTTGGTGAAGACGTGTGATCGTTGTCAGCGCATTGGTAATATTTCTAAACGCCATGAGATGTCGTTGACAAATATCTTGGAATTAGAAATCTTCGATGTATGGGGTATTGATTTCATGGGCCCCTTCCCACCATCTTGTGGACAGTCATATATTCTGCTAGCAGTGGACTATGTTTCTATGTGGGTTGAAGCGATTGCCACATCGACTAATGACGCTCATGTCGTGGTCAAGTTTGTGCAAAAGAACATATTTACACGGTTTGGTACTCCGAGATCGATTGTAAGTGATGAAGGAACCCACTTCTGTAACAAGATCTTCAGTGCTTTGATGACGAAATACACTGTGAGGCATAAGATTGCATTGGCTTATCATCCACAGACTAATGGCCAAGCCGAATTTCTAACCGAGAAATTAAGCTAATTCTTGAAAAGACGGTCGGTATAAACCGAAAGGATTGGGCCCTGAAATTGGATGATGCATTATGGGCATACCGCACTGCATTCAAAACTCCCATAGGGATGTCCCCATATCGTCTAGTTTTTGGGAAAGCATGCCACTTACCGGTAGAGTTGGAACATCTGGCTTTCTGGGCCATAAAGAAGCTGAACTTTGATTTGAAGGCTGCTGGTGAGCAACGGTTGCTACAGCTCACTGAGATGGATGAGTTTCGTAATGAAGCGTATGAAAATGCTAAGATCTACAAGGAGCGAACGAAGAATTGGCATGACAAGAAAATCGTGAGAAGAGAGTTTATTCCTGGTCAGAAAGTGCTACTATATAACTCTCGTCTCCGACTATTTCCAGGAAAGTTGAAGTCACGATGGTCTGGGCCGTTCACTATTGAGAAAGTGACCCCATATGGAGCAATTGAACTGAAATGCGACGACGGCCACACATTTCAAGCAAATGGGCATCGTTTGAAGCATTATTTTGGGGAAGAAGTAAGAGACGTGGACGAGGTTCACCTGAGCGAGCCTAAGTGAAGGGATGGAAGACAGTCAGGCTGAGGACTATAAACTAAGCGCTTTTCGGGAGGCAACCCGAATCCTGTATCCTTATTTTTTATTTTTTTTTATTTTGGATTTTTTTTTAAAAAAAAAAATGGCGTATTTACGCCTTTTAAGGCGTAAATACGCCTGAAAAATATTGTGCAAATTTTGAGATGCCGTAGGACAGGCGTAACTACGCCTCTTTGTGGCGTAATTACGCCTGTCAATTTTCAGAAAATATTAAAATGCCGTAGCGTAGGCGTAACTACGCCTGTTTTTGGTTACGCCTACCATTTTTTAAAAAAAAATTTCAAAGCCGTAGGCGAGGCGTAATTACGCCTCTCCAGCGGCGTAATTACGCCTCGCGTATTTTTAGTCCTCTTCCCCTCAAATTTTCAATTCCGATTTTTTCTCTTCAATCTCTCTTAATTAAGCTATCCCACCTCTAAAGTCAATATTTTTATCGATTAATTGCAGGTTTTTGGAGTCTACTGGTGCAAGGAAGCAAGTTTAGGGGGGTTGCAACAAAGTGGTCTAGCTTAGCCAACCAAATCGAAAATTCTTCATCTAAGGGTTGCCGCCGACTTTCCAGCCAGCACTTTTTCCACAACCGCCCGCCGACGATATGGATGACGATGACCACTGACGGTCATCGCTTAGGTATGTGCATCGTTCTATTTATTTCTTCATGTATATGCATTGAGGACAATGCACATTTCTAAGTTTAGGGGGGTACTTTGAACTATTCAAACTACTTGGATTTCTGTTGCTTTTGTGTGTTTGTTTTCTTTATTTTGATTGGTTTTGTCTTGATTTAGAGTCTGTTGAGTTGTGAGTGTCATAAGTTGTATTACGAGTCAGTTGAGGCCAATGATGAAAAAAAATTGAGTTGATTTGTGGAAAATTTTAAAACATTTCATGTTTTCATGTTGCTCTTGAGTTCTCACATATTCTTGCACTAGAAACCATGACCATTTGATTAATCAATGATGATTTGAACGAACACAAAAATGATATAGGCAATTCTTGATAATTTGGGCCTTGATTCTTTCATAGAAAATTGCCATAGTAGCCCCTTTGAGCTTAAATGTAAAAGAATGAGAATTGAATTGTTGCAATATATTTTATAATCTCATTCAAATTTGCTTCTTATATCACCTTGGTTTTGAGATACCATTTGAGCACATTGGTCAAATCATATAAGTTATTTGTGAATTGAGAGTAGTCTAGAACTTGCTTTAGTACCCTTTGAGACGAAATACGGATGTCATGTGGCTTAGGAATGATGTAGGCATTTTTTTTTTATATCGTTTGAGTCTTTGAAGCCACCAAAATACATCATTTTCATCTGTAGTTACCCTTTTGAGCTTATTGAAAATCGAATGGCATGTGCTTAGGCACATAATAACCCCCATTCGGCATCATTTCAAAATCCCACATTGACCACCTTGCTAAAGCTTATACACTATTTCATACCCTCAAGTGAGTAAGCCCCTATTGCACTTTAAAGTTTCAAATATCCCTCATGTTCCTAATTGAAAAATAGAAGGGGGATAATAATGAAAAAAGGGAATGAATGCATAGAAATATGTTGAAGAGGTGAAGAAAATAGTGATGGAAAGAATGAGAAAATAATGAGGTGAATGATGAGGCGGATGAGAAAAGAGGGTGAATTGAAAAGAAAAAAAAAATGATGAATCATCAATAGAAGGAATCAAAATTGAGATGAGAGTGCGCAACATGGTTAGATATGACTTACTCTCTTGCTTTGAATATCCAATCTTTTTATTGAAGCCATGAGCCGAAGCTTAACGTTACAAGCATATTAAGACCTATTGACCGAGCCACATTCGTCTAATATACTAGTGGAGAAGGTTACGAATTGTAAGCCTATGGACTCTCGAGAAACACTTGTAATGAATATGCGTTTGACATCCACACACACGTCTCATTACTTGATTTTATGCCTTGTTCATTATTTGTCAAAGCTATATCCGTTTATGAACAATGCAAATGAACCAACACCTTGCAAAGTCCTATTGATTTGTGTGAGTTAAGATTGCTTTAATGATTACATGGAAATGGTAGCACACACACACGTGAGAATTCTTGAGAAAATGATATGCATGTCTGAATACTTCTGAGGCCTACACAATTGGAATGTTTTACAACTTTGTTTTGTGTGTCTTTTCGTGTCAGTTTAGTTTTGATTTGTTTTTGTTTTGTTTTCGTGTTGTTTTGCTCGGGACTAGCAAAAGTTTAAGTTTAGGGGGTTTGATAAGTGTATTTTATACACTTATATTTCTTCTTATTTTGCATGGTTTAGTGTTAGTTTTCGATCAAAATTACGCTTTTGGATTTGTTCTGTGTTGTTTTGCAGGAATCTAGGTAATTACATGTTTTGTGGACTAAAAGGGTGCAAATGACGGAAAGAACGGATACATTGAAGCCAAAAATCCACACTTTCAATCATGGCAACAGGCGTAAAGACGCCTACTCTGAGGCGTAACTACGCCTAACCCACGGCAAATCATTATTTGGAGAATGTCTTGAGGCGTAACTACGCCTATTTGGAGGCGTAACTACGCCTAAGCTACGGCTTTGAGATTTTGTTCAGGCGTAACTACGCCTGTTTTCAGGCGTAATTACGCCAGTCACGCGGGAAGCCAGTTCTTTAGACACGTCGACAGGCGTAATTATGCCACTTCGGAAGCGTAATTACGCCAATGGAATTTTGGTAATTTTGGAGACTTTCCTTAGGAGTTTGCACGGGACTTTTAAAAGGTTTTAGAGGAGGATTTTCGAGATATTCAGACTTACACACGTTCATAGAGAGAAGGAGGCTAGGGTTGAAGAACGGAGAAAAATAACGACGACGGCTCGGAGCAAAAAGGAGAGAATTCATCACGAGACGGCGGCGTTCATCGGAGATCGAAGAATAGCGTCCAATTCGTTTTGTATCTCTAAACTCTTAGCAATTTTTATGGGTTATTTAAACATGTCTATGTGTTTAAATACTTCTAGCATGAGCTAATTTTATTTTCTAGGAGACGATGTAGCTTGTTTTGAAACTACGCTTATTATGAATTGATTTCCGTATGGTTTATTTATGTTTTCCTGTTCCTAATGCTTTTAATCTACTGGCCATGGATTGAATGATTCCATATTCGTGATCTATCACTCGGGAGAGGGGGTTGTGAATAGGAAAGAAGGAATTCGTATCGTGGTAGTTATATTGTTCGGAAGGCCTATAACTCCATAGAAGTCGTCAAAGGAATTACTGCGCTTTTACAATTGTTTGATAATTAATCTTAGATAGGGATATCAAGATTAATGTTAGATAATTAATTCTGCTTAACACCCGGGAGGGGGAGTAGAAACAAATAAGAATTCTCGGCTAGTAAACTAGGAAATCCATAACATGGAAATCAAGGAATGATAAGTGTAGTGGATGAACAAGTGAAATCGTACTCCTAGATTCGTCTCCAACTAATTTCTTTTCAACTCAGTATTTGATCATCGTTAGTTAATTAATTTTTATTATTCGCATAACACTCAACTATTCGATTCTCTAAATAAAGCAAAGATTATTTTAATTCAGTACTTAGATTTAACTATTTAATCAATCTCTGTGGGTTCGACATCTTTCTATACTAAAACTTGACTACCGTGCGCTTGCGGTAAGGGATTTTACGCAACAGTATGGCACGGAAGCAGTGTTACCAGTTGAGATAGGAATGGCATCCACCAGAATTGAAGCATACGATGAAGGTAATGATGGAAGGAGGGCTCATGAATTAGACTTCATCGAGGAAAAAAAGGGAGCACTCTCTGCTCCGCATGGAAGCATATAGAGGAAGAATGATTCTCGCTTAAAATTGAAGGGTCGAGTGACGAGATTTCCAGAGCGGGGATTTGGTCTTGAAGAAGAGACAACCAGCAGGAGAAGTAGGGAAACTTGAACCTCGATGGGAGGGTCCTTACAAGGTCCTACGGAGAACCAACACAGCTGCTTATTACTTGGAAAACAGTGCTGGTCAGCCATTAGCTCGTCCTTGGAATGCTTTTCATTTACGAAAATATTATGCCTAGTAGATATGATGTAATCCAATATCTTTTGCATAATATATGAGAGCCTGTGAGCCTGAAGCTCGAGAGCATGAGAGCATGGGAGCTTGAGAGCCTGAGAACCTGAGAGCATGAGAACAAGAGAGCATGAGAGCTTGAGAGCATGAGAGTTTTATAGCCTGAGCGCTTGAGAGTATGAGAGCATGAGAGCTTGAGAGCATTAGAGCTTGAGAGCATGAGAGCATGATAGCTTGAGAGCCTGAGAACATGAGAGCCTGAGATCATGAGAGCCTGAGAGCATGAGAGCCTAAGAGCCTGAGAGCATGAGAGCTTGAGAGCTTGAGAGCGTGAGAGCTTGAGAGCCTGAGAGCATGTGACACCCCTTACACATATAACAGTTATACATGAGGCAGATAGCATAATATTTAATGGCAGTGGAAATGTCCATCTCATAACATCATGCAATCAAGACATTTATCATAATATAATTTACAAGGCATATAGAGATATGTATGCCACAAAAATGACCAAGGTTGTACCCCTCACAACCCAACCAAAAACCTATACAGTATATGCAAATGATGAGCTGATGGAGAAATACAAGAGTCAGCCAGCCGACCTTGGATCCATGACTTCCAAAATACGTAGAAACACCTTGTAGAGTCAACTTCTATTTACACCAACTTGAAAACAACATTTGCATTTGGGTGAGTTGCAAACTCAATGAGCATATTCAAATAATGTAGTATTTAAACATCACATAATATAATTCATATCCACATAAGCACATGAATATAATCACATGATTCATCATAATCTTTACATCAATTCACATGATTCATATAAAATGAAATGATGCACATGTATGACTGTATTATTATTCTGTTATGCACCAACTAATACCAAGAACAATCCGTGATCAAACATCACATAAGCATATAATACATATCCACATAAGCACATGAATATAATCACATGATTCATCATAATCTTTACATCAATTCACATGATTCATATAAAATGAAATGATGCACATGTATGTCCGTATTATTATTCTGTTATGCACCAACTAATACCAAGAACAATCCGTGATCACGATATGGCCATGGCACTATGTAGATCCCCTTTTGAGTTCTCAATTAACTCGGGATCAATATTCTTTGATTCTGTAATTCTGACCGTACTCAGAATGCAATAACACATGGTTCAAGATCATTAGTGGCTATAACAGAGTTCTTTAATCTCTTATGAATGCACATGTCATAATCATATGCATAACATTGTAGAATGATAACATCATATAGATCGTATAACATCATGTCTCAACATGTACATTTCAGAACATAATTTAGTTCTTGCACATCATATTGCATTCATTGCAATTCATTCACCAATTCAAGATACTTATATAACACAAATCACATACCTATATAAAGTTAAATGCCAAGTTATAATGATATACTCACAAATTGTCGCCCATATCTCGATGATTTTACTTAATTGGTCTCGTCTATACTTTTACCGAGATGTTGACCTATAAGCTTATGACAATGCATATCCAAATTTAATACCATTTGTGTAATATCAATTACAATATATACATGCTATATATGAGATAATCCTATATGTTTATGTATTTGCATTTCTCAACATATAATTCCTTATTATAGTAAATGGCCACGTTAATTCATAAGGTTTCATCTATCTCTTAATTAACTAAGAACTAACAAATTCTATAATATTATCCTTTTAACATATTACTTTAATAAATAACAGTAGCTTCAATCCATAACATTATCATATCACATATTCTTGAATCTACATATGACTTAGATTAAAGGTTTATACCTTTCACTTCAGGTGTTCCTAATATATATACACACATATTCTTAATAAACTTATGGGTCTTCATCAATATATCATGTGATTTAGAGATTCCAATTCCACCTGTTATTTTAGTCCTATGTGGTTTCAACTTCAGTATCTGATAACCAAGAAATTAGAAAACCTCACCTTATTTAACAGCTTATAACCAAAGAGCAATAAATTCTTCTATATTCCTGCCTTTTTCTCGTTTCCTATGTTCGCATGTCTTCGTACTTGTCTTCTCTCAAAGCATATTTTGATGACATACTAAAATCATCGTGCATGCTGAATGTGTATAATTATCTATAACTGAGAACTTAATTTTGGAAGCACACGTATATACTTGATCGTGTTGTGTGATTCTCTTGTGTTTATCAAACTATATGCTAAGACAAGAATATTTATAATTTTTCTATTATTATTATTTTTTTTTTTTTTTTGTCTTGAGTGCTGATGTGATAAAGAATGCTGTAATTTAAATCTTACTCTTTCTCCTTCTTTTCATTTACTACATATTCATCCTTAAAAATATATTCATTAAATTTACTCCATATTACCATTTATTCACTATTTTGCAATTTACTCCATATCTTATCATTTAGTTACTAATTAAAATTTATTTAATATATTTATTCTTCAAATTTATTATATGATTTCCAACGCACATATGAAATGTCAAAATATATGATATGATGCTTATGCATGATCATGTAAAGTATTGGGTCATTACAGAGCATGAGAGCTTGAGAGCCTGAAAGCATGAGAGCTTGAGAGCATGAGAGCATGAGAGCTTGAGAGCCTGAGAGCCTGAGACGAAGAATATAAGAGTAAAAGAAACAGTAATCCATAGGCGATCTTCTCAGCTATCAATTGGGTAAGTAGTATGATATTTGTTGACATCAATATCATCTTGTTTTGTGTATTATGCATAATGTATGATGTATGTTTGGACATTATTGAATACTTTTGTTTTGCTTTTATTTTATGGTCTTGAGCGCGTGAGATCTTGAGAGCCTGGGAGCTTCAGAGCATGAGAGCATGGGAGCTTGATTGCCTGAGAACCTGAGAGCATGAGAGCATGAGAGCTTGAGAGCATGAAAGTATGGGAGCATGAGAGCTTGAGAGCCTGAGAGTATGAGAGCGTGAGAGCATGAGAGCTTGAGAGCCAGAGAGCTTGAGAGCTTGGGAGCATGAGAGCCTGAGAGCTTGAGAGCATGAGATCTTGAGAGCCTGAGAGCTTGAGAGCATGAGCACATGAGAGCTTGAGAGCTTGAGAGCATGAGAGCCTGAGAGCTTGAGAGCATGAGAGCCTGAGAGCCTGAGACGAAGAATATAAGAGTAAAAGAAACAGTAATCCATAGGCGATCTTCTCAGCTATCAATTGGGTAAGTATGATGCTATTTGTTGACATCAGTATCATTTTGTTTTGTGTAGAATTTTTCTGCAGCACGGTGCAGTTTATCTTGCATGGCATTTTCACACTCTCTTGGGAGTTGTGTAATTTGTTAGTATTAAACTACTCTCTATTTCTTACTTTTTACTACGCGAAAGATCCTTGAGAGGTCAAAATATTTACGATAAGGGTTTCACACAAGGGCCTTTTCTTGACAACCATTCTTAAAAATTTGGCGCAATATAGGAGAAGCAGGAAGTCCGGCACACATATCATTCCCTGAGAATGAAGGGGCAAGGAATGCCTCGGGGAAATAAAGAAGAATGCCCTTGTTAAAATACTCACGTGTTTGCTAAGACCGCATGGTTGAATAACATCTCCATACTTCTCTTGTGGCACAATTATGATTATTTATGATGTGTTGTACTAGGATTTTGACTTATCTTTAATTATCTAGTCAATATAAAGAGTCGAAACGTGAAAACGTCATACATTCCATGCAAAACTTTACTTTTTGTAGAACCATTACATATCATCGGGGAGGGATGCTATTACTACATTTAAATCCAAAAGTCAGGATCTTGGTCGTCCGGAGGGAAACCATGCTCCTTGAACTTGTCCTTACAACCCTCGAAGCCTATCTTCAAAAGGGGAAGGCCTTGGTTCCCACTAGCTATGCAAACTCCGAAGACTTGATGAAATCAACTTTCCTCCCCCCTTCCTCGTGTTTATAAGCCTCCAACTCATTCCTTGCACCATGGGCTAAAGCCTTGGCCTTTTCTACTTCAGATTTGGCATTTATGGCCTCAGTCCTCAGAAGTTTTATATGTGCGTTGGAGATGCCTCAGTCCTCAGAAGTTTTAAGGAGGATGCACCACCTCCGCTTTCCTTTGAGATGCATCCTCCTTAAAAATTTCTGCTTCGCTTCGTGCTGCAGAAGCATCCGTCCGGGAAGCCGAGGTGCCTTCACGGGCTTCTACCAAGTCCTTGTGTGATGAATCCATTCTTTGACGCAGAGAGGAGATGTTTTCATAGGCACAAGCTCTCTCCAAGCGTCCCTGCACTCCGATCATTTCTAGCTGCAAAGAGGTGACTTCCGCCATGTGCATTTTGCTGGGCACGTTCAGATGCAGCCAAAGCCTGGGTAATATTCCAAGAAATGGCATCATCCTTCTTCTGAAGTTTGCGAATTTGCTTCGATTGATCAGAAGATTGAGCCGCTGTTTCTGCCAGTATCACTAAGCTCTGCGGGAACAAAATTATGTGGTGATTAAAACATTAAAGTAAGAGATGCTAGAGATCATTTGTGATGCCCGGGAATTATTGATGTTAATCCCGGAGTGATAATGATCATTTATGGATTTTAATTGTAGCTGTTATGAATTAATTGCGTTATTTGGACTCCCGGGGATTTTAAATCCGATATTTGGAGTCATTGGATCCAAAGGATGAGATTGTATTCTCATCGTTGTGATAACCTTGGAATTTGGTTTTTGGTGGGATCTGGGGTCCGGAGTACTTTGTACTGGGGCTGGTAATAGAATTTGAGTTTGAGAGATATTTATTGAAAACAGATGATATTTAATGAATCATGATGTATTTGTGGAGGAGTCGGTATTTTAGAGCTTTGGAGCTATATATACCAAATTGACTCGGTGTTCCGTCATTGCACGGAATCTTCTCCCTCTCTCCCCTCTCCTACTCCTCCTTCCCCACCCATGTTTTCCCCTATTTTCTCCCTTGATGAAAAATCGATGGTTGCTCGACTTGGGAGCCGAATTTCTCGAAGATAATAAGGTATTATCCTTCCCCTCGCATTTATCTTTGATTTGATAGTAGCATGGTAGATTATGGTTGAGATTTGAGTTGGGTTTAAGAATTTGGTTTTTAACGATGTTTGGGTTGTTGGGTTTTGGGGTGGATTTATAGCCCCTTGTTAAGGAATAATGTTGTATGAGGTGTGAGGTTTGTTGTTGGGGAAGATTTCGCAAGAAAAATGCCATTTTTGGCTATTACAGGTCGAGGATATCGATTCCTAAGGCGTGGCGATCGATCGCCGCGACGTTGATGAAATTTTGTGGAAGATGAACAGTTAGGCGATCGACCGCCTCAAAGGAAGCGATCGATCGCCATGAGGCAGTGGCCAAATACATTGAGAGGCGACCGATCGCCTGGAAAGGAGCGATCGATCGCCTGGAAAGGAGCGATCGATCGCCTGTGCGTATTTTCGCGAGACGATCGATCGCCTGAGATGAAGCGATCGATCGCCAGTGCCTCTTTTTGGAGAATTATTTCGTGTTGAGTTTTCGATGCATGCTTCACCCGAGGTCTTTTAAAATGGTTAATCGTCATAGATCGATGATATATTTGGGGTTTGTGAGCGTGCTTGGGCACATGGTTGCGTGCTTGATTTTAATTGTGGATTATTAATCGTGTTTAGCACATAATTCATCGGTCACGAGACCAAGGCAAGATTGGATTTGAACTACGGGAATATAAGGTACGTATGACGTACGAGCATAGCCCTTTATTATAATTGCAATTGTTGAGTGCATGACACACTGTATTACAATGAATGTATATGGAAATGCATAGTATATGATATTAGCAATAAACGGACATTGAAATTGCATAGTTTACGGTAATTGCTACAAATGGATACATGTGCATTGGGAATTATATGGTGCCGCTTTTAAGCGAGCAATGATTGAGATGTTGTCGCCTTTGAGCGAACATCGGTTGGATGCCACTGTTGTTGAGCATGCGTGAGAATGAAATGCCGCTATTGTAGAGCGAGCAATGAAATAGAACTATAGAACCATAAGTGAGATATATGGAATACTTGTAATCATTGTTTAATAATTTGATATCATTGATTATGATATCGGTATGTGGCAAATGAATTTGTTAATCAATGTAATGATTAACTGGCATTTGAGAATTTGATGGTTTCAGTTATTTTGAGAACAGGGACAGTGCAAGGAATCCCGGATGAGAATGATACCATCCAGGGAGCATCCTTTATATTTCATAGCATTTACATTTTTGTAAATTATGAATTGTGTTATTGTGATTATTGGATTTGGGATATTGATATGCTCACCCCGTGTGGGGGCTGTCTCTGTTGGGGCAGGTGATTAGGTACATCGATGTCTTTGGAGTTGAGCTCGAGCTATGGAATAGAGGTGCTTCCACGGATCGAAGTACCAGTGACAGTATTGAGCACCGTGTTTTATGCATTTGATACACACATACTTATTTGATGCTCGCATGTGAGCACTATGATGTGTATATGAGTTGTATAAAGAAGGCAAGGACCTTTCTCTTTTCATTTATATGTTGCATGCAATTACTTATTGAATTGCTAAATGAACTGAGAACATGTTAGTGTATTATAATGGTGCATGATACGTATGTGGACTTGGTTGGGGGAAACTAGACATTATATGGAATAATGTAAAGAAATTTTATTATTGGCATGGTTTGCTATGATGTCAAGTGGGTTTTCCCCTACATATATAATCACATGCACTAAATGCTAGGGTTAATACACTAATAATGGATTAAGGGCACGAGGGTCCTTACATTAGTGGTATCAGAGCAGTTGTTTGCTCTTTGGGGCTGTTGATGGCCTAGGATCATATTGATGGAAATGAGTAGCACATAATTATGCATGATTGTAATTAGTGTTGTATGACACAACTATTTTGCTTATGTGCATTTATGATATGTGATCATAGTGGAACAATTATATGTCATGACGTCTATGGAATCATAATATAATCTGTTGATTATGATTGTGAGTTGTGGCGTAGGAACAATCGAAGGGAGCATTTTGAAATGCATTGGGATACTGGAAGTACTTTGTACTCATGGTTTATGCATTACTCATTATATTGTGGTAAATATGGATTATTATATGCTCATGGTTGGGATTGTTCCTGTAGGGATGCTATGACATGAAGGGCTAAGGCCAGGGCTTCAAGACACGAAACGGTAACCTGCATTTTATATACATCATGGATTATGAATTGTGGTTGCATGTATATTGGAGTGATGATTTTAATGCTTTGCCGCTAAATGTTGAAGCGATGGTAAAATTCCGCATGTCACATTTGAGTGAGGTGCATTAAAATACACTCATGGTGATGTATATTGAATTATGGATTATGCATTATGGTTACGCATATATTGGAGTGATGATTTTAATGTTTTGCCGCTAAATGTTGAAGCGAGGGTATTGCCGCGTGTTACATTTGAGCGAGATGCATTAAAATACACTCATTGTGGTTGTATATATTGGAGTGATGATTTTAATGCTTTGCCGCTAAATGTTGAAGCGGGGGTATTGCCGTATATCACATTTGAAGCAAGGTGCATTAAAATACACTCATGGTGATGTATGTTGGGATATGGAATATACATTGTGTTGCAGGTATAGATGGAATGCTTAGTGAATATCCCATGAGTCGTTGTCATGGATGAGTGATGATTTTAAATGCTTTGTCGCTGTCACTTGACGCGATGATAGAATACTTGCCGCTGTCATATCGTAGCGAGGAAAGAATATTTGCCACCAAATGTGAAGCGAGGTTTATTACCGCATGTCGCATTTGAGCGAGGTTATTCGATGCCGCTAATATGTCGAAGCGAGGGGTATTAGTGTCGCGGTCATGACAAGCGAGGTGCATTAAAATACACTACTATAACAAGACTAGGGATCGGCTATTCTATTGGCGATGGTTTATACCGCCGGGTATTCATAGCGATGGTTCATTCCGCTATTCTATTGGCGATGGTTTATGCCGCCGGGTATTCATAGCGATGGTTCATTCCGCTACATCTATTGGCGATGGTTCATGCCGCCGGTATTATATAGTGCTGGGTCATTCCGCTACATCTATGGGGATGGTTCATACCGCCGGATAACTACAGCGATGTTTTATGCCGCTGACTCTATGGCGAGGGATCATGCCGCTGATTCTATAGCTATGGGTTATACCGCTATGTACGTAGTACTGGATTACGCCACCTACGAGCGATGGCTGCTGATTGCGTGCCACTGTTGGACGACGGAGACAGGTATGCCGCTATCTTGTTAGCGATGAGGTATGGCATATTACTGTTATATTAGCATTATTGTGGATGCCATGCGTTGATATACATATACCGTCATGAGTTTGACGATGAGACTATGGATGTCGTGTATCGACATGTACCATCACGAGCTGACATAGTGGATGTCTATGTAGACGCGTAGCGTCGTTTTGATGAATAATACATTTACGTGTATGTATTCCGTCGATGGTTTGGGTGCCAATGGTGAGCACATGGTAGTGTCTGGGTCACTAGTTGACGAGACCATTATGCCAAGCAGGTTGCTCGATGAATTATTGGGTGCGCCGTACAAGAAGTGTACCGCATCACATATTTGAGGTAAACATTTTACGAGTAGTGGTACCTTTGGGTATACTCGTTGGAATGGCTATGGCCAAGTGATTGGTGGTAAGAGTAGTCATTGAGAAAACTACTCGCAGGTCGTTGTGATGTGTGGTAAACATGGTCACACCCACCCCGGAGGGTGTGGAATAAATCCTACAGAATTAGGATTGCTTTGTGGTTGAGTAAGGACACCGAGATGTCCGTAGTGCTTGGTGTTTTAGAGAAATATTGGGTATGACCTACTACTCTAAATGGATGTTACGGTATGGTATACCGAGTGGAACGTATGATACAATCAAAAGCCTATGGAGGCAGCGATTTGCTAGCCATGTATTGTTGCGGTGATATAGTGTGCTTGTTGGCGCCATTATACTGCACGTTGGGACCGAGTTTGGTGAATCGTATGATGATACAATGAGGATTTATAGTAGACGTGGTAGTCCCTTTGTAGCATAAAGTTCGGGGCAGGGAATACCTCACGGGGACGTTTATACGTCAATTGTTTTGAGGGGCTTGTCCTAGGACAACTCAATTTTGTTGGGAATACCAACGTGAGTGTCGACAAGTCGTTGTTAGCTCTGGTTGAGAATCTTTGCATATGAAATGCAATGGGAGTCACAATTGGAATTGTGGGATATAGTTAGTGGGGTAACACTACTATATTGATTTTATCTCTTGGAGAGATTTGGATTATACTGTCATGGAGACAGCTGGTGTCGGTCGTGGGTTGATTGTGAATCAGCCATGGTACGCATTACTGGTGTTGGACCCTAAGTCACATAATCCTCCTACCCCCCCTCCACGCACTGGCGCTCCGGCCGCGAACTGGCGAACTCGGTGCGCGTGCGGCGCATTAAGGCGACTTAAGAATTTATAGTTCGCGCACTAAGATTTTATAATTCGCGCACTAAGATTTTATAATTCGCGCACTAAGATTTCTTAATTCGAGCACTAGATTTAGTAATTCGCGCATTAAGATTTACTAAGTCGCACACTAAGTTACTAAGTCTTGTTAATCCTCCTTAATTCTCCGATTTTTTTTTTTTGTAATTATAAAAAAAATTCTTCGATTTTGGGTTTAGATGAATTTTTATAGTTTCTAGGTATTTCGGGTTGGTAAGAAATTATATTATATGGTAAATAGATAGATAATGGATCATGAAAAGACATAATAACATATGAAAGATTAAAATATGTGATAAAAGAAAGTATGATAAATCTGTGATTTTGTAACATTTTTGCGGAGTAAATAATAATAAATTTTGATATCTTAGTTTTTTGCATGAAAATTAATAGAATGAACTTTATAAATAAAACTTTTATTTTTATTGAGTTAATTTAAATGTTTATATTAGTCATTTCATAAAGCAATAATATAAGTCTCCGGAAATAATATGAGTCATTTTTAATAAATTCATACTATTACCAAACATGTTGAAATAAATATGAACAATTTGGTTTCATTTTTCAAATTAGTTATTTTATATCTTAAAATAAAACAGAACTTTAATACTTCATTTCTATTTCTACAATATATTTTTCAGAGAATTATTACTAGACGAACGATCAAATACAAGATTCAAATTACGTTGTATCACTGTCTATAACATTTTTGCAAAGCTGCAAATGTTAGATTCTTCAATAAAATCTAATTTTAATGCTTTTTAAGAATGGTAAAGCTGCAAACACCAAAGTTGTTAAGAACTTCATATTGTAAATTTGTAAATAATATAATAATGATGTGAGTTTGTTAAATATGTTGTATATTATGTATGTTTAACTTCATTTCATCAGTGTGTATATATATATATTTATTTATTTATTAATTTTTAATAGGCGCATTAAGGCGCACCCACACTCAATTTTTTTGCAAATTGACGCACTCACGCATCCGCATTCGCATCCGCATCCGCTCCCGCATCATACTTATGTGACTTAGGTTGGACCGAGTAAAGGATTTCTTACCTTTCGGTGAGACGTTCGAGGAGACGTCATTGGAAATGCTCGAGATTGTGTAGTACTATGGTATTAGTACAGAGCATTATTAGAATGAGTATACGTTGTGTATACGGATTTCGTTTTGGTAATAATGGCATTGATGCACTATACTGGACCAGTTGCGTATTTTTGGTTCCGAGATTGATAAGTGAGATTTTTACACTTAATTTGATATATGATTAGGGGCGTTTTTATAGTGATTCATGGAAAATATTACGTGTTTTGGTATATAATTGTATATTTCAGGAATCCGGGTCCAAATGCTAAAAGATGATGAGAAATGCATAAATGTGACAAGAATTCAAATTGGGTTTCAAGAGTTGAAAAATCGTGCACCGGGATAGAATACATGCTGCACCCTAACGCCACTTATGCAACACGATTTTATTAAAGATTTTACACATCACATGCTTGATAAGGAAGGGAGAGAAGAGAAGATTGTATATGAGCATTAGTAGGGAATAAAATATTCTCTAATAATTTACCAAGGAATTAACCAATTAAAAGGGAGATATTTACGTAGAGATTGGGGGAGGAGGCAGACGTCAACAAGGAAAAGATACGTAAAGATATTAAGAGGAGTTACGTGAACAAGACAGAAGAGAAGAGGAAGAGGAGTTACGATACCAGGGAAGAAGCGAACAATAAGGGAAGATTTTGACGTGAACCAATATCAGATTATTGTGGAGGTGAGCAAAATAAGGACTTGAACGGGAAGAGATTCACGTAAAGATAAGAGCGGAGGATCAGAACTGGAGAACTAACAGAAACGAAGAAACTCACAGAATCGGATTGACACAGCAAAGTTTACGGAAATAAAGGAAGTGAGCTGAGCAAACGGACGAAACATTCAGACGTGAGCAGCATTCAAGCGATAGTTACGTAAAAGAGTGATCTGAGTGGAGGTGAACGAGATATACGAAGGTGAACAGATATCAGATATTGGAGAAGAGAGTGAAGAGAGGAGAAGCAGCAGTAGACGTAAAATCTGGACGTGAGAGAATTTCAGAAGAGACGGAGACGTGAGTTCAGAGGAGAGCAGATTAACGAGAGATCAGGAGGAAGAGAAGGGAAGGAGAGTGAGCAAACAGAGTATCTGATACGGAACAGCAGAGAAGGAACGTTGGTGAACAACAGATTGCGAAGAACTCACTTAAAGAGCACGGCAGCAAGGAATTGTTGAAGATCAAGTCACGTTCAGTGATACAAAGCGAGAGACGGAGCTACGGTTCGACGACGCGATTGACATCGCTAGTTTATACGTATTTCTAAACTTTGTTTGTTCATATTTAATTTCTTTATGCTTTTGATGTTGAAAAACATGATATTGCATTTGATTTTGAATATGTTGCTAGGCTAAGTTTGTTATCAAGATTTAGGGGATCCTTTGTATGAACCCATGATTTAATTTTAATGTTTTGATTGATTCTTATTTATCTAAGTGCATAGATCATTGTTCTTCATGCTTTTAAGGGTTTGAACTTCCTTGAATGATATTAAATTACAATTGAGATCGAGAGATAAAATTGTGATTCGATATAGTGATTTATGCCGTGGATTTCAGACTGAGATCGAGAGATGAAGTCAAATACACGTGTGATAGCTATAGATATCTAGTAATCGAAGGCTAGAAGTTTTCATAGATCGATTTACAATATTAATTGTTCAATAAGGGTACGAGAGTGGCTTATTGTTACGTTAGTATTAGATTTGTTATAGCCAGACCAAGGTATAGCAAGAGAATTAGGAAAACTCGTCACCTTAGATTGTTTGAATTAATTCTTAACTAATAGGCGAATTGTGGGGGATTACATAGGTGAACCGAAAGTCTTGATAATTGTCTCTATTGATTTCATCCTCATTCTCTATCGTTTGTTTGGATTTATTATTGAGTTAATTAGTTAAATTAGTTAATTAGTTATAACCAATTTTCGTAGGCTAAATATAGTTAAATTAATTGAGTTTGGTACTTATTTCCTAGTCCTTGTGGGTTCGACACTCGTACTTTTTATATCATTATACTAAAACTTGACACCGTGCACTTGCGGTATAGAATCGCTACACTCAAAAATACTGTTTAAAATAAAAGCGATCAGAGATATGTTTTGATATAAATATATCCAATTTTCCGAATGATGGTTCGAGGTTGGAGGGTCATGGATTCATGACATTTTTCTTGTGAGGAATGTGGTATTGATATACCTACCGATTGGGAATCTTTCGGAGATTCAATGAGTCGGTTTGTGTGGTGTTGATGTTGGAATCACACCATTGGTCGTTGGTCTGTCAATCACTATTCTCCACGGGAATAGCTGGGGATTGATAGTTGGTTTTGGGACTTTGGGTATGATTGGAGATACCCAAGCCTATTGCATTGAGTATGCATGTTGTGTTGGTACCTGGGCATGTATGTGTATACGAATGCCCGTGTTTCGGTACTTGTCGAGTATCAGATTAATGTGCTTGGATGAATGAATCTCCGATGAGAGATTGTATCACCTTGAGATTGGTAATCTCGATGGCACGATTTATTCTAAAGAATGATCGTGAGGTTTGGTTGACTTCCTCCGAGGAGGAATTGCAGTACCTTGGGGTCACGGGAATTCTTTTTTGGATAATTCGATAGCGTCCCTGTTTTAGGATTGTTGAATCCCAGGATAAACGAGGGATGGCCAGGATTCGGATTTGTTAAGTGTCGTGGTTGACACATGTGGCGGGAATGCAATTGATTGTTCCTGCATGTCCTTCAAGAACTTGAGACCTTGTGGAGTCTCAATGGTGTGTTTGGACCAAGATGTGATTTCTTGGAACACCCGGATGTAAACATCTTTAGAGATGTGTTTTGTGTTGATCGGTAGCAATGAGTTGCCTGATCCGTGTTGCAATGTGGTGTAACTACTCCTTTGATGGAGACGGGTTTGGAAAGTGGAAGCCGGATGTAGTTTAGGTATATCGTTGTGTACTGGTGATCACTTAGGTAACGATGTAGATTTAACACCGTAAGCTAAATCGTAAAGATATCATTGAGGTGAGATCTATTTTGGAATCATGAATGATTCGTTTGATTTGTAGTTAGGGTTGGCTGACTGCTTTTGAGACGGTTAGCATTGGGGTATGCTGACGTCCTATTACGGTTGTAATGGTTTGGGAGGTTTATCCCATTTCGGGTGTTGGTGCGAGGTTGGTGTCCTTGCGGTTGATGTGTCATTCATGACATGTTCATGATTCGACGATGTAGATCCGTTTGGATTGGGTGGTCTCGACGTTACATGGAGTACGCCGTGCAAATTTCGAGGACGAAATTTTATTAGTGGGGGATAATTGTGATGCCCGGGAATTATTGATGTTAATCCCGGAGTGATAATGATCCTTTATGGATTTTTTAATTGTAGCAGTTATGAATTAATTACGGTATTGGGACTCCCGGGGATTTTAAATCCGATATTTGGAGTCGTTGGATCCAAGACATTAGATTGTATTCTCATCGTGGTGATAACCTTGGAATTTGGTTTTTGGTGGGATACGGGGTCCGGAGTACTTTGTACTGGGGCTGGTAATAGAATTTGAGTTGGATAGATATTTATTGAAAATAGATGATATCTAATGAATCATGATGTATTTGTGGAGGAGTCGGTATTTTGGAGCTATATATACCAAATTGACTCGGTGTTTCGTCATTGCACGGAATCTTCTCCCTCTATCCCCTCTCCTACGCCTCCTTCCCCACCCATGTTTTCCCCTCTTTTCTCCCTTGATGAAAAATAGATGGTTGCTCGACTTGGGAGCCGAATTTCTCGAAGATAATAAGGTATTATCCTTCCCCTTGCATTTATCTTCGATTTGATAGTAGCATGGTAGATTATGGTTGAGATTTGAATTGGGTTTAAGAATTTGGTTTTTAAAGATTTTTGGGTTGTTGGATTTTGGGGTGGATTTATAGCCCCTTGTTAAGGAATAATGTTGTATGGGGTGTGAGGTTTGTTGTTGGGGAAGATTTTGCAGGAAAAACGCAATTTTTGGTTGTTACAAGTCGAGGCAATCGATCCCTAGGACGGGCGATCGATCGCCGCGACGTTGATGAAATTTTGTGGAAGATGAACAGTGAGGCGATCGACCGCCTCAAAGGAAGCAATCGATCGCCATGAGGCAGTGGCCAAATACATTGAGAGGCGACCGATCGCCTGGAAAGGAGCGATCGATCACATGTGCCTATTTTCTCGAGGCGATCGATCGCTTTATTTTCTCGAGGCGATCGATCGCCTGAGATGAAGCGATCGATCGCCAGTGCCTATTTTTGGAGAATTATTTTGTGTTGAGTTTTTTATGCATGCTTTGCATGGGGTCTTTTAAAATTGTTAATCGTCATAGATCGACGATATATTTGGGGTTTGTGAGCGTGCTTGGGCACATGGTTGCGTGCTTGATTTTAATTGTGGATTATTAATCGTGTTTAGCACATAATTCATCGGTCACGAGACCAAGGCAAGATTGGAGTTGAACTACGGGAATATAAGGTACGTATGACGTACGAGCATAGCCCTTTATTATAATTGCAATTGTTGAGTGCATGGTACACTGTATTGCAATGAATGTATATGGAAATGCATAGTATATGGTATTAGCAATAAACGGACAGTGAAATGCATGGTTTACGGTAATTGCTACAAATGGATACATGTGCATTGAGATTTATATGGTGCCGCTTTTGAGCGAGCAATGATTGAGATGTTGTCGCCTTTGAGCGAACATCGGTTGGGACGCAACTGTTGTTGAGCTTGCGTGAGAATGAAATGCCGCTATTGTAGAGCGAGCAATGAAATAGAACTATAGAACCATAAGTGAGATATATGGAATACTTGTAATCATTGTTTAATGATTTGATATTATTGATTATGATATCGGTATGTGGCAAATGAATTTGTTAATCAATGTAATGATTAACTGGCATTTGGGAATTTGATGGTTTCAGTTATTTTGAGAATAGGGACAGTGCAAGGAATCCCGGATGAGGATGATATCATCCAGGGAGCATCCTTTATATTTCATAGCATTTACATTTTTGTAAATTATGAATTGTGTTATTGTGATTATTGGATTTGGGATATTGGTATGCTCACCCCGTGTGGGGGCTGTCTCTGTTGGGGCAGGTGATTAGGTACATCGATGGCTTTGGAGTTGAGCTCGAGCTATGGAATAGAGGTGCTTCCAGGGATCGAAGTATCAGTGACACTATTGGGCACCGTGTTTTATACATTTGATACACACATACTTATTTGATACTCGCATGTGAGCACTATGATGTGTATATGGGTTGTATAAAGAAGGCAAGGGCCTTCTCTTTTCATTTATGTGTTGCATGCAATTACTTATGAATTGCTAAATGAACTGAGAACATGTTAGTGTATTATAATGTTGCATGATATGTATGTGGACTTGGTTGGGGGAAACTAGACATATATGGAATAATGTAAAGAAATTTTATTATTGGCATGGTTTGCTATGATGTCAAGTGGGTTTTTCCCCTACATATATAATCACATGCACTAAATTCTAGGGTTAATACACTAATAACGGATTAAGGGCATGAGGGTCCTTACATCATTACCGTTAGTGCTCGAGTCAGATCCTCCGGAATAAGGATTTGGTAGGAATACGAGACATTCCTAAGGAGTCTGTGGCGGGGGTCAGGCTTCGAATGATCCTTGAGGCCAAATTGGAGGCCCCAGTGTCTAGTAGACTAGTACTAGCAGTGAGTTTAGATGGCAAGGAAGGCTGAGAGGTACCCTCATCCTCAGGTTGCACGGGACCGAAAAAGTATGGCGGGGAGCATCCTCTTTCCCATCTTTGGATGATTTGAACTTTTTGGGTATTCTGGAAGGAGGAGAAGCAGGCATCTCATCCGTGGGTTGCAGAATCGCATCGGCGCCATCTTGGGGATATGGGTAGTCAATGGTTCCGACGAAGGAGGAAGGGATACTTGCGGTGCATGGGGAGGAGATGGAGAGTCTGGTATGACCACTTGCGCATGAGTAGAGGAATCTCTCTTTCTCCGAAATACTAACTGCTCTGAAGAAGCACTCTCTGGAGGACTAGGTTGAGGTAAGGGGCTTTCCAAAATAGGCATCGAGGAGGGTTGCGGTAGGACTGTCATTATTCGAACAGGTTGGAGGACGGTTTGGGAAATCCCAAGAGGGGGAGATTGAGACCCGTCTCCTAAAAGGCTGGGAAGGGCAGGACTGAATCCCGAGAAGAGAACGAGGAATTCTTTGAGGTACCCTCCCCTTCTTCAGTATGCTTCCGAGCTAGAATCGCTTTAAGATTCATGTCTTTACCTAAAAACATGTGATCCAAGCAAGGGTAAATAAACCATGATTAAAATTGAGATTTTAAACAAACGAAACATACTATAATCAACACATGGGAAGAGGAAATAAGGAGATACCCTGGGGGAAGAAGGTTGACATCCCTAGAGCTTAGACCATATTGAATGAGCCTTTCTTCGACGATCAAGCCCTTGGTGTCATAAACCGTTCCCCCTAGAGATTGGAGGGTTCTTTGATAGAACTCCGACTCTTTATACCCCTTAGGGAGTTCTCGAGGCTCGGGGAGGGTGTTCCTCCAAGCCATCGGACATGACCAGGGAAGGGGAGGCTTCACAAAGAAGAATTTGTTCCTTCCATAATTATGAGAACTGGGAATTTTGTTTAAGAATTTAGCATGAAGGTGAGCTCCCAAAAAGAAAAGCCCGGGTTCTTTGGTTCTCAGTGAAAAGAAATACTCCAAGATTAGGAATAAGACCCAAAGAACGAAACAAAACATAAGCCCCAGCCAACAATTGGTATGTGTTGGAGCTAATTGACTTAATGAAACACAAAAATAATTAGAGATTTATATTAAAAAACTGTGGAATGGGAAAACGCAACCCACCCTTAAGTTGGGCTACGTAAAAAGGATAAGAATCAGGAGGAGGAAGATGCGGGCAATCCCCGGGTTTAGGAAAAATGATTGCATAATCATGTGGGAAATTACCTAACCAACGGAGGGATGCCTCTTGACGGGGCTCCGTTGTAGAGTCCAAGAGCTCGTACCAAGGAGCACTCTTGGATAACATCTCCCTTATTTCCCTTTTTGATTTAGAGGGGGCAGGGAGTTCATTCTGGGGACCTTTAGAAGTCGACATAGCTATTAAAGAGAATAACAATGAAGGACAACTTATAAAAAGTGGTTTAAAAGGAACTTGAGAGGGACGTCGCGGTTTCAAATGCTGAGAGCTCGAAAGAGGTACGATGCGCAGGAAGAAGATGACACCAGAAATATTATGGAGTGTCGCTATTTATAGTATAAAGGGGACTACCGACTGTTTAACTTCATTTAACGGATGTGATTTTCTCAGGAATACCAACGGTCTCGTAATGCAAAGCCTCCATGTGTAGAAGCACACGCCACTCGTTGAAGGTGTGGTTCAATGCTACATTGACACTAATGATGAGGCGTCTTGTCAGAAGTCAATTTTGAAAAATCTAAAATAAAGGCGGGAAAATGAAAAAATAGAAATTCTTTAGAAATCGAGACGGCGAACTCCATTCTAGCTTGACTAGAGGGGAGAGTAGTGTTATATCTAGATAATAAATTCAGGAATAACACTAGAAATAAATTATAATCTTTACTAGAATAGAAGGGCATGTATGGGGAAGGACATATCCTGAGAAGGGCATGTCCAGATAGTGGTACTTCCAGGGAAGGAAATGTCCCAAGAAAGACATATCCCGAGAATGGCATGTTCCGAGAAGGACATGTCCCGAGAAGAGCATGTCCTGAGAAGGACATATCCCGAGAAGACATACCCCGAGAAGGGCATGTCCCAAGAAGAGCATGTCCAGAGAGTGGTACTTCCAGGAAGGAAATGTCCCTTGAAGGACATGTCCCGAGAAGGACATGGCTCGAGAATGACATATCCCGAGAAGGGCATGTCCCGAGAAGAGCATGTCTCGAGAGGACAATCCCGATAAGGGCATGTCCCGAGAAAGGCATGTGCCAGGACGAGCATGTCCCGTGAAGGACATATCCCGAGAAGGGCATGTCCAGAGAGTGGTACTTCCAGGGAAGGAAATGTCCTGAGAAGGGCATGTCCCGCGAAGGATATATCCCGAAAAAGAATGTTCTTATCTCAAATGTGGATATGAAGTTGTAACAACAAGATCCCTAGAATCATGGGATCATGGAAAGGGTCATAAGATGTCTTAAAATGATTGACAGACGGTATGCGAGATCACGTCGCCTGTGGAAGTAATGATTAATAACATCTCGGGAACACAAACGAGAGGTGTCCAAATCTGAGAGGTTAGGAACAAGGGGACCCATAGTATTTTCCGGAGTATGAGGAAGGTGATTACCTAATGGTACAATAATTACATATTAAAAACTAGGGAGGATATAAGGACCGAAAAGAGATGAAAGGAGAGACCTCTGAAAAAGCCGGCATAACCCACCCTCACAAGATTTTCAGAGCAATCATCATCCTAGATTTTCTTGTTTTTTACAAGAAAACCTAAAGCATATACCATCTATATTTATCCGTTATATTTTAATTTTATAAACCATGAATTAAAATTCTTCAGGTTAAAAGAAACTCCATTATCATTTGCGTAACTTTCTGCATCTGATCTTTATCATACTATATTTCAAGAAATTAAATTTCTAATTGTTCTTTTCATCAGAAGATGGGCAGGGCAAGATTGCGTTTGGAACTGTTACGTAGTGAGAAAACAAGAAGGAAGACTTGTGAAACCAGGAAAAAATGTTTGGAGAAGAAGGCCAAGCAATTCTACTCTTTGTGAGGTCGGCTTGTGCATGATTATGTACCTGCCTGTGCAAAAGAACGAAAGAATTGAACCATTTGTTTGGTCCAGCAATCCAGACCAGGTTGCAGACTTGATCCAATCCCGCAAATTATCGAGGTTAGGAGATGAATCCAGGTCAAGGACATACGATTTGGCCTCCTTTTTACGAGGATCAAACGAGAAAAGTCGGACAAGAGATTGAGAAATTGAGAAAAGAGAATCGAGAAGTTAAATACCAGAACTGGGACGGAAGGTATAATTCTATGTCACAAGAGAAGTTAAAAAGTCTTGCCGGTGTTTTAACTTCTAAGATCAATGCTGCGAAAGTGTATCAGTTTTAAGGAAAGAAAAGTCAAAGTTGCGGAATCAAATGTTTCGATGAACCCGATAATTCAAGAAAACCCTGGATCCAGTATGCTAGGAATGGTGGACAGTGTTGGATAACTGATGTTTTAATGTTTGAATTGGAGTTGTAACTTAAACTGGAGCAAGCCTTTTTTAAGAAAAAATAAAGTACTTTCGATGGCAATGAAACCAAGGAAAATGAGTAATTGTATTTGTATTTCAAAAAATTGTCAGATTGTATATATCTCACATTCTTAAAATTGTCTTTATTAAGCAAACACACAATCACTACAACCAAAAACACAATCATGCATTACATTTAATGAAATACAACAATTCAAAAAACAGCAACTAGCATATACATTTTTTTTAACAAATATGGCTGCACAAATATGATTACTAAGTTGGTTAAATAAAAGCTTGTTTGCTGACTTTAATTACCTTGTCTGCTGAATTTAATTAGCTTCATAGTAGATACATGAATCCCACACAACCTGACAAGTTTGATAGCATACAAATTAATATTTTACACCCCTCCTTAATTTGTAATACATATGCGATTTTTGAAATGCTCCAATTTCTCTGAAGATACGGTTTTGTAAATGGATCTGCTATTTGTTCTTCAGTGTTAACAAAAGTCAATTGAATTTCACCATCATTGACGAGATCTCTGATGAAAAGATGACGAAGTTCTATATGCTTTGATCTTGCATGAAAGACGGGGGTTTTTGTCTTAGCAATAGCAGACATGTTGTCACGGAATATTTTTATTGGACTTTTTGGATCATGTTGTAATTTTTTTAGAATCCTTCACAGCCAAATTGTTTCACAAGCAGCATCAATAGCATCAATATATTATGATTCTGCAGATGAAAGTACAATTGTCTTTTGTTTTTTAGAAGACCAAGAATTGGTTTTGAACCAATACAGAATATATATCCAGGCGTACTTTTCATGTCATCAATTGATCCAGCCCAATCACTGTCAGTGTAGCCAATTAGGCTATTTTCATTTTCTTTGACATATTTTATACCATTCTTTTTGGTTCCTTGCAAATACCGTATTATTCGTTTAGCAGCGAAAAAATGATTCCGACTTGGGTCATTCATAAATCTGGATATCATGTTCACTGAATGAACAATATTTGGTCTGGTATTAGTGAGGTACATTATTGAACCCACTAAACTTCGATAAATTGTTGTATTGGCCTTTTTTGCTCCATCATTTTGCTGTAATTTTTCATTTAAGGCCATTGAGTTGTGACGGGGTTACACATTGACATATTAAATTTTTTCAGCAGATCTTCTGTATATTTTTCTTGAGAAATAAATATTTCTCTATTTTTCTGTTGCACTTGAATGCCAAGAAAATATTTCATAAGGCCCAGATTTATTTTTTCGTATTCTTTCATCATTGCCTTTTTGAATTCCTCTATCATCACAGGGTTAGTGTTAGTGTATATCAAATCATCAACATAAAGGCACAATATCAAAAAATTATTTTTACCTCCCTTTTTGATATAAAGTGATGGCTCACTCGAGCTTCAATGGAATCCATTGTTGATAAAGTAATTATCAATTTTAATGTTCCATGCTCGAGGTGCCTGTTTCAAGCCATAAAGTGCTTTGTGGAGGCGGTACAACATCTTTTCTTTGTCTTTTACTACGTAGCCTCGTGATTTCACAAAGCCCCTATCACTTGGTTTTCGACTTTTCAAGAATATCTACGGGTAGTTCCTATAAAGGATCGGACTAACGACGTATACAATACTTGATTTTGTAGGTTCATTGATCAGGTTTTGACAGAAGGTGTTCTACACAGACTTCTTCCAGCAACTCTCCATTTAAAAAAGCTGATTTGACATCAAGTTGGTAGACTGGTAGATCATTTGTGCAGCAACAGCAAGTACGATGCGAATAGTTTTCATTATCGCAACAGGTGCAAATGTTTCATTAAAGTCAATTCCAGGCTGTTGTGAATAGTTTTTTGCTACAAGTTGAGCTTGGTGTTTTTGAACAGGTCCATCTTCATTGAATTTAGTTTTGTATATCCACTTTAATCCGGTCACATCTTTATTTTAGGAAGATCAACCAGGTTCCAAATTTGATTTTTCAGAATAGTGGTCATTTCATCATCCATGGCTTTTTGCCATATTACTTTTTTCACAGCATCCTCAAAATTCTGTGGTTCACAAGAGAAAAATGCAATATTTGATAGATCATAAATTTCTCTTAATTAACGTACCTTTCTCACCGGGGACTCTGACTCAGAATCTGAGTCGAATATATTTTGGCTGTGTGATGGATTTATTGAAGAATTTGCACCAGAATCTTCTGTTTGATTTGATTCGACGGGATTTTTATTTTTCCAGTCCAGGCTTTCATTTCGTCAAAATGCACATTTCTTGAGATTATTAACTCATTTGTTTTTGGATTAAACAAACGATATGCCTTTGATTCATCACGATGGCCAATAAAAATACATTTTTTACATTTTTCATCGAATTTCTCTCGTCTTTGTGGAATGAGAGAATAAGTCGACAACCAAAAACTCGAAGATGTTTGATATCTGGTTTACGTTTGTGAAATGTTTCATATTTTATTTGGATTGGCCTTTGTGGGTGATTTGTTGAGGATCTATACTGCAGTGTTAAAGCTTCAATCCAAAAGGAATTGGGAAGAGTGGTAGTGCGCTTATCGTGTACGCCCAAATTAACCCCACTCAATCCTCAAGATTGATAACAATAATGTAGTAGCGTGAGTAGGGATCGATCCCACGAGGAGGTGTGAATTCTTGTGTTAATGAAAATCAAAATCAAAACAATAAAAGATGGGGTTGTGAATGAATTATACTAACTAAAATTAAAAACAAAGATTAACTAATGAAAGCGATTCTTGGTATCGGTCGACTCTTCCTTGGAATTATCATCTATTTCATCGATTCACAAAAGACTCAATTTTTCATATGAATATTCATCGTTGGACGTTTAATCCAATAATCAAAGTCCTATCTCACCTTACGTTTAGTTAAGTAGCCCAAGCGTTCTAGTTTAACCCTTATCAAACAATCAATCAAAATACAAGCGATTAAGATTTAAATCGATGATAGCATATGAACTAGTGAGATCGATGAAGCTAAACAACATAATCCAAGCGTCTATGTTTAATCTAGTCAAGTGTTCTTCCTAAGAATGTAACAAACTCACAAGCGGAAATTCATCAATCTTAGTTGCTTCGTAAATTAGAGGGATCAAACGATTCCGTATTTGATATCTAATTTAGCGTTAGATTTCATGCAAGTTACTAGGTTGTCAATCCAATAAACAAACATCAATCATATCAACAAAATCAGAAAAACTCTTGATATTCAATAAAATTGATATATAAAGCGTATGAATCTCCCCAAGATAAATAATTCCAAGGATTTGTCTTCCTCAACCAAGAATTAAAAACTAGCTAGACATAATCTAATAAAAACAATAAATAAAAGCAAGGGAAAGAATACTAATCCGATCTCCGCTCGTCGAGGTGTCAATCCCGCCTTCGCTTCGATCTTCGTAGCCGTCTTCAACAAAATTGAAAGAAAAAATATAAAACTATCATAAACTACTCTACCCTAACTATCTAGATGGTTAAAAGGTCTGAATTTCGAGTATATATGTATTGGGAGGCTGATGGAGTAGGTTAGAATCCATGTGGGAAGGAAAGAAATCAAGTTTTTTAATTTTCCAAAAGTCTTCAGGCGTAATTACGCGTATAATGGCGTAGATACGCCTAGACATGCCGTAGCGTTGGCGTAATTACGCCTGTGAATGGCGTAATTACGCCTGTCCATCATTTTTCTGGCGAGTTTTGTATTTTGGCCATAACTTTCACATACGAACTCCGAATTCGACTAGTCAGCTGTCCACGCAAAGATAACTCAAAGTTCTACAACTTTTATATGGACCACATTCCCAAAACTTGGTTGGAATACATAGAAATTTGAGGAGAAAGGAGCAACATGTGTCTTTGATTCCGGTTTTTTCCTCTTTTCTTCAACTTTATTGCTTCTTTCATCATTTTAGCTTGATTTCTTCACCTTTCCCTACATTTACACAAATATACGATTAGGTAGCATATGTATCAATTTATCCATCAAAATATACCAAATCGTAGACAATTAAGTGCAATAGATGTGTCTATTTCTAGTCACATCAAACACCCCCATACTTACCCTTTACTCGACCTCGAGTAAATCAGACAAAACTAAAACCTTTTTGCTTGGCTCATAGCATCAAAACAAACTAACTTGTCCTCACTTTTATGCCTCAACAATTATAAACATGCATAGTAATGAAAGGCGGTGAAAAATTAACAGTGGAACAATTTCAATCCCTATACATTTCATACTCAACAAAATAGTGAACGTGTGTGTGTGGTCATAAACGAGTGTTGTGTACAAATTATAGTTCCAAAATATGTAAATCCACAATAGTTCAAGTCATACACTAACACAAGTATAAGCTCACTTGCACACTCTTCTCCACTATCTTAGCTACTTTGCAAACATAAATCAAGTAGGTCTTTATTAGCTTGTAGCTTGGCCTAGGTATTGGCTTATGAAAGAACGGGTAAGGATATTCAAACAAGAGATTATGATGAAATGCACACTAAAAGCTTCTCTTCTTGTATGAATTTTTCAAACCTTGTTCATTTTTTTCAAGGTTTATTTCAACATTTTTCTTCTTTAGTGCCTTGGCTCCCCTTGGAGTCATATTTTTATCTATTTTCTCAAGGCATTCCTTTTTCTTTCATGCATTCCATTCTTTTGACAATTAAGCTCACAAATATACTTCAATGATTCCCAAGTGCATTTGAATGAAATACATCATACTCCCTTAAAAGGTATGGATTAAAATCACATTTAGGCTCATTAGGGAAGGATGATAAGCTAGTCAAGGAATGTTGAATGGGGGTCTTGAGTATGCTTAGCATACTCCCATTCTTTTACATTAAGGCTCAAAAAGGGTACTAGAGATTGATTTTGTTTACATGGTAGGCTTGAAAGGCTCAAACGCATCAAAGATTGCCTATATCACTTTCATGTTTGCAAGTAGTCTAGACATACGCATCAAAGAGCATGTAGTTAAGTTCTAGCATGTATTAGAGACTTCTTAAGACTATCATAAAATTTACACAATCTTCACTAAACTATGCACACTTCACAAGCCATGACAATAATGTGCTCAAAATATTCAACTACTAAGTTAAAGTAAACTTTGCATTAGAGTTCAAAGTGTTCCAAGGTTAACAATTCACCTATGTTCAAAAGCATGCATGATATCAATTAGGTTTCATCATGGGCTAGTGATTCTAAGCATGTGCTCATTACTAACTATGAACTCAAAATTTTTAAATTTTTCGATTTTTTTTTATTTTTGTAATATAAAAGCAATAACACACCACTAATCCCTCCCCCATACTTAAATCTTACATTGTCCCCAATGTAAGGCAAAAATACAAGAAAAGAGAAAAGTCTAACTACTAAAGCAATAAAAAATAAAAGTAAAAGGGAGAAAGGAAACTAACTCCCCTTGGGTTGCCTCCCAAGCAGCGCCTCTGTTTAATGTCGGTGGCCCGACGCCAATCTTCTCGCTTAAGACGATGCCTATTTGCCTTGAACCTCTTGGAGGGTTTTTGTCTTTTCACTATGTCGCCTTCCTCCAAAGAAGTCAGTTGAGGTCGATCAAGATCTACCTCATGGCATCCTTTAACTTGTCGTCCCCTATGCTCGCCTTTGGGAATCTCATTCTGGTAAGATTCCTTGTTATCCACATCGACCTCTGTTTGTTCTTCAAGTATTGATGGCATCAGTACCATCGTTTCTGGAGTTTCTACCTCTTTGCCACTGTCCAAGGTGTTGTCTTCGAAAAAATAGTCCCAAGGATCCATTTCAACACAGTACTCTATCGCCGACTCCTCTTCCACATCACTTGATTCATCTAAGTATTCAACATAGCTCTCAGTTGGAAACTTACCTTGCGGAGTTGTAGGATATACAAGCTCCTTTTCTTCTATTGGCACATGTATCTCCACTTCTAGCTCGGGTGGCATCAGTACCACCTTCTCCATAGTCTCCTCTTCTTCATCACTCCATGATTCGAATGCAATCATGGTCTCCTTTTGTGCTGCTATCCGATCGGCTGATCTTATTATTTGCTCCATTTGGTTACCCAAATTCTGAGTGCTAGCCCTGAATTCCTGTTGAAATTGCAAAGTACTATCATTAAGTTTTGAAAGAAGATCCTCTAAAGACTCACCAGGGGTATGATATTGAGGTTGTTGCGGCCATGGCGAATATTGTGGTATGTATGGCGGTAGATAGGACTGCATGTAAGGTGGAGGTGGGCTCATCCATTGATTGTCATAGTTGAGATTGGGATGATCACTCCAACTTGAGTTGTATGTTCTTTGTCCACTCCCTACGCCAAGTTGGTGCACAAGATACGCCAATTCGTCTAGTCGCCTATAGTCCTCCATGAAAAGATCCAATTTTTAAGAAATCAACCTGTAAGCACGAACAAACAAGAGTAGCGGTGTGGGGGAAAGAAAGAAATAAAACGAAATAGAGAAAAAAAAACAGAAAATATTAACACAAAAATATACAACGCCTCCCCGGCAACGGCGCAAAAATTTGGTAGTGCGCTTATCGTGTACGCCCAAATTAACCCCACTCAATCCTCAAGATTGATAACAATAATGTAGTAGCGTGAGTAGGGATCGATCCCACGAGGAGGTGTGAATTCTTGTGTTAATGAAAATCAAAATCAAAACAATAAAAGATGGGGTTGTGAATGAATTATACTAACTAAAATTAAAAACAAAGATTAACTAATGAAAGCGATTCTTGGTATCGGTCGACTCTTCCTTGGAATTATCATCTATTTCATCGATTCACAAAAGACTCAATTTTTCATATGAATATTCATCGTTGGACGTTTAATCCAATAATCAAAGTCCTATCTCACCTTACGTTTAGTTAAGTAGCCCAAGCGTTCTAGTTTAACCCTTATCAAACAATCAATCAAAATACAAGCGATTAAGATTTAAATCGATGATAGCATATGAACTAGTGAGATCGATGAAGCTAAACAACATAATCCAAGCGTCTATGTTTAATCTAGTCAAGTGTTCTTCCTAAGAATGTAACAAACTCACAAGCGGAAATTCATCAATCTTAGTTGCTTCGTAAATTAGAGGGAACAAACGATTCCGTATTTGATATCTAATTTAGCGTTAGATTTCATGCAAGTTACTAGGTTGTCAATCCAATAAACAAACATCAATCATATCAACAAAATCAGAAAAACTCTTGATATTCAATAAAATTGATATATAAAGCGTATGAATCTCCCCAAGATAAATAATTCCAAGGATTTGTCTTCCTCAACCAAGAATTAAAAACTAGCTAGACATAATCTAATAAAAACAATAAATAAAAGCAAGGGAAAGAATACTAATCCGATCTCCGCTCGTCGAGGTGTCAATCCCGCCTTCGCTTCGATCTTCGTAGCCGTCTTCAACAAAATTGAAAGAAAAAATATAAAACTATCATAAACTACTCTACCCTAACTATCTAGATGGTTAAAAGGTCTGAATTTCGAGTATATATGTATTGGGAGGCTGATGGAGTAGGTTAGAATCCATGTGGAAGGAAAGAAATCAAGTTTTTTAATTTTCCAAAAGTCTTCAGGCGTAATTACGCGTATAATGGCGTAGCTACGCCTAGACATGCCGTAGCGTTGGCGTAATTACGCCTGTGAATGGCGTAATTACGCCTGTCCATCATTTTTCTGGCGAGTTTTGTATTTTGGCCATAACTTTCACATACGAACTCCGAATTCGACGAGTCAGCTGTCCACGCGAAGATAACTCAAAGTTCTACAACTTTTATATGGACCACATTCCCAAAAATTGGTTGGAATACATAGAAATTTGAGGAGAAAGGAGCAACATGTGTCTTTGATTCCGGTTTTTTCCTCTTTTCTTCAACTTTATTGCTTCTTTCATCATTTTAGCTTGATTTCTTCACCTTTCCCTACATTTACACAAATATACGATTAGGTAGCATATGTATCAATTTATCCATCAAAATATACCAAATCGTAGACAATTAAGTGCAATAGATGTGTCTATTTCTAGTCACATCAAAGACCTTTTGCTTTCAACATACTTCTGGCAATTTCAACAATGGTTCGATTTTTTTCTTTCTGCTACACCGTTTTGTTGAGGTGTTGTTGGGTTTTAGGAACCCGAATAATCTTGGTTTTGATGTTAACAAAACTTGTTATTGTGTTGCTAACATATTTCATCAAGTGTGCAGTTCATAGATCATAATTAAGAGCCTGATGAATTAAAAAGAAGTAGCTTGAAAATATCAAGCTGGACCAAGACTGAAATCCTGGCAAAGCGGATTGTTTCGATCATATCTCATTGCTCGGATATCGAAATGGCGTGCTTCCAAATAGGTTGAACAACCAGCTCAAAATACTAAAAGTCATATTTCACAACAGATCGGCTAGTTCCAACGTTATCAAGGAGAAAAGACGCCTGCAAGATCGAGCTGTACCGCGAAGAAACAGCAAGCTGTTTCAGCAAGCAACTGTCAGTCTGTTGGGCATAACTCTTAGCTCGCCTATTGGAACGAGACGATTCAGTATGGGTTGGAAAGCTAAGACAAAGATCTATAAGTCATCGTTGAAAGCCAAAGACTGAATCGACGTTAAGATGGCCAAAGAGCTTCTGCAAGTCACGCCATGTGCTGCTGCATCCAGCAAACAGACAGCAGGAGCATCGCCTCGTATTTCAAGCATAACTCTCTCATACAAACTCAAAATCAAGAGATTCTTAGTTTTTTGGAAAGTTAAGAGAAAGGACTACAACTTTCATGTAGATCACTTTGCCCAAAAATCAAAGAATCAAGAGCTACAAGCAACAGATCAGAAGAGCAAGTTTATCAAGCTGTTTTTGTATCAAGCTTGTCTTGCTTCAGACTGACCTGTCCAGACCAGACTGATCTGTCCAAGCTGGTCCGGCCAGACCGGTCCAAAATACAAAGAGCAGACTGATCTGTCCAAGCTGATCCTGCCAGACCAGATTTCATTCACTAACCTGAGTGAAATCAATAAGGATTAATTTTTTAAAGGAGTGTTCATTCACCCCCCCTCTAAACACTCTAGTCCGATCCTAACAGGTGTGTAGAGTGTTGTTAACTGCCTCCTGATTCCTTCTTTACTGCAATAGTTTGAGAATTCTTTAGACAAGAATTTTCCACCACGATCAGTTCTGAGCGTTTTGAACTGTAAATTGCTCTCTTTTTCCAACATCTTCTTGAACTGGACAAATATTCCAAAAGCTTCTGATTTTTGCTCCAGAAAGTATACTCATATCATGATGCTAAAATCATCAACAAAAAGAAGAAAATATTTTTTTGTTTTGAAATGATGATGTCCTTGTTGGTCCACAAATGTCCGCATGTATCAGTTCAAGAGGTCGTCTTGCTCTCCAAGCAGTCTTAGGAAAAGGTAAAAAGTGCATTTTTCCATAAATACATCCTTCACATGTTTGGTCCAATAGTTCAATGTCCGCAATTCCAATCACCATGTCTTCATGTTTCAACATTTTTAGTCCATGGTTGTTCAAATGTCCAAATCTTAAATGCCACAATAGGGATTCTTCAGATTAACTTTTAGTGAGATAATATTGTCAAATGGCATTGTCAATGAAAATACTTTATTTTTTGCCAATTTAATTTTCGTTATCAGCTTCTTATCTTTGCCCCTTATTTTGCATTCATCGTTTTCAAAATTAACTGAGTATTCATTTTGGATTAGTTGGCCAACACTTAGTAAATTTGAAGTAAGACCAGGGATGTATATGGCATTTTCAATAAATTTTGTGTTACCTCCCTTTGTTATTACAGCTATTGTTCCTTTGCCTTGGACATGTTGTAATTTTCCATCTCCCATCTTGACTTTCGATGAAAAAAATTCATCAAATTTGATGAAATAATCCTTGTGTCGTGTCATGTGTTTACTGCAACCACTATCCTAATACCACATATTCAAGGAATTATTGGTCATGTTCGTACATGAATAGAACATGATTTTTTGATCATTTTTCTACGAGAAGTTGGCATCGTTTCTTTCATTTTTTTGTCTGTGCCATCAGACTTTATTTGAGTGATTTGGAATTTACAAGTTTTGCATCTATCTCAACAATTTTTTGATTCATAACCCGTTTTTTTTTTTTGCAAATAAAGCAAGAAGGTTAAAATTGATATTACCGCCACCTCTGTGGGTGTTGTTGAATCGTGTCCTTCCTCGTCCTCGTCCACGACACTGGTAGTTTCTATTTCCTCCTTTTTGCTGAAATTGTTGGGATGTGCTTGTTTCTTCGCCTTCAATTTTTTTCTTCTCCGTCATATTGAGCTTGGATTCAAAAGCTTACTCAATAGAAGGGACAAAAAAATTACTCATTCTTTGTTCATGAGCTTCTAAAGAACCCATCATCTCCACCATCGTGAGTTTTGACAAATCTTTTGATTCTTCAATTGCAGCCACAGTATGTTCAATTTTTTTGTGGCAAGCCCCTCAAGATTTTTTTCAACAATATGTTTTTATTGAATAGTATCTCCATAACTCTTTATTTGATTGATTATTTCTAAAACACGTAAAATAAAGGTTCGGATACTTTCATTATCTTTCATGGCTAAACTATCAAAATCTCGCCATAAAGATAGAAGTTTAATGGCGATTACTTTCTCGGACCCTTGAAACTCCATTTTTAGAATATCCAAGGTATCTTTGCAATTTTGGCACCCATAATTCTAGGAAAGATGGATCGATGTACGCCTTGTTGGATGAACAGTAAGGCTTTGGCATCTTTTCGAATATTTTTCCGGTACTCCTTTTGCTTAGCTTGAGTCCATGATGCCAAAGTTTCGGCATTTTCTGGTTCCGGTATACCATTCTCTACTATTTCCCAAAGATCTTGAGAAATAAATAGAGTCTTCGTTTGGACTTTCCAAAATTCATAACTTTCCCCATCAAATATTGAACCAGTGGCTTGTGGACATATCTCCTCGGAAGTCTACAATCGAATACTCTGAAAGAATTGTATGGCTTCACTGCTTTGGGATTCCTTGTCATATATTAAACATCAGATGCTTCAAAATCTTGGCTACCCAAGTGGGTAATTTTATCGATGTGGAATGAATTGATCTTTTGAATATGGCCGTGTTAAGGTATTAACTTCAAGTCCAGCATAAATCATTCGTGTCTTCCATGTTCGTGTCATGGATTCAGTATTTCAAATCAGAATTCAGAAGAGCCCCAGTATTCTGTAGATCCAGTGAAATGTCATTGTAATGCCACTATGGGTAAAGATGATTGGGAGGATGATTTCAGTTCGCCGAAGTCTGATTACCTAAGTTTCGTGCCAGACTCTTTTGCCATCAAAAATTCAAAATAGTGGAGGGGATCAATTGGAAATTAATGATTGCACCTCGAATATAGCATTATCGGCGGGTGTTGGTGAAGTTCCAAGTCCAGTAAATTCAGATCTGGAGAATTGTGCAATCCTTTTTAAAGGCCAGGGCCCATCAAGAATAGTCAATTAAGAGATCTGGGTCCTTCAAAGATTAGTCCATTTAGAGGGGAAACTAACCAAACAAACTCTGGGCTGGATCCAAATAATATTGAAGCCCAAGTTAACAGAGAGCAAGAGTGCTTGATAGGACCGAGCAATACTGGACCTAATATTGGCCCGATGGACTTTGCTTTATCTGACAAGGTCACTCACTTGGATTCTGTCGTAAATATAGACAACATTTTGTCCGAAACAAGAAAAGTGGGTGGGATATCTTCTCAGTCTAAAAAACCTGTGTTCAAGCAAAAGCAAGAAAATTGATGAAACTCAACGAAATAAGACTCCGGCTCAGCCAACGCAACCTGATAAGGAAAACGAAAAAATGCGGACAAATCCCTCAGACGGTGAAAAATTTCAGCAAAGCCAAGAGTAAAAAAAGAAGCAAGCGATGGCTCCAGGTACGCTTTTCTCACAAACTATCTCGGGGCAAGGAGGTCCTAGTCACTCATTATGTGATAGTAACATCAAAAACTGTAATCACCTTTATATGGAAAAATGATATCTGCAAGAGGCTACAACAATTTGGGACTTTGGAACAAAGATTGGCTTACAAGATGAAGGAAGAGATTCGGAGTTCATTGGTATCTTAGTTGATTTGGAAAAAAGGATAAAAAAGATCTGGTTGAATTTATGTGTCGTCGCCCGAGGAACTAAGCTGTGTGGGGGTTTCTTATTTAATGATAATTGTGAGCTATAATATTAGAGGGATTGGAGGCATAATTAAGGAAAGAGTGTTAAGAGAATTGGTAATAAAGGAAAAAATAAACATGTTATGCATTCAGGAGACAAAGGCTGAAGAAGTCAAATCATGAATATCTAGAAGTATATGGGATAACGAGGAGTTTGATTGGGCATTTCGGGGGGCTGTTGGTGGAGCAGTAGGACTGTTGACAACTTGGGATAAGAAAATATTTCAACTCGAGAGCATACGAGAAGGCATGGGCTTTCTTATTGTTGTTGGTTTATGGGGCGTGTAAAAAGTACATTGTGCCATAGCAAATATTTCTTCTCCGTGTGAGCTGGGAGGTAAAAAAACAGTTATGGGATAATTTAAGCACCATTTTGAATCAAAATAATCTATCCAGATGGTGTATAACAGGAGATTTTAATGCAATTCGTGACTCGGCTGAAAGAAGAGGAGTCAGCTACTTAGATTATAGAGAAATAAAGGAATTCAACGAGTTTATTTCTAAAACTGGTCTTTTGGAGTTGCCATTAAATCGGAGGAAATTCACCTGGTTCCGACCTAATGGTAAATGTGCTAGTAGAATTGATAGATTTCTTTTGTCCAACGGTTGGATAGCAGAATGGCAAGATTATACATCTTGGGGATTAGAAAGAACGGTGTCTGACCATAGCCCAATCATGCTGAAAACCATTTCAAAAAATTGGGGCCCAAAACCTTTCAAAGTTATAGACTGATGGATGAATCATCCAAACTTTGCTCCTTTTGTGGAAGAAGAATGGAAGAAATTGGTTATTCAAGGTTGGGCAATGTTCTCATTCAAGGAAAAATTGAAAATACTTAGATCCAAACTAAAAGAATGGAATGTCAATGTTTTAGGCGATATAGATCTTAGAATTGCAAATTCAAAAGAGAAAATTCAGGAACTTGATAAGAAAGAGGAAAACATTGGCATTTCAGAAGGGGAAGCTAGCACGAGAAGATTAGAGTGGGTTGAACTGATGAGAAGTTACAAAATGAAAGACAACCTTCTTTTTCATAAAGCAAGAATTAAATTTTTTCAAGAAGGGGATTTAAATTCACGCTTTTTTCACCAATGCATTAACAGGAACAGGAAGATGAATGAATTGCGGGGATGATGATTGATGGAACTTGGTATGATTGGTTGAGGATCTAAAACAGGGTATCAGATCATTTTTTTCCAAAAAGATTGGACCTCGCCCAAAAATTCAAGCCGGAGGCTTTCAAAAACTGAATGCGGAGGAAAATAGACTGTTGACCGAAGAGTTCTCAGAGGAGGAGATTAAGGCCGCTGTATGGGATTGTGATTGTTTGAAAAGTCCGGACCTGATGGATATAGTTTTAGATTCTTGAAACAGTTCTGTCATCTTTTTAAGGAAGATTTCTTAAGGATTGTGAACGATTTTCATCGTAATTCCAAAATTAATAAGGGTTGCAACTCGTCTTTCATCTGCTTAATTCCAAAAGTAACTAATCCCACTGGAATTGATGACTTCAGACCCATTTCTCTCATTGAATGTATATATAAAGTTATGGAAAAGATGTTATCCAAGAGATCGAGTAAAGTACTGGACAAAGTAATTTCGGAAGGGCAGTCAGCTTTCGTTGGGGGTAGACAAATTTTATATGGTATTTTAGTAGCCAACAAGATGGTTGATGACATGAAACGCAGTAAGAAGAGTGGCATTATCTTGAAAGTTGATTTCGAAAGGCGTATGACACAGGAGATTTGGAATTTCTTAAACCAAATTATGAAGGTTATGGATTTCAGTGACAAATGGAGAAGTTGGATAATGGAATGCATAACCACAACATCAGTTCCGATTTTGGTGAATGGAAGCCCTACAGATGAGTTCAAAATGGAAAGAGGGTTGAGACAGAGTGACCCCTTGTCTCCGTTCCTAATCTTGATTGCGGCAGAAGGATTAAGTGTATTGATGAGAAGAGCTTGTACTTTGAACTTATATAAAGGAATGCCCATTGGTAATGGGAGTGTGGCAATCTCGCATCTCCAATTTGCTGATGACGCAATCTTCGCTGGAGAGGCTTTATGGGATAACATTTGGGGAATCAAATGCAGTTTGCGTAGCTATGAATTGGTTTCGGGATTAAAGATAAATTTCCACAAAAAGTACTTTGATGGGGGTAGGGGTGGATGATGGAATTTTAGAACAAATGAGCAACTTTATAACCTGTAAAAAGGGGTCGACACCATTCTTATATCTGGGGATGCCCATTGGAGATAATCCGAGACGTTTGGCTATGTGGAGACTTTCAATTGATTCGGTTAAGCGCGGACTAAGTAGATGGGAAAACAAACATTTATCGTTTGGCGGTCGTATAACCTTATTGAACTCGGTGCTTGCTTCTCTACCAACTTACTATCTATCCTTCTACAGAGTACCAAAAGCAATATCGAAATCCTTAACTTCAATCCAAAAATCCTTCCTTTGGGAGGGGTGGACGGGGGCAAGAAAATAGCTTGGGTGAAATGGTCTAATGTATGCAAGCTAAAAGAGGAGGGGAGCTTGGCTATAAGGGACATAAATTACTTTAACTTGGCATTAATAGAAAAGTAGGGATGGAGATTACTTCATGAACCAGATAGACTATGGGCTAGAACATTAGCAAGCCGATATGGTGTAGTAGTTAAAGGTTGGGGCGAGGTTGGCCGATATGATTGATAGCCACCATTGGTTCTGGGAAGGGATGGCTAGGAAAGTTGGGAGTGGTAATGGGACTAGATTTTGGGAGGATACATGGGTAGGGGGAGAGACTAGCAGTGACATACAATAGATTATACAACTTAGACATGGTGGGAAGCTGTCTTATTTCCGAGAGGGGTCGGTGGGTTGAAGGAATTTGGGAGTGGAAGTGGGTGTGGAGACGAGTCTTATTCATGTGGGAGGAAAATTTGTTATGTAACCTTGTTTCTGATATTGACAGAGTTACAAGGCTCCAAGGAGATGAAGACACTTGGCTATGGAAACACGATAATGATGAGAGATTCTCAACCATATCCTCATATCTAGCGGCCACAAAAGCGGGGAACGTCGAGCCCATAATGGAGGACAATTCGCTCAAGCTAGTTTGGTCGTCGATGATTCCCATGAAAGTATCCGGTTTTGTATGGAAACTCCTACATAATAAAATTCCGACTAAAGCCAACATGTTGAGAAGAGGTATAAATCTGGACTCAAACTCTATAATTTGTGTTCTATGTAAAGAAGAAGTGGAGGACATGCAACATATATTCTTTACATGTTCTTTTGCGTATGTTGTTTGGAAGGATAGTTACAAATGGCTTCACTTAGAAATTGTATTACATGAAGACCCAACAATAAATTTTCGACAACACTTGGGTTTGCTGGCTGGATCTAAACGAAAAAGGCAATGTCTTGCCATTTGGGAGTATATTATATGGAGTATCTGGCAAGCTCGAAACAATACAATGTTTAGAAACGCAGAAGTCCCGAAGGATACGATTGTTGAATTGATTAAATTCAGATATTGGCACTAGATTAGCACATAATGGAGGCACCCTCCCGTACTCGGCGATAGATTGGTATAGGGGACATCACGTGGTTTGTTTAGATTGTAATTGATTTAACGATTTTCACTAGTATGTTTCTGATTTTTTTGGGGAAACTATTTTATTTTATTTTGTATCACGCTTTAAAGGGTTAGAGTACCCCTAGTGCTCTTTTAATATATTTTGGCTTATGAAAAAAAAAATACAATCCAAAACACAATCATGCATTACATTTAATGAAATACAACAATTCAAAAAACAACAACTTGCGTATACATTTTTTTAAACAAATATGGCTGCACAAATATGACTACTAAGTTGGTCAAATAAAGCTCGTCTGCTGACTTTAATTATCTTATCTATTGAATTTAATTAGCTTCATAGTAGATACATGAATCCCACACAAGCTCAAGCTGACAACATTGAATGCATACAAATTAATATTTTACAGAGAAGGTTTGAACAGTTCGCAATGCCCTATTATGATGCAGTAATATCAGAGGAGAATGTTTGGGCCAATGATGATGATGAATAACAGGGCATCATGCAGCGTTAGTAATCCTTAAAATTATAATAATATGAATTGCGTAATCAATGTTGATCCATCGATGAAATATAATGTTAAGACTATATCTCAAGAGCCACTAATGATTAATAACCCTACTGATTATTTCTCAGATGGATTCAGTTTAAGGAAGAAGATTATAGCACAGTATGGGATTTTTGAATTAGGGTTCTTGATTAATGAAGGGCTCCTGTGGATATGGGAAATGGGGTACGAAATTTGTGAGTTCTTGCTAGTTTTTGGGTTTTTAAATGACTTCTTGGTTCTGGATTTTAGGGTTACCTTTTGCCAAGTACATTTTGATACTTTTTTAGTGAATTTACCACTTTTGATGTATGTTGTTCATATATGGAAATCATTGGGTTTTTTGTGCAAATCTTTCATAAACGTAATGTCTTAGATCCCACAAGTAGTTTGATGTATTCTTTTCCAAAAAGGGCTTGATCTTAGTTTTGGTTGAAGTGTAATAATTATCAAGATCTTTTCCATATTTTCAGCAAAAAGACACACGAGATAATGAATCTTCATTTTTTTTAAAATGTTCAACTTTAAAAAAGCTTGTGAGCATTGTGTGCCGAACATGACAAGGATGAGAATCATCTATTTGCTCGTGTAGCTTCTCTTACCAAATTTGGTGCAAGTGTATCATTCGTTTGATCTTGTTTTCATTTGGGCATATGAACCGAGTAACCATCTTCGATAAAATGGGGGTGCTGCGGTGAGTGTTTGAGAATAAATAATAAATTATTCAATCCCCCTACAAGCTTGAGCTTTTAGATGAGACGGCAAATTCTTTATGGTATCAGAGCATCTGGCTAACGCCAAGGTCCTGAGTTCAAAACTCACAAACAACAATTTCACCCACATTAAATATTCACTTGATGAGCCTCTAAAAAATTGGAACAAATCGGCTCACAAGTGAGGGGGAATGTTAGAGAATAAATAATAAATTGTACAATCTCTCTACAAGCTCGGGCTTTTAGATGAGACAACAATTCTTTAGTGAGAATGGATCCCAAGAAACTTCTGGATTTTTAATATAGCTGAGCATAATTTGGAATATTTGGAAGGTATGATATAGAATTATTTTCAAAGAAATAAAAGTTTCAATTGAAAAAGTAGTAGTGTTGATATAGATGATTTTGTTTGCTATATGAGAGTGCTAATGTCTATTTTGTTTCGGATTTGTTTTTCAATCCAAAATATTACCTCAAAGTATGTAAGTGTTAAGTTGTTGGCGGTATCTGTGTTGCTATCATTTTATTATATCAAACTTTGTTATGACCAATTTTTTTGTCAAAGTTGATTACAATGAGCACAAATAGTAGCTATATTAATTTTTTTAATATTAATATATAATTTCTATTTGAATAGCTCAAAAAATACACTATTTATCTTAAGATAATATTAAACTAGAAACAACATAATATTCGAGCTCGATTCGACTAGCAATACGCCAACCATAGTCCAATGTGGTTAGAAATATTTATTTGGGTAATATAGTGTTTTCAAAATCGGACCGGACATAAAACATGTACTCTTACTGGTTAGGTTCATCGGTTGAACCACTGATTCGACCTGTTCTATTGGTTGGACCACTGATTCGACCTGTGGTGACATCAGCATTATGTAATATATATTTTAATTTTTGTAAAATATATATACCATGCATTTACTATATTTTCAAGTTATTCAAGATAAAAAAAAATATCATTACACCAACATAACATGTCAAACTTAACAAATCGGATCAAATCAAATGTCCAACATTACAAAAGAAAAAAAAACATTTCAAAAACAACAAACAATGCCAAAAAAAAAAAAAACAAAAACAATGTCTCAAACTTATAAGAAAAAATATTTAAAAAAATTATGACATGATTCATATCTTTTATAATTTACGAGAAACTAATATGTTTATATATAATATGCAAGACACCTTTATGAAATTATATGGATTTGATATACATAAAATGTTGTTTTGTAATTATTCAATGATAATATATAATATATTTTTGTTCTGAAAATTTGATCATAATTTTAAGAAAAATAAAAAAATAACATTTTTGAAAAAAGAAAGAAATTGAAGGAACCGGCCGATTCAACTGTCGGCCCGATTCATTGATTGAACAGGTTTTTATCAGTTTAATCCGAAACCGGATCGGACCAATCACCGATTAGCGGTTAAATCGGTTGAACCGATCGGTCCGATCATATTTTCGTAACACTCGATAATGTGTTTTGCACAACCCTTTTATATGGTATCCGTACCATAAATGATAAAATTTGGTAGATGGTATGATAATATTTGGTATATCCGAAATAAATTTCACTTTCTTTTCCAAACTAGAAACTTGGTAATCAAGAAAAAGCATCGACAATTTTTCAGTTTGAGTTTATCGCATCGAGTTTGCCTAATATGATTTATCTTATTAGTATGTTTATAGGTTACTGTATCAGCTCGAGATTTTATTAGTCTTCATCCAAAAAGTAGTGGCGGCATCAATAAAAAAAAACCGACCCCTACAAAAGATGAGGGGCACAAAATGCAATAAAACTTATACTCTGATACATTATCGATTCAACCTACAGCCTTTGCTCGAAGAAACTAAAAGGTACAGCATTTGACCTAAAATTCTCCCTCGATTTATCTATAATGTGCTTTGATGTTTCGATCTATTAGTTTCTCGTTCTTTCTTTATTTCTTTAACTGTAAGGAAATCCGAGATATAATTTTGGGTTCACGGTAGTGTTTTAAATTATCCGACTGTTTTTTTTCTCCAGAGTTCGTCCCAAAGAGATGAAATTTTGATGGTTAGGATGATCTTACTCTTTGGCGTAAAGCCTAGAGGAATCCAATTCTTGGACAAATACTGGAAATAAGAATTTAGAAATTTCAATTGGATATCCGAGCAAAATTTGGAAACCTTCAGCCTTCGACCCCCTTATTCGTTCGATGATGTTTTATAGTAAAATTTTGATCAGCAATAGTTGTGGTCTTTTGGGACCCAATATGTGAGCTGTTCTTTTTGGGGTGTAAATTCTGCAGTTTGTAGGTTTAGAGTCTCAATGTGAAGTACTTGATCGAGCTTTGATGTTTTAATATTTGTTTTTCAGTTATTTATTTTTAATTTTATTGTTCAGTTTAGTTGATACTTTGGGGTGGCTGGCAACAAAGACGAAGGTGCTGGTCAGGAGGCGGTAGAAAGGATCAAAGCCCCGGCTTTGTCAGCTGCGAAGGGTCTCAGTCGAGCTCAGGCTGAGCGAGCAGCTGCAGCAGCTGTTCGGAATGTGGATGCTGATGGTCAGAAAGAAGGACCTAGTAGATGGCAGGAGAGGAAAGAAGCCAAGAGGCAAATGTATTTGATGAGTACTGAGAAGCAAGTGAGATTGGGTGAAAGGAAGGATAGTAAGAGCTCAGGATCGACGATTGGTGTAGTCTCAATGCCAGAAATGCTTCCAAACTGGACATTGGACTTATGAATGCAAGAATGAGAGGGTTTATATATCACGGTCATGAAGAACACCGCAACTGAAGAACTCAAACCTTGGAATCAAGGTTTCAATTTCATATGATTTGGATAACCCTGGTATCCCGGAGGAGGAAAAGGCTGAGAGAAGTGTGAAAAAGAGCAAGAGGAAGCAGAAGTCCCACATCAAGTCTGATGATGACAGTGAGGCTTCGGTGTTTGAATCTAATACTGATGCATCCTCAGTTACGGGTCAGATGATTCTGCAGGGCAGAGTGAGTAAAGTTATAGCTCATCAACTGATTCGTAGGAGAAGAGGAGGAGAAAACGGAAGAACAAAAAGAAGAAGCAACAAAAGAGAATTAGAGAAGGCATAGGAGGTATAGCTCCTCATCCGAGACCTCTGAGTCATAACGATAAGAGCTGCCGGAGAAAGAGAGTAAAAACAGGAAGCATGTCAAAAAGAACTGAGACGGGCAGGCAGGAATAGAACATGTTATTCTTGTTGTGATTTCTCTCCCGTAGCTCTACTCATGGCGATTGAGCTTAGCATTTCAGATGAATGGGAAGACCTGAAGCAATCTAAGAACATCACTCGTTGATGATTGTGTTGTGGTCAAGACACGCTTTTGTTTTAAATGTTCGTGTCTGCTATCTTACATAATTTACTTTGGAAAAGGTCATTTGAGAAAGACCTAATCTGTGTCCTATGATGATAATAATGCAGTAAATGACTAGTCATACTTGGTATCATCGACATGTATTTTAAGTTGGGACTGTGAGAATTTGAGGTAGCTTGTATGACCAACCTAGTTGATACTAGGTTTCCAGCATTACGTCAAATTGCTCATAAATATTTGTAGTGTGTGGACAATTATTATTGTTATCTTATATTAATATAAAGAATTAAGTGTCGATTATCAAAGTGGCTGTAGATTAGTGGCTAGAATTCCAGCAGCCACACTGTGTTGGACGGTAAATTTTCCTCCACTAATATTTATGCAAAGAATTTTGAGGGCGGTAGATAGCAAATTCAAAGTAAAGTCATCTGTGGCAGCAGGCTGGTTTAGGTTCAAAGTTTTCGAACCCATGAACCGGCCAGTGAACATCCGGGTCACGGGTTTATTTTTTAAATTTTTTTTAATATTAAACATTTTTAAATTTAAAATAAATATTACGGTGTTGACTTGAACTCATGATCCCCAACTTGGATAAGTAGCTTTTATAGCTATAAGAGTTTTGCTAAGTTACATTGTTATAGTTTATATATATATTAATCAAATATATTCGAGTTTGAATTTATTTCACTTTATTTTACGATTAATATATATAGTTCTGGGAGAAGAGCTCAAAGCTCCAAATCTTTTCAAACCACATGGTGTTGACTATCATTATTTAGAAAGATTATCCGTGACCCCGCTTCAGCACATTCTGGGAGAAGAGCTCAAAGCTCCAAATCTTTGGCATATTCTTCGATGAGTTCTATAGAATGGGTTTTTAAATAAGGGACAAATACATCACTGGATTAATGTTTGGATCGAGGCTAATAAGAGCCATTTGAATCTGTTGTTTCATTTCATTGACAAATTTCAATTATTCTTCCTTTCATGCCGATGTTCATTTTCTTGCAGTTATCGAGCAGACAACATATGTAAGGACAATACCATGAAACATGATTTTGATGATACAACCATCCATTCCAATAGACAATCCCAAAATATAAGTAACTAAATTGGATATCCAATCCTCGTATGTAAATACAAGTAACTAAATTTCATGTACAGTGGGTCTGCTCTAGAAAAAACAAAAAGAAGAGCATATTATTGTTCAAGATGTTGGATTAATAATATTTTTATTATTGGGTTAATAGTTAAGAGCCCAATAATTATGTTTTATTTTGTTAATGAGACAAAATTATGGTAAGTTAATTAAGAATAGTCAATTATGCTAAAGAAATCCCACATTGAGTAATTGAGATACTTATGGTTTGTTTATAATGAGATACAAATCAACAGAGTGTAGTTAAGTAGTAAAGATGGGTGCCCCTCGCGCGCCGTCCGTCCGTCCGTCCGCTCCGCTCGGCTCGCCGCGCCGCGCGTGTCGCTGCCGCGAAGGCAGTCCTATCTTTTTACTACACGGATTCTGAAATGACTTTTCATATACATGACTTTTCATATATGTTGAGTATTAAGTTTGAGACTTTTCACCTACCTGCAGAATTGATGTCAGATTTAAGTGTGAGACTTAAATCCATATTAATCTGATGTTAAGTGTTGAGACTTTTCATCTACCCAATTAAAACTTTACACTTAATTCTGAGACCTTTGGAGTGGTCTGCTGCTCAGCTATATAAGCTGCTTCAGCCATATGTTTTCATCATTCTGAAATCATTCTTCACTCATACATTGCATTGTTTGAGAGTACTAGGCGTTGTACCTTGGAACTCACTTGTCCAGGAAGCCAAAAGCTAAGGCGGGTAAATTTGAGTTTACGGGCACACGGCTTGCTGTGGCCTCGTCCAGAATTGTTCCAATTTCCTGTTGTGCAAATTCCAAATAGTATTTATATACTACTGCTGTAAGTTTACAGTATATTTTAGTTTTTCGATTATAAATGTAATCTGATTGTAATTCAGTTATCATATAACTTCTGGGAATAACAATCGTAAACTCAAATTCTTTTTTGCTAGTTCCTGTTTTGGAACATAATCGGAGTTCAAAAAATAAAATTGTTGAATTTTCAAACAATAATTGTTTGTTCACTATAAAAGGTTTTTAAAAACCAATTTGATATTGTTTGTATTGTATCGTTTGTATTCTGTTTTTTAGCTTATGGCTGACCAGATTCCAAACCGAGTTGCTGAGAATACTGAGATTCCAGTGGTGAAAGCTAGCGGCGCTGAGGTCGTTATGCCAGTTCTGAGAAACCCAATGCCGTTCTCTCAATTTGAGAAACCGGAAAAGTTCAAGGGTTCCAACTTTAAACGTTGGCAATAGAAGATGATGTTCTTCTTGACAACTTTGAACTTGACCAGGTTTCTCAAAGAGGAGAAACCAGTGGAGGATCCTCAATCTGCTGTGATTGTTGAGTCATGGATGAGTGCCGACTACCTTTGTCGTAACTACATACTGAATTCTCTTGACGATGCACTTTTTAATGTGTATTCACCCAAGGAGACTGCTAAGAATCTTTGGGAATCGTTAGAGACAGTATAAAGTTGACGACGCAGGCGCAAAGAAATTTGTAGCCGGGCGATTCCATGACTATCGAATGGTAGATGGCAAGAGCATTGTTGAGCAATGCGAAGAGCTGCAACTGATATATCATGAACTTGATGCCGAAGGTATGGGGCTAAATGATGCTCTCCAAGTGGCGATAATGATTGAAAAATTACCGCCATCTTGGAAGGACTTCAAAAGCTACCTAAAGCACAAGCGAAAGATGATGAGTCTCGAGGATCTTATCAGGAGGCTGCGCATCGAGCAAGACAACTGAAAAGTTGACAAGAAATCATTTGGAATGATTTCCAAGGCCAATGTGGTTGAAGTTGGAGACAACTCCCATGGGAATAAGCGCAAGCGTACTTTTGAACCCAAGGGAGATACTCAGACAAGGAGGTTCACCGGTGACTGTTATGTGTGTGGTAAGCCTAACCATAAGGCGAAGGACCGCACTCAACGTCAAAACAATGACGGTAAGAGGAAGATAGTTCCTTACAAAGGCAAAGGCAAGAGGCCTGCACATGCCCACATTGCTGAGGACAACCTGAGCTCCGACATAGATGACATACATCTGAGTGCTGTGGTATCGGAGGTGAATCTTGTTGGAGGGAACTCCAAGGAATGGTGGGTGGACACCGGGGCTACTCGCCATATATGCGCCAACAAATGGATGTTTAAGACCTATCAACTAGTCAATGATGAGCACTTCTACATGGGAAATTCAGCAGTCTCAAAAGTTGAAGGCAAAGGGACGGCTGTGCTAAAGATGACTTCCGGCAAAGAGTTGACTCTGTGCTCCACGTGCCAGAGATCCGAAAGAATCTCATCTCCGGAGCAGTGCTGAACAAGAAAGGCTTTCGGCTTGTGTTTGAGTCCGACAAAGTCATTCTGTCCAAGGGTGGTATGTTTGTGGGCAAAGGCTACTTGGCCAATAACCTCTTCAAGATGAGTGTAACGACTTTAGCTCCTAAGGCTAAGTCTAGTGTAGATGTTGAGGTTGATGTTAATGCAGCAAATGAGGCTAGCACAAGCAAAAATAATGTAATGACTGTTGCCAATGTGGCTAATAAAACTTTAAAGTTTGATTATTCTTGCGAGTATTTACATTTGTGGCATGGTAGATTAGGATATGTGAATTATAAGTCCTTACAAAGGCTAATGTCTCTTAATCTATTGCCTAAATTTAACATCAATCATAAACACAAGTGTGAGACTTGTGTAGAGGCCAAATTAACCAAGTCTTCATTCCACTCAATTGAGCGAAGCACCGAACCGTTAAACTTGATTCACAAGGATTGTATGCGATCTAAAGTATGTACAATCTAGAGGCGGTAAAAAATATTTCATAACATTTATCGATGATTGTACAAGATATTGTTATGTCTACTTAATGAGAAGTAAAGACGAAGCAATTGATATATTCATTCACTATAAAAATGAAGTTGAGAATCAACTTGATAAAAAAATTAAAATTCTTCGAAGTGATCGAGGCGGTGAATATGAGTCACCATTTGCACAAACATGTGCCGAGAGTGGCATTATTCATCAAACCAATGCGCCTTATTCTCCCGAGCAAAATGGTATTGCTGAAAGGAAGAATAGAACGCTTAAGGAAATGATGAATGCAATGCTTATAATTTCCGACTTACCTAGGAATTTGTGGGGAGAAGCTCTGCTTTTCGCCAACTATGTGCTAAACAGAGTACCACATAAAAAAATTGGATAAAACGCCTTATGAATTGTGGAAAGGTCGTGCACCTAGCTACAAGTTTTTAAGGGTTTGGGGCTGTCTAGCAAATGTACCAATTCCTCCTCCTAAACGGACTAGGATAGGACCTAAGACAGTAGATTGTGTATTTATCGGATATGCGCAAGATAGTAGTGCCTATCCTTTTCTGGTGCACAAATCAGATAATGCAGAAATGCATGTAAATACTATCATTGAGGCTAGGGATGCTTCGTTCTTTAAGGAAATCTTTCCCCACAAAACTCTGACAATGCCTGAAACCAATGTTGAGAGAAATGTGGGGGATAGAGAATCTCAAGAGAATGTAGAATCGCCTAGACGAAGCAAAAGAGCGAGAAAAGAAAAGTTTTTTGGCTCAGATTTTTTAACATATCTGTTGGAAAAGGATCCGGCTACTTTCAAGGAAGCAATGTCTTCACAAGACTCTGATCTTTGGAAAGAAGCGGTGAACAGTGAGATAGAATCTATCTTACATAATCATACGTGGGAACTAGTGGATCTTCCTGCAGGTTGTAAACCACTAGGCCACAAGTGGATCTTCAAGAGGAAGATGAAAGCTGATGGTATTGTAGATAAGTACAAGGCTAGACTTGTAGTCAAAGGCTACAGACAAACTGAAGGTGTTGATTATTTCGACACATACGCTCCTGTATCCAGGAAAACGTCTATAAGGTTAATAATTGCATTTGCTGCGTTATATAACCTAGAGATCCATCAAATGGATGTAAAAACAGCCTTTCTAAATGGAGAGTTAGAATAGGAGGTTTACATGGACCAACCTGAAGGGTTTGTAGTTCCAGGGAAAGAAACAAAGGTGTGTAGACTTGTGAAATCCTTGTATGGATTAAAACAGGCACCTAAACAATGGCACGAAAAATTTGACAGTGTCATGCTTTCAAATGGGTTTAAAACAAACCAATGTGAT